>JAZKJV010009163.1:0-624469 GCA_037367405.1 Ottelia alismoides
TGGAAGGACCGTAACCGTACCTGACGGGGCGAGGGACACGAGGAGGGGCATCTCTGGAGCTCTACCTGAGGAGTCTTCACAGGATGAGGAGGAGAGGCATCATATTTCGGAGCCCCATCAGCACCATTCGAGGATTTCCACTCAGGGAGCCGAGAGGAGGAGGAGATCGCATATGCAACATCGTCAGCATGGATATTCTTCTGAGTCTACGGAGGACCTTGCATCTCCGGTTGTTGTGGATACCACTCCAGCTTCTATTCCACAACCTGTAGTAGATAGTTTTGATTCTTATTCCATGTTACATCAAAAGATTCACGTATGAAGAACTCTGTTTCAGTTAATGCCAAGAATGATTTTTCAGTTCACGAATCAAACTCTTCATCCTATGTTTCCTTAGCTTCAATCCCTTTCCCCCGTGCTCTTACAACAGGAAAGAGCATAAAAAAGAATCAGAAAGATGACCCCGATATGGCACAGTTTTGTAAAGAAAATATCACTATAAAGGTACCATTTGATGAATATGTGGCTAACCATCCAGCATTCCGAAAATACCTTAAGGTGAGATGTACACCTACAAGGGTTAGCAGAAAGAAAGATAACCGAAATATAAAGACACATGTCTTATCAGTAGCCACAACCTATTGTCTCAAGAATCAGACTTTGCCAAGGAAAAAGAGAGACATGGGTGCTCACTTTGTGGAGAGTCGTATTGACGATATTGCATTTGCACACACACTCTTAGATAATGGTTCTTCGATCAACTTACTTCCCTTAGCATTATATCGGAAATTGGAGTTGGGACCACTTCGCAAATCTAGAGCTTTACTCCAATTTGCAGATCGTTCAGTAAAGAGACCTAAGGGAGAAGTGAAGAACATCGTTATCTCGATTGAGGGGCAGAACTATTAGGTTGACTTCACAATCTTGGACATGGAGACCCCCAATCATTGGAGAGAATCTCAGATCATTCTTGGGCGGCCCTTCCTTAGGACCGCAGGCGCAGCTTTCGATTATGGTACGGGAATGATGAAGTTCCGTTCTCCAGGCGGAGAGGTGAACCTTGAGATGAAGCAAACCAAGTGTCAGCGATCTGATTCAGAGAGTAGCACAGAGTACTCATCTTAAGAGGCAGATTGTAGTATGATTAGCATAGTTGAGATTTGGGGACAGATTCCTTTAGGACAGAGCAAGACCCTTTCATCTGGAGAGGATATAGTGCATGATGCAGTTTGCCAGGTGTTGTATGATCTTGTTAGAGATGCATCTACCTATTCCTATGATGACGTAGATATCCATCTGGATCTGTCAGTTCCATCCTCTTCGGAACAATCATGGGACATAGATGACGAGTTGGACGCGGCTTTGGCCGAACTTCCGTGTTTCTTTGGTGGATACGACTCCCCTTACTTCTGAGTTGGTGGCAAGTACTACTCAGCTAAGCCCGCGTTCATGCAGCACGGAACCAGATTCAGATTCAGTTCAGCCAGATTTGATTGATGATACCACATTGCCAGAACTGAAATAACTACCTCCTACACTCAAGTACGCCTTTCTTGCGGGACCAAAGAGAGATATCCTGTCATCATTAGCTCAGACTTGACTTTAGAACAGGAGTCTAGGTTGTTAGAAGTCTTAGAGAGGAACCACAAAGCAATGGGCTGGACAATGTCGGATCTCGTGGGCATCAACCTTGCTCTCTGCTGGCACCAAATTTTTACTGAGGATAATGTGAGACCTTCCCGTGAGTTCCAGAGGAGACTTAACCCCAATCTACAGGAAGTGGTGAAGAAAGAGATTGAAAAATGGTGCAAGGCAGGGTTTATATACCCTATTTCTGACTCCAAGTGGGTGGCCCCACTTCATGTTGTCCCGTAGAAGTTGAGAATTCAGATGGTCACCAATGAGGAGGGGGTAGAGATAGCGAAACGAGTACCTATGTCGTGGCATGTCTATGTTGATTACAGGCGCCTGAATGTTGCGACCAAGAAAGACCACTTTCTCTTGCCTTTTATTGATCAGATCTTGGAGAGACTCACAGGGAAAGAGTTCTTCTGGTTTCTTGACGGGTACTCAGGCTACAACCAGGTGGCCATAGCCCCTGAGGATCAGGAAAAGACCACATTCACATGTCCATTCGACACTTATGCTTTCAGGCGCATGCCATTCGGGCTCTGTAATTCCTCGGGCACATTTCAGCGGTGCATGATAGTCATATTTGCCGAGATGGTGGGAGATTTCCTGGAAGTATTCATGGATGACTTCTCGGTCCATGGTGATTCTTTTGATACATGTTTAGCGTACTTGGACCAAGTGCTCACGAGGTGTAGAGAGGTGAATCTGGTACTCTCCTGGGAGAAGAGTCACTTTATGGTGACGGAGGGTATCGTGTTGGGGCATGTCATCTCCAAAAAGGGAATGGAGGTTGACCCTGCCAAGGTGGAGGTGATCAAGAAACTCGATCCACCTACCAACGTGAAGTCAGTGCGGTTATTCTTAGGGAATGTTGGATTTTATAGTAGATTTATTCAGGATTTTTCAAAGATCGCCCGCCCGCTGACTGAGCTCTTAGGGAAAGACACAGAGTTCGTTGTAGATCACAGGTGTCTAGAGGCCTTTGAGCTCTTGAAGAGGAAGATTTGTGCCTCGCCTATCCTACAAGCTCGTGACTGGTCTCTCCCCTCTGAGATCATGACTGACGCTTCAGATTTCGTTATAGGAGCTGTGTTAGGATAACGACGAGAGGGGATACCATTTGCGATTCACTACGCGAGCAAAGTATTAGATCATACACAGAAGAATTATACAGTGACTGAAAGGAAATGCTCGCGGTAGTATGGGCAGTCGAGAAGTTCAGATCATATATTTTGGGCTCTAAGGTGACAATTTATACTGATCACACAGTCATTCGATATTTAATGGAAAAGAAGGACTGAAGGTGCGTCTTCTTAGGTGGATTTTACTCCTTCAGGAATTTGATTTGGAGATTAAAGATAAACCTGGAGTAAAGAATGTTGTGGCTGATCACCTTTCTCGGATTGAACTTAAGGATTATCCTAATCATGAGGGGATTAGAGAGACCTTCCCAGATGAGTCAATTTGTGTTATTGACTCACTCCCGTGGTATGCCAACATGGTGAACTATCTTGTCTCCAAGCAGGTTCCCCATGGTTGTACTAGGAGCAACATTGACCGACTGAAGTCGGATTCAAGGAGATACCACTAGGATGATCCTTTCCTTTTCTTCGAAGGGTCGTATTGTGTTTAGAGAAGGTGTATTCCTCAGGAGGAGTACCAGAGTGTCCTCATATTGTCATTCACTTGAGGCTGGATGACACCATTCGGAAAGAGAACCGCTCACAAAGTACTTCAATGTTGATTGTATTGGCCGACCTTGTTTAGAGATGCTATTGATTTTGTTCGGTCGTGCCCGATCTGTCAAAGGATGGGAGGGACGATTGGAAAGAGAGATGAGATGTCCATGCAACCGATGATTATTTGTGATGTTTTTGGGTCATGGGGCATAGATTTTATGGGTCCCTTTCCCAACAGCCAAGGACATGAGTACATATTGTTGATGGTTTACTATCTATCTAGGTTGGTGGAGGCTATCCCAACCCGAACCGCAGACAGCAAGACTGCATGTAAGTTTGTGAGAGGCCATATTATCGCTAGGTTCGGAGTGCCAAAAGTTTTGATATCTGATAGGGGTAGCCACTTTATGAACCGAGATTTGAGATCTTTAGCTAAGGACTATGGATTTGAGCATAGAGTTACTAGTCCTTACCACCCACAGTCCAACGACATGGCAGAGGTTTTGAATAGAGAGGTGAAGAGTATTTTGCAGAAGTTGGTTCGTCCCGATAGGAAGAACTGGTCCCAGCTTTTGGACCAAGTTCTATGGGCCTATATGACAGCCTACAAGACACCATTGGGTACTTCACCATTTAGAATGATCTATGGCAAGCTATGCTATTTGCTCGCAGAATTGATTCATAAATCCGAATGGGCAATTAGAAGATTAATTGGAGTTGTCACCTAGGGAAACTTTATCGAGACTCGAACTTGAACGAGCTCGTGGAAATCCAAAACAGGGAATATGACAACAGTTTTGATTTATAAGGACAAAGTAAAGTGATGGCATGATCAGCACATTATGTGCGAAGACTTTATCCCTGGACAAAAGGTATGGTTGTTCAATGCCAGGTTGAAGATTTTCCATGGGAAGCTCAAATCTAAATGGACGGGTCCCTTTGTTGTTAAGAGAGTGCACGGGAATGGATGTGTAGAGATAGCTGATCTCACAGATGGTGCACAATCTCATGTGGTGAATGGACAACTGTTGAAGCATTTTGTTGATTCTAAAGAGCAGTTAGTCCATGTTGAGGTCATCAACTTTATGCAGAGTGAGCACAGAGCAGATACATCATATCACTCATCATGAAGATGCAACATCAAGATTCAGCATCTTAGAAGATTCATTGCTCTTGTACATTCTCCCTTCTTTGTATATTCTCCAGATCACATCGATTCTCACACTTACTCCTTACTATACTTAGGCTGACCAATAGCCTAAGTATAGGGGGAACCGATGCCCGCCATGTGTATATACTCACCCATGTCTCCTCTTGACCTCGTCCGCCCCATTTTTTGCTGTCCTTCTAAACTTAGGCTGACTAGAGCCTAAGTATAGGGGGTGGATCGACTTCTATACTATTTATTATTTTAGACATCCTACGCTTAGCACGAGCTATGTCTTTTTCTCGCTTCTTATGCTCTGAGGACATAGCACATGCTAAGTATAGGGGGCGTGTATATATTACATATATACTTTACCCATAGCTCGTACTTTCACGTATTTTTGTATATATTATACAATAATTATGGGGGTGGGTTAAAAAAACCAAAAAAAAGACTTTAAAAAACAACAAAAAAATCTCTAAAAATATTTCAAAAAAATCCCTTATTTTTCTTCAAAAAAAACTTTTTCAAAAAAAAGTCCTTTCTTATTTACTTATCTTTTTAAAAAAAAGCACTTTTGAAAAAAAAAAAGCAAAAACAAAACTTTTTCTTAAAAAAAATTTCTTCTTTTCCTTTGGTTAAAAAAAACTCTCTAAAAAAATCACAAAAGAAAAAAACACTAACTAATAAGTTGGTTTAATCCCAGACACAATTCACTTTCACACAAGACTAGTGATGTTCAAGAACACTTGGTTTATGAGGTCTTGATATTTTGAGTTAACCAGTCTTAGTCATTAGGGTCTTGGACTTAATTATTCACATTTCTCTAGTTTGAAAGATTTGTGTTCTATATTGCATGCTTAGTCTCTACCTTAAGAATATGATCAGCACCTCACATACACGACTGCAGTTATGATGAGATGAGTTGAAATTTCACTTGAGGAACTGGGATGAGGGATTTGAGTTTGGACTTGATTTGATGATGCTCGAGGATGGGATAAAATCATGAAGGCTTCATGAAACCTGAGTGTCAGCATCTTTAGTCAGTATGAGAACATGGTTCTTCTACTATCTCTTGACATTTACCTATGTGCCAGGGTGTGATAAAATAAAAAAAATATTGATCAGTGTGTGCCAACTCTTGGGAAAAGCAGTGGAGCTAGCTAAAATACTACAAAGCAATGAAATGTCAAAGAAAAGCTCTCATTCCCCAAAGTAAAATATCAAAGAGCTTCCACCAAAGGCAAGCACTCCCAACCATTTCAAAGTGTCCACTTGGACCACCACTATTAGGACCAGAAGTCGGGCTTGCACCAAAAAGGGCTCTACATCGTAAATGCTACAAGTCTGGGTGTAGAAGGTACGATAGGTACTCAAAAAAGACACACCTCAGTGTATTCCCAGGAAAACAAGTGCAGACGGCTCCAACTTTTCTGGACGGACGCAATGATCAACACCAAAAAAATTATGTTGCTTAATAAGGCACTAAGAGAGGATCCTTGTTCCAATGAGAGGGAGAGAAGAAATGACACAATCCCATGCCCTCCATTACTGGCCTTCCATCTACATTTTTCAGTCTGACAACTAAAGAGACGGTGGACTGAACGCAAGAGTTTATTTATTCCCTAGTGTTGAGGATTGGGTCCTTAGGAGAGTTTTTCAGAAAGACCTTGGGTGAAGATTTGACTCTACTCTCGTGTACGCAGTCAACACTAAAGATCATACCTTTAGTCAATATGTATATTAGAGAGAGTCTGGAAAATTAGAGGAATTGGTTGCCTCTTGATTAAGGCTGGGTTGAGCTCTAAAAATTTTGGACCACTAAAGTTGAGTGGACTTGAACGATGTTGTACTCACATGCACAAGGGGGTTAATCCAGTTTATTCATTCTCTTTTATGCTCGGGGACGAGCATAGTTTAAGTATAGGGGGTTAATGAAACTCGATTTCATCATCTTAATTTTCTATTATTAACCCCCTTGCTTAAATTTTGGTCAATAAAAACCAGATAAAGTCATGTAATTATTAGAGTCTTGAATAAATTAAAAATCACAAAAAAAATCACAAAATTAAAATTTATGGTATTTTTAGCCTTAAAAATACCCCTAAAAATATTTTCTATCTTTAGTTGAACTCATTTCCATTTTCGATCATGTTACTTGTAGATCTCATCGAGATCTACAACTTTCATGTTTTGAGTATTCTCAAATTCGACCATCTTCACCCTCATATTTCAATTTCTTTCTCTGAATAATCTGATTGGGCCACGTGGCCCATTCTGGTTGAGCCACGTGGCCTGGTTCCCTGGCCCTTGCCGCCCTCTCTTTCGGCTGTTGGATCTCTTCTTGATCCAACGGCCCGATGAGCTCCACGTATACGCCTTATCCCATATCGTCTGATCATCCACAAATCACATCTGCATCGTCCGACCGAGCCGCATCCCCAGCTCTCCACGTGTCCATCTTATCAACCGCTCGATCCTCTTTTGAACCACCATCTATGCCATCCAAACCCGCACTCGCTCTCAACCCTTAGATCGAGCACTGGATTACATCACAGCCGCCCGCTAGCACTGCATCCACAGAGCGACATGTGGCGACATCCTAACCCTTCGATCGCATCGCTTTGATCAAGTCACCATCACCCGTTAGCGCGTGATTTCTAGCCGTTGGATCTCCAGATCCAACGGCCAGTACACCTTCCACCTCCCGCTACCCTCTCTCTCCCACGACCGCAGCTCGCACAACTGCCTCCCCCTTCCTCCTTCCACAGCCGCCGTCCCCATGGTTAGCCTCTACCGCCCGCCAGACAGCGCAACCGCCATGCACCTCCGCACGTCCGTGAGAAGCCCCAGGTCGCGCGGCGGTGCACGAGCTCCAGACCTCCGCCTCGCCGGCCGCCCCAAGCGGCAGAATGCCGCCCTCTCCGCTAGCGGACTCCCGCCTCTGATGAATCTACATTTCATCATCTTTATTCTATCATTTTGGCCTTAAAAATCCTAGTAAACGCGTATAAATAGGCTTAATTTATGCATTTTAGCATTCATGCATCATTACGTAAATATTGTACAAAATACGGTTTTTAAAGCCAAAATTATAGAATAAAGAAAAGAAAAGAAAAAGAATAAAATATTGCAAATATTTTATGACCAGAAACCCCGAGACCTAGGCATCTTGATGAATAGGTTGACAAGGAATACGGAAGGGGGAGATAAGGGCCAAAATACCAATAAAATACCTTTGTTTCAACCTATTCTTTATTCATTTTGGGATCTATTTTTAGTTCCACTTTTTATACTTCAAATAAAGAAACTATGTACATGAAGGTTGTAGATAAATAAATAAAGAAAAATATAAAATTGATTTCACTCAAAAATAATGTACAGATAAAAAAGTTATGGTCTGAATAAAATCCCAAAATCCCAACTTCCCAGACCTGTATCTCACAAATGAAAACTCCAAATGCATCAAACTCACCTTTAATTGTATATAGTTTAAAATAAGCTATTTAATGGCGCTGGGTTCGCATTTGGCGGAGCTACGGTTTGAAAGTTGAGTTATGGACCCCTATTGTATACATGTACAGATTAAAATAATCATTTTATTATTTATTCCGTATTTTTATAATTTTATATTTGTACAACTTTGTAAATATTATTTATAATACATTTGCATATTAAAATCAGAATAAAAATACAAAGAAAACACAAAATAAAAATACCTGTATATAATATACATAGGTATAATACCTATAACTATACCTATATTATTACTATTTCTATTTTATTAAATGTACAAAACACATAAGAAAAATAAAATAAAAATACTTTTAAGTATAGAAAAATATTTTATAAATTTATAAACTAATAAACAAAAATAAATAAATTAAAATTTATAAAATAAAAATAAATTATTAAAATATATAGATAATATACCTATAAAGGCTAAAACAGGTAACTTGTAAATTATACCTCATAAAAATAAATAAAAATTACCATAAAATAATTTATAAAATTATAAATAAATTTCATTTAATAACCAAAAATTATTAAAATCTTTTAATATTTTTAAATGATTTTAGTAATGTTTTTTCCAGGGATTTTCCTGGTTGGTCCACGTGGACCAACCAGGTGGCCTGGGAAGTTGACCCGCCGGTCAACTCCCTGGCCCTAGCCCTGCGCCCTTGTCAGAACAACCCGTGACCCTCTTTTCTCGATTTTTTTGCCATTGTAGTGTTTCTCGAGGGAAGGTTGACCCTTCACGAAATTTGCTCACTGTATTACCAAGATCCACGCCGACCTAGTAGATCCTCTAAGATCTTCTTCGCTTGACTGTGATCGTGTCTCGAAGTTTGCCACTTGGCCAACTTTTCAAAAACCGCACAAGTCCCCCTTTCTTCCTTGAACCCTCTTCTACCCGAGTTTAACCCTTTGGCGGCCGTGTTCCGGACCGGAGGTGTGACAAACCTCCTCCAGCACGCACGCGGGGCTCATGCGAGGGCCGTGGAGGCGTTCCAACCCTATCTCCAGCGAGTCGCCGTCGAGGTCATATCTCGAGCAATTTGCTCTGAGATACTACTTTCCCTTCTTATTTTCTTGCATTTTTTGACTTTGCTATAGCCTTAGGATTGTCCGCAAAGTTTATATCCTAGTTATATAATTCTGGTGTTTTTGCGCATAAGCCCCTGGATGTTCTACTATTTCCAAAAATGCCCCTGCTAGTGTGGTTTTTCCTTATGTTTCTAGTATTTTATTTCATGCATTGCTAAAACCCAAAAATTCCCCAAAAATCAATTTAAGCTCCTGGTTGTCTTGATCATTTACGCCATATTTTTATTTTCCATTTTTATTGCTTTTTAATATTTATAAAAATTCAAAAACAAGCATTTTCAGCATTGTTTGCATCATAAAATCCATAAAAATTATAAAAACACATCAAAAAAATCCTAAAAAAATATATCTTGTCTATTTTAGTCTGTTTTAACTTCAGGTTAAAAATCATTAAAAAATATAAAAGAAAACTCCTAAAAATTGCAAAACCCCAAAAACCTTTACAAAAATATTAAAAATTCTGTAAAAATCCTAAAAATACAAACTCTGGTTCTAAATTTTCTCTATTTTATTTTCTTTTATTTAAAAATAATTTGGGAAAATTTTTTCATTGTTTATTGTTTTTCATTCCCATTTTAGTTCCAGCCTTTTATTTTTGCACTTATTTTAGTATTTTTGACTTTAAAAATACCAAAACAATTACGCAAAATCTAGAAAAATCACAAAAACATTAGAAAAATAAAAAAACCCAAAAAACATTTTATTTCCTAATTTTGACCATTTTTACTTATTTTTATAAATAATTTATTCCTCCCTCTCTTTCATTGTATATATATTCTATTATTGAAAAAATATAAAAATATAAAATATAAAAAGAAAATAAAAAAATCAGTAAACTAAAAATCAAAATACAAAAATACAAAATTAAAAATTAAATAAAAAAATTAAAAATTAAAAACCCACAAAAATTGCCTAAATAGACATTGATCACAGTCACACACTTGTGCATTTTGCCTCGTTCTACCTGTCTGCTCCCTGTGTTCGACCTCTACACATACTTGCACCTATACACATCTTGTTGTAGAGTTATGATAAATTTTAACTCCGCACATTCACTTTGATTGTCTTATTTGATTGTTATGGGTTAATCGTTGATTGATCGAGGTTTCGTGAGCGGTCGCCTTAGCGACATCGTGTTCCCGCCTTGTGTGGACTACTTTAGACCCTCGCCAAACGTCGATTATCAAATGGCGCCGTTGCCGGGGAGCAACAATGCGTAGTTCGACTTTTTGCTTGTTATTGTGATTGCTTGTCTCTTTCGCGTTTTTTTTATTTTTGTTTATCTTCCTTATTTTTTGATATATTACTTAAGCCGTCTAACCACCTCTTTTGTTGATTTCGTGCGAGGTACCGCGGATTGAGGGAGGCGCTCCACCCTAGGCGCCTGGGCACCCACGTGAAGCCGTTCTGCTCACCTTTCACCGAAGGAGACTTAGAGGAATTTTGAAGACCTAGCTCCACTTTTGTTTCTTGTATTTATTTATTTCTGTAATTTTAGTGAGAGATAGGCTTTAATTTGTAATAATACAGGTACACCAGACATTGGAATCTCGGGCCTAATTTCGAGGTGCTTGTACACCTGGGGGCTCACCGCAGCTTTTGTCGGTTTTTCATCGCATTTTTTTAACTTTATTTTTTGATTTTATTTATTTTTGTGTGATTGAGCCCTTAGTTGTAGGAGTTGCTTGGCGATAGAATAGGTCCAAACACTAAATATATTTGCATGTACCTATAATGTGCTTTGGACTTAGTTTTAAACTTTAAACAGTCGCCTCATCATCTTCGAGCCTTCGTGCCACGAGCCCACCCTGCCAAGCACTGCTCCTGAACTCGATGTGTCGAGAGGAGGAGGGGTGAGCCTAGACCGAACTCCTGGATTGAAGATCAGTGACCGACTTGTGGTTCTTCACGCTAATATTAGCTTCTAACACTTAGGGTGATTTCATCGGCTTTGCATTTGCATATAGATAGGTTTCAATTCTGCTGAGCATCCTTGCATGTAGAGTGCTGGAGTCTAGGTGAGCATTTCCGCTTTAGCATTCGTCATTGTTTGCCGCTTGCATTACTTTTCCCACTCTCCCTCTGATTTCGCTAACCTAGGTGCTTAAAAGAATTGAATCCCCGATTAGGATCGTGCATTTCTCACAAAAAATCCAAAAAAAATGATAACAAATAAAATTGGGACTGCTAACTTTACTCGACCCTAAAATCCACCAAAAAGAAAAAAATTGTCTTGGGGCGAGTAATCCCCTCATTGTCTTTGCTTTTACTTGCTCGCGCACACACTAAGGATAGTGCCCAAATCCAATTTTAGCCCCTAAGTGTTTGCGCAATATTTTGACTTCTCACCTAACTCTAAAACAGAGAAGATAAAAAGACCTCTCTTTGCGGTCTCTACCGAGTTGAGTAGGTGAATTGAGGGTTTGTATTATTTTCACTTTTGTTTGTGATTGTTTTGTGTGTGTCCTAGATCGCCTCTGCACATTTGCGCCTTTTTCTCACTCTTCTTGATTTGACCATCATGTTCTCCCGACTATCATTTTATTCTTGTTCTGAGATGGCCGACTGGAGCGTATTTTATCCAGACTTTGTAGATCCTTCGTTCACTCCAGTTGATTGACGAGTCCGATTTTCACCGTAATAAAAATGTGTTTTTATTGTTCGTGCGTAAAATGATTATGTCGTTCGTTGTAGGCGGCGATCGGAAACAGTCGAGAAATAACCACAAAATAATTATTCAATTTTAATCTCGTGGTTTATGTTTATTTTACTTGGGCAAGTCCCAAGGTCGATCATAAGGAGGCAAAGGAACAACCTAGAAATATGTCTATCCAATTTCGTGTTCGGTTTTCAAGGCGGTCTTTTTTGGAATTTTCAATGCAATAAAAGGATGCAAAATGCAATTTCAGCCTATTTTAGGGACTAAAATGTAAACTTCGATCAAACAATGTCCGAAAAATACGACACTTGGCCGAGATGTAAAATATGATGAAATAAGTGCACTGTAATATTTTTGGAATTTTTGGATGCAATATGAATTTTTTTATGGATTTTTAAATGCAAACAGAATGATGTTCAATATTTAATTATAATAAATATTAAACCTACTTATTTTCAAGAAATAAAATTATCTAAGATCTATCACTAGGTGATGGATCTCAGAAAAATCCTAAACCTCAAAAATGTGGGGTCTAATACCTATTAAAAATTAAATATTGAAATATGCAAAATGATTTTTACAGAGCAAAATATGTATGCAAATGCAAAGATTTTTGGGCACAATGTTAATCAAAGTAATCTCTACAATATTTGATTTTTGGGGAATTTTTAGAGTCACGGTTGATTAAAAACAATTTGAAGAGCACAGATTGGGAAAAATATGGTAATTTCCACAGAATAATTAATTATTAATCAGCCGGTCATCACAAAAATGTCCATGACATGTCAAAATGTAAAGAATTAAAAGATGAACAAAATGCTATATTTAAATAAATAAAATGATGCAATGTAGAGGTCTATAATGGATGATAAAGATAGGGGTACAAATGCAAACAGAATAAATAAATAAAAATAATGCAGGGGGACCTACTGTTAATTACCTATAAAATGAGGGGTGAATATGCAATTGTTCCAAGGGGGCACGTGCTGCGCACGTGCCCTTGGACTGGAGGGCTGGCGCGTAATATCGAGGAAGACTGGGGGGTCTTCTGCAAATTACCCCAAGGGTCACGTGCGCTGCACGTGACCTGGGGTGGCGTGAGGCTGACATCAGCGATCCCTCCCGTCACGTGCCTCGCACGTGGGGAGGGCCTCGGGCCTGATGCCCGGCCGATGGCGGTGTGGAGGCAGAGGGCGGCCTTGGCGCACCGGTCGAGGCGGTGCTGCGAGGTGGCGGGGCCGGTTTTTGGATGGCCGAGGACGACCGGCGTCGCGGAGGCGGAGGAGGGCCAGTGAAGCGCGTGTCGAAGATCTGGGGCCTCGCTGGTGCAGGCCGCCCAAGGCGGAGCGGGGTGGGCGGTGCCGCTCCTGGCGGGGCCTGGCGGTGTCGTCGGAGCGGAGGCGATGGCGGAGAAGTCGGTGGTGGAGTAGTCGTCGGTGATGATCGTAAGTGAACGGCGGAAGAGGCGGTTGCTGACGCACAGCGGAGACGGAGGCGGTGATGGGTCGTAGTTGGCTCGACGTCGCAGAAGCTCGGAGCTGGAGCAGTACGCGGGAAGGCGCTGCGACGGCCACCCGAGGGTGACCGGACCTCGCCGGAGACGAAGAGCAGCCGGGCTGTCACCCCGGTCCTCTTGTGATGCTAACGGTGGATGAAGATCGTCGTCGGGGCGGCAGGGATTTTAAATAGGGAAGGGAGTCAGCGATGGATGGTTGCAGAGGTCGGTTGGCCGGTGCGAGGAATCGGGGGTGGTAGACCGTTGACAAGAACGGCTGGGAAGGTTGGTGGTGGACTCGGCGAAGGGGGCACGACGGTTGCGGAGGAGTGGTTGGCGGCGGCAAGGGGGGTTTTTGAGGGATTTGCGGAGAGGTTGTTGGGAGGAAGATGAAAGTCCATGGCCGTTCGATCGGCCGAGATCGAACGGCCGAAAGCGTGACACGTGGCGAGGTTGAGAGGGTGCAGCACGTGCGGAGCACGTGCGGGTGCTTTTTAATTTTTTTTTATAAAAACGATATAATAAAACGTCCAAAAATCACTGACACATGGCGGCCTCTGGGCTGCCACGTGTCAGCACCAGAAAATTCAAGAATAAATACCTTTGTAAAATCGATAAAAAATAGCAAATGACCTCGGATCGAAAAAGTTCCTTCACGAAAAATGCTCGTCTCGACGATATCTACAACTTTCATGAAGACATCAAAGCCAAATTCGGTCAAATGTAAAAAGTGAATTATTGGGGTATCCCATGTACATAGAATACCTTGATTTTTTCGGTTTTCTAATTTTTTGTCATTTAAAACAATATAAAAATCCGGAAAAATATGGAAAACTCAAAGATAAATAAAAGAGACCTTAATCTATTTTTTTGGATTTTTTATTAATGAAGAAAATAAGTACATAAAATATAGGTCAGAAAACCGCGAAAAACTACAATGTACAAAAGAGGCCCAAAACCCAACTTTCACATACGAGCTCCGATTCACTTGAACTTGGTCTTGTTTTGAAGATAATTGAATGTACATTAGTTCAAAAGTGAGTAGGATCAAATCAGACACTGTATGGGGAAGATATGGGGCTTTTAGTCCGAAAATCCTGAAACAAGGGTTTGGGGTTTTGGTCCACTTAACAGGGTTAGTGATTTTTTTGTATTTTTTATTTATTCTTGTTAGTGATATGTACACAGTGGAGTGAGTTTGTGGCATTTGGAGTTAGCATGGGGGAGTTAAAAATAGGAGAAGTTAGGCTATTTACAGGTCAACTTTGGCTTGGATTTTGGCTTCTTATTTTATGCAGAATTTAATGCTAAAATGCAATTCTTATGAAATCATGCACAAATGCTAATTATGCAAAATAAATGCAGAAATGCAATTGATTTTGAGGGACTTGAGCTTAATTAATGAGACTTAGAATGGTGAATCCGAGATTCATCATCCCCCTATACTTAAAACATGCTCGTCCCTGAGCATCAAAAAGAAATGCCATGAAGTGAAATGAGACTGGGTTCCATACCAAGACCATGAACTGAAGGTGAAAGTGAGACTAAACTCGACCTTTGGATTAATAATGTGTCGGAACTTCTGTGAGACTTAGAATTTTAAAATCAACAGCCCTCAAGTTCTACACATCATTGTCACAGTTTCGGCTTAGAAGTCATCTTAGATCGATCCTCTTCCCAAAGTATACCCTATGAATATTGAACAACCGACTCATGTGTGTGAAGGGTTTTAGCTCTTCCCATTCAGAATGCCAGACTACCATGCTCCTCTCCTCTCCAGTAACTCGTCCTCGGGGAGTCAGGTATTTCCTTCTAAGGTCTGTCGCGCTGTGTTCACAATCGAATGAGGGAGAAGATAGAAGAAAGAGAAAAGAACTGGAGGGTGGCCAGTGTAGTCACCTCTCCTTGTGAAGATGGCAGTGTAGCCGAGTCTCCATCAAGATCTGCAGGTTTTCTTGAAGCTTGGACCTTTTTGGTCAGATTTTATTTGGTAGTTGCTTCTTTGTATGTGGAATTTTTGGTGGTTCTGCTTGGATCTTGTTGTGCCCCTACGGATATAGAATCTTTTTGTTCCCTACATTTTTTTGGGGTCTTAGAAAAAATTGTGCCCAGCCGTCCATCCCTTTTTCGAAGCTTTATTTCGACCCGTACTCTGGTCTTTATATTTCCACGCTAACAGAAAAGAGACTCACACAGTCTTCCAACATTCCGTCTGGGTTGAGCTAAGTGCATAGTGCGAGAGTGCAAATTAATTCCCTATTCTAGAGTTGTACCCAGAATGAAGAGACCAGGTTAGACACTAAGAGTCAAACGCTGCACATTGTCATGTGGAACTTAAAGATTTGTCAAAAGACCTGAAGCTCTCAAAATCCTATTTCTCGGTGAAGTTCCTCTGAAAATTAGGTGGATTAAGGTCAAGTCTAGACCACTCTCGGTTTCTACTCATAACTCGGTTCAGAACCCAATGACTTTTCACAAATGCATGTGGTGTTGGATGAAGTGCAGGTGTGTGAAATGCAGAAACATTTTTTTTTGAGGGATTTTTGATTTTTGACTTTTTTTTGACATTTTATGCAAGGGATTTATTTTATGCAAAAATGAAATAAGAAGCCCTCTTTTTTTAAAAAAAAATTTGGGTAAAGTTAGTGTTAGTAGCAAAATCTTTTTTTTATTGGTGCTTGTTTGTTGTTTTTTTTTCAAGTTAGTACCCACCCCGTAAATACATATAGACTTACGCGAAAGTACGAGATATGGGTAAAATATATACAAAGTATATATATAGACCCTCCTATACTTAGCGAGTGCTGTGTCCTCAGAGCACAAGAAGCGGAAGGAAGACATAGCTCGGGCTAAGCGTAAGGGAGTGAAAATACAAAGAATAATGAAGCAATCGGGATATGTGAATGAGGAGAGTATAAACAGGTGAATGTCGATTCCCCTATACTTAGGCTTTGGTCCACTTAAGTATGGAAGAAGGGTGGGGATGGAGCGATCGTGAGGAAGAGTGTGATCCGGGAAAATGATATATACAGATGGCATCGGTCCCCCCCTATACTTAGGCCTTGGCCTAAGCAGAGGAAGAAGCTGTACAAGGGAACCGATGTGGTCGGGAGGGAGGGAGGGTAGCCGATGATTAAGGCGGTTTTCGGCTGATCTTCTTGTGAGCCTGTGGTGGGGGATCGTAATGATGAGTCGGAGATGAGGCATATGATTCCCAACTACAATCAGTGTCATCCTCAGGAAAATCATGACGGATAATAGATGAAGTTTTCGAGTCAGAAGAAAGATATCCATCATCAGAGTTATCCTCAGAGGAATAGTATTTGAAAGTGGACATACTCCAAGTATTCTGGTCTTTTTGTTTCTTCAATTGTTTTCTCAAAATTCGTTCCTTTCTGGGGTCAAGCGGTTTGTCCTCGGATGAGTACTCAGAAGCACCGGTCTCAGTCAGCTCATACGAAAGAATTCCAGTGTACTTGAAGAATGCAGGAGCATCAGCTTTGGATGAGTAGTAGTTAGGAACGGGAGTTGTCCAACGAGAATTGAATTTTGGATCCTTACGAAGATATGGATTTAGGGCTGCCGAACAGACTTCACTCATGTAGACCATTTTTTCTGGACCTGATGAGGGATCATCAACTGATTCCTCTTCTGAAAGGTCAAAGGTGACTCTCTTTTTATTTCGATGTGAAGGTGTCGGTTCACTTGAATATCCAGATGAATAGCCATTGGAATTCTCCTTGGTTGGTGCTTGGTCTACATGCTTGTTCTCAGCCTCCCGAATGTTTGAGCACTCTCGATTTGGGATGATTTGGTCAAGATTTTCAGAGAATGTTGCTCCAGGGTGTGACCATGCATATGTCTCAGGATCGTAGTAGAAAGATTTGTCTATTTTGAGATCCGCGGGAATTGAAATACTGGGGAGAGTCTCTGCATGTTCTTTCTCAATTGCTTCGATGTTAGCACATTCCTATGTCGAGTTGATGTAATCCATGTAGTCGGAGTAGGTTGACCGAGGGTGTGCCCATGCATAAGTCTCCGGATCATATGATTCATATACATGATTGTCCATGGTGAGAGCGGTTGGGAATGGAGCAGGGGGGAGTTTTTCTAAACCAATAGTCTCATCAACAACCGCTATCTCAGGTGTGGTCGCGGGGTAGGGCTCTTCTACCGTTTCATGGTTACGGTTGTCGGGGACTGCGTGGGTTGCCTCAGAAGATCGTGGTTCCTCAAAGATAGGGTCGGTTTTAAGTGCTTCCAATGATGTGAAATTGATTTCCCGAGTCTCACAATCGATATTCGCCTTGGCCAATGCCAAGAATGGCTTTCCGAGAATGATTGGAGACTGGGTGAATTCTCCTTGATGCTCAATATCCATGATCGTGAATTCTACCTTGAGCGGAGCACCTTGGAATTTCATGATGACAGAAATGGTTCCTCTCGGCCTTTTTATCGATCGGTCTGCCAATTGGACAATCTCTCGTATCTTCCGAATTGGTCCGAGTTTGAGTTCGTGAAATACCGAGGTCGGGAGGATATTAATCGGTGAATCGTCATCAATCCGAGCATGGGTAAAATTTTGTCTTCGATTTCTCAATCAAATCTGGGCAACCGCTTCACTATGCGGCTCTTGGTTTTTCTCCTCAACACCAAGGAGGAGGCCATTGACAAGATATGTCTTTCAGTCTTTGTTCGTATCCTGCCCGACTTTTTGTTCATTAATTTATCTATTATAAATCTTTTAAGGCCGGGGAAGTGTTCAATGGCCTGTATAAAGGGAAGTTCAAACATCAAGCGTTTTTCCAGTGCTTCCCGTACAGTCGGATCCAAATTCCTCAAATCGTCTTCAGTTTCAATTTTTATGAATTTTTCTGAATTTTCAATTTTTTGTGATTTTCAAATGTTTCCATTTTTTGGTGTTTTCTGGGTGATGTGGGGGTGTGGTGTGTTCCTCAAATGAACAGGGGTTCGGGTGTTCAGAGTGAGGGTCAACGACATAGTCATTTTCAGAATTGTCCCTAGGTCCCTGAATATCCTCAGAATTTTCAATCTCAGATCCAGTTATTTCCTCATTCATTTTACTATCCGAGCCACCATAGAATGCGATGAATCGATCGGTAAATTTTTGAAATCTCTCCTCTATTGAATTGAATTTCTTATTTATCCTCGAAATATCCTCCTCAAGATTCGGTACATGATTAATTATGAGAGCAGTAGGTGTATGTTCGATAATTTCCTTTTCCATTTTTCCCTTTGTGCTGAGAGGAGAGTTTCTTGGAACATCCGAAATATGATCATTATTTTCTGAAAATTTCTCCTCAAAAATAATGGAAGGAGGTTGCTCATATGGTTCAGACATGTGTAGTTGATTGGTCAGACCTTGATATTGTGGAGTCAACATACAGGGTTTATGTGTTTCTAAGAGGTCAGTCCAGTCCTCTATATGAATATCATGTCTGACGAGGGGTCTATCATGGTCAATCCAATGCCGATGATTATTCAGTGCATGTCTTTCCATCTGAGTTTGGTTTCTCTGCCAGTCATGAAATTTAAGGGATTTTAATCTTGAAAAGTTTCATTGGCGTGAACCTGAGAATAAGGCGGTTCAGTCCAAGATGGTAGGTGGTCATTTGCGGTTGGATGGTTCGAATAGAAATTCAATGAGAAGGTCGATTTTATCTGCGGGTGAAAGCCTCCTGCAAATGTTGGAGGATTATTAAAAGAAGAGGATTTAGTTGATTTGGGCCTAACCGAAACAATTTCATTTTCATAGTATAGCTCTGATGGGTGTTCAGTCATTTTTGAGAGGAATGGGGGGTTGGATCTGCGAGAGTTTTTGGACAAGAGTTCCATTATGAGGTTCAAATCAAGAGAGGGAAGAGATGATTGCACGGGATAGTCAAGAGAATTTTTATCGAATGTGCGGCTATTGATCTTGAAATCGGTTCACGCACACCAATGCAAACACAAATCAAACCCCGGGTTCACCAACTCACACAATGAAGACGTAAGAGTTCGGCTATTATCTTTTCAATTTTAGTTGGTGATAAATTCAATCTTGCAAGCCGTTTAAACGAGCTGTTAGGTTTGGAGCTGGGCTCTATCCTAGTGTACGTCTCTCTCCTCGCTGCAAGGTAAAATCAAACAATGTCGGGGTTGCTCTCCCGCAGAAATTCTTGATTTTATGGATTTTTAAAATCGGCTATATTTAGCAGTCCCGATTTTATTAGGTGATCATTGAAGAATTTAGATGAGCACAAATACACGTCTACCGTCCAGTCCCAATTTCCTTTAGATTTATGTGATAAAATAAGAGAGAGGAATTCGGGAAAAGCCGATGCACGCGGAAAACTATGATGAATGCTCAGTTAGAAGACTTACAGTGCCTCCTCGCAATCTCCATGTGAGATGCAATACAAAATTGAAAAAAATTTATACTAAATGCATGCAAGCCGATGAAAACCGTACCTAAGCAGAAAGTTCTATTAGCGGGAAGAATTGAGTTAAGTTTGGATAAGTTGAACGATCTAATGTGCATCTTGATTAAAGTGAAGTGTAGCTTAAGATCCTACGAGCACAATCAAAAAATAAAATTGCTCTGAGAGCCGTATATGCAGGTCTATCCTAATCGCCACTCAAGTCGGGCCCCACCCTCGCCAGAGAGTGAAACAGGCCATGACACACCACAAATAGAGTTAAATGTCTTTTTACACACGCGAGAGTCCAAACGGACACCGCTATAAATGAGCAGGAAATAAAATTTGCAGAAATTTAAAACCTAGACTCTACGCTCTCTCACGAGTCGACTCGATCTTAAATTAATTGCGGTTTCTCGGAGGTCGGTGAAGATGCGTCGGTTTCTTGAAAAACCGCTCCACGTGCGCCGGGTACCTCGCAAGAAAAATAAGAGAGAGAATGTAAGAGAGTGACTCAAAAAATAATAAAATAAGAAAATAAATGCTGAAAAAAAATTATGGGATTTACAATGAAAATTTCGGTGGTCAGACTACCCGAATTCGGAAAACCAAACGAAAATTTTCAAAATAAAAATCTAAGTCGTTAGCCTCCCCGGCAACGGCGCCATCTGACGAGTCCGTAAACGCCGCATTAAGAATGTGTTTTTATTTATCTGACCACCTCTCTTTTTCCAGGAGGACTTTGCTCCTGATTTTTCTACATAACCGACCAACCCACTATTTCAGGATTCAGACTTTGACCTTCACTAATCATTTTCACCATCATCTCCTTTCATTTCGACAACCCGCTCTTCCTTGAGTATCCCGATCCGGAATGTGATTTTTGTCCACACCCACCGCCCACATTCGATACACCCGATCCTGAGATTTTGGAGTCACCTTTCATGATATCCATACTTGAGACCTTGAATCAGATGATGGAGCATATGAATTCGAGGATCACTGATCTTACTAGTTTAAATAAGAACCAAAATGTCGCTCCATTCTTTGAGGATATGGATTCATTTGAGGATTTTCATGAGAGCTTGCAATCACCCAAAATACAAAAAAATGAGAAAAATTTAAAAACACAAAAAGATTTCGGGAGACACACGATCGAGTCAGATTGTGAGGAGAGGTACCACATGCCAGAACCCTTGACCACATAGCCTTTCACTCTCGGTCCCACCTTTTACCCCGAGGATGCCGCTGTACAGACTGCTCTTGGCATTCCTCGTGTATATGATGATTTCGACTTCCTCCCATGTATTGAAGAGGTCCAAAATTTCAAAAAAATGTTGATTGAACCCGGAGTGGTGGCCACCATAGATGAGATTATCCGTGCCCCACTTCAGTAGGCCATGAATGATTTATCTGCTCCTCTTCCCAAGAAGAGAAAGTAGAGGAGCCGATCTTAGCGTCATATCTTGACCATGGCCACTGCCCATGCCATCACACACCGTCCCATTCCTAGGAAGAAGAACACTGCCACACCTTTCATTTCTCTGCTTCACATGTGATCACACTCTCCTATACGGCGGTGCTTCGATTAGTATCATACCCTTCTTGTTGGTACAGTCTCTTCACTTAGGGCTCTCAAGAAAACCAGGATGATCGTACAATTTGCTGATGGATAAATAAAGAGGTCGAAGGGTATCCTTGAAAACGTCGTCATTTCGATTCGGGGCATGAGTTATCACGTTGACTTTGTCGTATTGCCCATGGAGACGTCCATAGGGGAGCACTCTCCAATCATCCTAGGACGACCATTCCTCGCCTCTGAGAGGGTCGTTATTGATTACGGATCAGGAGAGATTCGCTTCCGTCCTGATGACGAGAGCGAAGTGTCGATCACCGTACCCACTGCCGACCAGAGACCTGCACCTGATGCGGCTTCACCTATCATGGCTGACTTCGAGGACCATGACCTTGATGATACTATCAGAGAATTTTGTTGTTTATTGGATTCCACTGAGACCCGAGAATTCCTCCCTGTTGAGGAAGACTCCGAAAGCATGGACCTCGGAGTTTCTTCTTCTTGGACTTGGCGTTGTGTTGATGACATCCGCGGGATTTACCTGATTGACACCATTGAGCGGAGGGCAGATGTAGAGACTATACAGTACGGACATGTTTTGACTACTTCCACTAATGAGTCCGCTCCTGTTCATTTAGATTCAGATGAGCCGAAGGCCGAATTTGATCTGATTGCTTTTATTCGAGAATTCGGGCCTTTTGATGAGAAAGATGATCCAGTTGAGATTATAGAGGACGAACAGAGTTCGACTACTTCCACTGATGAGTTCGTTCCTTTTGGTTTTGACCTGGATAAGACCTCGCAGGACGACACTGAGTACACTACTTCCAATGATGATGATGAGTTTGTCCCATTCCACTTCGATATCAACGAGACTCCCAAGGCTGGACCTAGATGTACTTCTTCCACTCACCAGTATGTGCCTTCACACCCTAGGGCCCCTGAGGATACACACTCTGTCGACCCTGATCGGCTTCCGTCCACTGTGGACCCCGATGTTGACCTGCATCATACCAGATCTATTCCTTAGCAGTCCCGCAAGAAGGTTCGCTTTTTACCTTCTTGATCCCGTGTACATCCACTTCTGTTGTATATCCTCCTCTGTTTACCCCGCATTGCTCGTCTACCCATTCTCGTGTTTGCCTTGCTTAGGACGTACTTTGTCCTAAGTATAGTGTGTGGACGAGCCGGGTGTTCTTTCATCATTCTGTTTCATTACTCCTGTTGTTGCCTATACTTAGGGCTTCTTTTACCCTAAGTATAGGGGGAGTGATGTGCACATCCTTCTATATCTTCTTCCATCTTCTGATCTCTTTCCTTCTTTTCTTCTTTTCTACTTTTCATTTTCTATCTTCTGTATCTATCAATAAGGTGTCGCCCCTTGTAGACAGTTTTATATACTTAGGACGTACTTTGTTCTTAGGGGGGTGTGCACCCCAAGTTTCTCCATTCTATGTGATCCTCTCCATTGTCTCCTCTTCTTGTCTATACTTAGGGATATCTTATCCTAAGTATAGGGGGAGACAACCTGAGTACGATCTGTTCATTCCCACCCTTGACCCTCCCTGCTTTGTGTACAGTCTGCTATACTTAGGATTATTTGATCCTAAGTATAGGGGGGACGGTCAACTTCTCATTTGTTCATTCATTTATTCTTTAGATTTTCCTATACTCAGTACGAGTTATGTCTTCTCTTTTCTCTCTGATCTATGAGGACATAGCTCAAGCTAAGTATAGGGGGCTCGTATATACTACGTATATACTTTAGCCATAACTCGTACTTTCGTATTTTCTTAATAATATGGCTAATAAATCTTTAAAATTCATTAAAAACTGTAATAAAAAGATGTGATTATTCCTCAAATTCTTTTTTGTACTTACTGATTAATAAATAAGGTGAAAATGTTTTTTGCAAAATGTTTGAAAAATAGTTTGAAAATCTATGTGAAAAATATTTTGAAAACTATTTTGAAAATGTTTTGTCACATGTTTTCAACCTTTGTAAAAATGTGTTATTTGAAAAATTTATTTTCTTTGTGTGAAATAAAATGTTTGAAAAAATGAATTGCAAATGGTTTGAAAAATGGTTGCAAAAATATTTTGAAAAATCTATATATAATGTTTGAAAAACCTTTGCAAAATGATTTTCAAATGTGTGTACATGTTTGTAAAATGTTTGTAAAAACTATTTTGGACTATAGTTTTCAAAAATTGTTTGAAAAACCTGTGTCAAATAAGTTTGAGGAATATATACATCACACCAAAATCCACTATATATACTAATAAAATTGATCACTTACCTCTGCAAATTCTTAAAATCCAATTCTTGTAAATATAAGAAGCACTCCCGTGTAAATATTTTTACCCTAGTTTTTATCTAAAATCTTTTTGATTTCAAAAATTCTAAAAACATTTGCAAAATTAAAATCCAAAAATATTTGAAAAATCTTTTTGAAAAAATACAAAAAAATGCATATGCATCATCTTTTCAAAAAATCCATAAAAAATTCAAAATCTAAAAAATTGCATCACAAAAATATTTTCTGCATCGCATAAGCATTCGCATTTTTCGGATTGAGTTTGATAGTTGAACGAGTCTAAGTAAAATCCGGAGATTGGAGATTGATTGACCTTAAAATTTACCTAATTACAAGAACCTTATAGGAATTGGGTTTGAGGTACTTCAGGTCTGGTTGACTTAATTCTTTGAGGATTACGAGACTTGGTTCAATGGATTCTTGACTGCCTAAGTAGAGTATTTCAGAGCACACACATGACTCTTGTTGATAATGACCTAACTTGGACACCTGCACCTTTCACTTGGCTCAACTCAGTTGGAGTGGTGAGGGGATTGGATTTACCGATATGAGATGCACACAAGTGGAAACACTTGTCCTCCTCTAGGGAGGGAAGTGCACCCCAACCCGTCTAGTGATGAGGAATTCTAAAGACAAGAGAGTGTGGGTTGCGATAGAGCTTCAAAAGAGGGATAGTCTACTGGCTCAAGAGGAAAAACTCCCTATGTAAATGCTGCTGTGAATAGTATTTCAAAAAAAAGAGAAAAAAAGAAAAAAAAAAGAAAAAAGGAAGATAGGCCTGTACAAAAGTAAAATGCCTGCCAAAGTATGTACATATGCTGTAAAGTCAATAAGCAAGCTTGAGTTCCAAAGTCATATCATGTGAGCCTGCAGCTGGATGACTTGACTACACTGGTCTTGCATCCTAGGATAGGTAGCTACACTGGCTAGTGTCCATTCTTCTCTTCACCCCCTCCTCTTGAGCTGGTTGCCACATGAACTTAGAAGGGAATACCCCGCTCCTCGAGGAAGGAGTTATTGGATTGGGGAATCATTGGGTTTTCATATTGGAGAAGTTAGTCTCTTTGTCATTCTAGTTGGGGAGAGCCACTATCACTTACACTGTACGAGTCAGATTCATAGTCGTAAGGGTTTGCGTATGAGTTGAGATATTTCTGACCTGGCTATTGAGGAGACTTGAACAAAGATTTGGGATCCTCAAGGACTGTTGGATTTCAAATTCGATTCTCATTAAGGTTCCGCCCGCACTAAACTTCCAAAGGTACGACTTAAGCTCCAAACTTTGATTTTGTGAAGACAAGTTTGATAATTAAACTAAATCCAAATTCTTCTTTTTCTTTTCTTTGTTTTTCTTTTTCTGCACTTATTGCATAAGTGTTTGCTAGGGACTAGCAAAGGCAAGTATAGGGGGATGATGAATCTACATTTCATCATCTTTATTCTATTATTTTGGCCTTAAAAACCCTAGTAAACGTGTATAAATAGGCTTAATTTAGGCATTTTAGCATTCATGCATCATTGCGTAAATATTGTACAAAATACGGTTTTTAAAGCCAAAATTATAGAATAAAGAAAAGAAAAAGAATTAAATATTGCAAATATTTTATGACCCGAAACCTCGAGACCTAGGCATCTTGATGAATAGGTCGACAAGGAATAATGTAGGGGGAGATAAGGGCTAAAGTACCAATAAAATACCTTTGTTTTAACCTATTCTTTATTCATTTATGGACCTATTTTTAGTTCCACTTTTTATACTTCAAATAAAGAAACTATGTACATGAAGTTGTAGATAATTAAATAAAGAAAAATACAAAATTGATTTCACTCAAAAATAATGTACATATAAAAAAGTTATGGTCTGAATAAAATCCCGGAATCCTAAATTCCCAGACCTGTATCTCACAAATGAAAACTCCAAATGCATCAAACTCACCTTTAATTGTATATAGTTTAAAATAAGCTATTTCATGGCGGTGGTTTCACATTTGGCGGAGCTACGGTTTGAAAGTTGAGTTCTGGACCCCTATTGTATACTTGTACAGATTAAAATAATCATTTTATTATTTATTCAGTATTTTTATAATTTTATATTTTTATAACTTTGTAAATATTATTTATAATACATTTTTATATTAAAATTAGAATAAAAATACAAAGAAAAAACAAAATAAAAATACCTGTATATAATATACATAGGTATAATACCTATAATTATACCTATATTATTACTATTTCTATTTTATTAAATATACAAAACGCATAAGAAAAAAAAATAAAAATACTTTTATGGGTATAAAAGTATTTTATAAATTTATAAAATAATAAATAAAATTAAATAAATTAAAATTCATAAAATAAAAATAAAATATTAAAATATATAGATAACTATAAAGGCTAAAACAGGTAACTTGTAAATTATACCTCATAAAAATAAATAAAAATTACCATAAAATAATTTACAAAATAATAAATTTTTTTCATTTAATAACCAAATATTAATAAAATTGTTTACTATTTTTAAATGATTTTAGTAATGTTTTTTCTAGGGATTTTCCTGGTTGGTCCACGTGGACCAACCAGGTGGCCTAGGAAGTTGACCCACCGGTCAACTCCCTGGCCCTAGCCCTATGCCCTTGTCAGAACACCCCATGACCCTCTTTTCTCGATTTTTCGCCATTGTAGCGTTGCTCGAGGGAAGGTTGACCCTTCACGAAATTTGCTCACTGTATCACCAGGATCTACGCCGACCTAGTAGATCCTCTATGATCTTCTTCGCTTGCCTGTGATCGTGTCTCGAAGTTCGCCACTTGGCCAACTTTTCAAAAACCGCCCAAGACCCCCTTTCTTCCTTGAACCCTCTTCTACCCGAGTTTGACCCTTTGGCCATCGTGTTCCTGACCGGAGGTCTGACATACCTCCTCCAGCACGCGCGCGGGGCTCAGGCGAGGGCCGTGGAGGCGTTCCAACCCTATCTCCGGCGAGTTGCCGTCGAGGTCATATCTCGAGCATTTTGCTCTGAGGTACTTCTTTCCCTTCTTATTTTCTTGCATTTTTTTTGACTTTGGTATAGCCTTAGGATCATCTGGCCATCTTCTTTTTCGATCCACACCATTCGTTCACTGCCGCTACCTCCTCACCGGAGCAAGCTCCGGCGAGAATCCTTTCCACCGCTCCGCCCCTTTTTCGCCACCAGGTGGGTCGCGGCAATTTGCCCGCGACCCCCTTAACCACTTGTTGCAGGTCTACACGTATTGGAGACGCCTGGAGGGGATTTTGAAGGTCGCCGGACCAGCATGGAG
Source organism: Ottelia alismoides (assembly GCA_037367405.1). Classification (NCBI taxonomy): domain Eukaryota; kingdom Viridiplantae; phylum Streptophyta; class Magnoliopsida; order Alismatales; family Hydrocharitaceae; genus Ottelia; species Ottelia alismoides. The sequence continues at coordinate 26,836 of JAZKJV010009163.1, forward strand.
CTCTCCCTCTCCCTCGACATTGTGGGGTAGCGCCGAGGGGTGCCGACCCATTTTGCCACCACCAGCGGGTAGAAGACCACCACAGGAGATCCGGGGGCCGTTTTGGTGCGTAGAAGACCACCGGAGAGGTGCTGGAAGGCGGGAGGAATTTCGCCTCGACGGAGTTCTTCTCTGTTCGTCGTCATTGCTCCTCTTCTGTCGGATCGTGAAGGCCCCCAGGCGGTACAGCTACCGTAGGATCTAATAGCTCCTGGCCGTCCGATCGACCAGTCACGTTTTAATCTCAGCCATCGACGCGAAGGGGCATCGTGCAAGGAGATATCGACACGTGGAATAAGTAACATATCACTCGTCGTTGGATCGCGCCAAGACCTGGGTATTTTGCGTTTCTAACCCAGGCGTTTTTGTATTTTAAATTTAGTACTAAAACTTTTATATGTATTTAAAATGTTTTGCAAACTTTGCATTTAAGCCCCTGTATGTTTGTTTAATTACGGATCTACCCCTGCCAGGTGCACATGCGTACACACGTGGGTTAGGCATTTTTGCGGGTACATCCCTAGCGTTTTGACTATTTCTTTTTGGTCCGCAAAGTTTATATCTTAGTTATATAATTCTGGTGTTTTTGCGCATAAGCCCTTGGATGTTTTACTATTTCCAAAAATGCCCATGCTAGTGTGGTTTTTCCTTATGTTTCTAGTATTTTATTTCATGCATTGCTAAAACCCAAAAAATCCCCAAAAATCAATTTAAGCTCCTGGCCGCTTGCTCATTCACACCATATTTTTATTTTCCATTTTTATTGCTTTTTAATATTTATAAAAATTCAAAAACAAGCATTTTCAGCACTGTTTGCATCATAAAATCCGTAAAAATTATAAAATCGCATCAGAAAAATCCCCAAAAAAAATATCTTGTCTATTTTAGTCTGTTTTAACTCCAGGCAAAAAATCATTAAAAAATATAAAAGAAAACTCCTAAAAAGTGCAAAACCCCAAACATTTACAAAAATATTAAAAATTCTATAAAAATCCTAAAAATACAAAATCTGGTTCTAAATTTTCTCTATTTTATTATCTTTTATTTAAAATTAGTTTGGGAAAATTTTGTCACTGTTTATTATTTTTCATTCCCATTTTAATTCCAGCCTTTTATTTTTGCACTTTTTTTAGTATTTTTGACTTTAAAATTACCAAAAAAATTAGGAAAAATCTAGAAAAATCAAAAAACATTAGAAAAATATAAAAAAACCCAAAAAACATTTTATTTCCTTATTTTTGGCCATTTTTACTTATTTTTATAAATACTTTATTCCTCTCTCTCTTATATTGTATATATATTTTATTATTGAAAAAATATAAAAATATAAAATAAAAAAATCAGTAAATTAAAAATCAAAATACAAAAATACAAAATTTAAAATTAAATAAAAAAATTAAAAATTAAAACCCACAAAAAATAGCCTAAATAGACATTGATCATAGTCACACACTTGTGCATTTTGCCCCGTTCTACCTGTCTGCTCCCTGTGTTCGAGCTCTACACATACTTGCACCTATACACATCTTGTTGAAGAGTTATAATAAATTTTAACTCCGCACATTCACTTTGATTGTCTTATTTGATTGTTGTGGGTAAATCGTTGATTGATCGAGGTTTCGTGAGCGGTCGCCTCAGCGACATCGTGGTCCCGCCTTGGGTGGACTACTTTAGACCCTCGCCAAACCTCGATTATCAGCCTCCCACCGCCGCGGCGGCGAGCAACCCTTCCTCTTCCGCTTCACCATCGCACCTCCGTTGTGCCCCCCAACTCAGGCCGCCGCACCTCCGCTGTGCCTCCTCGCCACCGCCGACCCACCCCTTTGGGTTCATCTCCATCGTGCCCCTCAAGGAAGAAGGTCTTTTATTATTTTTTCAATTTACGTAAAAATTGCATTTTATATTTTCCTATTTTTTGTAATTACAATTAGATCCTTGTATATAGTTGTTAGTTTATTATGCTTACGGAATTTGCACAAACAACCATGTGTTTGCATTTTAATTTCGACTTCAATATTACATCTTTTTATTCAAGAAAAAATATGATTGTGTTGAGCAACTTAGTCTCTATCATCTGAGTATTTATTTATATTTTTGTGATAATTGAGTAATTAATTAAAATTGCCTAACTGAAATTCTGCATATTTTACCCATTCCGTGCTATTAAATTCATATCTAACACACGGTTACTCTAAAAATTCTTAAAAAATTAGACATGATGCGTTGAGATGTGATTGAGATATTATCCAAATTTCATCTAAAACGGAGTTGTCTTGTGTCTGAAATAAATTAAAGAGTGATCTGACTATTTGATTTTTAGTTAAATCCACATATATTATTTTTATGAAATTTCAACTCTCTTGGATTTTTTGTAAAAATATCTATTTGAGATAATTCACACTCTGATTAATTTGCAATTGTTCATTTATTAGGAATTAATTAATCACTGTCACTCTATTTTCACTAAAAAATCCATAAAAATTCATAATTTGTCAAAAAATTCCAAAAATATTACTGTAGCTTCCTTGTGTCATTTTTATGTTCCAGTAAATTTTTCATGATTTTTGCTTGCTGTTTGTGTGAACAATTGTGAAAATAACCATAAAAAGTGTGCATTTTTAGTGTCGCATCTTAACCCTAAAATTCTAAAAAAATATGTTTTGTGTTTCTCACTAGATTAGGACTTTAGGAAAAATACATTTAGGCTAAATTGGACTAATTTGACATTAAAATTAATTTGACCTTGTTGTGTGCTTTCTTAGTGTCTTAATTCACCCGCATTCGCATTTGCATTTGTTTTTGCATTAAAAAATATATAAAAAAATATCCGCACTGGAAATCTACATCTAAAGTTTCAAATTAATCTTAAGTTGTTCCTTTGCCTCCCTGTGATCGACCCCAGACTTGCCCGGGATATAAATTAAAGCCGAGACCTCTTCACGGAGATCTTCTCTCGGTTCTGACTGAATCGCTAGGCACACGTATTACAACATGCTCGAATTAATAATCGTATTTAGCGACTCGTCAGGAGGTGGCTGACAATGGCTGAAGAAGGCTGAAAAAGGTGGCCGGATCAATCTCTCCTGGAAATTGATAATGGATTTGCATCTTCTTCGAATGGCTCATTCATTGTGCTTATGAGTTCCATGGGCCTTGGATTCGCTCTAGATGAAAGATAGATCTGCAAATTACAAGTGTATATGCTCGATTCGCTCAAGAATCAACCAAGTTGTTAATGGTTGCAAGATCAACATGATATTTCCAGCATATTAAATGATGATGAATCTTAACGAATCGAGATAGAATATGGTATGAGAAGTTGGTTCGCATTTTTGGTAGATGATTAAGGGATCTAATCACTTGATTAACGATCCTAATAGAGTCACACTAATCGAGTAATAAAAGGGTAAAAGGATGAAGGATGAACCTGGGAATTGAAAGTTTCTGACTTCCAAGTCGTAGCTCGATGGGGCGTATTCCCGGAGCTTGATGCAACTCGCAGCAGCGATGCAAGGCGGACAAGCACCTTAGAACGTCTCCTCTGACGTTCCTCTTCCACGCGAGGCGGTGCCATGGTGCTGTCACCACTGGAGGCAGCGAGAATGAAGCTTGGAAGGAGGAGGGTCGGCTGATGGTTCTAGAGAAGAATCAGTTAAGGGAGAGTTAGTTGATTCTCGCCAACTTTAAGAATATTTATAAATGAATTGCTTGGGCTCCAAGGCTAATCCAAGGATAGGCGTGTGTTAGGGAGGTTAGGAGGAGAGGATGAAGGGATGAGATCGATCAAAGACGTTAGGAGTCGGGCTGGAAAATTAGTTGAGAACGGTCGGGTAGAACAAACTCCTTCCTTGCTTCTTGAAGAAGAAGAACCAGGTGCTGACACATGTCAGCACCTGGTTGTCCAGAGTGTTAAAATGTTTATAAATTATGTAATAAATACTAAATGACATTATTTTAAATAGGTATAAGAATAAAAAATTTAGATAATTAAATTATCTAAATTATGATATAATTAATTTTTGTAAATAATAAATATTATTTGAAATATAAATATTATATTACTAAATAAGTATGAATAATACTTAATAAATAGGTAATGAATTTTTAATTCAATAAATAATTAATTTTTTATTAATTTTATATTTTCTTAATTATTAGAGTATTAAAATAAACTCTTTGTGAATTTTTATGGGTTTTAATAAATTAATTTAGATATATTAATAAATACATGTATAGATTAGATAGTTCAATTTCATCTATAAATTAGGGTTTTAGATTTTATTAAAATAATAAATAAGCTCCAAAAATTCTGAAATAAATCATGATGAAAATGCAATATCATAAAAATAATTAAAAATGTATAAAATTAATAAAACTATAAATAATGGGTTCTAAATAAAATAAATAGCCCAGATACCCCTTTGTCAATAGGTCCCAAAATCGACTTTTTGCAAACAGACTCTGATTTTAATGAAACCACCTCTATTAATTAGAGAATATTATTTTATAATGAACTTTAAAGGTGAGTAGAGTGAAATTGGAGTTCGTATGAGGAAGTTTTGATGTTCGGAAGTTGAGATTTTGACAATTTAAAAGTAGGATTTCTTGGCATATACATAGGATAATATTTTTATTTTATTTTTATATTTTTATATACATTTTTAGAAATAATTAGGAAAAGAGTTTGGTGAAAAATATATTCATATGAATTAACTAAAAAAGAATGAAGATTTGATAAATAATGAATAATGTGTGGAACGTTATTTAATTATTTTTGTATGGTTTTCTTCTCTTATCTCCCCCTACCTGTTATTTTGTCGACCAATCCATACTGACTTGGTCTCGGGGGTTAGGTTATATAAGTATATATTTCAACTATATTTATATTATCTGAGTCATATTGTACATATATACATATCTACAATCTGTCTTATTTTCTTTTCTTTATTTTTTTATTCTTTATTTATTTACATGTTTTTGATGCATAAAAGTGCATTTTTATTTATGAATAGTATTTTGATAAAATATGAAAATTAATGAATATTTACATGTATTTATTAAGTGTTTTAAGACAAAATGCGACAGAAAAGTTAATGAATCATGGATTCATCAACCCCTTATACTTAAACATTGCTAGTCCCTTAGCAAACACTTATTTTTGAAAAAGTAAGTGAAAAAGAAAGAAAGTTAGAATGAATTTGTTTTCCTAAACTAATTCATGAGAACAGACAAATGACAGAGCTCGACCGAGCCTGAAATAAGCATTTTGTCAGAGCCTTAACCAGGATTAAGATTTTATCCTCAACAGTCCTCAAGTTCCACAAATCCTTATTTAAGATCACCTCATCAGCTAGTTCAAACTCACTTAATCATATCGCAAACTCTATCAACCTTGAAATCAATTTGTACAGTGTATGAATTGATTTAGCTCTTCCTGCTCAAAGAAGTGAAGAAACCATCCATTCCAGCTATACACTTCCATTGATTCCTTATCCAGCTACTCTTTCCTCCTAGAGGGAGGTATTCCCTTCTGAGGTCAGTTCGTGCTATGTCCACAATCAAATATAGAGAGAAAGTAGAAGAATGAGAAAAGAAGTGGAGTGCGACCAGTGTAGACGCATCTCCTTGTGAAGCTCAACTGGTGTAGCTAAGTCTCCACTAAGATGTGCATGCATTTTTGTGGAAGCTTGGACCATTGTGGTCGTTTTTGTATTTGGTGGATTCTTCTTTGATTTGGCTTTGTAATTTGCTTGCACTGCATTCATCTTTTTGTGCCTCGATGGATATAGCATCTTTTGTTCCGTCCCTTTTTTGAGGTCTTAGAAAAATTGTGTCAGCAGATCCTTCCCTCATCCGAAGCGACTATCACAAACCCAATCTCTCCTGTCTTTAGACGTCAATGATGCAAATACAAGGATAGAAACGCACTACCAAAATGCACTGCCCTTCGCAACTCCATGCAAGACGAGATAAGTGTAAAGTGCATGTATCCAAGATTGGTTCACTGGTGCAGAGTTGTACGGATGACACCAAATGGTATACTTAAGCACATATGAGTTGATTCCTGATAAACGCAGATTATCGAGGGTCTAAATGTGTCGCTGTGGCGACCCACAATAAAATGCGATTAATCAACAATTAACCCACACTAAGATCAATAAATTAGAAACAATGTGGAGTTAAAATTTATTTTTAACTCTGCACAAATGATGCAAAGGGCAAGTATGCAGAGAGTTCGAACACAGGGAGCAAACAGTGTAGTCCAAGCAAATAAATGCTAAAGTGTGTGTGAGTGTGTGAGTGTCTACACTAAGCAAGCAAAGGAATTTTTGTGGGTTTTTAATTTTTAACTCTTTTTTTTTATTTTTGTATTTTGATTTTTGATTTTCTGATTTTTATATTTTATATTTTATATTTTTTTATTTTTCTTTTTCAATATTGGAAAGTAAAGGCAATATAATCAAAGGCAAGGTAGAATATTTATAAAATAGTGCAAAAATAATCAAAAATTCAGGAATAAAATGTTTTTAGTCTTTTTAGGGCTTTTTACTGTTTTTGTGATTTTTAGGGATTTTTCAAAGTATTTTTGATATTTTTAAATATTAAAATAAAGCAAAACAGTAGAAATCAGGCTGGCTGTGACAAAAATGCAATTTAAAAATACCAACCAGTAGCAAAAATGTTTCACACTATTTTTCTAATAAAGAGAATAAACTAAGGGATAAACAAAAGCTGAGTTCATATTTTTTGGATTTTTCTACTATTTTATAAATTTTTTTGAAGTTTTTGAGAGTTTTTAATTTTTTAGTGTTTTTCTTTTGAAATTTTTAATGATTTTTGGACTGACACTCAAATAGGATAAAATAGACACTAGGTAATTTTTTTGGTATTTTTGGAGGTGTTTTAATATTTTTTTGGTATTTTCTAAGCTAGACAGTGCACAAATAGGGAGCTTTTGATTTTTAATAAATAGGAAAGTAAAATAAAATCAAAAACTAAATAGCTGGCGTTAAAGTATAGGTGCACAGGAGCTTAAGTCTATTTTTGTGGAATTTTTGGGCTTAAAATGATATTTCAAATAATTAGAACAAACACCCAATTAATAATCAGGCTTGGCAGGGGCATGAATGCAATATCCAAAACATCCAGGGGCATACAAGCAATTTTTCACAAAAATATACACGTTATATTCAATTTTTGGCACTAAAAGACAATTAATAAAAACGCCTGGGCCTCCTGGCAATTTACCCACCAGGGCGCGTGACTTGCACGCGCCTGGGAGGGACCAAAATGTAATATCGCAAAAACCTGGGGGGCCTACTTGCAAAATAACCAGAAATATTACACTAAATGCCAAAGTTTTGGTACTAAAACTAAATACACAAACAACCGAGGGTTCCTCTGCAAAATGCCCACCACCTCACGTGTACAGGTCACGTGAGGTGACGTGGCGAGGACCTAAATGCAAATAAATAAAGTCTGGGGGTGTTTATGCAAATATTACAAAAGATTTAAACTACAGATACAAGTTTAAATGCTAATTATTAAATACAAAAAGGTGCGAGGGTTTAGTTGCAAAATACCCTCTTGCGCGCTATCCAACGGCGGATGGAGGGCCACTTAAACACGTGGCGCGTTGTGGACGGCCGATGACGCTTCGTGGATGTGCGGCCAAGATTAGATCTGGCGAGGATATCGACGGTGGGAGCGTGCCAAGATCTGACGGCTGCGGCTTGATCTGGAACGGGCCGAGGATCGGACGGTGGAGACACACGGAGGAAGAACAGGGAAGAACTCCGCTGCGGCGAAGTTCCTCCGGCGAGCTGACGCACCTCCGGTTGTCTGGGCCGCTCCAAGAAGGACCGGGAGACTCCTGCGGTGATGCTCTGGCGTCTGGGGCTCTCAAAATCGCCGGAGAGGCTCTGAGGTGCTGCTGCAAAGGCGGCGGAGCTCGAAGCTCCAGGTATCTCCGGCGGAGGTCGAATCCGAGCCCCCAGGCGCTGTTATGCTCCAGGTATCTGCAAAAGGTGGTGAGAAGGCCCAGGGCAAATTGCCTGGGCCTCGCGGGGACCTAATCTAAGCGCGAGGTGGAGTGGATGTCGGTGGCCGGAGGTGCGCTCCGGCGAGGATGGTTGAATGGGTGAAATAAGCGATGGAACGTCAAATTTTTTTGGGGTTTTCGATCCTAAAGCTAACAGGAATAAAACGCACGAAAGAAAAAGCGGGGTGGAAGCCCTCGATGGCCGGAGCCAGAGGATGAAGTATACCTCGACGCCGGCGGTTGGCGGAGGTGCTGGAGCTTCCCTCGACCTCGTTCGCCCTGGCTGAGAAGCTCGCGGCGGAGCTGTCACCTCCGGCAAGGATCCTAGCACTAGAGAGGCGGAGAGGGGTGGACCAAGGGGACTCGAAAATCAAAGGGAAAGAGGGGGGTCGGTTTTATGTGGTTTGACCCCTGACTGAGATGCTCCAAAGATCAAGAAATATTTTGCAAATCTTGGGTCCAAAGACCAAGATTAAGCTTGGGCGAGTGAGATAGATAGTTGGTGAGCAATGTTGCAGAAGGAATCATCACGAAAACATGAAAGAATCGACTGGGAAAAAGCCACAAAGATGGCTCAAAAACCAAGTCTGACAGGGTCCACAGGGGGTAGGTCAGCTAGTTGACCGAAGTCAACTAGGGTTTGCACCTGGTTGGTCCACGTGGACCAACAAGGAAAAACCCTGGAAAAATTATTTGTTAATTCAATTAAAAATAGTAAACGGCCGAATTAAATAAAAGTTGTAAAATAAAAAATGTTCAAAATATTATGTAGTATTTAATTCTGATTTTTATTTATTTTTATGACTTATATTTTTACAAGTTACATTTTTAACCCTATATAGGTATAACACCTATGTATTTTGATATTTTATTTTTATTTTGGTATTTTCAATTTTATTCTTTTTGTTTATTATTTTCAAAAATTATAAAATACTTTTAGATACATAAATCTATTTTTCTTTTATTTTTCTGATATGTTTTGTGTATTTAATAAAATACAAGTGTATTTTGTATAGGTATGTACATAGGCAATATACCAATGTATTGAAAATATACAAGTGTTTTATTTTTAATTTTCTTTGCATTTTATTTCAATTTTAATGCACATATATAGTATAAGTAATATTTACAAAATTATAAAAATATAAAAATGAATAAATAATGAATTAAGAATAAATTGAATATTTCATTCAGTACAAGTGTACAATGGGGGTCCAAAAGTCAACTTTCAAACCGTAGCTCCGCCAAATGCGAAACCACCACCATTGGATAGATTATTTTATTCTATATACAATTAAAGGTGAGTACACTGCATTTGGAGTTGTCGTTTGTGAGATACGGGTCTGGGAAGTTGGGATTTTGGATTCTTATTCAGACCATATCTTTTCATCTGTACATTCTTTTTCTGTGAAATCAATTTTGTCTTTTTCTTTATTAATTTATCTACAACTTTTATGTACAAAGTTTCTTTATTTGATGTATAAAAAGTGGAACCAAAAATAGGTCCCAAAATGAATAAAGAATGAATAGGTTGTATGGGTATTTTATCTGTGTTTTGGCCCTTATCTCCCCCTACTTTATTCCTTGTCGACCTATTCATCAAGATGTCTAGGTCTCGGGGTTTTGGGTCATAAAATATTTACAATATTTTATTCTTTTTCTTTTCTATATTTATTCTATAATTTTGGCCTTAATTACAGTGATTTATACACAATCTGAATGCACATGCATGGATGCTAAGATGATGGTTTTAAGGCTATTTAAAGGCATTTGCTAGGGTTTTTGGTGCCAAAATGATAGAATAAAAATGATGAAATGTGGATTCATCATCCCCCTATACTTTACCTTTGCTAGTCCCTAGCAAACACTTATGCAATAAGTGCAAGAAGAGAAGAAAGAAAAGAAAAAGAAGAACTTGGATTTTATTTGATTATCAAACTTGTCTTCGCAAAATCAAAGTTTGGAGCTTAAGTCGGACCTTTGGAAATTTAGTGCGGGCGGAACCTTAATGAGAACCGAATTTGAAATCCAACAGTCCCTGAGAATCCCAAAACTCTGCTCAAGTCTCCTCAATAGCCAGGTCAGAAATACTTCAACTCATACGCAAACTCTTACGACTATGAATCTGACTTGTACAGTGTAAGTGATGGTGGCTCTCCCCAATTAGAATGACAAAGCGACTGACTTCTCCAGTACGACAACCCAATGATTCCCCAATCCAGCAACTCCATCCTCGAGGAGCGGGGTATTCCCTTCTAAGTTCAAGTGGCAACCAGCTCAAGAGGAGGGGTTGAAGAGAAGAATGGACGGTAGCCAGTGTAGCTACCTATCCTTGGATGCAAGACCAGTGTAGTCGAGTCATCCTGCTGCAGGCTCACATGATATGACTTTGGAACTCGAGCTTGCTTATTGACTTTGTACATACTTGCAGGCTTTTTATTTTTGTACATGCCTGAACATTTTTTTTTTGAATACTATACACAGCAGCATTTACCTAAGGAGTTTTTCCTCTTGAGCCAGTAGACTATCCCTCTTTTGAAGCTTTATCGCAACCCACGGCCTCCTGTCTTTAGACTTCCTAATCACTGGACGGGTTGGGGTGCACTTCCCTCCCTAGAGGAGGACAAATGTTTCCACTTGTGTGCGTCTCGTACCGGCAAATCCAATCTCCTCACCACTCCAACTGAGTTGAGCCATGTGAAAGGTGCAGGTGTCCAAGTTAGGTCATCATCAATAAGAGTCGTGCGTGTGCTCCGAAATACTCTACTTAGGCAGTCAAGAATCCATTGAACCAAGTCCCGTGATCCTCAAAGAATTAAGTCAACTAGACCTGAAGTACCTCAAACCCAGTTCCTCTAAGGTTCCTGTTATTAGGTAGATTTTAAGGTCCAATCAAGCTCCAATCTCCGGATTTTACTTAGACTTGTTCAACTATCAAACTCAATCTGAAAAATGCTCATGCTATGCACATGCAATGCAGAAAATATTTTTGTGATGCAATTTTCAGGATTTTGATCTTTTTATGGATTTTTGAAAAGATGATGCATGCAGATGCAATTTTTTGTATTTTTCAAAGGAATTTTTCAAATGTTTTTGGATTTTAATTTTGCAAATGTTTTTGGGAATTTTGAAAACAAAAAGATTTTGGCTAGAAACTAGGTGAAAATATGTACACGGGAGTGCTTCTTATATATACAAGAAGTGGATCTTAGAATTTACAAGGGTAAGTGGTCAATTTTATACACATATATATAGTGGATTTTGGTGTGATGTGTATATTCCTCAAACTTTTTTTTTGAAAACAATTTTCACACAATTTTTGAAAACTATAGTCCAAAATAATTTTTACAAACATTTTACACACATTTGAAAATCATTTTGCAAAGGCTTTTCAAAACAGTATATATAGGTTTTTCAAAACATTTTTGCAACCATTTTTCAAACCATTTGCAAATCATTTTTCAAACATTTTATTTCACACAAAGAAAAGAAGTTTTACAAACCACACATTTTTCACACAGGTTGAAAACACGAAACAAAATATTTTCAAAATAGTTTTCAATAGATGTTCACACAGATTTTCAAACTATTTTTCAAACATTTTGCAAAAAACATTTTCACCTGATTTATTAATCAGTAACTACAAAAAGAATTTGAGAAATAACCACATCTTTTTATTAAGGATTTTTAATGAATTTTAAAGAATTATTAGCCATATTATTAGGAAAATACGAAAGTACGAGTTATGGCTAAAGTATATACATAGTATATACGACCCCCCTATGCTTAGCTAGAGCTATGTCCTCATAGATCGGAGAGAAAAGAGAAGACATAACTCGTACTAAGTATAGACAAGTCTAAATAATAACGGAATAAATGAATGAATCAATGAATGAGAAGTTGACCGTCCCCCCTATACTTAGGATCAAATAATCCTAAGTATAGCAGACTGTACACAACGCAGGGAGGGTCAAGGGTGGGAATGAACAGATCGTACTCAGATTGTCTCCCCCTATACTTAGGGTAAGATATCCCTAAGTATAGACAAGATGGGGAGACAATGAAGAGGATCGAAAAGAGTAGAATCACTCGGGGTGCCAACCCCCCTATACTTAGGACAAAGTACGTCCTAAGTATGGAAAACTGTCTACAAGGGCGGCACCTTTTTGATAGATAAAGAAGATAGAAGAGGAAAAGAAGAAAAGAAGAAAAGAAGAAAATAAATCAACAGACAACAGAGTGATATAAACAGATGGATCTGTACAGCGGAAGATAGACTTTGATCACCATGTATGAGATGTAGATGATGAGAGTCAAAGGACACATCTCATACCAGAAGAATGGGGGCAACGTCAATGGTCGGCGGATCATGATCAAGATATAGTTTCAGGCGTTGACCATTGACGCGGAAGGTAGAGGAAGATGACGGTTCGGATATGTCGATGCTGCCATTGTCATGTACCTTCCTGACCACATACGGTCCTTTCCACTTGCTCTGTAATTTCCCTGGGAATAATTTCAGCCTGGAATCAAACAACCATACTCTCTGATCTGTCTCAAACTGTTTATGGCTGATATGCGAATCATGCCATGTCTTCACTTTCTCTTTGTATTGTAGGCTGTTGGAGAAGGCTGTATCTCTCAATTCTTCCAGGGCTGCCAATTCTGCTCTTCTCTGGTCTCCTATACTCTTAGGATCTAGAAGCAACTCAGTAACTGCCCAAAAAGATTTGTGCTTGATCTCCATTGGCAAATGGCACGGCTTGCCATAAACGAGACGAAAGGGAGATGTCCCCAATGGATTCTTGAAAGAGGTCCGATAAGCCCACAAGACCGAGTCCAAAAGCTGTGACCAATCCTTTCGGTCTGGGCGGACAACTTTCTGCAAGATAGTCTTTATCTCCCTATTCGATACTTCGGCTAGACCATTAGTCTGAGGGTGATAAGGAGTGGCAACCCGATGGTCAATGCCGAACTCGTCTGCAAGGGCCCTGACTTTGTCATTGATGAAGTGAGACCCCCCGTCTGAAATCAAGACTCTAGGTACTCCGAACCGTGAAATGATATTTTTCCTCAAAAATTTGCATACGGTTTTAGCATCTGCGGCTCGGGCGGGGATGGCCTCAACCCATCGGCTGACATAATCCACAGCAAGCAAGATGTGCTCGAATCCCTGACTTTTAGGAAATGGGCCCATGAAATCAATCCCCCATGCATCAAAAACCTCACAGAAGTGAATGGGTTGCATGGGCATCATGTCTCTCTGTCCGCAGGTTCCCATTTTCTGACAGTCAGTACATCTCTTCACGAACTCATCAGAATCCTTGAAGAGAGTAGGCCACCATAGGCCGGATTGAAGCACCTTCTGTGCTGTCCTTTTTCCAGAATGATGTCCTCCTGCCTCAAGCTTGTGGCAGTATGTGAGGACGCTATGCTGCTCTTCCTGAGGAATGCACCTCCTCCAGATACTATCCCCTCCTTCATGATAAAGGACGGGATCCTCCCAATGGTAAAACTTGGCCTTAGCTAGGAAGGTCTCAAGTTTCTGCCTGGGCCAACCCTGAGGGACTGTCTTGGCAACAAGATAGTTTACAAAGTCAGCATACCATGGGAGTGAGGTAACAGCCAAGATTGCCTCATCTGGAAATGTCTCCGTGATAGGTGCGCTGGGCTCAGATTCCTCAAGATTCTCCAATCTGGAGAGATGATCCGCCACCACATTCTTGACTCCAGGTTTATCCTTAATTTCAATATCAAATTCCTGGAGTAGAAGGATCCATCTGGTGAGACGTGCTTTGGCATCCTTCTTAGCCATTAAGTACCGGATGGCGGTATGATCAGTGTAAATGGTCACTCTAGATCCGAGAATATATGATCGATACTTATCAAGAGCAAAAACTACGGCCAGCATCTCTTTCTCAGTCACAGTGTAATTCCGCTGCGCGGCATCCAAAGTCCGGCTGGCGTAGTGAATGGCAAAGGGTAAACCATCCCTCCTCTGTCCAAGCACAGCCCCAACGGCAAAATTTGAAGCATCCGTCATGATCTCGAATGGGAGAGACCAATCGGGTGGCTGAAGGACAGGAGCTGAAACAACCATGTTCTTGAGAGTCTCAAAAGATTCAAGACACTTATCATTAACAATAAACTCGGTGTCTTTGGTCAGCAAGTCAGTAAGCGGTCGGGCAATTCGACTGAAGTCCTGAATGAACCGTCGGTAGAAACCGACATGCCCCAGAAAAGACCGTAACTGACGCAAATTGGACGGTGGATTGAGTTTTCTGATGATGTCCACCTTAGCCGGATCGACCTCCATGCCCCTGTTGGAGACGATATGACCAAGAACCGTCCCTTGAGTCATCATGAAATGACTCTTCTCCCAGGATAAGACAAGATTGACCTCTATGCAGCGCTTCAGCACACGGTCTAGGCAGTCAAGACAAGCATCGAACCCGTCGCCATAGACCGAGAAGTCATCCATGAAGACCTCTAAACAGTCACCCACCATGTCCGAGAAGATGGACAACATGCACCTTTGGAATGTTGCCGGAGCGTTACATAGACCAAAGGGCATCCGTCTGAAAGCATACGTCCCAAACGGACAGGTGAATGTCGTTTTCTCCTGGTCTTCGGGCGCAATGGCCACTTGGTTGTATCCAGAGTACCCATCAAGAAAACAGTAATGGCTCTTCCCAGCTAACCGCTCGATAATCTGATCAATAAATGGTAGCGGGAAGTGATCCTTCTTGGTGGCCTCATTCAATCGTCTGTAGTCCACACAGACCCTCCAAGAAGTTGGTACTCTGGTAGCGATCTCCTCTCCAGACTCATTGACAACTGTAGTGATACCCGTCTTCTTGGGTACCACATGGAGTGGACTAACCCATTTGGAGTCGGAGATGGGATAGATAAAATCGGCGCTCCACCACTTAGAAATTTCTTTCATGACTACGTCTCGAAGATTCGGGTTCAGCCGTCGTTGGAACTCACGCGATGGCTTAGCGTTATCTTCGAGATAGATGTGGTGAGAGCAAAGATTTGGGCTCAGCCCCTGGAGATCAGCTATACTCCAACCGATTGCCTTGCGGTTTCTTTCAAGAACCTCCATCAGACGAGATTCTTGCTCTCCAGTCAAATCTGCTGAGATAATGACTGGGTGCATTTCTGGCTCTCCAGCAAGGAATCTGTACTTCATTGACTGCGGCAGAGGTTTCCGTTCCGGACAACTGGGAGGTGGCAGATCTGGCTTCTGATATGTCTATGTAAATGCGACTAGGTCTGCATGGGAGAGCTCTCGCTCTGCTTGAATTGCTGACGAAGGGCGGCCTGCTGGATCATCGATAAACTGCACTGGCTCGCACTCTGTCATGGCTGTCGGCTCAGTAGGAATCAGACAAGGTAAATAGTCATCAAAGTCATCCCAATCAATGTCTGAATCCGAGGGATCAGAAGATGATGAGCAAGATTGAAATTCCTCAGCACCACTCATTACCACATCGTCAGCCTCAGAGATATCCTCATCCAGGGATGTGCTCTCCCGGCTCTCGACTGCCATGAGCTTAAGATACAGTGAATCTGTAGGCAAGGCGAGGGTCGGTGCTACAGGATCTTTCCAGTTGGATTCATCATCAGTCATTTCAAAATCACAAACCTGGTGGATGTCTAGCTCCTCTTCTGTCCTCTGCTCTGCTTCGCTGGACTGTTCTGAGCATTCTGCTTCTCTGGCTCTGATCTCTTCGATCGTCTCTATTTGTATGGTTTCGCCCTCTACGCGAAAGCATACCTTCCCACTATCATGGTCGGTCACCGCCTTGGCTGTGGCCAAGAATGGACGTCCGAGAATGATGGGGGCCTCAGTTACCGACTCAGGGATCTCCATGTCCAACACAACGAAGTCCACGGGGAATTTCAGGCCCTGAATGGTAACGACCACGTCTTTCAATAACCCCTTCGGCCTCTTAATCGACCTATCAGCAAACTGAAGGACGGTTCTGCTTCGAAGAAGAGGGCCAAACTCGAACTGCTTGAGTAAGGCTGCCGGAAGGAGGTTAATTGAAGAGCCTCTGTCTAATAGAGTACGATCAAACTGCTGCTCCTGAATCGCGCATCTGACATAGGGAGCTCCTGCGTCTGGTCGCTTGGCTGGCAATATGTTCTGAATGGCGCAGCAAGTGTTGTGAGTGAGCATATGGATTTGATCTCTGTGCCTCTTCCTTCTTCGGACAGTAGTTGTTTCTTTCAAATTCTTCTTGAAGAAGGGGATATGCTCAAACGCTTCTCGTAGAGTCAGCTGAATATGGAATCTGTCAATCATTTCATTGCCGAACTCTACCTGCTGATTCTTTTTAGGATTTTCTTTTTTATTCCCCTTCGCTCGGCGGAGTGCCTCAGGGAAGGGGATGGTAGGGGCCTCCTCAGATGGAGGACTAGGAATCGGTCCCTGTGCCTGTGAAGATGGAGAATCCATACAATCATCATCATTCATCACATATGGATCCGTAATTTGAACAGAAACCTTTCCTTTATTCATATTTTTGCTTTTGTTTTTCTTCCCATAGTCACTAGATACAAAAAGTGGTGGCATCACAGAAGATGGCTCAACAAAAGTAGATGTGGTGGCCTCAGCACCACCATTAGCACCGGTCTTTGCGGCATCAGCACCGCGCTCTGGTTCATCTCCCAAAATGGTGGCTTCAGCACCACCGTCTGCATCTGGTATCACAACGGCATCCGCACCGTCGTCCTGGACTCCATCATTGGTGGCATCAGCACCACCGTCTTCAATATCATCTGCAGCGGCATCAGTACCGCTCCTCTGCTCCTCTGGCGCTCCTGGTTCGGCATCGGGTTGTTGCTCAGAAGAGACGCCGCCGGCTGGTATCCTACCGCTCCTAGTAGTCACAAAATCAGCATCATTCACAAAAGAAGACATATCATTCAAATTGTCACTAGGAGAGGCACCCTCTATGAACTCTACCTGCTCAGATTTTCTTTTGAAATTATTAGGGTTTGGTTCGATCTGAGCGGGTATGGCGGCCTTGCCTTTGATAATGTCCCGCATCTCCTGCCGGAACTCATCCATTTCTTGCCTGAAAGATGCTCGCTGTTCAGATAGCAAGCGGGCAAGATCATCAAGGGCTGGGTTCTCGTAGGCTGGACCCTGAGAACCGGATGACTGTCCTTGCTGGAAATGGGGCTGCTGCTGGTGTTGTTGCTGAAATTGAGGGGGAGGCTGGTGATAAGAATGCTGAGGCGGCTGTCGCGGCCTCCACTGCTGTCCCTGATAGGCGGGACGAGGACCACTCTGATACTGCTGGGGATGGTTGTACTGGGGCTGCTGGTATTGTTGCTGTGGCTGGCCGTTCTGCTGTCCTTGAGCAGGGGAATGCTGTTGGGATGAGGATCCACCATTACCCCAACGGAATCCGGGGTGATCCCTGCGAATCGCTGGCTGAGGGTATCGGTCATACCAAATCCCGTTGACTTCCATCAACGGTTCCTGCTCGAAGGAGGGTGGGGGAAGAACTGCCAGTGGCTGCTCCGGCTGATAAACCACCATCTGAGTCTCCTGAGATGGCGGTTGCTCTGGATGGTACTGCAACAATGGAACCGGCTCCGCCTGGATCTGGTTCACCTGGCGGTATGAGGTGGAGGCCTGGTTGGGATTGTTGCTGCTGGAAGCAACCTGTGACCTGGGAGGCTGTTGTGAATGAGCCTGTGCCTCCTGAATACAGAGAATCTGAGTTTTCAGGTCACTCATTGTCTTGGTGAGAAGGTCCATCAGGGCTAGACCTTGGTTCTGCTTCTTTTCGAGGATCTCCATGCGGTCCAGCTTTTCACTGATTATGCCCATGTCGGCTGCGGCTGATTCGGCTTGGGCTGCGGCTACCGACGTTGTGCTGGGACCGGCATCGATGCGGGCGATCCTCTGAAATGTTCCCGCTCCCTGCGGGGGTTTCTGCTGTGTGTAGACTCTGGCCTGGGTCATCACTGTGGAATTCTCTGCCATGCCTTCGTAGATGGCCCAGACGTCGTCTTCTCCCTTGGAGAAATAGGACCCACCGCAAGAGGCGTTCACAAGC
Source organism: Ottelia alismoides (assembly GCA_037367405.1). NCBI lineage: Eukaryota > Viridiplantae > Streptophyta > Magnoliopsida > Alismatales > Hydrocharitaceae > Ottelia > Ottelia alismoides. The sequence continues at coordinate 44,998 of JAZKJV010009163.1, forward strand.
CCCTGCAGCTCCGGTGTCAGCCCACAGAAGAAACTCTGCACCAGGTGGGGCTTGGAGATGTCATGATGTGGACACCGGTCTATGAGCTCTCTGAAACGATCCCATGCTTCATGGAACTGTTCATTCGGGATCATGGTGAAATTGTTGATCATGGCTCGAGCTGCGTTTGTCCGGCCGAGAGGATAGTATTTCTTCAAATATACGGACCGGAGATCTGCCCAAGTATCGACAAATCGCCCTAGATGCTTGAGCCAATATGCGGCTCGATCAACTAATGAAAAGGGGAAGGCGATCATCTTGATAGTGTCCTCGGTCAACAACCGATCGTGGATGGTGCTGCATATCATTTCGAATTCTTGGAGGTGGAGGTGTGGCTCTTCGGTCGGCAACCCATGGAACTTGGGTAGCATCTGAATCGTGTTGTGCCGAAGCTCGAAGTCTCCGTGGATTGGCGGAAGTCTGATCCACCGGTGAGTGAGGGATGAAGCTGGGTTGTGCAGTTCCCTCATGATAGTCTGTGGCGGTCGCTCACCGTCTGGGTCGCCTCCTCCTGCATCGGGTCCTCCTCCTCCTCCACCGCCACCGCCCCCAGGTCGGTTTTCTCTCAGCTGTGCGATCTCCCTCATAAGGTCACCCATGAATGTGCCCTGGTCTCTGATCTGTCTCTGCATATTTTCCAGGGACGCTAGCAAGGAATTGTTGATGGCTGCTTGATCAATAATGAATGGAGGGTGATCGTGATCATCTTGGTGCTCGCCTCTGTCTGCCATTGCTGGATTCTCTGAAAATGCAAAAGAGGCCATTTCAGGTGCTGTTGAATGAGTCGAATTCTGTGATTCACTGAACTCTGAAATGATTGGACTGAGGGAAGGAGAATGGGAAGGGTGGTCGAGGGGGAACAGGGTGGATGTGAACTCGGGCTCGGAGAGCGGGCTCTCCAAGTTATTCCTAGATGAATAAGGAGGAGTGCTGGATAGCGGCGCCGACAAGGTCGGCCTAAGAGATCTCCGTCCCATCATCTTGATTATTTGAGAAGAGTGGGGGTAATGCAAGAAAAAGAAGAAAGGGAGATGCAACAAAATTTTGCGCAATTGTGCGGTGTTTTTGATCTTGACCTTAATAAATCTAACAATCAAACACAAAGCAAGGGTAGGTTCACCAACTCAACTCGTGAAGCCGTGAAGGTTCGGCTTTTATCTTGTCAGTTTTAGCTTGTTTTTCAGGTATTTATCTTTTCACGAGTCCTTAGAGCGCTACGCCTATAGGAGAGAGAGTACTGCCAGGAAAGTGTCCCCGTACTTGTCCTCCTCCTGTGTAACCTGTAACTTGCGCTTTTTAAGGTCCTTGTAACCCTTCCTGGATCCCTACTCAGCCAAAGAAAAGAGAGAGGAAGCCGATAGGCGAAACCGATACTTCGGACCTCGCTCGCAACGGAATCACCCGTAAGCGTACAAGGTCCTACTCGGACGCAGCCGGTGAGACAGACACACCCGTGAAGGCGTGGCCTAAGCTCGGTACTTCGGACAAGGTCGGCGCTCACACAATAGTGAGTCACCAATGGCGACCAAGTACTACTCGACTACGTACGATAGTAGCGCCAATACTTCGGAAATCCAGGCGATACACAAGGCAGCCACAAGTTGGGTTTTGGGCTCTAATCCTTACGAGACGCTCACCTCACTTGGAAGGAGACCTTCCCATGCAACCTGAAAACAAGTGAGGGTGTTACTCTCCCCAAGCAATGAATCCAATTACCGATTTTATTTTGGTCAAGTTTTCTTTAGCAGTCCCTTTTTTAATTTTTTTGGTGTTATCGCTTCTTTTGAGTCAATTCAAACAAGCGCCTAACGTTTTTGTATTTTTTTTCCTTTATCCTACTTTGTCCAAAAACAGAGGGAGAAAAGAGTCGGAAAAGCCGTGCAAGTCGACACCAAGGTGGAAATCTCACCTTTGTGCCTAGATGATACGTGCAAAGTTAGAAGACTTACAGCGAATCCCAGCTCTCTCCATGCGGGATGCAAAGCAGAATATTTAAACCTAATCTATATGACGATATGCAAGCGGAAAGCGTCCTAGAACAGGCAACTGCTAGCGTGAAGAACCACAAGTTGGCTAATAACTTCTAATCCGAGTGTCCGGTCTTGGCTCACCCCTCCTCTGCCCAACACATTTGGAGTAGGAGAAAGCGCTTGTTCGGGTGTGAGCTCGCGGCGCGTGGATTTGGAAGCTACTCGCTAACTGTTTGATTATTCTAAGTCCAAATACGTATCTATAGGAGCATGCAAATATAATTAAGTGTTTGGACCTATTCTAATCGAGTCAAGCAGGACCTAGATCTAAGAGCTCATTCCACAAAATAAAGTGAAAAATGAAAACAAAACCGGAAAATGACAAGCGATAAAAACTCGACAAAATCCGCGGTGAGCCCCCGGGTGAACAGACACCCGGAAATTAGGCCCGAATGTTCAAGTGTCCAAGGTACCTGTATTATTACAAATTAAATGAATCACTCTCTCACCAAATAAAAGAAAAGCTATCTAATCACTCTCTCTCTCACTCCTTGCTCTCTCCTGCCGGCTTGGCTAGAGAAAAGCCGGCTCCGCTTCCCAAGGTTGCGTCGTATCGCCTAGGCGATCCGCCTCGCTCCGCGGTCCCCTCGCAAGAAGACAAGAAAAGAAATGGTCAGATAACTCAATCAGATATATCAAAAATGTGAGAAATGGAAAGTAAAGCTATGGTAAACAATCACACAATCAAGTAAAAATGAACTACAAGTTGTTGCTCCCCGGCAACGGCGCCATTTGATAAACGCAGATTATCGAGGGTCTAAATGTGTCGCTGTGGCGACCCACAATAAAATGCGATTAATCAACAATTAACCCACACTAAGATCAATAAATTAGAAACAATGTGGAGTTAAAATTTATTTTTAACTCTGCACAAATGATGCAAAGGGCAAGTATGCAGAGAGTTCGAACACAGGGAGCAAACAGTGTAGTCCAAGCAAATAAATGCTAAAGTGTGTGTGAGTGTGTGAGTGTCTACACTAAGCAAGCAAAGGAATTTTTGTGGGTTTTTAATTTTTAACTCTTTTTTTTTATTTTTGTATTTTGATTTTTGATTTTCTGATTTTTATATTTTATATTTTATATTTTTTTATTTTTCTTTTTCAATATTGGAAAGTAAAGGCAATATAATCAAAGGCAAGGTAGAATATTTATAAAATAGTGCAAAAATAATCAAAAATTCAGGAATAAAATGTTTTTAGTCTTTTTAGGGCTTTTTACTGTTTTTGTGATTTTTAGGGATTTTTCAAAGTATTTTTGATATTTTTAAATATTAAAATAAAGCAAAACAGTAGAAATCAGGCTGGCTGTGACAAAAATGCAATTTAAAAATACCAACCAGTAGCAAAAAATGTTTCACACTATTTTTCTAATAAAGAGAATAAACTAAGGGATAAAAAGAAGCTGAGTTCATATTTTTTGGATTTTTCTACTATTTTATAAATTTTTTTGAAGTTTTTGAGAGTTTTTAATTTTTTAGTGTTTTTCTTTTGAAATTTTTAATGATTTTTGGCTTAACACTCAAATAGGATAAAATAGACACTAGGTAATATTTTTGGTATTTTTGGAGGTGTTTTAATATTTTTTTGGTATTTTCTAAGCTAGACAGTGCACAAATAGGGAGCTTTTGATTTTTAATAAATAGGAAAGTAAAATAAAATCAAAAACTAAATAGCTGGCGTTAAAGTATAGGTGCACACGAGCTTAAGTCTATTTTTGTGGAATTTTTGGGCTTAAAATGATATTTCAAATAATTAGAACAAACACCCAATTAATAATCAGGCCTGGCAGGGGCATGAATGCAATATCCAAAACATCCAGGGGCATACAAGCAATTTTTCACAAAAATATACACGTTATATTCAATTTTTGGCACTAAAAGACAATTAATAAAAACGCCTGGGCCTCCTGGCAATTTACCCACCAGGGCGCGTGACTTGCACGCGCCTGGGAGGGACCAAAATGTAATATCGCAAAAACCTGGGGGGCCTACTTGCAAAATAACCAGAAATATTACACTAAATGCCAAAGTTTTGGTACTAAAACTAAATACACAAACAACCGAGGGTTCCTCTGCAAAATGCCCACCACCTCACGTGTACAGGTCACGTGAGGTGACGTGGCGAGGACCTAAATGCAAATAAATAAAGTCTGGGGGTGTTTATGCAAATATTACAAAAGATTTAAACTACAGATACAAGTTTAAATGCTAATTATTAAATACAAAAAGGTGCGAGGGTTTAGTTTCAAAATACCCTCTTGCGCGCTATCCAACGGCGGATGGAGGGCCACTTAAACACGTGGCGCGTTGTGGACGACCGATGACGCTTCGCGGATGTGCGGCCAAGATTAGATCTGGCGAGGATATCGACGGTGGGAGCGTGCCAAGATCTGACGGCTGCGGCTTGATCTGGAACGGGCCGAGGATCGGACGGTGGAGACACACGGAGGAAGAACAGGGAAGAACTCCGCTGCGGCGAAGTTCCTCCGGCGAGCTGACGCGCCTCCGGTTGTCTGGGCCGCTCCAAGAAGGACCGGGAGACTCCTGCGGTGATGCTCTGGCGTCTGGGGCTCTCAAAATCGCCGGAGAGGCTCTGAGGTGCTGCTGCAAAGGCGGCGGAGCTCGAAGCTCCAGGTATCTCCGGCGGAGGTCGAATCCGAGCCCCCAGGCGCTGTTATGCTCCAGGTATCTGCAAAAGGTGGTGAGAAGGCCCAGGGCAAATTGCCTGGGCCTCGCGGGGACCTAATCTAAGCGCGAGGTGGAGTGGATGTCGGTGGCCGGAGGTGCGCTCCGGCGAGGATGGTTGAATGGGTGAAATAAGCGATGGAACGTCAAATTTTTTTGGGGTTTTCGATCCTAAAGCTAACATGAATAAAACGCACAAAAGAAAAAGCGGGGTGGAAGCCCTCGATGGCCGGAGCCAGAGGATGAAGTATACCTCGACGCCGGCGGTTGGCGGAGGTGCTGGAGCTTCCCTCGACCTCGTTCGCCCTGGCTGAGAAGCTCGCGGCGGAGCTGTCACCTCCGGCAAGGATCCTAGCACTAGAGAGGCGGAGAGGGGTGGACCAAGGGGACTCGAAAATCAAAGGGAAAGAGGGGGGTCGGTTTTATGTGGTTTGACCCCTGACTGAGATGCTCCAAAGATCAAGAAATATTTTGCAAATCTTGGGTCCAAAGACCAAGATTAAGCTTGGGCGAGTGAGATAGATAGTTGGTGAGCAATGTTGCAGAAGGAATCATCACGAAAACATGAAAGAATCGACTGGGAAAAAGCCACAAAGATGGCTCAAAAACCAAGTCTGACAGGGTCCACAGGGGGTAGGTCAGCTAGTTGACCGAAGTCAACTAGGGTTTGCACCTGGTTGGTCCACGTGGACCAACCAGGAAAAACCCTGGAAAAATTATTTGTTAATTCAATTAAAATAAGTAAACGGCCGAATTAAATAAAAGTTGTAAAATAAAAAATGTTCAAAATATTATGTAGTATTTAATTCTGATTTTTATTTATTTTTATGACTTATATTTTTACAAGTTACATTTTTAACCCTATATAGGTATAACACCTATGTATTTTGATATTTTATTTTTATTTTGGTATTTTCAATTTTATTCTTTTTGTTTATTATTTTCAAAAATTATAAAATACTTTTAGATACATAAATCTATTTTTCTTTTATTTTTCTGATATGTTTTGTGTATTTAATAAAATACAAGTGTATTTTGTATAGGTATGTACATAGGCAATATACCAATGTATTGAAAATATACAAGTGTTTTATTTTTAATTTTCTTTGCATTTTATTTCAATTTTAATGCACATATATAGTATAAGTAATATTTACAAAATTATAAAAATATAAAAATGAATAAATAATGAATTAATAATAAATTGAATATTTCATTCAGTACAAGTGTACAATGGGGGTCCAAAAGTCAACTTTCAAACCGTAGCTCCGCCAAATGCGAAACCACCACCATTGGATAGATTATTTTATTCTATATACAATTAAAGGTGAGTACACTGCATTTGGAGTTGTCGTTTGTGAGATACGGGTCTGGGAAGTTGGGATTTTGGATTCTTATTCAGACCATATCTTTTCATCTGTACATTCTTTTTCTGTGAAATCAATTTTGTCTTTTTCTTTATTAATTTATCTACAACTTTTATGTACAAAGTTTCTTTATTTGATGTATAAAAAGTGGAACCAAAAATAGGTCCCAAAATGAATAAAGAATGAATAGGTTGTATGGGTATTTTATCTGTGTTTTGGCCCTTATCTCCCCCTACTTTATTCCTTGTCGACCTATTCATCAAGATGTCTAGGTCTCGGGGTTTTGGGTCATAAAATATTTACAATATTTTATTCTTTTTCTTTTCTATATTTATTCTATAATTTTGGCCTTAATTACAGTGATTTATACACAATCTGAATGCACATGCATGGATGCTAAGATGATGGTTTTAAGGCTATTTAAAGGCATTTGCTAGGGTTTTTGGTGCCAAAATGATAGAATAAAAATGATGAAATGTGGATTCATCAATTCCCAAATATGGTCTTAATGAACCCAAAGATTTTAAGTCAAAAGACCTGAAGAGTCTAAATTCCAGATCCTAACTAAGCTCCTTACAACGAGAGTTAAAGGCCATGATCAAGCTCCATCCTTTAGACTAGACTCAATCCTTAGTTCCAGAAATCAAACTTATTCTGAAAAATGTGAATGCAAATGCAACCATGTTTTTGTGAAGTGTATTTTCTGAATTTTACTCATTTTTATGGATTTTAAGGCTTTTGTATTTTTTATGAATTTTAGGACTTTGTATTTTTTTATGGATTTTCTGATTTTTATTGACAAGTATTTATAAAAATTTTGCAAGATATATTTTATTCGAATTAAATATCTACTGTATTTTACAGATTTATATACAGGAAATTTTACAAGGATTAAATGATTTTTACACATGTTTTAATAGATAGGATTTTAAATACATATTTTAATTTAAATCTTTTAAATACAGATTTTAGACATATTTTACTAATTTACAAGGATTTTATAAGTAGTAGATAAATAGATAGATGGATTTTAAATTAATCCTCACTCACTTTTTATGGATTTTATAGGTATAGAAAATACATAAAAGTACGAGTTATGGACAAAAGTATATATACAATATATACGCACCCCCTATACTTAGCTTGTGCTATGTCCTCATAGCATCGAAAGAGAAAAATGAGGACATGACTCGTGCTAAGTAAAAGTGGGTGAAAAAGAATAAGAGAATACAAGTCAATCAACCCCCCTATACTTACGATCAGGTCATCGTAAGTATAACGGAAGAGCAAAAACGAGGTGAATGAGTGAAAAGAATATATAATGAAGGGACAAAAGGAATAAAGAACATGAGATCATTGAAATCACTCGGTCCCCCCTATACTTAGGATAAGGCATCCTAAGTATAGAAAAGAGTGTAGCCAAAAATTGGGGACCAGTGATTTGTGAAAAAGAAAGTATATACAAAAGTATCAGAACAAAATGGAAAATGCAAATCAACGAACAATCAGTCCCCCCTATACTTAGGATCTGGTATCCTAAGCATAGAATATGAGCAAAAATGGGGACGATTGTGGTCTACGAAGAATATACAAGTGTTGTGAATCTCCAAAAATTGAATGGCTCAAAAGTCTTTGTACATGATGAGAGTTCTGTACAAAATAGATCACTTCAATACGGGCCAGATGATCAGTAGTCTCTAGAAATGCTGCAGCATCTGCCCGTTAACCACGAACGGCTCTACACCAGGTGACATATCAGATATAACTATGCTTCCATTATCATGCACCGTTCTAACCATGTAAGGTCCTTCCCACTTGCTTTTCAATTCGCCAAGAAAAATTCTCAATCTTGCATTGAACAACCAGACTTTCTACTTAGGGACAAAGATCTTGTGACGAATATGTCTATAGTGCCATTTCTTCACTTTGTTCTTATAAATGAGAGTGTTCTTGTATGCCTGATTTCGAATCTCTACTAGCTCATTCAGATCTATATTTCTCTTGACTCCTGCTTTCTGTGCATCAAGTGAAATTTCTCGAATAACCCATTCAGATTTATGCATGATCTCTATGGCCAAATGGCATGGCTTCCCATAAACCAGTCTGAATGGTGAAGTGCCTAAGGGAGTCTTATATGCAGTACGATATGCCCAAAGAACCTGATCTAGAAGCTGTGACCAGTTCTTCCTATCCGGTCGTACTAATTTCTGGAGAATTGATTGCACCTCCCTATTTGAGACTTCAGCCATGCCGTTTGTCTGTGGGTGTTAAGGAAAAGCTACTATGTGATCAATGTCGTATTGCTTCACTAGCTTTTTGACCTCCTTATTAATGAAATGGCTATGTCCATCAGAAATAAGAATACGTGGAATCCCGAACCGTAAAATAATGTGTTCCCTTAGGAACTTTCAAACTATCTTACTGTCTACAGTTCGCGTGGGTATAGCCTCCACCCATCTACTAACATAATCTACAGCGAGAAGAATGTACTCAAAGCCGCTGCTGGCAGAGAACAGTCCCATGAAATCTATGCCCCATGTGTCAAAAATCTCGCAAATATTAACAGGCCGCATATGCATTGCATCTCTAGAACTGACTGTCCCTACTGCTCTCTGACAATCCGGACAACTCTTCACAAATGTGCAAGCATCTCTAGTAAGAGTCGGCCACCATAATCTGCTTCGAAGTACCTTTTGCGTTGTCCTCTTCCCTGAGCGATGTCCCCCTGCCTCTAAGGAATGGCACAGAGTGAGGACACTATTATATTCCTCCTGAGGAATACAACGTCTGTAAACACAATCTGGTCCCTCACGAAAAAGAATCGGATCCTCCCAATGGTAGTATCGTGCCTCGGAAACTAGTCTATCAACTCGATTCTTTGGCCAACCCTGAGGACTTTTCTGTGTAACCAGAAAATTAATTATATCTGCATACCATGGAAGCTCGGTAACTGCAAAGATACTCTCATCTGGAAATCTCTCTGCAATCTCTGGTGTGTACTCATCTGAAGGTTGTTCTGTCTGTAATCGAGAGAGGTGATCAGCTACCACATTCTTTACCCCAAGTTTGTCTCTGATATCCAAATCTAATTCCTGAAGTAAGAGAATCCGTCAAAGAAGGCGTGCCTTGGCATCCTTCTTTTCCATAAAAAACCAGATAGCTGAATGATCTGTATACACTTTGATTTTGGAGCCAAGAAGATAAGATCTGAATTTATCTAATGCTAACACCACTGCCAACATCTCCTTTTTCGTCACTGTGTAATTTCGTTGAGCATCATCTAAAGTTCTGCTGGCATAGTGCATAGCAACAGGAAGTCCATTCCTCCTCTATCCTAGTACAACCCCGACCGTAAAATCTGAAGCATCTGTCATGATATCGAAGGGTAGAGACCAATCATGTAGTTGTAGGATAGGAGCACTGATAATCATTTCCTTTAATGTGAGGAAGGCATAAAGACATTTATCATTTAACAAGAACTCGATGTCTTTGCCTAATAATTCAGTTAACAGTCGGGCAATCTTGGAGAAATCCTGGATAAACCGTCTATAAAAGTCGACATGCCCAAGAAATGACTGTAAGTGCTTAATGTTGGATGGTGGTTCGAGGAGCTTGATGGCATCCACCTTGGCAGGGTCAACCTCCATGCCTCACTGGGAGATGACGTGCCCCAACACAATCCCGTGTGTAACCATAAAATGGATCTTTTCCCAAGATAGAACAGGATCTACCTCATAACATTTCTGAAGAAGCTGGTCTAGGTGCACTAAACAACCGTCAAAGGACTCACCATAGAATGAAAAATCATTCATAAAGATCTCTAGAAAATCACCGACCATTATTGGAAAAATAGCAAGCATACACCTCTGGAAAGTAGCAGGGGCATTGCACAATCCAAAGGGCATCCGTCTAAAGGCACCTGCCAAATGGACATGTGAAGGTGGTTTTCTCCCAGTCTTTAGGAGCAATGGTTACCTGGTTGTATCCGGAGTAACCGTCAAGGAAACAGAAGTATTCCTTCCCTGCCAACGTTTCTATGACCTGGTCTATAAAAGGCAAAGGGAAGTGATCCTTCTTCATCGTGGCGTTCAGTTTCCTATATTAACGCACACCTGCCATGACGTGGTTACTCTCTTTGGAATCTCCTCTCTACTCTCATTCTTAATCATCTGAATTCCTGACTTCTTTGGGACAACATGCAATGGGCTAACCCATTCAGAGTTGGAGATGGGATAGATTAATCCTGCGTCGCACCATTTCGTAATCTCTTTCTTGACAACCTCTCGTAAAACCGGATTCAGCCTACGCTGAAATTCTTTGGAAGGTTTACTGTCATGATCGAGATATATATGATGAGAACACAAAGTAGGATTAATCCTGCGGAGATTGGATACAGTCCACCCAATAGCCTTGTGGTTTCTTTCAAGAACCTCCATCAGACGAGATTCTTGTTCTTTGGTCAAAGATGAGCTGATAATGAGCGGAAACTGTCGATGTGGACCTGCAATGAAAGCATACTTCATATTTGGTGGCGGTAACTTCAGTTCTGGTAAGGTAGATTCTGTCTCTGCTGAAACCTCATCTATATGTGTATTGGGATCTGTATTGGTAGTGGAATTACCTGCATTATGGTTATCCACCATCTCAATGTGCTCTAGAGTCGGACTACAGATAATGTCTAAAACATCATCTGACTCGCTACTATGCTCATCCTCATAATGACTAGAGGAAAACAAATAAGCTAAATGAAACTCCATCTCTAGATCATCTGAAGTGGAGGAATCATATAAAGACTTTGAATATGAAAGATCTACAATAAACTCCTCAGAAGTCTGATCCCTCTGCTTCACGTCATCCATGCTAAAATATAAGGTACCCTCAGAAGCAATGCCAGCTATAGTCTCGGACCCATCCTCTGCTAGGAAATCCTGGGTCTCTACATGATACCTTTCAAGGTCGTCAAGACGAACCACATCCATGTAAACACAGGTGTCTAAGAAACTCAAGAAATCAGAAGATGCATCACTGGATGTGTACGATTTTCTCGCCATCTCTATATGTACCTTCTCAGCCTCGACGCGAAAAGATGCCTTCCCTGTATCATAATCGAAGAGAGCCTTCGCGGTCTCTAAGAAAGGCCTCCCAAGAATGATTGGGGTAAGGTACAACTGTATAGGGCAATCCATGTCCAATCCAGTAAAGTCCACTGGGAATTGCAGGTCCTGCACGGTTACAATAATGTTCTTTAATATGCCCCTAGGTCTCTTTACAGATCTATCAGCAAACTAAAGGATTGCGCGGGATTTGTAAAGAGGACCTAACTCAAGCTTGTAGAGTAAATAAGATGGTATCAAATTGATCGAGGAACCGTTATCTAATAGAGTGCGATCAAATTCGTCATTTGTGATCTCCCATCTGACATAATGTGCTCCTGAATCCTTCTTCTTCTTAGGTAACTTATTCTGAATGGCGCAGGATATAGCCTTGGTCAAAACATGTTTGATTCTTGAGCGTAGGAAAATGATCCAAGGTATCGTGAAGTGGGATCTTCAAAAAGATGTGATCTTTCAATAGTCTTTCAGTCTCTGGAGTCACAACATTCTTTTTGGTATTTTTCTTTCCTTTTCCAAACAAAGCATCAGGAAAAGGAATAATATCGAGAATGAGAAAATCAGACTTTTTATTGATTTCAGAATCAGCTTGTACATCGAGAGTTTCAGAATTATGTACAAAACTCTCTAAAACAGGGGAAGAAGCATTTTTATCGGGAGTATCTACATGGTCTAGCGTGATATCATCGTCTGACTCACTGGTGTCCATGTCAATAGTTTCGACATCACTCCCTTCTCTCTGATCTTCATGGTGGTCCTTATCCTCGTGAAAGTTCTCCTCCTCAGCATCAGAATTTGGCTGCTCATGGATTTGCTCTCGCTCCTCATCAAGTGCCCTCTCCTCTACTTCATCAGGTGCCTGTGGTGATCTACCGCTCCTGAGACGAATGAAGTTAGATAAAAAATCAGTAAAAGAGATCGTACCTGAAGTGTTGTCTACCTGATCTGGATGCTTCCTATTGTTATTCGGATTCATCTGAGGCTGGGCTGGGAGAGTGGTCTTTGGCATGGTTAACTCATCTAGACGACGGTTAACCTGCTCCATTTCTGTCTTGTGTGCAATTTGGAGTGTACTCAACATATCCATGATTTGATTTAGATCAAGGGCTTGTGAAGTCATCTCAAGTTCGGTGCAGTGACCCTAGGTTTCTACTCTCTCCTACGTTGGCGTATACTGCTGTGTGGAATAAGGCCGGGAGGATCTCTGCGGTGCAAAGGAAGACTGCTGCTACTGCTGATAGTGATAAGTCTGTGAATGGTTAGCAGGATATTGATATGAATGTGGTCTCTAATATGTATGCTGGTGAGATTGCTGCTGCGTGAATTGCTGTCGGTGCTGGAATTGTGGATGTCCATGTTGCGGTTGACTGTACTATTGTTGCTGCTGATGATGGGGTACACTCGGTTGCTGAATCGGAGTATACCAAATCCCATTGATCTCAAGAGTGGCTTGAGGCTCAACATCTATATCTACAACACTGGTGATCTGATCGGGATTGGCATGAGACTGATCCTCATGCCAATCAATCTGCGGAGTCTCGGGCTCGCTTTGAACAAAATGAATCTGTCGGGTGGGTAGAGTGGGTAAAGTCCTCAGTGCAGGTTGTGCAGTCGAAGAAGATTGGGCATGCTGGTACTGAAGTTGAAGCTCTAAAACCTTCTTCGTGAGATCACTCAGCTGCTGATATAGAGATGAGAGTTTCTCCAACTCTCGCAGCGGCTGTAAGTCTTAAACTTGTTTCTGAATCACATCCACCAACGCTAATTTCTCACTAATGAAACCCATGTTGGTTTTGGATTCAGATTCTGAAATATTAGCTACCTTATGATGTTCTCGATGATGTGGTGGCTGAGGGGCCTTCTGGAATGCCCTAGTAGAGTCGACGACTCTCGAGTTCTCTGCCATCCCTTCGAAGATGGACCAGACTGACTCGACATCCTTATTCAAATAACTACCGCCACATGCGACACTCACTAGCCCTTGAATATATGGTTGGAGTCCTTCCAAATAGTTTTGCACTAGCACCTTCATCGGTATCTCATGATGTGGGCATCTCTCCGTAAGATCTTTGAATCTATCCCATGCCTCATGGAAATATTCATTCGGAAGCTGTGTGAAGTTGGAGATATGACTCCTCATCATGTTCATCCTCCCCAGAGGAAAATACTTACGCATGAATGTGGACTTCAAATCGTCCCACGTAGAAAATTCCCTTCCTAGATAGCTCAATCAGTAAAGTGCCTTATCTGCTAAGGTGAAGGGAAAGGCTTTGAGGCGAACTACCTCCTGCGTAACTCCTGGATAGCTAGCCGTACCACAGATCATCTCGAACTGCTGCAGAAAGGTAAACGGCTCCTCTGTAGCATTCCCGTAGAACTTGGGAAGCAATGAGATGAAGGACGGCCTCAACTCGTATGGCCCTTGATTCGGCGGTAGCCGAATCCAATGATGTAGTGTTCTCGCACTCGGGTCATACTCATCTCGTAAAGTGGAGGGAACCACTACATGCATTAAAGGGTTCCTGGCTCCTGCTCTCAGCGTGGCTATCTCAGCCCGCAACTCATTCTGAGTTCTAAATTGTTCTCGAATCTGCAAGTTCATATGTTGTAAAGTATCGAGAATTGCTATCGTGATATCTACGGCTGAATCTGGTTTTCCGTCATGGTGATGCTCAGCGGCTGACCTCTCCTCTACTGGTCCTTTGCCACAAGCTATGTGTTTCAGATCTGTTGTGAAAGAAAATTTCTCGTAAGAATTCAGCGAAAAATCAGCTGGAGATATCGATGATGTATTGAGGCAAGGGTCTGCCTCAATAGACTAGCGAGAGGTGAGGGAGTCTGGGTCTGACTCTCCTCGAGATCAGATGGGACCAACTCGGGAAGAGGGTCATCCCGAGCTTGTGAAGATGTACGACAGACGGTGGACAGTCGAGGGCTCACGGAGCCTGAGCACAAAAGCCATCGAGTCATCATCTTCGATGTCAAGAGATTGATCAGGAGATCACGATTTACGATTCAAGAAAGATGAGAAAATGAGTAAAAGCCGTGGTAACTCATGCCCCCAAGCAAACACAAAGCAAACCCCGTTTTCACCAACACAACCCAATGATGACCGTAAGAGTTTGGTCTTTTATCTTGTCGGTTTTGGGGTTGTATTAGCAAACAAGTACAATCTCAGTTAATGCAAGCTGATAGGTGCCCGATGTTTCCCCAAAATATTGTCCCGAGTCTTTATAGAGAATCACTTGCTCTCAGCTAGTATGGGGGTAAGTACGAACTATTTCTGGCTACATGTGTTACTTGAGGACGGAGCCTTACGTAATGTCCTCTAAACCCCCCTCTCTGCTAAGTAAACCCGGACCGTTTCCGGCTACCCAAGCGTACTCACTGAAAAGTGGTGATGAGGTGCATAGACTAAGTAGTATTTCACGAGAAATACGGGTTTTTGGTTCTATCCTTACGGGTCGTCTCTCACTCGCGCACTTTGTGAAGAACTGTGCGGGGATTACTCTCCCAAGTCAATTGAATCTTACGTTTGTTTTAGATCAGATACTTTAGCAGTCCCAATTTTATTTTTGGGGTTCTATATTTTTTTGAGTTTTTTTCAGACAAACGTCTACCGAGTGTCTTTATTTTTTATAAATCCTAAAATCATGCACGTAAGTTGGGAGCTCTAAGACTAACTACGAAAGTGCAATTAGATAGGAAAAAGAAAATTCCTAAACAAGCACCTAACCTCGTAAAAAGCCACGAAAAACTGACGATGCGAGAAAAACCGTGGTGGGTGCCCTGATCCCCCGAATGCACAACACTCGGTGAATCAGACCCCAAGAAAGAAAATGAGAGGGGAGGTACAAGTCGGGATGCCCTTATTGGGCCCCTTTCTAAAAAACAAAAACACGGGCAAGTACCCTTCTCTTTTTTTACAAGAATAAAAGAAAAAAATACAACTTGAGTCCTAACTATTCTTGCCCTCAGTAACCGAGAACCTCGGTCTTTGCACTTTCGACTGTTTGTGGCTTCCGAGAAAGCCGGTTGAACCTGCAGGCCCTACAAGAATTAGTTAAGAAACAAAAACACACAAAACATTGTAAACAAAACTTTAAAAGAAATACGATAAACCGTAAAACCGAAGAAAAAAACCGTAAATCGAAAACCAAAGAAAATTTGTAAAATCAAGCATAATAGAAAAAAAAATCGGTTCAAAAACTGCTGTAAAAACAATGCTTCCCCGACAACGGTACCATTTTGATAAAATGCAGTCCCGACTCCTGCGATTGTGTCGATTGTAGAGAGAGAGAGGGAACCACATTTTAATCAAACAAAAATTACGGTAGAAACATGAGAGAAAATCTAATTCTACCGTTCACTACTAATTTTAACCAGGTGAGTATGCCTGGGTCGAACTCAAGGAAGCAAAATGCTCAAACCACGATTTTCGAGACAAGGAATAAATTCCAACAAATTTTTTTTATTCTTGATTTTACAAGGAAAGAAACCGAGAACAAATTCAGTTTAAAACAAACTCAGGAAGACAAAATTCAAAACCATAATAGAAAGTGACGAAAAATTTGGGAAAAATACTCGAAAAATAGTTTGGGTAGTTATCGAGCTACCCTAAAAAATCGTGGGAAAATGAAAAAAATTCGAGGTTCAAATGGCCCTTACAATCCAAGGGCCTAACTGCAAGAAAAAATGTTGAGTTTCTGTTACAAGCTGTCCCTGGAGTGACTAAAATGTGAAATAAATATGTTTTATTACAATTAGGTCCCCGCACAGGGATCTAATTGCAATTAATGGAAATTCTAGAAGCATACTTTAATTTCTGGAACTTTGTGGGGTTTATGATGCAATTTTCACACCTTTTGCATCCGACGACTGAAATTAGAATGCGTAGCATGATTTGGTCCGTCGAAACCTGCCACATGTCACAAGGCTGTACACTTGAGGTGTTCTTGAGTTCTTGATTTCTATTGAGCATCTGACGCAGGGACTTCCTTCTCCGAATTATTGCCAATGGTTGACGGCTGACTTGGGCCTCCAGCGAGGCCAGAGGGGTAGCTCCTCCACCCCTCGAGCTCACCTGGGGTAGGGATTGGTCGGTGGTGGCTGACAACAGCGTTAGAAGGCTAAAGAAGGTGGCCAGATCAATCGCTCCTGGAAATCGATAATAGATTTGCATCTTCTTCGAATGGTTCATTCATTGTGCTTAAGAGTTCCATGGGCCTTGGATTTGCTCCAGATGAAAGATAGATTTGCAAATTACAAGTGCATATGCTCGATTCGCTCAAGAATCGACCAAGTTGTTAATGGGTGCAAGATCAACATGATATTTCCAGCATAGTCGAAGAAAAACAGTGTTTGATTGATAGCTAAATGATGATGAATCCTAACGAATCGTGATAGAATATGGTATGAGAAGTTGGTTCGCATTTTTGGTAGATGATTAAGGGATTTAATCACTTGATTAACGATCCTAATAGAGTCACACTAATAGAGAAATAAAAAGGTAAAAAGGATGAAGGACGTACCTGGGAATTGGAAGTTTATGACTTCCAGGTCGTAGCTCGACGGGGCATATTCCCGGAGCTTGATGCAACTCGCAGCAGCGATGCAAGGCGGACAAGCACCTTAGAACGTCTCCTCTGACGTTCCTCTTCCACGCGAGGCGGTGCCATGGTGCTGTCACCACTGGAGGCAGCGAGAATGAAGCTTGGAAGGAGGAGGGTCGGCTGATGGTTCTAGAGAAGAATCAGTTAAGGGAGAGTTAGTTGATTCTCGCCAACATTAAGAATATTTATAAATGAATTGCTTGGGCTCCAAGGCTAATCCAAGGATAGGCGTGTGTTAGGGAGGTTAGGAGGAGAGGATGAAGGGATGAGATCGATCAAAGACGTTAGGAGTCGGGCTGGAAAATTAGTTGAGAACGGTCGGGTAGAACAAACTCCTTCCTTGCTTCTTGAAGAAGAAGAACCAGGTGCTGACACATGTCAGCACCTGGTTGTCCAGAGTGTTAAAATGTTTATAAATTATGTAATAAATACTAAATGACATTATTTTAAATAGGTATAAGAATAAAAAATGTAGATAATTAAATTATCTAAATTATGGTATAATTAATTTTTGTAAATAATAAATATTATTCGAAATATAAATATTATATTACTAAATAAGTATAAATAATAATTGATAAATTTGTATTGAATTTTTAATTAAATAAATAATTAATAATTTTTTATTTTAAATTTTCTTAATTATTAGAGTAATAAATAAAAGTCTTTATGAATTTTTATGGGTTTTAATAATTTAATTTAGAAATATTAATAAATACAGGTATAAATTAGATAGTTCAATTTCATCTATAAATTAGGGTTTTGGAATTAATTAAAACAATAAATAAACTCCAAAAATTCTAAAATAAATCATGATGAAAATACAATATCATGAAAATAATTAGAAATTAAAAAATTAATAAAACTATAAAAAATGGGTTCTAAATAGAATAAATAGCCCAGAAAAACCTTTGTCAATAGGTCCCAAAATCGACTTTTTGCAAACGGACTCCGATTTTAATGAAACCACCTCTATTAATTCGAGAATATTATTTTATGAACTTTAAATGTGAGTAGATTGAAATTGGGGTTCGTCTGAAGAAGTTTTGATGTTTGGAATTGATATTTTGATAATTGAAAAGTATGATTTCTTGGCATATACATAGGATAATATTTTTAACTTATTTTTATATTTTTTATATACATTTTTAGAAATAATTAGGAAAAGAGTTTGGTGAAAAATATGTTCATATGAATTAATTAAAAATCAATGAAGATTTTATAATTATTTGATAAATAATGAATAATGTGTGGAATGTTATTTAATTATTTTTTATGGTTTTCTTCTCTTATCTCCCCCTACTTGTTGTTTCGTCGACCAATCCATACTGACTTGGTCTCGGAGGTTAGGTTATATAAATATATATTTCAGCTATATTTATATTATCTGAGTCATATTATACATATATACATATCTACAATCTGCCTTATTTTATTTTCTTTTTTATTCTTTATTTATTTACATGTTTTTGATGCATAAAAGTGCATTTTTATTCATGAATAGTATTTTGATA
The DNA here is from genome assembly GCA_037367405.1 of Ottelia alismoides. NCBI lineage: Eukaryota > Viridiplantae > Streptophyta > Magnoliopsida > Alismatales > Hydrocharitaceae > Ottelia > Ottelia alismoides. The sequence continues at coordinate 63,354 of JAZKJV010009163.1, forward strand.
AAATACGGAAATTAATGAATATTTACATGTATTTATTAAGGGTTTTAAGACAAAATGCGATAGCAAGGTTAATGAATCATGGATTCATCTATATTTCAAACATTATAATAACATTTATTGTAGGAATGGTTTGCCTCGGGCTTACATGGCTAACAATCTCCCACTAGCCCTCATAACCATTCATGTACAATCCTTAAACCCATATTCATTACATGCTGGTCAAAAACCTTAGTGTCAAAGCTTTGGTAAGCGGATCAACAACGTTGTTTGTAGAGGCCACCTTAGTGATGACGATGTCACCATGATTCTGTATCTCCTGATGATGTGGTATTTCCTTTCCCCATGCTTACTCTTTTGATGCCATTTGGGTTCCTTCATCTGAGTTATGGCTCCCATGTTATCGTAGAGTAGCAGGATGGGAGTATTAGAGGAAACTACGCTAAGTTCCAGGATAAACTTTCGTAATCACACCGCCTCCTTGCAGCATTTGATGCGGCAATGTATTTGATTTCTGTTGTTGAATCAGTTGTAATGTCCTGCTTCTTGCTTCTCCATCTCATAGCACCATCATTCAAAAGGAACACAACCCCTGATGTCGACTTTCGATCGTTAATATCTGATTGGAAGCCTGAATCTTTGTTCAAGACTTGGAGATCACTATCTCCATATACCAAGATGTAATCTTGCATCCGTCTTAGATACTTGAAGATGTTCTTCACTGCATTCTAGTGTTGCTCTCCATAGCAGATTGCTAATAGTTTACCACTCCTACTATATGGCAGATATCTAGCCTTATGCACATCATGGCGTACATTAATCTTCCTATAGTTGATGTGTAGGGGTATCCACCCATGGCTTTCTTTTCCTCAACTCTTTGAGGAGCCATCCCATTAGACAGGTGGATACCATGTCTTAATGGAAGGAAGCCTTTCTGGAGTTCTCCATATAGAAACGCTCCAAGATCTTCTTAACGTACCCATGTTGTGACAATCCCAAGATCCTTTTTTCTAAGTTTCTGAACAACTTCATACCTAAGATAGAAGAGGCTTCTCCAAGATCTTTCATCTCGAAGGTATGGGATATCCAAATATTAACACTGGTCATCATCCATGTATCATTCCCAATGATAAGGATGCCATCTATGTAAAACACAACGAACACAATGGCGCTCCCACTAAGCTTCTTGTACACACGGTTCATCATGATGCTACACAAAATTATAACTCTTTTATGGTTTCGTCGAATCTGATGTTCTAGCTACGAGAAGCTTGTTTGAGCCCATAGATTGATTTCTTCAGCTTGCATACTTTGCCTTCATCGGTTATGAAGCCATGGGGCTTCTCCATATAGATATCCTCCTCAAGATATCCATTGTGGAAAGCCATCTTGACATCCATCTTCCAGATGTCGTAGTTAAAAAAATGCATCTATAGCTAGTAGTGCCTTGATGTACTTAAGCATAGCCATAGGAGAGAATGTCTCATTGTAGTCGATTCCATCTCTCTGTGTATAGACCTTGGCTACAAGCTGCACCTTGAAGGTCTCTACCTTCCCATCAGGTCCCCTTTTTCTCTTGAAGATCCATTTACATCCAATGGGTTTTACCCGTCTAGGTGGATCCTCCAGGCTCCATACACTATTCTTACATGGAGTCTATTTCAGACTTCATTGCTAACATCAATCTATCCATGTCATGATCCGTGAGTTCTTCACCAAATGAAGCTGAATCATTATCAGTTTCACCTGCCACATGGAATCCGTACCTTTCAAGTTGTGCAACCACCCTCGAACTCCTTTGAAGAGGTATGAGTGTTGCATCTTCATTTACTTCTTTAGTTTCTGGTTCAGGAAACTCAGTATCCTCAGGGGATTCAATGAGTTCCTTCACTTCATTTTTGTCTTGACTCTAAAGGAAGTAATCCTCTAGAAATTTTACATCTCTAGAGATGAATACCTTCTAAGTCTCAGGGTCATAAAGCTGGTCTCTAATACCATCCTTAACGTACTCAATGAAGTAGCACATATGAGTGAGAGATTCTAACTTACTTACGTGGTCCACATTATTCACATGGACCAAGCACTCCAAAATCCTTAAGTGTCTAACACTAGGTTTGGTTCCATACCAAAGCTCATGAGGAGTTTTAGGTACGGATTTGTTAGGAATCTTATTCAGGATATATATTAAAGTCTCTATTGCATATCCACATAAACTAAGTGGTAAATGTACATTACTCATCATTGAACAGACCATGTCCATGATGGTCCTGTTGTGTCTTTCAGCAACACACTTAAGTTGGAGAGTTCCAGGAAGAGTGAGATTGGAGATAATTTCTCGCTCTTTGAGGTGTTCCTTGAATTCAGCTGAGAGGTACTAACCACCTCGGTCAGATCAAATCCGTTTAAGCTTCCTATTGGTTTAGTTCTCAAACAAAGCCTTGAACTCTTTGAACTTTTCAAAGGTTTCAGATTTATGACATAATATGAAGATGAACCCGTATCACGAATGATTATCAATAAACATCAAATGATATCAATATCCATTTTGGGTTGCGTTACTGAATGGACCACACATATTAGTATGTATTAAGTCAATAACAACTTCACATCTTGTAACCTTGTTATGAAAAGGCTTACTAGTCATTTTATGTCGAATACAATGTTCGTAGGTAGGCAAAGATTGAACCTATATAAAATCTAAGGGTCCATCCTTTATCAACTATTGATCCTATCAACCGATAAATGACCAAGCCTTTGATGCCAAATCATGTTAGAATGATTTCTATCCTCCCCTGGTTCTTTTAGGATTTTTATCAGTGACAATAACGTTCATGACATTTTCATCAACACACAATTCATAGAGTCCACCATAAGTCAGAACACCATCCACAATATATTTATCATAACGACTTATTGAAGGATATGTTTATATCCTTAAGCACATCATGGAAGCGTGAGGATCGCATCGTATGCGATTGGGACCGACTAGTCGCACTAGTTGCTCGAGGCAGTGGAAATTAAAAAAAAAATTCATGTGACGAAACCACATGATCCAAGAACACTTCTCGGATCGTTTCGTCTCTAAACCACAAACAAGTAATAGGATTACCTCTTGAAGCGTGGTTACGATCGAGTCTCTAAACGAAGAGACCTCCTGTCTCAAGAACGATCAAATGGAGGAGACGCTTGCGAGCGTGTTGATGAAACATGTGCTTCTCGCAATCCATGTTGATGATCTAAGTGGTGGATCTCCTGAGTTCGATACACGAGATCCGACGTTTTCTTCACGAGCAAGGCACACCGAAGGAGACAGAGATTCACAAGCAGACGATCGAGCAGTATAACGACGATGCTACGGCAATGGAGACTCCCTCTAGGGCATCCATGGTGGATGGTCATATGAGAGGGAGAGAGAGAGTAGGCGTGTAGAGAGAGAAAGAGAGAGAGAGACTTATATTCGCATTGTTTAAAGAAAAGCAAAGGGGTTCCTCTCCTTTTATAATATTTTGGGATCCATGGATCTCAATCCATGGGCAACACAAATCCAATGTCTATCATTGATTTGTGTTTCTTTTAATGGCCAAGATTTGTGTTGGTAAAAACCAACAATAATTAATTTAATTTGGATTAAATATATATTGATAAATCAACATAATTTAATCCTCAAATTAAATCAACTAACATTGGAGATAATGGAAAGGAGCTCCTCCCTTCCATATAGGAAGAGTGGACGGCCACCCTTTCCTTTAGGGATTGGTGGTCGTCCCCCTCTCCTATTAGTAAAGGGGAATCTCAATGCAATCTCAAGATTGCATGGTTCCATATGTCTCCAATTATTTACACCAATAATTGTTGTAAATTATTCTATAAAATAATTCATAATCATTTTATGAATATTGCAATCTTGCCATTGGAAATTTGTGAATCACATTCACAATCCAAAATAAAATGTAAATTACATTTTCAATTAGTTGTTCAATTTGAATCCAATTCACATCAACATTTAACTAACAAATGTAAATTAAAAATAGCTCTCTCTTATATTTTATAAATCACATTTATAATATATATGAGTAATATGGATAGTGATATCCACATTATTCATATCCATGATTATTAAATCACATTTAATCATCTTGGATCTCTATTCTCATGTTCCCAAATAATATGAATCACATTCACATTATTCACACCTTTTGATAATTAAATCACATTTAATTATCCATTTTCTCAATGCTCGGATACATATATCAACAACGAAATTATCCTAGACTCTTTCAAGGATAATGCGCTTTCTCCGCGAATACTTGGAGATAAGGACATGCCGATTGTATTGTTCCACCGACTTGGATATTGAGATCACATCTCAAATCTAGATCTCGTGCCTCCCATAGATGCTTGATTAAATCAAGATCGCAAATCTAATATTCTCATTGCATCTGAATCACATTCAGATCAATGTCCAACATTTGGACCAAGATCAGACCACTTTTCTACTGAGAGGAGTCACTAAAATCCAGACCCGTTTCATCACTCCCTAGGAACGGAAGCGTCATGGTTATACAATCGTTTATGATCACATCACCCTCAGGTATTCCCAATACATGTACATCCTGCATACATGAAGACTGAGAATAAACCTGAAGTATAATATCAATTTTACACTATCTACTTCAGAGTTTTATCATCAAGTTTCTCAATTCATCATTGGGAGTTGGTATCGATTATATACTTTCCAAAAGTATATATCATACCCAGGTGTTGATCATATACTTTCCAAAAGCATATATCAAACCTACAAATTCAGTCAGGCTTCCAAAGCAATACGACCGTGCACGGAATTTGATTCTCCCAATATCTCATGAGTGAGCTCTTGTATTTCGATTCAGTAATGAACCTGTATGATCCCTTTGAGAGATCGTATTACTCAATGCCCTTATATGCACACTAGCACGCTGGTGTATAGACCTTGATTAAGTCATCAACCTATTAGTCTGCAAAATGTACATACTCAAACATATAGTAACACATCTGTCTCCGGTCAGAGGATGCGTGCCTATATCATGATAACATATGACATAGGACTTTGGTTATCTCGATCTTGTTAAGTCAACTCTTTGACCTAACTAATCCGACACCTCCGAATCTCTATTCCCATGCAGAGGACCTAGATCAAGAGGTCGGGCAGATATTAGCCTTGTGAGAAAGGATTGCCATCTCCTACTCAGGCTGGAGATCCTCTCTTAACAATCATTTGATGGTACTTGATGAGTCCTCAATCTAACTCTTTAGATATTCATCCAAGCACCAGCCTCTATGATTCAATAATTGATTCAACAGATGTATGATCATTAAGACGACCATGGTACATAACCCTAGTTGTACTAAGGGACCTATTATGCAAATTGGTTATTCTTCATTTCAGATCAGGGAATGATATTCGCAGTAACATTTATTGCATAATGGCTCGCCATGGGCTCGCATGTCCAACAATGTCCCACTAGCCCAAAGAGCCATTAACAGGCTAATCATTTAAACACACACTCATGGGACAATCATAGGCTATTTAAAAAATAGCTAGGTAAGCTAATCAGTCACTTTGTTCTCGCGAGACTATGCCAAGTCCTTTTACGACACTTGCATATCTCCTAGTAAAAGTGTTCGCATCTAATGCGAATGTTGCATCTTATGCAACCAATACTCAATTAAATCAGTCATAGTGTCCTTGACACTACAGTTCAATAATTATTTAACCAGTTTGTAATTTCTATTATCCTTATTAGAATACTCTTATTCCTGGAGATCTCTATCTCCTAAGGTATTCATAGTTAAGACCTTTTAGATAACCATCTATAGAGTCTTAAGATCTTGAAGATAAGATTTAGAGATTACTATCTCTAAAGTCTTGTCATCTTTGAAGATATTGATATTACTGCAATCAAGTGTTTTATCTCCATAGCAGGATTAGTAACAGTTTACTACTCCCACTGCATGGCAGACATCTAGCTTTTGTACACATTTAGCGTACACTCGACTTCTCGGAACTAATGCACAAAGGGCAAGAAGTTCTAGCATTCACTTCCTCAACTCCTTGAGGTGCTATCCCTTTAAATAGGTCAGTACCATATCTTGAGGGAAAGAAGCCTTTCTTGGAATTTTCTAGAAAATAGAAATGTCCAAGGTGTACCATTAATGTGACGGTCCCAATGCCCTCTTCTCTTTACTTCTGAATAACTTCAGAACTAAGATCTAAGAGGTATCCTTGAGATCATATCTCGAAGTATGGAACAACCAGATTATAAAACACTTATTATTATCATCCTTATATCATTCCAAATGATTAGGATATCTACATTTAGCAGGATGAACACAATGGAACTCCCACTAAGCTTCACATGCTTTATCAAGATTTTATCTGAAACCATAACACTTATGATTTCATCAAATTCAATATTCCAACTACAAGAAGCTTATTTGAGTCCACAGATGGAATTTCTAGTACTCTTTGCTTTCCTCAACTATGAAGCCCTGGGGCTGCTTCATGTGAATATCCTCAAAGAGGTATTCATGGAGGAATGCAATCTTGACTCACATCCTGAAGATGTCATACTCAAGTTGTGTAGCTATAGTTAGTAATATTCCGATGGGTTCAAGCATGACCACTGAAGAACAAGTCTCATTGCAAGCGATGCCTTCTCTTTAGTGTGTAGTTCATGGCTATGAACTGTGCTTTGAAGGTCCCTACCTTCTCATCAGGTTTCCTCTTTCTCTTGAAGATTCATTTACACCTTAATGGTTCTTACCCATATAGGTGGATCCTCGAGGGTCCATATACAACATTTGTATATGAAGTCAACTTTAGACTTTATTGCTAACATTCATCTTTCCATGCTATGATCTTCAGAACCTTCATCACATGAAGTCAGATCATTGTCAGATTCAACTGACACATGGAATCCATCTTCAAACTTATTTGAAGAGGTATTAGTTTTTCATCTTTAATTATCTATTTAGTTTCCGATTTCAAGAGCCTCATTATCATCTCAAGATTAAATGAGTTCCTTCCCTTCATTTTCATCTTTATTCTCAAGAGAGTCATCTTATAAGAATCACATTCTCAAAGATGAGATCTTTTAAGAATCTCAAGGTCATAAAGTAGGTATCGAATACCATCCTTTATTTTCCTAATGAAGTAGCACTCTCAAGAGCTAAATTTTAGCTTACTTGCTTGGAACCTTATTAAGGATATATATTGTAGTCTCTACTACATATGTACCGGGAAACTAATAGGTAATCATGCTAAGAATCATCATTGATGAAATCATGTCACGTATGATCCAATTGTATCTCCCTACAACTCTATTGAGTTAAGGTGCATTAGGAGGATTGAGATAGTAATGATATTCACATCTAATAGGTACAAACTACCTTGGTTAGATCAAATTCATTTCATCTTCCTTCAAACTTTGGTTCTAAACTAAAATTGTGAAATCTTTGAACATTTCATTTCTTAGGTGAAGAGAAGACATTTCATATCATACATAATCATCAATAGATTTCACATATCCATAATGTTTACTATGATAAAGATGATTCACATACGTCAATATGTATGAGATCTTGAATACCTTAACATCTTACACCATTCCAAGGAAGGGTGTATTGGACATTTTTACTTTTGATTACAATATTTATAAGTATACAAGTTTTGAAATTTTAGACATTCTAAAGTTTCATCTCTTACTTGTCTATTGATCTCATCAACAGACATATGCCAAAACATGATGTTAGATCATTGTCAAATGATCTTCATCCTCCTATTGATCTTTAAACGTTTAATTTTCAATATTAGAAATCTTAATGGACCATTCATTAATTTTCTAATTTAGTGGAGTCCACTAGATGTTAGATTACTATCTGAAATATCTCCATCATAACTCTTTATGATAGGTATATTCCATAATTCATGCTTATTCCCAACAATTAGAAATAAACTATGAGTGTACTCTAATATCTAGGTCACAGAGACATTTCTAAGACTCATGGCTCCCACTAAAAATATGAAGTCTATTGATCCGGTGGAAATTGTTGCAACAATTGCATCAATTCCAACATGGATGACCATTAAGCCTTATTGTCAAATTTCTAATATTCTAATACATATGCAAGCAATTGCAAGTGTCATTAAAAGATTGAGATATAATTATTAGACTTTATCTTATCAAATAAGTAAGTCAATTTCGATGATTATATGTAGATTATTCGGATGTACTATCTAATTCCTTATCTAAGGATTCTAGATAGATTTGATAGTTGTACTATCAACACATCAACTTATTGCAGTATTGGCATTCATCCAACTCTTTGGATGTCATATGGAAGTCACAGAAGTACACTCAACTCTTTGACTTTCCTTCTTACTTGGGTCCAACCCATGCTTCCACTGCGCTCCCTTTATCTATAAACAACCATTGCTCAAGACAAAGGATTTCTTATGTTCAAATCAAAAATTTCAATATAAGAGTATTTCAACATTTTTACATGCTTCATTCAATTCATATAATATGAATATTATGAAGCTTCATGAATGACTAGAGTATAGATAGTAGAATGATGACACTCATCGTATCTACATCCATCTAAACTCTTAAAACATTGGTTCATGTATGTACTAAAATATTTTGAGCACATCATCTCTTACAGACCTACCATTCTGCATGATGCAGGGAACCATGCCATTCATGATTAAATGTCGAGAGCACATATGTATGCCATAATATCTTCTTAGATTTTATAAGGATTATTTGACAATTACGATCATCATCGACATGTCACTTCCAAAGTACATTCGATGAGATCAAGACTTATAGAGACATACAAACCCTAGGGTTGAAGTCCTATTGTCTAATATAATTGTCATTCCTCATTGTTATGAGGAAACTTGCACAATGCAACCACATACATTATGTGTCCAACTGCAAGTACAACATCTTGATCATGGATCCAATCCATGATATTTTACTGGTTATTATTGAGTATATTATTGAGTGGGTTTAATGAAGAATTATCTGAAATAAGAAATTTGCATAAGTGTATATATTTATATATATACATATTTTACTTTGATTTAGGAATTTTATATCAAAGTTGTCTTGCCTTGTCAACAATGAAAGTTCAGTCCCTTAATCACTTTCAATGTAGGAGATATACTTACCAATATATCTCAAGCAAGATCTGGGATCTCCTTCCTTATCTTTGTTACATCCCAATAATATGAGAACTTGTAACTCAGATAAAACGAAGCAGGAACACATTCCGCCTTGCAACTCCAACTTGCATCTGCCAATTCGGTCTTTAACACCCGGGCCCACCATCCCTAAGGTGATGTTGACCTGTTATTAATTGAACCCAACCGTCAACAGGAATACAACTCCTTATGCGCAATCCAATATAGCCCCAATAATATGAGGATCCAATATTGGGGTCACTACGCATACGTCCTTACTCTTTCGAGAAGCGAAGACCCCGATCCAAATGGATTGTATGCAGGAGCTGTCACTTTGGGCATGCGTCTCCTACATACAATATCTGGTGACGGAACCCTTCGCCTTGACGAGAGACCATGGATGTCACTTGTGTGATCCTCCACCTCATATTCACATTTTAATTAATTATCATGAATCATGTTCATATAATTAATTCTTCCAAGGGAAATACACATCTATTCATAATAGAGTATTTTAATTGGATATAATTAATTCAATCTCATTAAATCAATTATCAATCCAATTCAATCAACAAACATGATTGGTTTTACTTGAATATATATGGTATTGTCTCAAAGTACGTATTAATTTGAACTTTAATAATTAGAAAAATACACCTGGATTTCTGTGGCATTATCGAGTCCCTACCCGCTGTCATGGCCAGTACCGCAGGAGTGGGACGGACCGCAACCGGTGCGACCCGCTACCCCAACGCTCCTTGACTAGACACCATATCCACCAGAGGAAAGGATAATGCCAAATAGATCAATGTATACTTAAGATGATCATCGGTTGTTCAACTAAAATTATACCATATAGTAATAATCAAAATATTTTTATTATAAGGAAATTTGCTAGACAAATTCTCAATCCTATTCAAGCAAGTTGTTTGTTGATTGTGTTTACAATCATGATCTAGATCAAATCTAATCAATTTATTGGTTGAAGCCAATTAAATTAAGGAAATAATCATCATTAAATATTTCTCAAATATTTTTCATAATTATTTCATGAAATTAACAATTAATTTCACTAATTGACAATCACATGGTTCTTGATTAGGAATGTAATTTCAGCAGTGACCCCTACTTACTAAAATTAACATATCTCAATCAATTCAAATCTAACTTAGATAAAATAAGTTTCCAATGATTGCTAATTTGATTTATTACAGAACCTAAGTGGTAATTCATGCATTTCTAGGCGGATCAAAACAGTAATTAACTCATTAATCATGTTAAGATTCGCAGTTCCCGCAACAGTGAATACATGTTCATTAAAACGACTATATCTCGAGCAAATGGAATCCAAATTACGTAAACTCAGATCCTATGATTTACTTACTTAATGGGGAACAAAATAAAAGCGATTAATTTGTGTTTAAACATTTTAAACAGGGCCGAATTTATTCACTAAATAGATGCGCGAAAATAAAATGCGACAAAAACTTTCGCAACCTTAACGGACCCAAATTGTCCTAGGTTTACGGATCGTATTCAAAACCTTCAACCTAACTCTGATACCACTTGAAGTATATGGTTAGATCCTTAAGCGCATCACTGAAGCGTGAGGAGCACATCGTATGCGATCGGAAGCGACTAGTCGCACTAGTTGCTGGAGGCAGTGGAAATTAAAAAATTTTCATGTGACGAAACCACATGATCCAAGAACACTTCTCGGATCATTTCGTCTAAACCACAAACAAGTAATAGGATTACCTCTTGAAGCGTGGTTGCGATAGAGTCTCTAAACGAAGAGACCTCCTGTCTCAAGTCCGATCCGACGGAGGAGGCGCTTGCGAGCATGTTGATGAAACACGTGCTTCTCGCAATCCATGTTGATGATCCAAGCGGAGGATCTCCTGATCTCGACACACGAGATCCATCGTCTTCTTCACGAGCGAGGCACACCGAAGGAGACATAGATCCACGAGCAGACGATCGGGCAACATAACGACGACGCTGCAGCGATGGAGACTCCCTTTAGGGCATCCATGGTGTGTGGCCATATGAGAGGGAGAGAGAGAGAGAGTAGGCGTGTAGAGAGAGAAAGAGAGAGAGAGACTTATGTTCTCATTGTGTAAAGAAGAGCTAAGGGGTGCCTCTCCTTTTATAATATTTTGGGATCCATGGATCTCAATCACTGTCAACACAAATCCAATGGCTCTCATTGATTTGTGTTTCATTTAATGGCCAAGATTTGTGTTGGTAACAACCAATAATAATTAATTTAATTTGGATTAAATATATATTGATAAATCAACATAATTTAATCCTCAAATTAAATCAACTAACATTGGAGATAATAGAAAGGAGGCTCCTCCCTTCCATATATGAAGAGTGGACGGACACCCTTTCCTTTAGGGATTGGTGGCCGTCCCCCTCTCCTATTAGGAAAGGGGAATCTCAATGCAATCTCAAGATTGCATGATTTTATATGTCTCTAATTATTTACAACAATACTTGTTGTAAATTATTCTACAAAGTTAACTCATAATCATTTTATGAATATTGCAATCTTGCCATTGGAAATTTGTGAATCATATTCACAACCCAAGATAAAATGTAAGTTACATTTTCAATTAATTTTTCAATTTGAATCCAATTCACATCAACATTTAATTAATAAATGTAAATAACAAATAGCTCTATCTTATATATTATAAATCACTTTTATAATATATATGAGTAATATGGATAGTGATATCCACATTATTCATATCCATGATTATTAAATCACATTTAATCATGTTGGATCTCTATTCTCATGTTCCCAAATAATATGTATCATATTCACATTATTCACACCTTTTGACAATTAAATCACATTTAATTATCCATTTTCTCAATGCTCGGATACATATATCAACAATGAAATTATCCTGAACTCTTTCAAGGATAATGCGCTTTCTCCGCGAACAGTTGAAGATAAGGACAGGGCGATTGCATTGTTCCACATATAGCGACTTGGATATTGAGATCACATCTCAAATCCAGATCTCGGGCCTCCCATAGATGCTTCATTAAATCAATATCGTAAATCTAATCTTCTCATTGCATCTGAATCACATTCAGATCAATGTCCAACATTTGGACCAAGATTAGATCACTTCTCTATTGAGAGGAGTCACTAAAATCCAGACCCATTTCATCACTCCCTAGGAATGGAAGCGTCAGGGTTATACAATCGTTTATGATCACATCACCCTCAGATATTCCCAATACATGTACATCCTGCATACTGAAAGACTCAGAATAAACCTGAAGCAAAGATCAATTTTACACTGTCTACTTCAGAGTTTTATCATCCAGTTTCTCAATCGATCATTGGGAGTTGGTATCGATCATATACTTTCCAAAAGTATATATCATACACAGGTGTTGATCATATACTTTCCAAAAGCATATATCAAACCTTCAAATTCAGTCAAGCTTCCAAAGCGAGACAACCGTGCACGGAATTTGATTCTCCCAATATCTCATGAGTGAGCTCATGTCTTCCGATTCAGTAATGAACCTGTATGATCCCTTTGAGAGATCGTATTACTCATATGCCCTTATATGCACACCAGCGCACCAGTGTATAGACCTTGATTAGGTCATCAACCTATTGGTCTGCCAAATGTACATACTCAGACATATAGTAACACATCTGTATCCGGTCAAAGGATGTGTGCCTATATCATGATAGTATACGACATAGGACTTTGGTTATCTCGATCTCGTTAAGTCAACTCTTTGACCTAACTAATCTGACACATCCGAATCTCTATTCCCATGCAGAGGACCTGCATCAAGAGGTCGGTCAGATATCAACCATGTGAGAAAGGATTGCCATCTCCTACTCAGGCTGGAGATCCTCTCTTAACAATCATTTGATGATACTTGATGAATCCTCAATCTAACTCTTTAGATATTCATCCAACCACCAACCTCTATGATTCAATAATTGAATCAACAACTGTATGATCATTAAGACAGGCGTGGTACATAACCCTAATTGTACAAAGGGAGCTATTATGCAAATTGGTTCTTCTTCATTTCAGATCAGGGAATGATATTCGCAATAACATTTATTGCATAATGGCTCGCCGTGGGCTTGCATGTCCAACACTTATGACAAGTTTATTACAAAATAGAAACGAATATTCACTTCTAACTAACTTAGATACATATATTAAGTTCCTTCTGACATCTAGAATATAAAGACATTCTTTAAGTACTATGACTCTTCTACTAGGTAATGATAGTCTAGCGGTCCCGATGATGACTACTGCATTATATCCCATCTGGATGACTATCTCCCCTTCATCAAGATTACTAGTTTCTTGAAATAGATGCAACAAATTGCATACATGAACATTCCACCAGAATCGATGATCCAACTACCTTCTCGTCCTATGAGAAAATTGGTTTCAATGATGAGAGTAGAATTAGTACCTGCTGAGGCTTTACCTTTATCTGCATATTTCAGGTAATTCTGTGAAGTTGCGCTTCTAGTGTCCCCATTTCTTGCATTGATGACAGACATCGATCTTCTTTGATGCCACTAGTCCAAAAGCATTGGAAGATGAGCAACACATTGACTCTTCTTCTTTCACTTATAGGTCGAACCCTTTCGAGATCCTTGCTTCTGCTCACGCTTCCCTTTGACTTGTGCAACCATTGCACTACTAGTGGGATTATCTTTCTTCATTACATCTTCTACGGACTTTAATGAAGCCATTAACTCAATGCTAGACCAATTCATCTTGTTCATGTGGAATGATACCAAAACGTTATTGAAAGACTTGGACAGAGACAACAAAATGAAGTCGGACTGCATATCTTCATCCATTTGATCTCCAAGAGTTTCCAGTTCAAAGACGTACCCAAACATTTTGAGTACATGTTCTACAACTGAAGTCCCTTCCTGCATTTCGCAATGAATATGCTCTTTCATAACGTTATAACGTTGAGTATGGTTGAGATCACCGAACATCTCCTTGAAATTCCGCATTATATCCTAGCAATTGTCCATCTCCACATGTTTCTTGTGAAGCACATTGGAGAGAGATCCCAGAATATAACACCTGGCCAATGTATGATCTTCGTCATAGTTTTCATTGTATTTGATTTCTTCTGGTATCTTAGGGTTTTCAAGCTTGTCTTAGACAACACATAATATATGCATTCTGTAGAAAGGACAAGATCCAAATTACAGATCCAATCGAAGTAATTTGGTCTGGTCAACTAGTTGACCTCCAGAAGCCTGGTGAGTGGGTTCATGGACTTCAATGTCTGAAATTAAGAATGCACTATATTAGAACATATAAATAATTATATATTTAAAATTAAATTCTTTGATTCATGATTTTTAATCAAATTAGTCTTGCCTTTTCAACTCTGAAAGTTCATTCCCTTGATCACTTTCAAAGCAAGAGATATACTTACCGCTATATCTCTAGCAAGAACTAGGATCTCCTTTTCAACAATAGTTACATCCCAATAATATGAGAAACTGTAACTCGGGTAAAAAGAAGCAGGCACGCAATCCGCCTTGCAAGTCCAACTTGCATTCCAAATTTGATCTTTAACACCAGGTCCCACCAACCCTAAGGTAATGTTGACCTATCGTTAATTGAACCAAACATCAACATGAATAGAACTCTATATGCTCAATCCAATATCACCCCAATAATATGAGGAACCAATATTGGGGTCACTACACATACACGAAAGTTCGTGATTACCCTCATTAATTTTGTGGAATTAACATTCAATTTCATTGTAGTTGGGCAATTAACAGATTGAATAAAAACCACTAATTAATTAATGTTTCAATTAAAAGCGAGCGATCTAATTTATATTTTACTTGGGAAAGTCAAACATGGGGAGGTCACTATCTGCTTAGGTTAATTATTAGGCAGTCTAGAAATATTTTTATTATTTATCTCCTTTTCACCTTTTTATAGGTTTTCAATCAAAAAGATGTAATTAATTTTGAAAAGAAATATGATTTATTATCTTTTAAAATAATTTTGATGCGGAGAAATAATGCTATGCTGTGAGGTGACACAAGAAATAAATAGATGAAATATTTTTGTGATTATTTAAAAATTGAATCTCAACATTCAATATGATAGATAACGAATTAGGGATTAAAATGATACCAAAAACATCGAAATTCGATAAATAGTGTTCAAGATATGAATAATTAAAGTTCCAGGGACTAAATAATAAATAGAATTAATAAAATGTTTTCAATGATATCCTTTAGCATGACTATTCTATAATTTCTGGAAACTGATGGACTCCTTCTGCAATTGACCCACGATGGGGTACGGATGAATTTTCTGTGGAGTTGGAGAGCAGCTCTACAAATTAACCAAAGGTCATGCGCAGCGCGTGTGAACTGGATCTGCTAGGAATTCCAGAGAGTCAGAAGAAGTCAGCCGCAATTAGATCACAAACACGTGCAGTGCACGTGAGATGAAGCTGGTTCGGGCATCAATTTGGTTTGGGTCTCCACATGTCAGCTCTTTATTGCTTCGAAACATCCATGGTACTTGGCTCGGGTCTGAAGCTGCCTCTTGATCGGGAACGTCGATGAAGCCTTGATCCTGCAGTTGGGAGATCGCCTCCTTCATTTGATGCTCGATTCTGTTGCTGCTCGAGCGAAATATGGATGTGGGTGGTGACTAGAGATCCTCAAGAGGCAGAGGTGGGCTGAATGGCGAAGGGCGGCTGTGGAGCGGCTAATGAAGCCGGGTCCAGTGTTTGGCAAAGAAGATGGGGACCATTAAGGTCTTTGATCTTTTGTGAAGCCCAAGGATGGTTGTGAATGAGCGAGTACGTCAGAAGGAGAGGTGGGTCGATGAAGGAGATGGGTTCGACGGTGGTGGAAGTGTTGATGGACAGGAGGTATGAGTAAAGGGCGGGTGTAGAGCGGTTTGATGATGGTGGTGATGATCGTTGGTGGGGAATAGAATGAAGATGATGAAGGTGGAGTTACGAATTGAGAAAGATAAAAGAGCAGAAGAACATAGGAAAAGGGAGAGAAGTCAAAAGGTAGAGACGCTTGAGTATGGAGTGGTAGAGGCCTACTCCGGTGATCGCCTCACCACGAGCGGAGCGCGGCACACCTACATTGCTCTTGGAGGAAGCAATAGAATGATGAACTACTAAAAGCATGAGATAATTTCGATCCTTTGCAGCATGGGCACTTAGTGTCTCATACAAAGCAAAATGAATGATCTCCGCGAGGAGGATTCAGCTTTAAATTTTAACGTGGGAAATCCAGGGTCGATCACAAGGACATGGGCTATAATACTATTATTCAAGTTTTTGATTATCTAGGTTAAGTGAACAATAATAAATCTTGGTCAAAACAAACAATAAACAAAATTTCTGCATCACAAAATGAATGTGAAGACAAAATGCATTTTCAAAGCAATTTAATGCATGTTAGAAAATCAACGGAATGGACATAATGATAAAACTCTAACATATGCAAATATACTCATAAATATGCCCTAAAATGATTTTTCAAACTTAAGTAATTATGTATTTTAAATCTAAGTCCAATTGAGCACTTAATTAGAAGTTAAGGTTCATTTCATGTGACAAATAACATCATTAAAATCATCTATTTAATGAATAAAATGATGAGCATCAAATCAAAGATTAAATAAAAGTTATATTGAAGATAATGGAGCAATGATCAGAACAAAACTGAAATCATCTCAATCGGATACAAGATGCTTAAGTTATTCAAGTTTGAGTGTAAGGGCATAAATGTAGTAGAAACATGCAAAAACATAACATAGGGTTCACAAACAAGTCCCTGATGGAACTAAAATACAAATAAAAAAACGATGTCGAAATTTATAAAATACCCCCTACACGGGTGATCGATCCGCTGAGCATGTGGTTTAATTTGCACTTGTTGTAATGCGAGTACTTAGCAAAACGTTCAGAACCGAATCGAATATCTCCATGAAGAGGATTTGGCTTTAATTTATATCCCGGCAAAGTCCAGGGTCGAACACATGGAGGCAAAGGAACAACTTCGGATTAATTCGGAAAACTTAGGTTTAAGTTTTCAAATGCGATTTTTTATTTTTTTATGTGAAAATGAATGTGAATGCGATATGCGATTGAATTAGGACAATAAGAAAACACACAACTAGGCCAAATTAATTTTAATGTGAAATTATTCAGATGTATCCTAATTGTATTTTTTTCTAGAATCCTAATCCAATGATGAATACAAAACACATTTTTTTGGAATTTTAGGTTTTAAAATGCAACAATGACAAATACACACTTTTATAGGTTTTTTCACAATTTTTCACACAAACAGAATACAAAAATTATGAAAAATATACTGGGATATCTAAAGTATTTTTTTGTATTTCAGATAAATATGAATTTTTTAATGAATTTTCAAGAAAATAGAGTGATAATGACTAATTAATTTCTAATAAATCCATAATAACAATTTATCCAGATTGTCAATTATCTCAAGAAGGTATTTATATATGCAATTCAGGAAAGTTGAAATTACACAAAAATGATATGTGTGGATTTAATTAAAAATTAATTATGAAAATCACTCTACAAATTATTTAATGAATATGATAACTCCAATTAAGATGAAATTTGGACAGTAATTAAAGAATAGTTCAAAGCATCATTTATGGTTTTTGTGGAATTTTTGGAGCAACCTTTAAGTGAGATATGAATTTAAGACCATAAAGTGGTAAAATATGAAAATTTTCACTTGAACAATTTTAATTAATTCCTCAATGATCAGAAAAATACAAATAAATATTCAGATGGTAGACAATTAGTTGCTCAACATCATGCTATTTTTCATTGAATAAAATAATGCGAAATTGGTGTCCAAATCAATGATGGAACATAAGGTTATTTGTACAATAATGAAAGCAAACACGTATAAACAAACTATCTACAAGGACTACTTTATAATTACAGAACCCTTACGGGAAAAAGATGCAATTTGTACATAAATTTTTTAAAAAAGGAAAGAGGACCTTCTTCTCCAAGGAACTCAATGGAGGGGGGCGTTGGGCGGGTCGGCTTGGGGCCGCAACTGCGGCGAGGAAGGCTGGAGGCGGCTGGACCGCTGCGCGGAGCGCCGCAGGTGAAGACTGCGGGCTGGTGGCCGCTAAAGGCGAAGGAGGACCATGACGAGGAAGTGGCTGGCGGTTGTGCACCACAGTTGAAGACCGCAGGTTGGTGGCCGTTGAAAGCGAATGGCGTCACCTACTGGCTGTGGGGCGGACGGCCGCACAACGGCTGGAAGGGGAGAGCAGCGGCGGTGGTCGGCAGGGGATGGTGCTGGACGCCGCCGCTATGCGTGTGTGTTTTCTTTTTTTTGACTTTTTTTTTTATTTTTTTAATTTTTGATACTAATGTGCTGTATTTTTTTATACTTTTTAAAATTAATTGTTTTCCTTAAACATGGAATAATAAAAAGATGAGGAGATGGGTTGATTAAGTAAAACAAAAGAATGTGTGTGGTGATGGTGATGATATGGCATAAACAAATGGAAGTATGTGGGTGGTAATGTGATGTGAGAAAATAGCAACAACGATAAAATGAGAGGAAAAATACCTACGATGGAAATTGTCTCCTATGGTGTGCTCTCGAGAAGCACGGTCCTCGCTCGAATCGCCGACGAGTGATGAGCTTGAGCAACGCGCGGATGCGGCTGCGATGTTGGCCAAGAAGCCAACATATCTCACCGGAGAGAGGGCTGTCGTCGCTCGACCGTAGTTGCGTTGTTGTCACCAATTCAACTCTAAGTACTAGGCTCTCCTCACATAAAGATGGATCAAAGGAAAAAATGAGGAGAATGGGATGTATATAAAGAAAAAAATGAGAAATTATGAAAGTGGTGGAGGGGAGGTTAATAAAATGTTGGAGTTGAATTAGAAGTTAGAAAAATGGTGGAATAATGGAGTTGAATGGGTGATTATTGTAGATAATGGAAATTAAATAAATAATAAATAGTAAAAAAAGTAGTCTATTAAAATACAATAAAATAAAGAGAAGAAAAAGAGTGGAGGATTTACAAAATTAGGCAAACCATATGTACTTGTTTTTTACTTTTCTAATTTTGATTTTTTTGTATTTTTTATAAGAGATATTTACAATAGAAAAATACAATAAAATACTAGAAATAAAATACAACATAATAATGATTTTTTTAGATTTTTTAGTAATTAAAAAAATAAAAAAAAATGAGGAAAGAATTGATATTTACATTATATACAATGTACACTAGGTCCCAAAATCCATATTTTGCAAACGAGCTCCGATTTTAATGAAATCATTTTCATTCGATAGATAATTTTCTAACTTAAACTATAAAAGTGAGTTTGGAGTTCATACGGAGCGGGAATTTGGCTGGGAAGTTGGACTTTGCGACTTTTTATCTTTGGGATCTATGAATATTTATTTGAGGTGAATTTTATTTTGTATTTTTGTATTTTTATATACATTTTTTTATAAACACGTTAGAAAAAGAATTAGACAAAAAGGAGTTGAAATATATTTATTAAAAATACATGAAATTTAAGCTATCTAAAGGTGAAAAACTCCTTTATTTTGTGGCTTTTGATTGTTAATTTATTTTGTACAATATAATATACAATAATTAGTGTATTTTATTTACAAGAGAAATTTTGTTAATTTATTGATTTTATGGACATTTATTTAAGATATTACTCAGGGATTTTTCTAAATGATGAATCGTGGGTTCACTAGCGGGGTGATGAATCCATGATTCTCTCTCTTTATTCTTTTATTTTAGCTCTTCTTCTTGGCAAAACACCCTGTAAATACATGTGAATACAATAATTTAGCTTTTTGCATGCTCTTGTTAATAATGAATAATTATCATGTATTTTTGCAAAAATAAAAGAATAAAGGGAAAAGAAAAATAAAAATAAAAAGAATGTTGTATTTAGAATAAATATAGAGTGACCCAAACCCCAAGAGATGGCTAAGACTTGACCTGATTGCAAAAGAAAACAAGTAGAGAGAGATAGGGTCTACTATGTGTTGTACATATCACCTATACATGTACATATTATTTATTTATTCATTTATTTACACCCATGTATATAACTTTAATAATATTATAAAAATATAATAAAGTTCAGAAAAATAAAAGAAAAATAAAAATAAAATCATCAAACCTATTGTATAAAATACACATGTACATATCACATCCATTATTTATTTTATACCTCAAATAATCAATGAAAATAAAATAAAAATTAATTTATACTCTTAAAATTTTGTTGTAAATGTATAAAATGTAAAATGAAGATATTTATGTAAAAATAATAAAATAAAAATACTTGTTCATAATACTTTGGTATATTATACCTATATATAATACTATATACAATATATATGTTCTTTTATTTTTCAAAAAAATAAATAAAAATCACATAAAAAAGTTTGTAAAATAATAATATTTTTATTTTATACACTTTTAATTTAAATTCATTTACTATTTTTAATCTTACTTTCTTTGATTTTTGTAAATCCTTGATTCTGATTGGTCAAACTGGGATTGTTAATCCCGGTCAGCATCCCCTTCCCTGCCAGGTCGGGTCGCACGTGCTTCGTCGGAGCATTTTCTCCACCTTTTGGCGCCTGAATCCATGCTCCATTTGATCCCATTCCGATGCCCGATTGAAGCCCGAACTCCCATGATCCTCGCAGAACCCTAGGTGCAGCCGGATCTGCCTACAGTTTCGAGCTCTTCGTCGATCTTTCCAGACCCTTGGCCATGCCTATAAAATGCCTCTTCCTCCTCTTGTGCACGGTAGCTTGTCCCTCGCGCCACCACAGACCCTGAGCCACCTTCCTCGCAGTGACAACCATTGGAGGAGTGCCTTATGATTCATCAGAGGTGCTCGAAGACTCGTAGCTCTCTTCTTGGCCTAAGAACCACCGCGAGCAGCCTCCCAGCCAGCCACAGCTCGGTTGAGGCCAAGACCTCGACGCCCACCTTCGCCTGAAGCTTTGGAACTCATCTGAACCTTCAGGTACGCATTTTATCCCTTACCTTTCCCGTTTTGATTCGATCTTTCCATTTCATGCTGCCGCTGTCCCCTCTGCTGTGACCAGCTGGTCGGAGCCTCACCACCCACTCCTATCCATTCCGATCAAACCCTTGACTCACCCCGCATCATCCTACGCGACCTGTTCACCTTAAGGCTCGACCATCGGGTCGAGATTAGGCCTCGATCTCCTTCCCCCACCTATGCCGGAGATCAAACTCGCATGCCACCCCACTTCCCTTGTTCTTTTTCTTAAATATCCATTACCGGAGCTCCGTCTCCGAGCATAGGACCCTTTGCAGGTACTTGCCTGCACTTGGAACCATTCTGGACTCCCAACTACTCATGCGGAGCAGCTCCAAGAGAAAACCCACCGCCACACTCATATGACCATCTTTTCTTCAATCGGAGCCCCTTTTCAATGCGGACCTTTTCCACGTTCCTGCCGGAGCCCTCAGATCTTTCATTGGAGCGTCAGATCCCCTTCGATGTTCGGTTGAAAGTCATCGGAGGCGAGTTCTTAAAGACCCTCTCATGTCCATTGTATGAGACCCGCCTCTACCAGATAACATCTCAACCGCCAAACCGTACAACCTTTTGGTCGTTGGATCAGCGCATTTGACGCATCTGCCCCGCACGTTCCAGACAATTCCCTACATCATCAGATCTTGCAATTGTTGTTGACCAGAACCGTACGCATAATCAGCTCCACGCGCTCTACGTACCCCTGCCCTGGGTATATTTCCTTTGTACCCTCGCATATTTTTGATTTTATATTTAGTCCATTAAATAAATATTGTAGTTAAGTACATTTACAGTTTGGACCTCACAGTTTATGTTATTTTCATTTTAGTCCCTCTGAATCTAAAGCATGTGTACGGTCACGTGAGTTTTGGGTTATTTGCATGTTTTGTCCTAGACTCTGATGCTTTTAGTTAATGAATGTTAAGTTTCGGAAATTACATATATACCCCCATGTATTGTATATTGAGCATGTGCATGAATTGAGTGGGATATTTACAGATTGAACCCTAAAATTTCAAACCATTTTATTTGTTTAATCCGAAGACTTAAAATATTTACAAAAAGGTCCTTGTGAACTGTGCTTAATTATATGCTTTAGGTTGGACTTACTAAATATTAAATTAATTCGAAAAATTACATAAAAATTACCATTGGCTCCAGTTATCGTGTAATATTTACTGTAATTTTGTTGGGTTGATTTGATTGCATTTTCTATTTTTGAAAATTCAAAAACCTTAAAAAAGTCCCTGTTTGCCTTATAAAAATCCTAAAAATTTGAAAAATGCTTTAAAATTCTATAAAAATTATTGTTTGTGCCTTTTATTGTGTTTTATTTCATGTATTAATTTGGCTTGAAAATTCATCATAAAACCCTAAAAATACAAAATAACTAAAAATTCATAAAAACCATATAAAATCAAAAAAAATCAAAAAATTGCAATTTCAGTTTTTGTTTGTAGCTTGTTACTCTATTTTATCATAAAATTGCTAATCAGAACTTTGGGGCATATTAAATATTTTTAATATGCAATTTAGTCCTGACTGTGCACTATTTTTAGTTTTGAGCCTTGTTTGATTTTTATTAATTATAAAAACATTTGAAAGATCTAGAAACATTTTCAAAAACACTTTTAAACCCAGAAAACACACAAATATTTTTATTTTAATTTTCTAACTATTTTTGGCTATTAAAAAAATCCAAAAAAATTGTCGTGTTTTCTTTCTTTTGTTTTTGTGCTTGTATGTTTTATTAATATATATTAATAACCACAAAAAATTATTTTATTTTGAGGAATTTGACTACTTCGTATTCTTTCCGTGCTCCCTGTGTTTGAACCTGGGGGCTATAACAGGTAAATAAAATAGTGAACCCCTTACTTGCTTTGATTGTTTGTTTGATCTTTCTCGAGTGGTTTTATTTTCTTATTGAGTGATCGGGTTGATTGAGGGCAATAACACTTCATTTATTTCACGACTTAGTCGATCTGAATACCTCACTCATCAGAATGGACTCATTGCCAGGGAGCACGACTTAATAGTCGTATTTCATTTTGCTTATTTTTCTTAACTATTTGTTATAAATGTTTCTGACATCTTTTCTATTTTGCTTTTTGTGCGAGGATCCGTTCGAGGGACGCTTTGACATTTTGGTGGAGGGACCTGCACCTAAGGAGGAGTAGAAGAGCAGGAGGATTTAGTTATACTAGGTAGATAGTTTATTTTTGCAGAACATTTTATTTTTGTAATAATTGTAGGATATGGATACTTGCTTGGATACTTAGACTCCGGGGTCTGTTTCGCTGAGTAACGGTGTACTTAGAGGACCTCACCACATCTTTTCATGGTTTTGTTTTATGGCGTTTTATTTCATCGTGATTCTTGAGGTTTTAGCCCCTCGACTTAGGAAATTCTATTGATTGTGACATAATTAGCTAAGGCCCCACACCTAATTGCCTATCTGTTCCTATAAATCGTAATTGGACCTAGATAAAATAAAATTAAAAAGGTAACATATTGGGATTAGAGACCATGCGCTGAGAGAGGCCGTATATAGTGCTGGTAGGACCCATTGTGCTGGGCACCGATCGGCATCGAAGACCGGGCCCCGGTCTCTCTTCCAGATAGTTAGCTATTTGTGCTTCACGATTAATAAAAGTTGCTCATCTAAGGCCGATTTCCTCGTGCATCATATTGGTAGTTTATTTCATGTCTTTACTTTTATGCACGGATCACCCTGCATGTAGAGTGCTGGAGTCAGGTATGAATTTCTATCTCTTCATGCATCATTGTGTTTGATCGCGCATCGGCTTTTTCAATTTCCTCCCCCTATTTTATTAGACTCAAAATAACCAAGAAAATTGAAAATTTTGTTAGGCATTGTCTTATTTCAGAAAAAATACCTAAAAAAGAGAGAACAAAATCAAATTGGGACTGCTAATGCAAAGTTGACCATAAAACCAACATCACTTAAAAATTCTTGTTTTGGGGAGAGTCACACCCGCATTGATTGATTTATCTACAGCGAGAGAGCGACCTGCACACTAGGATAGATCCATACTCGAACTCCTTTCATACTATTGGTCTTGTAGCTAGTTGTTCTCTAGTGAGGATTTCTCCAGGTAGCCGGTAATCGGTTTGGGACTTACTTAGCAAATGGGGCAGATCGTGTAACTGGTAAATGGTCTGCAACCATACTGGCTAGGAAAAACTAGTTGCGAGATTCAGGCCAATCTTCTGGGAGCATTGGGTTTCCAATAGCTTGTTTAATCACTTTGATAGATGGATTTGTCACTTTAATAAAAGTGGACAAGATTAAAGACCGATCTTTCACGGTCATCATCTTGAGTATTGAGTAGGTGAAAAGGGGTTGGACTTCACATATTGTTTGCATTCCAGATACAATCTTCATAAATCCCTACATCATGATCATGGGAAGGAGGTCCCTTAGGATACCTTTGATAGCACCGCTTTTGAGCGGTCCTCTCCATTCATCTAGGGTAGCTTCAGAGAGCCCATACCAGCTCTCTGAACCTAAGTTCACTACGACCCTGTTCCCCCTTGACTACCCTTCTACCAATCCTGAGGTGCTAGAGCAGAGGCCAACACAGTTATATGTTCACTTGACGACACCTGAATTGGGGTCTTTTGCCTTTGCAGAGATCCAAGAGATGGCTAGCAGTGAGGGACGCAACGATGAATAGACTTAGGGTGCGTTTGGTTGTGGGGTTACCCCCACTTTGGGTGGGTAACCCCCTAAAACCCCCACTTCTAACCCACTAGTGGGACCCACTCCCTTCTCATCAAAAAATTATATATTATACCATCATATCATCTAATAATCATAAAATACTCAACTTCTACTCACTATTCCAAACTTCAATACAATCACATCACAACAACCACCAACTTTTTTAAAAATTTCAATATAATCATATCATAATAACTACCAATTTTATCAAATTCCAATACAATCACATCACACAAACCCCAAACACACAAACACAAAATCGGGTTATCCACCCTTGGGATCAGCATATGTACTTGACCATGTCACCATCAACAACACACTATTAGCCTCCTTGGAGACCATGCAATGATAGATCAGAGACCATGGAGCATTTATGGTAGAGGTGCGATGAGAGCTAATGTAGATCCGAGCTGGCAGAGTAGAGCCACATAGATCAGCTGGTGAAGAGATACCAGCAGTTGAAGGAGGAGACGGACGCTTAGATGACCAGAAGGAGCCAGCCTAACAACCACAAACGATGAGGCAGTTGCACAACCCTTGTGCAACCCTCACCCACAGTTGGATTCAGCTTTCAGAGAACGTGGGCGACTTCGAGCTTTGCCCCCAGACCATCCGACTATTGTCCAAGTTCCATGGGCTAGCCATCAAGGAGACGTACCTCCATCTGCAGGAGTTTGAGATGATCTGCAGCACGGTCCACAATAGATTTGTGGATGAGGACACGATCAAGATGATCGCCTTCCCATTCTCCTTAGTTGACAGAGCATCCTACTGGATGTAGCATTTGGGGAGGTATGTCACTACTTGGGAGCAGCTCTGGACCGAGTATTTGAACAAGTACTATCCACTCGGCCAGATCAATGCAGTGCGAGATAGGATCAATAATTTCACCATGATCCCAAATGAGCAGTTCCACGAGACTTGGGATCGATTTAGAGAGCTCATCGACCAGTGTCCACATCACGAGATATCCAAGCCCTACCTTATTCAGAGCTTCTTCTGTGGGTTGACACCGGAGCTGCATGGGCTAGTAAATGCCTCGTGTAGAGGGTCCTATTTTACCAAGGATGAGGATCAAGTCTGGTCCATCTATGAGGAGATGGAAGAAAACTACATGGTAATGTCCCAAACTAGGGTCTACACTCAGGGGAAGCCCCTCCCACAGGCCGTGTGTTACCAGAGGATTGCACGGGTCGATGCAGGCTCTTCTACTTCATCAGCATTAGCACAGGCCGAGTCCTCAGCCGCTGACATGGGGATCATCAGTGAAAAGCTGGACCTCATCGAGATCATTGAAGAGAAGCCCAGATCATTGAGAAGAAGCAGTGTCAGGGCCTGACCCATATTGCTCAGTTGGCATAGACACTGAGGGACCTGAAGACTCAGATCATTTGTCTCCAGGAGGCACAGACGACTCCACCACCCTATCTCAGGCCACGGGCAGATCCCAGCAGCAACATCTCCATCCAGCCATTTGCCATGTACCGAAAGGTCCACCACATTCAAGCAGAGCTAGTCCAGCATCTGCATCACTACCATCAACCACCATCTCCATACACTTAGATGGTGGTCTACAAGCTGAATCAGCCCCTGCCAGTTCTTCCCCTGCTATACTTCGAGCAGCAGGAGTCGTTGATGGAAGTCAACGGGATTTGGTGCGATCGGTACCAACAGCAGCTCATGATCCATTGTGATCACCTGGGTTTCCGATAGTCTACCAAAGGCACCTCACCTGCCTACTTTCTGACCAGCAGGCATCCTTTCGGTGAGAGATGGACGAGTTCCGATAGGAGATGAGGGAGATCATCAAGGGCAAGGCCTCTATACCCGCTCAGATTGAACCTAACCTAAACAATCTGAAGAGGAAATCTGAGTAGGTACAGTTTACATAGACTACCATTCCTATTGATACTCTGGGTGATATTTCTTCCTATGAATTTGATGCTAATTTTATAATACTTAGGAGTGGTAGGATGCTAGTCGATGACGCCTCGTTTGGGTGATGACCACTTGGATATTCTGGAGCGCTAGATGAGGATGTAAACGGTGCTGACACTGCCCATGATGATGATGACAGTGGCGCCGAAACCACTGAGGATGTTGATCCAACTGATGATACTGAGGTCGTTGCGATTCCAGATGCAAATGGTGGTGTTGATGCCACCAACATTCTAGATGATTGGACAGAGTGCGGTGTTGATGCCACAATATCAGATGTTGTAGGTGGTGCTGATACCACCAATTTTCTCCTTCTGTATCTTAGGATAATTTTATAAAAATAGATTTAGAAAAATACAAAAATAGAAAAATAGAAAAGAATGAAAATGTGAATAAAGGAGAGGTTTTTATATCCCCTACGAGTCCATCTATGTTGCATAATGATCTTGGTATGGATTCTATTCTTCTACATGCACATGAGCCTATTCCTAACCTTCATCTTTCTGGAGAGGATCCAACCATTCCCTTCCCTCAAGCACTCCGCTTAGAGAAGGGGAATAAACCAGAAAATCCCAGAAGGAACACCAGCTAGAGTTCTGCCCGTAGATGATTGATTGATTTCAGATACATCCCACTCTACAGGAGGCATTAGATCACATCCCCCTCTTCCAGAAGAATTTGAGAGAGAAGAGCACCATCCACAGGAAGGGAAGGAACCACAATGCAGAGATCCATGTGCTTACCCGTGCCACTTTCTTCGCCATTCAGAACTGATTGCCAGCCAAGAGACCTGATGCAGGAGCTCCATATGTCAGATGCCATATCCATGAGAAACAGTTCGATCATACCCTATTAGACAATGGGTCTTCTATTAACCTTCTTCCGGCAGCCTTACTCGATTGACTCGAGGTTGGCCCTCTTCGACAGAGCAAGACAGTCCTTCAATTTGCTGATAGATCTGTCAAAAGGCCGAAGGGGTTATTGAAGGATGTGGTCGTCACAATTCAGGGCCTAAAAATCCCTGTGGACTTTGTTGTATTGGATATGGTGATCCCTGAGTCTGTGACATATACCCCATCATACTAGGACACCCATTCTTGGCCATAGCCAAGACAGTATCCGATCATGATAGAGGGAAGGTATGGTTTCGCATCGAGGGAGAAAGTGCACAAATAAAGATGATCGAGGAGACTGGAGCGAGAGATTCAACCTGCTCCAAGAAGTCGAGTGATTCAGAGCAAATGATAGATGTAGAGCGAAACGTCCACCAGGAGTGCAACTTTGTGATTATAGACTATGAGGCAATTTGGTCTGATCCTGTATCATGAGCTCTTGTTGCACCTTCAGACACTGCAGATTTACAGATTTTAGCAGATGAGAGTTCAGAGAGCACACTCTTGGCATCAGACACATTCGAGACCGATGATCGTGGTCAAGATAGCGAATCAGAGTACATTTCATGTTCTTCCGATTCATATACCTCATCTTCATGCATTGATTGGGATGACTTTGATGATTATTTATGATGTATGATTCCTTCAGAGCTGACAGCTAGGGCGAAGAGTGAGCCATCACAACTTACAGCGTCATCAGCAGGGCCACCTTCATCATATTTTCACATGCAACGAGAGTTCTCCCATGCAGATCTAGTAGCCTTCACTCAGACATTTCAGAAGCCAGATTTGCCAGTTCCCAGTTGTCCAGAACAGAAGACCTTGCTGAAGTCGGTGAAGTACAGATTCCTTGCGAGTGAGCAAGAAATGTTCTCAATCATCATTTCAACGAATTTGACTGGAGATCAAGAATCTTGTTTGATGGAGGTCCTTGAACGAAACCACAAGATGATTGGATGGAGCCTAGCCGATCTCCAGGGGATAAGTCTGGCCCTGTGCTCCCACCATATTTATCTTGAAGCGGATGCCAAGCCATCGCATGAGTTCCAACGACGGCTGAACCCGAATCTTCGATATGTGGTCATGAAAGAGATATCAAAATGGTGGAGCGCCGATTTTATCTACCCCATCTCCGACTCCAATTGGGTTAGTCCATTACATGTGGTACCCATGAAGACGGGCATCACTACCGTTGTGAGTCTGGAGAGGAGATAGCAAACCTGGGTACCCACTTCTTGGAGGGTCTTTGTGGACTACAAACAATTGAATCAGGACACCAAGAAGGATTATTTCCCGCTACCATTTATTGATCAGATTATCGAGAGTCTAGGTGGGAAGAGTCATTACTATTTCCTTGATGGGTACTATGGATATAATCAGGTGGCCATAACGCCCAAAGACCAGGAGAAACGACATTCACCTGTCCGTTTGGGACGTAGATGATAAGTGTCTAGCGTCATTTGAGACTCTCAAGGGATTAGTTATCGAGTCTCCTGTCCTTCATCCACTCGATTGGTCTCTCCCATTAGAGATCATGATGGATGCTTCTTGTTTTACTGTAGGGGTTGTGCTAGGATAGAGGAGGGATGTATTACCTTCTGCCATACACTACACTAGCCGGACTTTGGACACCACTCAGCGGAATTACATTGTGATTGAGAAAGGAGATGCTAGCCATAGTCTTTGCTTTGTACAAATTCAGATCTTGTATTCTTCGATCCTGAGTGATGATATTTACAAATCACACCGCCATCTGATACCTCATCGCAAAGAAGGATGCCAAATCTAGATTGACCAGATGGAACCTTCTACTCCAGGAGTTTGAGATAGAGATTGAAGACAAGCCTGGAGTCAAGAATGTGGTGGTGGATCACCTCTCCCATTTAGAGAACCTTGAGGATTCCAATCATATTGCACCTATTATAGAGACCTTCCCAGATGAGACGATTCTTACTATCGCCTCGATTTCATGGTATGTCAACATTGAGAACTATCTTATCACCAAGAAAGTTCCACAAGGTTGGCCCATACAGCAACTTGAGACTTTCCTTACGAAAGACAAGTCGTGCCATTGGGAGGATCCCATCCTTTATTATGAAGGAGGAGATAGTGTCTGGCGTCAGTGCGTTCCTCAGGAGGAGCACCACAGCATCCTCACATACTGCCACAAGCTTGAGGAGGGAGGGCATCATTCTAGGAGGAGGATAGCTTAAAAAGTGATCCAATCCGATCTATGGTGGCCTA
Organism: Ottelia alismoides; assembly: GCA_037367405.1. Lineage (NCBI taxonomy): Eukaryota > Viridiplantae > Streptophyta > Magnoliopsida > Alismatales > Hydrocharitaceae > Ottelia > Ottelia alismoides. The sequence continues at coordinate 93,550 of JAZKJV010009163.1, forward strand.
CCCTCTTCAAGGATTCTGATGAATTTGTGAAGAGGTGTATTGACTGTCAGAGGATGGGCACCTGTGGACAACGTGATGCCGATGCATCCCATTCACTTCTGTGAGGTTTTTTACGTATGAGGCATCGATTTCATGGGTCCATTCCCTAAGAGTCAGGGATTCGAGTACATTCTACTTGTTGTCGATTATGTGAGTCGTTGGATTGAGGCCATCCCCTCACGAGACGTAGATGCTAAAATCGTATGAAGATTTTTGAGGAAAATATCATCTCACAGTTCGGGTACCTAGAGTGTATATATCTGACGGGGGGACTCGCTTTATCAACGACAAGGTAAAGGCCCTTGCGAACAAGTTCAGCATTGACCATCGAGTTGCCACTCCATATCACCCACAAACCAATGGTCTTGCTGAAGTCTCAAACAAGGAGATCAAGACTATATTGCAGAAGGTTGTCCGTCCAGACCTAAAGGATTGGTCACAACTTTTGGACTCGAACTTGTGAGCCTATCAGACCTCCTTCAAGACACTTTTGGATACATCTCCCTTTCATCTCATTTATGGCAAGCCTTGCTATTACCTATGGATATCAAGCACAAGTAACTTTGGGCAGTCACTGAGTTATTGTTGGATCCCAGGAGTATAGGAGATCATAGGAAAGTAGAGTTGGCAGCCCTGGAGGAGTTGAGAGATGCAACCTTTTCGAGTAGCCTACAATATAAGGAGAGAGTGAAGATATGCCATGATTCTCATATCAGCCATAAATAGTTCGAGCCGAACCAACGAGTATGGCTATTTTATGCTAGGTTGAGATTATTTCCAGGGAAACTACAAAGCAAATGGAAGGGACCTTACATGGTTTGAAAGGTGCCCGACAATGGAAGCATTGATATATCTGAGTTGTCATCTGAATCTACCTTTCGAGTTAATGGTCGGCGCTTGAAGCCATATCTTGATCATGATCTGCTAATCGTTGGCATTGCCCCTATTCATTTTTCATGAGATGTGGTCTTTGACTCACATCATTTGCATCTCATGCATGATTTTCACTTATTTTTCACAGCTGTATAGATCCAGTTGTCCATATCATTAATTCTTTTTATCTAGTACCCCATATTCATCTTATGATTATGCTATACTTAGGGTGTGCTTTACCCTAAGTACAGGGAGTGTCAGACATGTAATTATTCTTTTGGTTCCTTTTACCTCTGTTTTGCTACCTATACTCTGGGATATTTTTACCCTAAGTATAGGGGAGGTAAACCTTGTACATCCTAACCCTCGGTTTTCCCCTTGTGTAAAGACTTCTATACTTAGAATTACTCGATCCTAAGTATAGGGGGATCACCGACCTCAATTCATTACATTCTTTTATTCGTCGTTGCAGCATAGCATTCTTTTCACTTTCCAGAACTCAGCACGAGTTATGTCTTCCTTTCATCCCTCTTTGATCACTCTGAGGATATCGTTCTAGCTAAGTATAGGGGGTGTCGCATATATTGTATATATACTTTAGCCATAACTCGTACTTTGTGTGAGAGTGTTAATAAAATAATATGGCTAAAAACCACAAAAGGCAAAATAATAGCACTAAAAATCACAAAAAATTTAATTTTTGTACATATTTGTTTGCAAATAACTTTTGTAAAAACTATGTTTGTACACATTTTTGTAAAAATTTTTGACTGTAAAGTCTTTGTAAATATTTTTGTATCAAAATTATGTATATAGTACAGAATTTTTGAAAAATGTTTGGAAAATAAAAGTTTGCACAAATTTGTTTGTAAATGTTTGTAAATGTTTTGCAAAACTCTCCCTTCTTCCGTGCATTAAAAAAACTTCATGAAAATTTGCATATTTTGAAAAATTGCACAAAAAGAGTTTTTGTACATATTTGCTTGAATCATAGTTGACATTTAAACTAGTTTGGAATTAAATTGAAAATGGAGCTTGGTTAAGACCTTAATCCACTTAACTTCAGAGGAACCTTATAAGATTTGGGATTAAGACTTTTCAGGTCTATTAGTGACCAAATTCTTTGAGTCCACTAGGATATGTTCTCATGTCATCTTGATGAGCCTAAGAAGAACACTTTAATAATGCATACATGACTCTCGGAGACAATGGATTGACTTGGGCGCGTACTTTACAGTAGCTCAACACGGATGAGGTGGTAAGTAGGCATAATTCTTTGGCTTGGGGTAGCATACGAGAGTAGTACTTCTAGGTGGAACCTCTCGTCTTCCTCTAGGAAGGGATGTGCATCTCAACCTAGATTAGTAGCATTGAGGTCTAAAAACAGGTGTCTGTGGGTTGCAATAATGCTTCAAAAGAGGGATAGTCTACTGGTCAAGAGAAAAAACTACTTATGTACATGTTGCACATTGTAAATATGTTTTATGTATGCATATTGAAAAAATGTGCAAAATATGAAAAACTCCAAAAAAAGGGGACATGCCTGATTGAAAATAAAATGCATGTCGGAGTGTATATAGTAAATAAGCAAAGCTTAGGTATTCCACATTCTTATCTCATGGAAGCTTGCAGCTGGAGACTCAGCTACACTGCCTTTGCTCCAAGGGACATGTAGCTACACTGGTCATGGTCAATTCTTTTCTTTCCCCTCTTATTGAGCTGGTTGAACTTGAACTTAGAAGGGAATACCCCGCTCCTCGAGGAAAGAGCTATTAGACTGGGGAATTAGAGTTACCATGTGGAGGGAGGTTGTTTCTTTGTCAGTTCTGAGGTGGGGAGCTATATATCAATTACACATTACAAGGAAATATGCATAGTCATTAGAGTTTGTGTATGTAGACTTGTTCTGACCTGGTTTCTTAATGAGTCTTGACCATAGAATTTTGGAACTTAGAGGTTGTTGAGTCTTAAACCTATTTCCCAATAAGGTTCCGCCAAACTAATAATCCAAAGTTCTGAGTAAGCTCCATACTCCAATTTAATGAAGATAAGTTTAATAATCAACCTTGATTCTTTTTCTTTTCTTTTCTTTTTGTTTTCATTTCTTCTTCAAATAAGTGTTTGCTAAGGGACTAACAAAGGTAAAGTGTAGGGGGTGATGAATCCATGATTCTCACTCTTTATTCTTTTTTTTAGCTCTTCTTCTTAGCAAAACACCATGTAATACTTGTAAATACAATAATTTAGCTTTCTGCATTCTCTTGTTAATAATGCATAAGTAGCATGTATTTTTGAAAAAAAAAATAAAGGAAGAAGAAAAAGAATGATATATTTAGAATAAATACAGAGTGACCCAAACCCCAAGAGAAGGTCAAGACTTGACCTGATCGCAAAAGAAAATAAGTAGAGAGAGATAGGGTCTACTCCGTATTGTACATATCACCTATACCTGTACATATTATTTATTTATTTATTCTTTTACACCCTTGTATATAGATTTAATAATATTATAAAAATAAAATAGAAAAATAGAAAAATAAAAAAAATAAAAATAGAAAAATAAAATCATCAAACCTATTGTATAAAATACATATTACCGGCTAGGCTCCGGTGAGAACCCCATTGCTCTACCATGCCCCTAGAGATGCTTTGAGAGTAGGTAAGAGTGTATAGAAGGTCCGCAAAGATGATGCATGGTCGGTGAAGGTCAGCGAGTCCCTGGAAGTTGAAGACGATGAAGAAACATCGGAGAAGAATCCTCAGATCGGAGCCCCTCCAAGAATTCCGGCCATCGAAGTTTCTCGACACCTGCAATTGTTAGAAGTGTATAACCGAAGCACATCAAAGTGGATGTGTGAGAACGTGAGTGGAATGTAGGCTGAGTCGAGCGAAGAAGGTGGCAACCATGGTGGGTTCTCCTTCTTTCTTAAGGAGAAAGGAGGAGATGGTGGAGGTTCTAGAAGAAGGAATGATGGGAAATCGATCCTCTGCGTGCATCACTGAAGCGTGAGGGAGGATGGAAACCATTTAAATCAATGGTTGTTGTTATGTACATGTATTGAAAAATAAGCAAAGAGTAAGCGAAAATAAAACACAGATAAAGGTGAGTGGAAATTGGCTTGGGCTGAGGTTGTCTTCAACCTCGCATCTTTACTCTGAGTGTCCATCCATGACACAAGCTCGATCAACGGCCTAGTCAGCGTTGTAGCATGGCATCTCTCCATGGGTCACACCAAGATTACTGTCGTCATGGCCTCCGTCAATCCTTCCTCTCCCGATCACAGAGAGGAGGAAAGGCTGGGCGAATACGTATTCAAGGGTGGACCACCGCCATTCTAGGCAGCAGAGAAGTATTTGAAGGGGGAAAAGGTGGCAGTTTCTAAGTGGTTCACGGTGGTTTTCAACTACCCAAAAAATGATGAATATTTAATGGAGAGGGCAGTTTGAAGATCAGGCGTGGAGGAGGGATGATAGGGGTAGACAATGGAACAGGAAGTTGGTTGGGGCGTTACTCGAGGAGGTTGTGAAAATAGGGTGAAAGTGGCAGTTTGGACGAGGAGGGAAAACAGATGGAGGTTGGAGATGATCCAGGAACCATAGGATCATATGATCCAATGGTCTAGAATGAGGTGCTAATGGGCACCTGAGATGTGCATGATTAAGAAGGATTGGAAGATGGAAATCAAGTCGTGGGTTGCGTGACATGAACGGGCCACATAGCTCAATCTGAAGGTGCCACATGGCCCAATTAGAATGGAAGAAAATAAATAAATCAGAGTAAAATCGAAAAGAGTTGGTTAGAGGGAGATTTAGAAAAAGTGATGAACATAAAAGTTGTAGATCTTGATGAGATCTACAACTTTCATTGGGAAGTCAAAGAGATCAGAGGTTATCTATACATAGATAATAATTAAATACTAAATAAAATAATATAAAACAATTTCTTTTATTTTTTTTCTTATATTTTTTTTGGATTTTTATAGTATTTTATGGTAGATTATTTATATATAATGCTACAGTAAGTTTATTTGTTTTGAATGAGTAATAAAATATAAAATATTAGCACAATAATAGGACTATTTATTATAATGTAGTTAATGTCAATTATATTGTAACACCCATTCCCCCAAACATAGTGCCACATCTAAAACTCACGAAGTGTTGGTGTGGTTTATAAGTCTGGGGATTACTACTTGACAACTTGGGCTTAAGCATTTTGGGTGGTTGCCAACGGGTCCATTTGAACCTGTACCCAACAAGTTGTCAGGGCCAGTTTTCCTCGATAACGGACCGGGGACCTAAGCCCGGGATGTTACAAATGGTATCAGAGTGGGTTCCCTTTGATAGTGGAAAGGGCTACTCGAAGGAAACTAAGGCAGGAGCGTGCAACCGCCACTGTCACTGGGAATAAGTGAATGGGCCATGTCGCAACAAGGACGTTGCAAATATAAGTGGGGGACGTTGTAACACCCATACCCCCAAACAGAGTGCCACATCTATAACTCACGGAGTGTGGGTGTGGTTTATAAGTGGTGGGGATTACTACTTGACAACTTGGGCTTAAGCATTTTGGGTGGTTGCTAACGGGTCCATTTGAACCCGTACCCAACAAGTTGTCAGGGCCAGTTTTCCTCGATAACGTACCGGGGACTTAAGCCCTAGACGTTACATATATATAACACATAATTTAGTAATTAGTGTTTATTAGTCAACAAATCTTGTGATTAACTTAAGCAAGAGAGATAACATTGATGCTTAGTGATGTTAAATATGGGATTTATCACCCTCCTATACTTAATCTAAGCTCGTCCTCAAGCTAATAAATAAAGAATAAGTTTAAGAGTTAGTTTAATTAGTGAGATCCCTGACATGTGCAAGTGAATATACAAGGCTTTATTTAACCTAGAACATTAGTTTTAAAGAATCCTAAAACTCTGAGTTGATCCAAGTACTAGTCAAAAGGAATTCGACTCCTCTAATTGACAGACTCTCAATGTATACATACATACATACATACATACATATATATATATATATATAAGAAATACGACTTAGTGAGACTACACTCATGAGTGTAGATTCTCAATATCACCAAAAATTCCAATCTCCTATGCTCTTCTAAGGAACCAACCCTCAATACTAGGGAATAAATATATTCTTGCTTTAATCCACTATCTCTTTAGTTTGTCAGAATTCAAAGGTGTAGATGGAAGGCCAGATCATTGAGGATATAAGATTGTGTACTTATTTTCACTTCCTCTCAATAGAATATGATTCTCTCAAGTGTCAATACTCAACATATTTTTTATTATTATTTTGTCAATCAGTGTGTCTATCAAAAGAGATTGAGTCGTCTATACTTGTTTTCCTAGGAGTACACCGGGTTGCATCTTTTTAAGGTATCTAATATACCTGCACCCAGACTTGTAGCACTAATGATGCATAGCCCTTTTTAGGTACTATCCTAACTCATAAAAGCCTAATGATTTGATCCAAGCGGACGCTTAAAATTTGGGAGTTCTCTCCTAGAATATAATAGCTCATTTGATGTAACTTTGTAAAGGGATGAGCTTTTCTTTTCACTTTTCATTTTTTTCATTTGAGGGAACTTCTCTTCTTTTTTTCTAGCTCTAGTGCTTTTATCGAGGATTGGCGCACACTGATTAACTTATTAAATTAATCTCATCACACCCTAGCTCTATAGGTCAAAGTAAAGAGATAGCATGAGAACATGTCCCATACTGCTTAAGATGCTGACACTTAGGTTTCATGAAGTTGCCATCAGATGAATCGCTAAATGCATGAGATAATTTGGATCCATTGTAGCACGTGCACTTAGCGTGTCATAAAGAATCAAATGAATGTTCTCCGCGAGGAGGATTCGGTTTCAATTTTTAACATGGGAAGTTTAGGGTTGAACACAAGAACATGAGTAATAATACTATTACTAAGGTATTTAATAAGTGATCAATAAATAATCTAGGTCAAACCAAACAATGCACGAAATTGCTGCATCATAAAATGAATGTGAAGATAAAATGCATTTTCAAAGAAATTTAATGCATGTCAGAAAATCAATAGAGTGAAATATAAGTCCAACTGAGCATTTAATTAGAATCTAAGGTTCATTTCATGCGACAAATAACATCAATAAAATCTTCTTTTTAATAAATCAAATGATGAGCATCAAATCAGAGATTAAATAAAGTCATATTGAAGACAATGAAGCAATGATCAGAACGAAACTGAAATCATCTCAATTAGATATAAGATGCTCAAGTTATTCAAGTTTGTGTGCAAGAGCATAAATGTAGTGAAAACATGCAAAAACATAACATATGGTTCACAAACAAGTCCCTAGAGGGACTAAAATGTAAATAAAAGAAATCGATGTTGAAATTTATAAAATACCCCCTACACGGAGGTATTTTGGCATTTAAGGAAAACCATCGGGGCAAACTTGTAATTAACCCAGGCCCGCACACGTGAGGCACGTGTGGTCCTAGGCTCAGGTGACTGAGCATGGCTAGGGCCACTTGGCTTGTTCCTCTACTTCAGTTGATGGCTCGGATCTCCCTGAGTCTACAGGTTCGGAATTGAAGACATGGCTAAAATTTGATTGTTAGATCTCACCCCTTTAGGCGCGATCCAACGGTATCTGTGCATCATCCAAGGAGGAGCTCCCCCGTACGCAGTGGCTACGTAGGCGTGGAGGAGAGATGATTGGGGTAGATGATGGAACAGGAAGTTGGCTGGGACGTTACTCGAGGAGGTCGTGAAAACACAGTGAAGGTTGCAGTTTGGACGAGGAGGGAGAACGACTGGAGGTTGGAGATGATCCAGGAACCATTGGATCATATGATCCAATGGTCCAGAATGAGGCACTAACAAGTGTTTGAGATGTGCCTGATTAAGAAGGACCACGATAGAAAACAAGGCACGAGTGGCGTGACATGAACGGGTCTCGCGACTCAATCTGAAGGTGCCTCGTGGCCCAATCAAAATTGAAGAAAATAAATAAATAAGAGTAAAACAAAAAAGAATTGGTTAGATGGAGAATTAGAAAAGGTGATGAACATGAAAGATGTAGACAGCGATGAGATATACAACTTTCATGTAGAAGTCAAAGAGATCAGAGTTCATTTATAGATAGATAAAAATTAAATATTAATTAAAACAATATAAAATAATTTCTTTTACTTTTCTTTTACTTATTATTATTTTTGGGATTTTGATATTATTTTATGATACTTTATTTATATCCAACATTACACTAATTTTTATTTGATTTTTAATGAGGAATAAAACATAAAATATTAGCACAATAATAGGATTATTTATTATAATGTAATTAGTGTCAATTATATACAATACATAATTTAGTAATTAGTGTTAGTTAGTCAATGAATCTTGTGGTTAACTTAAGCAAGAGAGATAATATTGATGCTTAATGATGATAAATATGGGATTTATCACAGCACAGTTCCCTTGTGGATCTCGCCTGGGAATCTTCGCTCAAGAGGGGAGGGTTGTCACCAACTCCTCTCCAAGCTCTCTCTCTATATTTGCATATCTGAGGATGGATAATGACGGATGCGATGCTCGAGTTCAACGATGTCTTTTATAGGAGAAGAGTAGCTGGCGGTTGTTCGATGAGGGGAGGATTGGGGTTCGATAGATGGAGGAGATATCGAAGGTGGTTGGAGAAGATTAGGAAGGGGTGATCTATCGGAGGGGATAAGATAGGGGAACAGAGATTGGCTACGATAGGTTAGAGGAGATGGGGGTTCAACTTCCTAGATGTTCGGAAGGGGGATGTGGTTGCGCGCAAGGTGGAGTCAGGTGATAGGGATAATTGTAGGTGGTGGGAGCGGATTAGTAAGGCGTGATCTATCGTAGGGGATAAGATAGGGGAATGAAGGTTGACTGCGATAGGTTGGAGGAGATGGGGTTTAGGTTCTTAGATGTTCGGAGGGAGGAGGTGGTTGCACACAAGGCACAATCAGGTGTAGGGGATAATCAGAGATGGTGGCTCAGCCATTGAGAGTGGCGGAGGAGTCGGGTAGAGGCGGTAGTGCAGCAGGGGATAGGGAGGACATGTCAGGTGCTAGGCACATGCATGAGGTGGCGTCAGAATCACGTGCCAAGTACATGAGAAGATGGGCAAGAGTGTCACATGATACGCACGTGACAAGAGAGATATGATGATGACTGGGAGCTAAGTGAACTAGTTACATGATGCCACGTGGCACGTGTTGACCAGGTCCTTGAACAAGCACAAAAATGCAGAAATAAATGCATTTAAAATATTAAACGGACTCAGATGCAAAAGTGCTCAACACAAAAATATGCGTTTAAATGTAACCTACAATGTTCATGAAGGACACATACGCCAACGTAGTGCGGAATGCAAGATATCTAATTTTTGGTGATATTTTATGTATATAAAATTCCATTTTTAGCTTTGCAATTTTTATTTGATTTTTTGATGATAGATAAATGCATGTAAAAATCAAACATTCTATGAAATAATGTAATGGACTCATATGATGTTTTTTTGTGATTTTTATGGGTTTTAAATAGGTTAGAAAAATTAAGGAAGTTAATTATGTACAAGTGGATTCAGTCAATAAGGTCAAGTCAGAATTTGTCTTTTTCATTGCTTTTCTGATTTTTTTGGATTTTGATTTTTATATGATTTATTAAAACAATGAATAAATTAAAGATATGAAAGAGAAAATAGTTAGAATGAATAAAATATGCACATGAAATGATAGGTCAAAATCAGCGAGAATGTACAATGCACAAAAGAGGCACAAAACCAACTTTCACAAATGAGCTCTGATTTTTATGAAATTGATTCTTGTTTTGAAGGTATTTGAATGTACATCACTTTAAAAGTGAGTAGAGTGAAATCAAACACAGTATGAGGAAGATATAAGTATTTTAGTCTGTCTGGTCTGAAATTAGGGCCTGGGTTTATTTTGCATATGTATAAGTTAGCATTTTTTACGATTTTTCATGTATTAAGGTTAATGATATGAACACAATAAAGTTGGTTTCATATCAATTGGAGATAACATGAATTAATTAAAAATGTATTCAGTTAGGTGAAATGAAAATGATTGTGAATGCAAATATGCATGCTAAAATACAGATATTAATTCTAAGCGTATGAATGGTAAAAAGTGAGAATAATCGATGAGATGCAGCTAATTACTTAGAAATGAAGCTTTATTTTCAACTTTTAGGGGGATGAATCACGGATTCATCAACCCCCAATGCTTAAACCTTGCTCTTTCTCTGAGAAACTAAAATGAAATGCAAAAGTGAAATGATTTTGGGTTTCATACTACGGTCATGAACAAAAGGTGAAAATGGAGCTAGACCCAACCTTGGATTAAAAGTTTGGCAGAACTCCTGTGGAATTAGGGTTTAAAAATCAACAACCCCCAAGTTCTACATATCATTGTAACAATTTTAGCTCAGAAGTCATCTTAGATCAATCTTTCTCCCAAAGCATACACCATGAACATTGAATAAGTGTCTCATGTGTGTGAAAGGTTTTAGCTCTTCCCATGAAGAATGTCGGACTACCATGTAATCCTCTCCTTTAATAACTCGTTCTTGGGGAGTCGAGTATTTCCTTCCGAGTTCAGTTGTGTTGTGTTCACAATCAAAAGGGGGAGTAATTTTTAGAAGAAAGGGAAAAGAACTAGAGGGAGACCAGTGTTGTCATCTCTCCTTGTGAAGCCGGTCAGTGTTGCCAAGTCTCCATCAAGATCTATAGGTTGTCTTGAAGCTAGACCTTTTTGGTCAAATATTTATTTGGTAGTTGGCTTCTTTTAGTTGGATTTTTGGAAACTTTGCATGGATCTTTTATGCCCCCTACAGATATAGAATCTTTCTTTCTGCACGTATTTGAAGGTCTTTGAAAAACAATGTGCCCATCCATCCATCCCTCATACGAAGCATTATTTCAACCCTTACTATGATCTTTAGATGTCCACGCTACAAGAAAAGAGACTCACAAAATCTTCCAACACCCCGTCTGAGTTGAGCTAAGTGCATAATATGAGAACGAAAATTAATTCACTATTCAGAAGTCATACCCATAATGAGGCAACCAAGTTAGACACTAAGAGTCAAAGTCTGGACAATGTCATGCAGAACTCAAAGAATTAAGTCAAAGACCTGAAGCTTCTAAAATCCACTTTCTCGATGAAGCTTCTCTAAAAATTAGGTAGATTAAGGCCAAGTCAAGACCACTCTCAACTTCTAGTCATAACTTAGTTCAGAACCCAATAATTTTCGACGTGATATGCAAATGAAATGCAGATGTTATAAAATTCATATGAGGTGCAAGATGATTTTCTTCTTATTTTTTGTATGAATGCAAGGATGATATGCAAGAATAATTAAGAAGACCCTTTTTTCTTCTTTTTTCTCTATCTTTCTTTTTTTGTTTATTATTATTTTTAATTTTACCCATCCCATAATTATTAGATAATGTATAAAAGAATACGCGAAAGTATGAGCTATGGATAAAGTATATGTAGTACATAGATGCCCCCTATACGTAGCGTGTGATATATCCTCATAGCACAAGAAGCGAGGAAGAGACTTAGTTCGTGCTAAGCGTAGGAGAGTGAAAAACAAAACAGAGTACAGAAGTTGACCACCTCCCTATACTTAGGATATGAACAACCAAGTAAAGAAGAAAAGTAAAAAATGGGACGGTTGAGGTCAAGAGGAAAGCTGGATGAATGTATACAGGGTGGGCATCGGTCCCCCCTATACTTAGGCTCTTGTTAGCCTAAGTATAGGACATGAGTGAGTATGGGATTAGTGAGGAATAAAATGATGATTAAGTACATATGGCATCGGTCCCCCCTATACTTAGGCCTTGGCCTATGTATAAGAAGAAGATGTACAAGGGAACCAATGGGGTGTGAGGGAGGGTGGTGTTGACACGTTAATTTCGAGGGGTTTTTTTATTTTTTTTATTTATGTTGTTTATTATCCCTGGCAATGGTCTGACAATTTTGTTGTTAGCGAAATTTGTGGGGTCGGAAAATTAATGATGGTAAAAATGTTGTATGTCACTGTTGTTATCTCCAAAATCCCGTGACAAACAATTTTTTTTATTTTTGCTACTTATTAACCTGCAGAGCGGACAGGGTCGAATTCAGGGAGGCTATAAATCCCGAGGGTTATTCAATTAATCGAAAAATCAATTAAAAGAAAGCAAGAATCTCAAAGGACAACTATCCTTGGTTTTTGTGATTTTTTATTTTTTTAATTTTTTTAATTTTTTTATTTCTGTTTTTTTTTTATTTTCAAATTTTTAGTGATTTTGATTTTTGCATTTTTTTATTTTCAAAAATAAGATGAATCAATATTCACAAGATCAAAAATACACACACCAACTCTTTTTGTAATTTTTCAATTTATCAAAAAGACTTAGAAAAATCTAGAGAAAATGTTTTCGGGTAAGTTTTGAAATGTTTTTGAGAATTTTTGTGAAATTTTCTGATGTTTTTGTATTTTTATAAAAATCAAACAGTGAGAAAATGTGAAAATGTGCACATCTTGAAGTAATTTACATCTTAAAAATAATTTAAATGCCCAAAATTCCTGACAATTATTTTTACGACAAACTAGAAGTAATTATCTACAAACAGAAACTTAAATCACAATTTTTGGATTTTGTAGATTTTTTTATGATTTTAGAAGATTTTTGATGTTTTCCAATTTTTTTGGGTTTTATAAATAATTAATACGTGAAAATTGGTTCGAAATTAAAAGATAATGAAATACAACTAATCTTTTTTTTGGAATTTTTGAAATAATATTTGAATTTTTATGAATTTTGGAATTTCAAACAGGGAAAATGCCATATTTTTATTTTTTTAATAATAATAATAAATGATGGCAAAATGCAATGAAAATTTTATGCTAGATGGATATGCGCATCAAGAACATAGCATAATTTTCTCAAAAATTTTGGACTAATAAAAACATTTATTTCAATGAAAAGCGCATGCAAAGATAATGTCTATAAATACAGGGACTGATCTGTAATTACTCAAAGTCTTAGAGTCAAAAATTAAGAGTAAATGAATAAGAAGCCGGAATTTGTAAATTAACCAAAATATCTGGAGCTCGAGGATCTTCTTGTAATATCAGGAACTGATAGGGTCTTTAGCACAATTTTCCCAATTTTTTTATTGAAAACCCTAATCCCTTTTTGTTCTCTTCATCTCTTCAATCCAACAGGGGCAAGAGGGGCGCCGCTGGGCGGTGCCGCCCTTTCTCCCCACGCGCGCGCGGTGGCGCTGGAGCAGAGAGGCGGGTGGACGGGCGGCTGTGGCGAGGGCCGCTCGTTGGGCAACGCGCAGCCGCGAAGGCCTGGAGGCACGGTGGGTCCTACGGCAGGGCTGCTCATAGCAGCCAGGCAGAGGAGGTTATGGAGGAGCACCGCGGCTGGCACGGCCCTGGGCGGGAGCTTCAAGGGTGGTGCGCTGCGGGAGGAGGTCGCCGCGCACGGCGGGTGCGGTTGCGCGGTCTGCGATCGGGCGGAGGAAGATCAGGCGGCGTAGCTGCTAGAGGCCACCACACGCAGAGGGAGTGCGGCCCGTGGGTGCCCAGCGGTGGAGGAGGAAGGCGACGCCACTAGTGCGGCTTGGATAACGAAGGGCGGCGGGGGGTGATTTCCCCGCAGCCTGTGCAAGTTTTTTTTAATTTTTTTCATAATTTTTTTGTAATTTTTTTACTATAATGATGTAAACAGTAAGTAAAAAAGATTTTTTTATTTTTTTGTAAATATGAAAATAGGAAATTAAAAGGATAAAGAATTTTTTTATTTTATTTTTATATGATCCTGCAAAACAAATGTTAGAGAACAAAAAAAAATTTTTAGTTATTTACAAATCGAAAAAAAATGAACGGAGATTCGATGGAGATGAGGGATTCGAATCCGATCTCCGGCCACCGCACGTGGCCGGAGTTGAGAGATCATGGACGATAGAAATAGAACGCGTGGAGATCGAGAAAGTGTGATGAAAAATCGAATCGGTGGTGAAATAAAGAGTTGCGGATTTTAAGATCTAGAGAAATAAAAATGACGATGGAAAAAATACGATAAAATAAAATACGACTAAACTAAGATAAAATGCGAAGAAAAATGTGATCTCACCTTAGGAGCGGAAAAGGATCGTGATTGCCTCGACAAGGCCGACTCGCTGCCACCGGGCGGCTCAGAGGCTAGGCATAGTTCTCGACAAAATTTTCTCTCGATGATGGGTCTCCTCTCTCTAAAGATTGATCAAGTTGAAACAAGGGAGAAGGAGCCATGTAAATAGGGAAGATAGAGATGAATTTTGAATTTTTGAATTTTTGTTTTTTTGGTGGAAGAGATAAGAGATGAAATTTGAAAAGAATTTTTTCAATTTTTTTGGTGGAAGAGATAAGAGAGATGAAAAAAAACAAAATAAAAGAGATAAAACTATGTATAAAATTATCTATTTTTTGAATTTTTGTCACTTTATTTATATGAATTAAAAAATGTTATTTTTTTATTTTTTATGAAGATTAATTAAAAATAACAACTATATACATATATTATTTACATATATGACATTATATACAAGGGTAAATGACGAAATTAGTCTTTTTTGTTTTTAAAGAATTTTATTTTTTTTATTTTAAAAAAATTCGTAAGAATATTTACAAATATATTCAAATAAAATATTTACAAAATACATGGGAAAATTGCATAAACCACCCCAGAAAATCGACTTTTCAACCGTAAATCCAAAATTATGAAAATACAGTCATTTTGAAGATAATTTAATTTAAAATGCAATGGAAGTGATATTGGTTCAACTTGAGTTCATATGGAGCTGGAATTGGTCTTTCAATTAGTGCTTAATGGCTTTTTCCAAGTGTGGCTACTTTTATTCTGTACATGATTTAATTGTGTAATCATTTTTATTAATTAGGACACATTTTTATTTACAACTTTGTTTTGAAAGTTATTTGAGGTCAATTAATGCATAAATAAATTAATGTTAGTTATATACAGATATACACAAAATAAGTGAGAAGTATTTACAACAACGCACGCATATTTTTTTTTGGATTTTCTACTTAAGGACCCTATCTCCCCCTACTTTATTCCTGGTCGATCAGGTCAAGTCTTGACCTTCTCTCGGGGTTCGGGTCAGCCTGTATACAGTCTTCCTTTTTTATTTTATTTTCTTTATTTTTTCCTTTATTTATTTATTGATTTATTTATTTTAGGTTAAAATTAGTAAGAAATGTACAATATTTACACACAGATGCAAATTAGTAAGAATATGGAGTCAGTGTTTTATGTAGGTGTTTTATAAGGGATTTTAAGCTAAAATAAATGAATAAAGATGACGAATCACAGATTCATCATCCCCCTATGATTTACCTTTGCTAGTCCCTTAGCAAACACTTATTTGAAAGAATAAGTGAAGAAAAAGAAAAAGAAAAGGGAAAATAAAGAAAGTAGGACAACATTGAGTATTAAACTTATCTTCATAAAATTGTAGTTTAAAGCTCTGTCGGACCTTTGGATTATTAGTGTGTCGGAACTTTTGTGAGACTTAGAATTTTAAAATCGACAACCTTCAAATTCTACACATCATTATAACAGTTTCGGCTCAAAAGTCATCTTATATCAATCCTCTTCCAAAAGTATACCCTATGAACATTGAACAATCGACTCATGTGTGTGAAAGGTTTTAGCTCATCCCATCCAGAACGCCGGACTACCATGCAAATCTCCTCTATAGTAACTCTTCCTCAGTGAGTCAGGTATTTCCTTCTAAGGTCTGTCGCACTGTGTTCACAATCGAATTGGGGGAGAAGTTAGAAGAAGGAGAAAAGAACTGGAAGGTGGCCAGTGTAGTCACCTCTCCTTGTGGAGTTGGCCAGTGTAGCCGAGTCTCCACCAAGATCTGTAGGTTTCATGAAGCTTAGACATTTTGGGTCATATATTTATTTGGTAGTGGCTTCTTTGTATTTGGATTTTTGGTGATCCTGCTTGGATCTTGTTGTGCCCCTATGGATATAGAATCTTTTTGTTTCTGTATATTTTTTGGGGTCTTAGAAAAAATTGTGCCCAGCCATCCATCCCTTTTCTGAAGCTTTATTTCAACCCGTACTTCGGTCTTTAGCTTTCCACGCTACCAGAAAAGAAACTCACACAGTCTTCCAACATCCTGTTTGAGTTGAGCTAAGTGCATAGTGCGAGAGTACAACTAATTCCCTATTCTAGAGTTGTACCCAGAATGAAGAGACCAGGTTAGACATTAAAAGTCGAACGCTGCACATTGTCATGTGGAACTCAAAGAATTAAGTCAAAGACCTAAAGCTTCTAAAATCATATTTCTCGGTGAAATTCCTCTGAAAATAAGGTGGATTAAGGTCCAAGTAAGCTCCACTCTTCAATTTCATTCTAGACAGTTTAAATGTCAATACTATCCTGAAAAATGCACATGCAAATGCAACATATGAACAATGCAAGGTTTTTTTTTGAAAAGGAATGATGCACATGTGAAAAGAACACATTTTTTTAAAATAATTTTCTAATTTTGAACTTTTTATGGATTTTTGGAGGAAAATACGGATGCAAATGGAAGTTTTTTTTGAATTATGCAAGTTTTTTTTGGTTTTGTAGGTTTTTTTTTTATAAAAAGGAAAAAGGGTTAGTAAAATATATACAAGTATATACAAGATTTTTTTGTGATTTTTGATTTGTGTGTGTGTGTTTTTGTTGATTTTTTGTTGATTTTTCGGTTTTTCTCTTGTTTTTTTGTTTTTTTTATTTTTTTACACACGTGGATTTAACAAAATTATACACATAACCCCCAAAATAAATGTATTTAAAAGTACGAGTTATGTCTAAAGTATATATACAATATATACGACACCCCCTATACTTAGCTCGAACCATGTCCTCATAGTGATCAAAGAGCGAAAAAGGAAGACATAACTCGTGCTAAGTATAGAAAAGTGAAAAGAATACTTTGCTAAAACGACTCAAAGAAAAGATAAAAAGAAGAGAAGTTAGTGATCCCTCCTATACTTAGGATCAAGTAATCCTAAGTAAAGTGGAGTGTACAAAAGGGGAAAACCGATGAAGAGAATATACAGACTCAAAAATAAAAAAGACGATATGAACAACATCACCCCCCCTATACTTAGGGTAGAGTATCCCTAAGTATAGGCAACAACAAGAGTGATGAACTGGACGAATATGAAAAACAAAGATCGTTCACCCCCCCTATACTTAGGATAAAGCACATCCTAAGTATAGCATATATACATACACGGAAAAGGAGTGAAGGATAAAACGGGAGAAGAAAGAGTAAAATGAAAGGATATATAAGTGGAATGGATGTACAAAGGTTAGGAAGGTCGAAAGCAAACCTTCGTGCGGGACTGCTGAGGTATAGATTTGACAAGGTGTAGGTTGATATTGGGATCATCATTAGACATAAACTGAGTAGGATCGACCAAGAATGTATCCTCAGCGATTTCAGATTGTGCAGGCCTAAACGAGTTATTGGAAGTAGTATGGTAATGTCCTGCCTGGGAAGTCTCGCAAACATCAAAGTAAAATGGCTTAAAATCATTATCAGGAAAAGTAGGATCAATTTCAGCCTGGCGAGCCTCTACCGGATCATCATCTTTATCAAAAGGCCCAAATTCTTTTATAAAAGCAATCAAATCAAATTTGTCCTGATTGGTCTCGTCTGAATCAGGGTGTATAGGAACGGACTCATCAGTGGAACTAGTCGAATCATGTCCATCCTGTTTAGTCTCAGATTCTGCCTTCCGCTCTAGGGTGTCTATCATGTAAATTCCGCGGATGTCATCAATGCATCGCCACATACCAGAAGGGGGAACTCCAAGGTCTATGTTCTCCGAGTCTTCCTCATTGAAGAGGAATTCTTGGGTTTCATTATCATCCAACATATAACAAGAATCTCTGATATTATCATCGAGGTCAAATTCCTTGGAGTTGGATAACACGGGCGGGCTCTCAAGGGATGCGGGTCTCTAGTCGGTAGTTAGTGTAGTGATCAACACATCACTCCCTACATCAAAACGGAAGCAAATCTCTCTTGAACCATAATCAATAACGGCTCCCGTAGAGGCGAGGAAGGGTCGTCCCAGGATGATTGGAGGGTGCTCCACAGGGGTGGAGGTCTCCATGGGCAGTACAACAAAATCTGAAGTGAAGTTCATGCCCTGAATAAGAATGACAACATTTTCTAGAATACCCTTTATCCTCTTGATAGATCCATCAGCAAATTGAACTATCATCCTAGGTTTCTTGAGAGGCCCAAGATGAAGAGACTGTACCATAGAGAAGGGTATTATGTTGATTGATGAACTGCCGTCAAGGAGAGCGTTATCCCAAGAATAGTCAGATATGGAGAAACTCACAAGAGGTGTGGCATTGTTCCCTTTCTTAAAATACGGATGGTGAGAGATGGCGTAGGCAGTAGCCATGGTCAAGATGTGATGCTCAGATCTTCTTCTTCGCTTTCTCTTCTTGTGTTGAGGAGTAGATAAATCTGTCTTGGCCTGTTGAAGTGGGGCTTTAATGATCTCATGAAGGGTGGCCAACACTTCAGGTTCAATTAACATTTTTTTTTGAATTTTTGGACCTCATCCATACAAGGAAGGAGATCGGAATCAGCATTTATATGAGGATTGCCAAGAGCAGTCTGTATAATGGAATCCTCGGGGTCAAGATCGGGACATGATGCGAATAGATGTGTGGGTAAATGATTGGGCATTTGGGTCCTCTCCTCACAAAATGAATCAATAATGTGTCTCCCAGAATCTTTTTGGGTTTTTAAAATTTTCTCATTTTTTTGTATTTTGGGCGATTGCAAGCTCTCATGATTATCCTCAAGTGAATCCATATCCTCAAATAGTGGAACAATGTTCTGGCTCGTATTTATGTTAAATAGATTTGTAATCCTTGAATTCATATGCTCCACCATCTGGTTCAGTGTCTTAAGTGTGGAAATCATGAAAGGTGACTCCAAAATCCCAGGATCGGGTGGGTTGAATGAGGGTGGGTGAAAATCAAAGTCCTCTGATCCCTTAAATAATGGGTTAGGCGGATATGCACAAAAATAAGGAGGAAAGTCCTCCTGGTGAAAGGAAGGTGGATCGTCTGGAGAGTACGAGGTATCTGCGAAGATTGGATTAAAATAACTCCAGTCGGCCATCTTCGAAACAAAAGGTGGGATCGGGAGAGCACGAGGGTCAAGTCAAAAGATATGGAGAAAAAGGTGCAAATGCACAGAAGGATCTAGCAAGCAAACAAGCAATCAAACACAATACAAACCCCCAGTTCACAAACTCAACTCAAAGTGAAGACCGTGAAGGTTCGGTCAATTATCTTGTCGATTTTAGAGTTTGGTGAGAATACAATATATCAGAGTGGTTAAAAGCGAGCTATTAGGAACCCAATGCTCTCTGGAGACTGGCCTAATCCCAAAGTTAGATCTTTCCCAGCCAGTATGAATTGCGGACCGTTTACTGGCTACCCGATCAATTCAATCTGTTAAGGACGTCACGGGCCGTTTTACTGGCTACCGGAGAGATCCTCACTAGAGAATGACTAACCCAAGATAATAGTCTGAAAAGAGTTTGGGTGTGGCTCTATCCTAGTGTGCGGGTCGCTCTCTCGCTCAAGCAAACCAAACAATGAGGGGGTTACTCTCCCCAAAACAATGATTTTTCCTTGTATTTTTTAAGGTCGAGTTTTCTTTAGCAATCCTGATTTTAGCAGTTATCACTTGGTTAAAATATTTTCAAAGAATCACCTACCGAGTGTCCAATTTCCTTTTAAACTTATGTGAGTGAAAACAAGGAAGGAGATCGGAAATGCCAATGCGTGATTAAAAACAATGATGCATGCAGGGATTAGAGATGTGTACCTTGTCGCCAGCACTCTACATGCAAGTGATCCGAGCAGAATTTAAATAAACTATCCTATATGCAAATGCAAGTGAACCGTCCTAGATGATAGCTTTTATTAACGGGGAAGAACAAGTTAATTTGACTAAGTCCAAATTACACTCTACTCTATAGGCACAGAAATTTCTTGTTTATGGTGTTTGGACCTAATTAATTACCTGGCTCAAGCAAATTAATTAACGCAATCAAGAGGTAGGTCACAAAATCCGTGGAAAATAAAGAAAAATAAAGTCGGTGAAAACAAAATCGGTGAGGTCCCCCAAGTGCACCGGCACTTGGTGAAATAGACCCCACAACAAATGAATGTCCTTTTACATAGTTCAAATGAAAAAGAAAATAAAGACTCTCTCTCTCTTTTAATTTTTTTCTTCTTCTTATCCTCTTCTCACGCTATCCTGCGGCTTGGTGAAGAATCAAGCCGCCTCCACGTCGCTTGGGTGCTTCGACTCTCCTAGGATCGCCTCCTTCGCTCCGCAGGCCCTCGCAAGAAAAAGAAAAGAGAATGTGTAAGAAATACAATTATCAAATAAAGAGAAAAGAAAAAAATGAAATGAGTGCAGTGATATGAACAATGAAGTGAATGGCAAAAATGTAAACAGATATTTACAACCAAGAATAGCAGGTCAAAAGAGAAACCTAACTACCCTCGTCGTGCCTCCACGGCAACGGCGCCATTTTGTTGTGCAGAAAATTGGAGATTTTGATTTCTTTTTTATTTTGTTTTATTGTTTTATTTTTGTTTATTTTATGATCCCACAAAATAAACGTTAGAGAACAAAAAGAATTTTTTTTATTTTTTTACAAATCGAAAAAAATGAATGGAGATTCGACGAAGTTGAGGGATTCGAATCTGATCTCCGGCCACCGCACGCGGTCGGAGTTGAGAGATCGTGGACGATAGAAATAGATTATGTGGAGATCGAGAAAGTGAGATGAAAAATCAAATCGATGGCGGAATAAATAGTTGCAGATTTTAAAATCTAGAGAAATAAAAATGACGATGGAAAAAAATACGAAAAAATAAAATATGATTATACTAAGATAAAATGCGAAGAAAAATGTGGATCTCACCTTAGGAGCGGAAAAGGGTCGTGATCGCCTCGACATGGCCGACTCGCTATCACCGGGCGACTCGGAGGTTAGGCACAATTCTCGATGAAATTTTCTCTCGGAGATCGGGCTGCTCCCTCTAAAGATTGATCAAGTTGAAATGGGGGAGAAGGAGCCATATAAATAGGGAAGATAGAGATGAATTTTGAATTTTTGATTTTTTGGTGGAAGAGATAAGAGATAAAATTTGAAATGAAGTTTTTCAATTTTTTTGGTGGAAGAGATAAGAGAGATAAAAAGAGACAAAATAAAAGAGATGTACAAAATTATTTTTTTTTTGAATTTTCGTCACTTTATTTATTTGAATTAAAAGATGTTATTTTTTTATTT
This sequence comes from Ottelia alismoides, assembly GCA_037367405.1. Lineage (NCBI taxonomy): Eukaryota > Viridiplantae > Streptophyta > Magnoliopsida > Alismatales > Hydrocharitaceae > Ottelia > Ottelia alismoides. Next base: position 114,940 of record JAZKJV010009163.1, read on the forward strand.
TTTTATGAAGGTTAATTAAAAATAGCAACTATATACATATATTATATACATATATGACATTATATACAAGGGTAAATGACGAAATTAGCCTTTTCTGTTTTTAAAGAATTTTATTTTTTTTATTTTTATTTTAAAAAAATTAGTAAGAATATTTACAAATATATACAAATACGATATTTACAAAATACATGGGAAAATTGCACAAACCACCCCAGAAAACTGACTTTTCAACCGTAACTCCAAAAATTATGAAAATACAGCCATTTTGAAGATAATTTAATTTGGAATGCAATGGAAGTGATATTGGTTCAATTTGAGTTCATATGAAGCCGAAGTTGGTCTTTCAATTAGTGCTTAGTGGTTTTTTCCAAGTGTGGCTACTTCTTTTTCTGTACATGATTTAATTGTGCAATAATTTTTATTAATTACGACACATTTTTATTTACAACTTTGGTTTTGAAAGTTGTTCGATTTGAGGTCAATTAATTCCCCAATAAATTAGTGTTAGTGATATATAGATATACACAAAATAAGTGAGAAGTATTTACAAGAATACACGTACATTTTTTTGCATTTTCTACTTAAGGATCCTATCTCCCCCTACTTTATTCCTGGTCGATCAGGGCAAGTCTTGACCTTCTCTCGGGGTTCGGGTCAGCCTCTATACAGTCTTCCTTTTTTATTTTATTTTCTTTATTTTTCCTTTCTTTCTTTCTTTATTTATTTTATGTTAAAATTAGTAAGAAATGTACAATATTTACACACAGATGCAAGTTAGTAAGAATATGGAGTTAGTGTTTTATGCATATGTTTTATAAGGACTTTTAAGCTAAAATAAATGAATAAAGATGACGAATCGCATATTCATCAGGTGGCCAATGATCAAGGAGGTTTACGGCCAATCTTTTTGGAAGCATGAGGTGGAAGGTAATAATGATAGAAAGTAGATGAAGTAGGAGTTTCCCAGACATCGTCGAAGTTGTCCTCATAAGAATAATACTAAGGTAGAGGTACTCCAACTATTCCTATTCTTAAGCTTCTTTCTCAGAGTTATCTCTATCTTAGGGTCGATCGATTCATTCTTGGATCAATACTCTAAGAGATAAGTATCAGTCTGGTCATAACAAATTATTCCGGTGTATCAATTGGGACCAAGGGAGTCGGTCCTAGAAGAATAATAGTGAGTGGCAGGGAAAGTCCAATGTGGGTTGACGTACAACTTCTTGTTCTGATCAGGCTCCAGATACACCGAACTAATCTCACTCATAGCGATCACCTTCTCCGCACCTGATGAGGAATCCTAAAAAGATTCCTTTCCAAAATTTTGAAGATGATAACCTTAGTCGGATCGGGAGGTACTCCATGTAAGCTACAAACCATCGAGTCCCGCGTAGGGTGTCTATGTGGTTCTCGAAGTTGACTTTGTGTGTGGACTCACATGAAATGATTAAGGAAATCTGAAATAACTGTGTCTAGGTGTGGTGAATCAGATGTGTCTCGATTGAATTCATTCATCTTTTTAGCCTCGATAGTCGTCTCATTGGGTGTCCCTCCTATGTTTGTGTCTGCGATAAGTGGAGAGGTATGGGCATGTGAGGGTTCCTCTATGTCACGACTGCTGGTTTCTTGTTCGATTATCTCAGGGTTCGTTGTGTCCTCGAGAATTTGATCGGTTTGGTTTGAGTTCAAGAATGTGATGTCTTGAGTCTCGCAGTCAATAGTCGCTATAACGAAATCAAGAAATGGCTTTCACAAAATAATGGGAGACTCAAATAAATCTCCTTTGTGTTCAATGTCCATGATAATAAAGTCCACTCTATGTGTGACACCTTGGAAAGTAATGATGACAGAAAAAAATCGTCTCAATTATTTTGTGGATCCGTCGGGAAATTGAACAATCACTCGGGTCTTTCTAAGCGGCCTACGTTCGAGTCAGTCAAAAACGGATTTCGGATATTCAGGGTGGAATTATTGTAAATCTGAATATTAGTAAATTCAGTATTTTCAATTTCACATGTCACCTTTGTCAACTGTTTGACTTTACGGGTCTTGCTTGTTTGGGTCAGCACTATTGAACTGGCCATAGTAACTGAATGATATTCAGTTCGAGACATCTTCTTCCCCATCTTCTTAGGTGATAATTGACTCTTCACGAATCTCTAAAGATCAGGTACATACTCTATGGCCTTGATTAATGGAAGCTCTAAGATCAAACTTTTACAAAATGCTTCCATATTGATGTTTATTGAATTTTCTGGGTTTTTTTGGAATTTTCAATAAAGTCAGTAGTGTGGTCAGTGGACTAGTCAGGTGTATGTGGTGTCTCTATGTGAAAATTTTCCACATGATGTGTCTATGGTTCGCTTTGTGATCTTCTCAATTCCCCTTGGTTGGTTATCATGTCTTGTACTCTTTGGAGGATATTATCAAAATTTTCAACAAGGCAATGGTTCTATGATTGATCCGAGATATTTCCTTCGATATCATCACATGACTTGAAGAGGAGTGACTATGCTCAGTATACCATGACTTTGGCATTTTCTCTCAGACCGAGAAGTATTCAGTCTCTGTAATCAGGGTCTGGTCATGAGTACTATTTCATTGACTTTGGGTGTCCTCTATGTGATCAAAGGAAATGTGATCATACTCATGCTATGAGTCATCCCGAGTAGAGGATGGTTCAAATAGTGAATTATCCTACGTAATCGGGAATCGTGTTCCGCTGTCAAAGTCGGTTACACATGTATTCATCCTCGAATTCGCTTGCTCCATTGTGTCTACATAGTACGCGCTCGATTCTATGAGCGGTTCGTATCTTGAAGTTTCAACTAAGGGTGGGTGGGTGGGTGGAAAGAATGATTACTAGGGAGGAACTATCTCAAAGAGAGGGTTCCTCTGAAAAGGAAGTGGATATGAAGATTGGGAATTTATCATGTGAGCGCGACTCACGGAGTCCGGGTATGAATGCCAATATTCCAACATCTTTGAAGAGAATGATAAAGATTGATTTGCGAAACCACGATCTGTGTGTGCAAGTGCACTGTCACATAATTCAACACGTAAATGCAAACCCCAAAATTCACCAACTCAACACAGTGAAGGCCGCAAAGGACCAACCAAATATCTCTTCAATTTTATTTGATGATAAATGCAAACTGTGAAAGAGTTAACGAGCTGTTAGATGCCCATATTTCCCTAAAGATTGGCATGACTCTTACGACTAGTTGCACCAACTTTCATCCAGTATGGATGTAAGTACAAATCGTATAACGGCTACCCGTTACTTAAGGACCAAGCCTTATGCAGTGTCCTTTAAACTATCCACTCTGCTGTAGAAATTTGTAGTTCCCTCACTGATGAATCTACGTTTTATCATCTTTATTCTATCATATTGGCCTTAAAAACCCTAGTAAATGCGTGTAAATAGGCTTAATCGAGGCATTTTTCCATTCATGCATCATTGTATAAATATTGTATAAAATGCGGTTTTTAAAGCCAAAATTATACAATAAAGAAAAGAAAAAGAATAAAATATTGTAAATATTTTATGACCCGACACCCCGATAGCTAGGCATCTCGATGACTAGGTCGACAATGAATAAAGTAGGGGGAGACCAGAATACAATAAAAATTCCTTTTAATTCATTCATTCTTTATTCATTTTGGGGTTTAATTTTTTGTTCCACTTTTTATACCTCAAATAAAGAAACTTTGTACATGAAAGTTGTAGATAATTAAATAAATAAAAATACAAAATTGATTTCACTCAAAAATAATGTACATATAAAAAGTTATGATCTGAATAAAATTCCAGAATCCCAAATTCCTAGACCTGTATCTCTCAAATAAAAGCTCGAAATGCATCTAACTCACTTTAATTGTATATAATTTAAAATAATCTATTTAATGGCGGTGGTTTCGCAATTGGTAGAGCTACGATTTGAAAGTTGAGTTTTGGACCCCTATTGTATACTTGTACAGATTAAAATATTCATTTTATTTATTATTATTTATTTTTATAATTTTATATTTTTATAATTTTGTAAATATTACTTATAATATATATGTATATTAAAATCAGAATTAAAATGCAAAGAAAACACAAAAATAAAATACCTGGATATAATAACTAGGTATAATACCTGCATACAGACCTACATAATTACTACTATTATTTTATTAAGTGTATAAAACAATTCAAAAAAATAAAATAAAAATATAATAATGTACATAAAAATATTTTATAAATTATTAAAATAAGAAACAAAAATAAGTAAATTAAATATACAAAATAAAAATAAAATATTAAAATATATAGATAAAGATACCTATAAAGGCTATAAAAGGTAACTTGTAAATTAATACCTCGAAAAAAACAAATAAAAATCACCATAAAATAATTCATAAAATAATAAACATTTTTTATTTAATAATAAAAAATTAATAAATTCATTTACTATTTTTAAATGAATTAATAAAATTTTTTGCAAGATTTTTCCTGGTTGGTCCACGTGGACCAACCAGGTGGCTCTGACTGTTGACCGTAGGTCAACTGTCTGAGCATTCTCCTGTTCATGTCAGACCCATGATTTTGACACTTTTTATCCCATTTATCGAGGGCGCCCCTTTCATCCTTTCGTGATACTCCCTTCTACATTGTTTCTCCCCATAGATCCAGGATACACACCCTTAGCTTTTTTCGGGCTTTGGATCGTTGATCCACCCGTTTCCACCTCGTTCTTCACGCCCCTCGACCATTCATTCAAAAACGCCCCTTCACCTCCTTCTTCCCTTTGAACTTCTTTTGATCCTTGGTTTGGCTTTGCGTGGCTTGCTTCGGACTAGTCTCGGTGACATGGAGACCTCCAATAGCCCAGGCGAGGCCGGGCAAGGGCAGAGGGCGTGTTCCACCTCCATCTCCGGCCTTCGGCCATGAGGTACCCCATCTCAGGCGCTACCTGCCTTCGAGGTATGTTTTCTTGGTTCTTCTTGCATTTTTAGATTCGTTGTACCCTTGGGGTTACATCTCCATACGTCATTTCACCTCTTAGCCATTCGTTCACCATCTCGACCCCTCGCCGGAGCTTGCTCCGGCAAGCCTCCATTCTCCCTATTCTCCACCTTTTTGCCTACTGGAGGGTCGCAACAGTTTGCCCGTGACCCTCTTAACCTTTTTTGCAGGTACATTTTTGCAGGACCTTCACGAGCTACTGGGGCCATTTTGCCCGTTCACCGGTGATACTTGGAGGGCCCTCGCTCCTCCGATCTCGCGGGTGAGCGCCGGAAGTCCTCCGGCCATTTGAGGCTCCCACTCGATTCAGGGACCCTACTGGAGAAGCATGGGCCATTTTGCAGCTTCATAGCACGCCGGAAGGGGCGGGGATCGTCGGGAGAAGTTCGCTGCGGCGAGGCTTCGTCCTTGTTCTTCGTCGTCCTCTTTCATCCGTTCGATCGGGCCAGTTCCTCCAGGCATCCAGCTGCCGTTAGATCTGCCAGCATTGCAACCGTTGATCTCCTCACGAGATCTAATCTCAGGCGTCTGATCTGAAGGGGTATCGAGCGCCGGATTGATGACACGTGTATAAGTGACGAGTGATCCATCGTCCGATCTAAAGGCCGAGGGTATTTTGCGTATTCACCATCATTATTTTTGTATTTAGTAAATAGAATAAAATCTTTCCTCTTCTACTTTAAATCTTTGTAACATTTACGATTAAGCCTCGAAGTTTTCTTATTTACGAAGAGGTCTTTATCCATGTCACCGCACGTGACCTGCGCACGTGGGGTACGTGGACGTTTTGCAAGGACCCCTTGGGGTTTCTTTATTTCGTCGCTAGTCCAGAACATTTTGAAACAGTGTTAATTTTTTGGTGTATTCGCAAATAAGCCCCGTAGTTTGTGGAAAATACAAATAGGTCCCTACCAGGCACGTGCGCGTCACGTGCAGGCTTGGACATTTTGCAGGAAAGGGCATGCGACTCTGTCTATTTCTTTTAAGTCCAGAAAGATTTTTATTGCTTTATTATTTTCTGGAAACATTGCGTCAAGGCCATTGAACTTTTGCTTATTTACAAATATGCCCCTACTAGTTGTGTAGTTTCTTTTTATTGTTTGAATTTATTTCATGCATCTATAAAACCCCAAAAATTACCAAAAAAATATCATAGTTCCTGTTGCATAGGAGTTTAACGTCATATTTTTATTTTCCATTTTTATTGCATTTTAATATTAAAAAAATCAAAAACATGCATTTTCAGCACTGTTAGCATTAGAAAATACATAAAAATTATAAAAATATTTTGAAAAATTCCAAAAAAATATATTTTGCTTATTTTAGTGTGTTTTAACTTCAGTCTAAAAATCATTAAAAAAATACAAAAGAAATCCCATAAAAATATAAAAAATCTAAAAATCTTCATAAAAATATTTAAAATTCTACAAAAATCCTAAAAATACCATTTTTGTCTGTGAATTTTCTCTGTTCTATTATCTTTATGTTAAAATTAATTTGAGGAATTTTGGACTCTGATTTATATTTTTCATCCTCATTTTAATTTCAGCCAGCAATTTTTTTCACTATTTTCTAGTATTCTTGACTTTAAAAATACCCAAAAAAAGGAAAAATCCAGAAAAAACACAAAAACATTATAAAAATAAAAATACCAAAAACATTTTATTTCCTGATTTTTGCTTATTTTTACTTATTTCTATAAATACCTCATCTTTCTGGTTTCTTATATTGTGTATATATTCTACTTAAAGAAAAAGAAAATATAAAAAATATAAAATATCAAAAGAAAATGTAAAATCATAAAAATTAAAATCAAAATATAAAAATTATAAAATCACAAATTAAATAAAAAATTTAAAATTTTAAACTCACAAAAAAATAGCCTAGATAGACACTTGATCACATTCACATTTTTGAGAATGTTGCCCCGTTCTACATGTCTACTCCTTGTGTTCGACCTCTACACATACTTGCACCTATACACATCTTTGTTGTAGAGTTATAATAAATTTTAACTCCACATTCACTTTCACTGCCTTATTTGATTGTTGTGGGTTAATTGTTGTTTGAAATGCGGATTTCACGTGAGGTCAAATCAACGACTGTTGATTCGCCTTGTGAATTGACACGACCTCCTGATTTTCGTGTTCAACAAATGGCGTCGTTGTCAGGGAGCAACAACGCTTAGTTCGGGGTTATGCTTGTGCTTGTGATTGTCTATTTTTGCGGCTTTTATTTTTGCTTATTTTATTTTCCTTATTCTTGATATATCTGTTGAGCTGTCTATCCCCCCTCTCTTGTTGACTTGTGTGAGGAACCGCAGATCAAGGGAGGTGCTTCACCCTAGGCGCCTGTACACCAACGTGAAGGCGGCATCTGCCAGCCTAGCACTAAGGATACGAGGAGAGATTTTGAAGACCGAGCTCCATCTTTAGTTGCATTTTCTTTTCTTGTAATTATTTTTGTAATTTTAAGTGAGAGAGAGACTCTTTTATTGTAATAATATAGGTACATCGAGCTCTGGACATTCGGGCCTAATTTCCAAGTGATTGTTCACTTGGGGACTCACCGTTGTTTTCATGGGTTTTATCGCATTTTTTTTACTTTGTTTTCTGATTTTTGATTTTATTTCTTTTGTGTGATTGAGCCCTTATTTTTAGGATCTTCTTGATGTAGTATTAGGTCCAAATACCTTAATCACCATTGCATGTACCTATAGTCTCGTTTTGGACTTAGTCAAATTTTGAAACTGCGCTTCACGCTAATAGCAGTTTCTCATCCTAGGATGATTTCACCGGCTTGCATTTGCATATAGATTAGGTTTCAATGCTGCTAAGCATCTCTGTATGTATAGTGATGGAGGCAAGGTGAGCTTTTACGCTTTAGCACACATCATCGTTTTGCCGCTTGCATTGCTTTTCCGACTCTCCCTCTGATTTTGATCACCTAGGTGCTTAAAAGAATTGAATCCCAGATAGGATCGTGCATTCTCATTAAAAATCCAAACAAAGTGATAACCAATAAAATTGGGACTGTTAAAATTACTTGACCCTAAAAAAGATCAACAAGAAAAATATTGTCTTGGGGCGAGTAATCCCCTCATTGTCTTCGCTTTTACTTGCTCGCGCACACATTAAGGACTAGTGCCCAAGTCCCATTTCAGCCCCCTAAGTGTTTGCGCAATATTTTGACTTCTCACCTAACTCCAAAAAGGACAAGATAAAAAGACTGACTTTTCAGTCTCTCCCGAGTTGAGTAGGTGAATTGAGGGTTTGTATTATTTTCATTTTTTATTTGTGATTGTTTTGTGTGTGTCCTAGATCGCTTCTGCGGATTTGCATCTTTTTCTCACTTCTCTTGACTTGACCTTCGTGCTCTCCCGAATCATTTTACTTTTATTTTCGAGATGGACCCCTGGAGCGTATTTTATCCGGACTTTGCGGAACCCTCATTCACTCCAGCCGGTCCACCTCCATTTTACCAGGAGGACTCTCCTCCTACTTTTTCTGATTTTTGTACATATCCGACCAAGCCACTATTACAGGATTCGGACTTTGACCTTCACAAATCATTTCCACCACCATCACCCTTACATTTCGACAACCCGCTCTTTCTTGAGTATCCTGATCCGGAATGTGATTTTTGTCCACACCCACTGCCCACATTTGAAGCACCCGATCCTGAGATTTTGGAGTCACCTTTCATGATATCCACACTTGAGACCTTGAATCAGATGATGAAGCATATGAAGTCGAGGATCAATGATCTTACTAGTTTGAATAAGAACCAGGATGACGCTCCATTCTTTGAGGATTTGGATTCATTTGAGGATTGTCATGAGAGCTTTCAATCGCCCAAAACACAAAAAAATGAGAAAATTTTAAAAATCCAAACAGAGTATGGGAGACACATGATCGAGTCAGACTGTGAGGAGAGGTACCACTTGCCAGATACTTTGACCACACAACCCCTCACACCCTTTCCCACCTTTTACCCCGAGGATGCCGCAGTACAGACTGCTCTTGGCATGCCTCGTGTAGATGATGATCCCGACCTTCTCCCTTGTAAGGAGGAGGTCCAAAAATTAAAAAAAGTATTGACTGAAACCGAAGTGGTGGCCACCATACATGAGATTATCCAAGCCTCACTTCAGCAGGCCATGACCGATATATCTGCTCCTCTTCCCAAGAAGAGAAAGCGGAGGAGCAGATCTGAGCGTCACATTGTGATCATGGCCACTGCCCACGCCATCACACACCGTCCCATTCCTAAGAAAAGGACCACTACCACACCTTTCATTAGCTGCACCGTCTCTGACTACACATGTGATCACACTCTCCTCGACGGCGGTGCTTCGATTAGCATCTTACCCTTCTCGTTGGTACAGTCTCTTCACTTAGGGCCTCTCAAGAAAACCAGGATGATCGTTCAATTTGTTGATGGATCAATAAAGAGGCTGAAGGGTATCCTTGAAAATACCGTCACTTTGATTTAGGGCACGAGTTACCATGTTGACTTTGTCATTTTCCCCATGGAGACCTCCACGGGGGAGCACTCTCCAATCATCCTGGGACGACCATTCCTCACCTCAGCGAGGGTCGTTATTGATTACGGATCAGGAGAGATTCGCTTCCTTCCTGCTGACGATAGCGATGTGCCGATCACCGCACCCACGGTTGACCAGAGACCTGCACCTGATGTGCCTTCACCTATCTTGGCTGACCTCGAGGACCATGACCTTGATTATACTATCAGAGAATTTTGTTGTTCATTGGATTCCACTGAGACCCGAGAATTACTCCACGTGGAGGAAGACTCAGAAAGCATGGATCTCGGAGTTCCTTCTTTTGGGACTTGGCATCGTGTTGATGACATCCGCGGGATTTACACGATTGACACCATTGAGCGGAGGGAAGATTTAGATTCTAGACAGGATGGACACGTTTTGACTACTTTCACTGATGTGTCCGCTCCTGCCCATGTAGATTCATATGAGACAAAGGCTGGATTTGATTTGATTGCTTTTATTCGGGAATTCGAGCCTTTTGATGAGAAAGATGATCTGGTTGAGATTATAGAGGATGAACAGAGTTCGACTACTTCCACCGATGAGTTCGTTCCTTTTGGTTTTGACCTGGATGACACCTCGCAGGACGACACAGAGTACACTACTTCTGATGATGATGAGTTCGTCCCTTTTCACTTCGACATCAGCGAGACTCCCAAGGCCAGACCTGACCACACTTCTTCCACTCACCTATCTCTACCTTCACACCCTAGGTCCCCTGAGGATCTCCACTCTGTCAACCCTGATCGGATTCCGTCCACTGTGTACCCCGATGTCAACTTGTACCACACCAGATCCATTCCTCAACAGTTTCACAAAAAGGTTCGCTTTCTACCTTCTTGATCACGTGTACATACACCTCTATTGTATATCCGTTTTTGTTAATCTTCATCCCTCTTATGTATTTCTCGTCCATCCATTCTCGTATCTGCCATTCTTAGGATGTACTTTGTCCTAAGTATAGGGGGTGGACGAGTCGAGTGCTCTTTCTTCGTTCCGTTTCATTACTCATGTTGTCTCCTATACTTAGGGCTTCTTTTACCCTAAGTATAGGGGGAGTGGTGTGTACATTCTCACGATCTCTTCTTCCATTTTTATCTCTTTTTTTCTTTTCTTCTTTTCTTCTTTTCCTTTTCTATCTTCCTTATCTGTCAAAAAGGTGTCGCCCCTTTTTGGCAGTCTTCTATAATTAGGATGTACTTTGTCCTAAGTATAGGGGGGTGTGCACCTTGAGTTTTTGTATTCTTTGATCCTCTCCATTGTCTCCTCTTCTTGTCTATACATAGGGATATCTCACCCTAAGTATAGGGGGAGACAATCTGAGTACGATATGTTCATTCCCACCCTTGACCCTCCCTGCTTTGTGTACAGTCTGCTATACTTAGGATTATTTGATCCTAAGTATAGGGGGGACAGTCAACTTCTCATTCGTTCATTTGTTTCTCCATTCACTTATTCTTTAGATTTTCCTATACTCAGTACGAGTTATGTCTTCTCTTTTCTCTCTGATCTATGAGGACATAGCTCAAGCTAAGTATAGGGGGGTCGCATATACTACGTATATACTTTGGCCATAACACGTACTTTCGTATTTTCTTAATAATATGGCTAATAATTCTTTAAAAAATCATTAAACACCGTAATAAAAAGATGTTGATTATTCCTCAAATTCTTTCTGTATTTACTGATTAATAAATCAAGTGAAAATGTTTTTTGTAAAATGTTTGAAAAATAGTTTGAAAATCTTTGTGAAAAATCTTTTGAAAACTATTTGAAAAACATTTTGTTACATGTTTTCAACCTTTGTAAAAACATTTTGTTTTGAAAAGTTATTTTCTTTGTGTGAAATAAAATGTTTGAAAAATGATCTGCAAATGGTTTGAAAAATGGTTGTAAAAATGTTTTGAAAAATCTATATATATTGTTTGAAAAACCTTTGCAAAACTATTTTCAAATGTGTGTACATGTTTGTAAAATTGTTTGTAAAAATTATTTTGGACTATAGTTTTTTCAAAATTATGTGTAAAATGATTTTCAAATAAGTTTGAGGAATACATACATCTCACCTAAAATTCTTTATTATATATACCTATAAAATCGACCACTTACCCTTGTAAAATCCTTAAAATCCACTTCTTGTAAATATAAGAAGCATCCCGTGTACATATTTGTACCTAGCTTTTAGCCAAAATCTTTTTAAAAAAAAACCCCAAAAACTTTTGCAAAATTAAAATACCAAAAACATTTGAAAAATCTTTTTGAAAAATCCAAAAAATGCGAATGCATCATCTTTTTCAAAAATTCATAAAAAGTTCAAAATTTTGAATATACATCACAAAAATATTTTCTGCATTTGCATAGCATTAGCATTTTTCGGATTGAGTTTGATAGTTGAACAAGTCTAAAAAAAATCCGGAGATTGGAGCTGGGTTGGACCTTAAAATATACCTAATAACAGGAACCTTATAGGAACTGGGTTTGAAGTACTTCAGGTCTAGATGACTTAATTCTTTGAGGATCACGTGACTTGGTTCAATGGATTTTTGACTGCCTAAGTAGAGTATTTCGAAACACACGCACGACTCTTGTTGATAATGACCTAACTTGGACACATGCACCTTTCACATGGCTCAACTCAGTTGGAGTGGTGAGGGGATTGGATTTTCTGGTATGAGATGCACACAACTCTAGGGAGGGAAGTGCACCCCAACCCGTCCAGTGATGAGGAATTCTAAAGACAGGAGAGTGTGGGTTGCGATAAAGCTTCAAAAGAGGGATAGTCTACTAGCTCAAGAGGAAAAACTCCCTATGTAAATGCTGCTGTGAATAGTATTTCAAAAAAAAGAAAAAAAAAGAGAGACAGGCTTGTACAAAAATAAAATGCCTGCCAAAGTATGTGAATATGTTGTACAGAAAATAAGCAAGCTTGAGTTTCAAAGTCAAATCATGTGAGCCTACAGCTGGATGACTTTACTACACTGGTCTTGCATCCTAAGATAGGTAGCTACATTGGTTACCGTCCATTCTTCTCTTCACCCCCCCCCCCCTCTTGAGCTGGTTGCCACTTGAACTTAGAAGGGAATACCCCACTCCTTGAGGAAGGAGTTATTGGATTGGGGAATCATTGGGTTATCATGCTGGAGAAGTCAGTCTCTTTGTCATTCTAGTTGGGGAGAGCCACCATCACTTACACTGTACGAGTCAGATTCATAGTCGTAAGAGTTTGCGTATGAGTTGAAATATTTCTGACCTGGCTATTGAGGAGACTTTAGCATAGTGTTGGGATTCTCGAAGGCTGTCAGATTTCAAAGCCGGTTCTCATTAAGGTTCCGCCCGCACTAAAATTCCAAAGGTCCGACTTAAGCTCCAAACTTTGATTTTGTGAAGACAAGGTTTATAATTAAGCTTAATCCACATTTCTTCTTTTTCTATTCTTTGTTTTCCTTTTATGCACTTATTGCATAAGTGTTTGCTAGGGACTAGCAAAGGCAAGTATAGAGGGATGATGAATCTACGTTTCATCGTTTTTATTCTATCATTTTGGCCTTAAAAACCCTAGTAAATGCATGTAAATAGGCTTAATTTAGGCATTTTAGCATTCATGCATCATTGTGTAAATATTGTATAAAATGCGGTTTTTAAAGCCAAAATTATAGAATAAAGAAAATAAAAGAAAAAGAATAAAATATTGTAAATATTTTATGACCCAAAACCCCGAGAGCTAGGCATCTCGATGACTAGGTCGACAATGAATAATGTAGGGGGAGATAAGGGACAGCATACAATAAAAATTCCTTTTAATTCATTCATTCTTTATTCATTTTGGAACCTATTTTTGGTTCCACTTTTTATACCTCAAATAAAGAAACTTTTTACATGAAAGTTGTAGATAATTAAATAATAAAAATACAAAATTGATTTCACTCAAAAATAATGTACAGATAAAAAGTAATGATCTGAATAAAATTCCAGAATCCCAACTTCCCAGACCTGTATCTCTCAAATAAAAGATGAAAATGCGTCAAACTCGCCTTTAATTGTATATAATTTAAAATAAGCTATTTAATGGTGGTGGTTTCGCATTTGGCAGAGCTACGGTTTGAAAGTTGAGTTTTGGACCCCTATTGTATACTTGTACAGATTAAAATATTCATTTTATTTATTATTCTTTATTTTTATAATTTTATATTTTTATAATTTTGTAAATATTACTTATATTATATATGTATATTGAAATCAGAATTAAAACACAAAGAAAACATAAAAATAAAATACCTTGATATAATACCTAGGTATAATACCTACACACAAACCTACATAATTACTACTTTTATTTTATTAAGTGTATAAAACATTTCAGAAAAAATAAAATAAAAATATAATTAAGTATATAAAAATATTTTATAACTTTTAAATCAAGAAACAAAAATAAATAAATTAAATATACAAAATAAAAATAAAATATTAAAATATATAGATAGAGATACTTATAAAGGCTATAAAAGGTAACTTGTAAATTAATACCTCAAAAAAATAAATAAAAATCACCATAAAATAACTCATAAAATAATAAACATTTTGTTTAATAATAAAAAAATAATAAATTCATTTACTATTTTTAAATGAATTAATAAAACTATTTGCAGGATTTTTCCTGGTTGGTCCACGTGGACCAACCAGGTGGCTCTAACTGTTGACCGTAGGTCAACTATCTGAGCCTTCTCCTGTTCATGTCAGACCCGTGATTTTGACCCTTTTTCTCCCATTTATCGAGGGCGCCCCTTTCATCCTTTCGTGATGCTCCCTTCTACATTGTTTCTCCCCATAGATCCAGGATACACACCCTTAGCTTTTTTCAGGCTTTGGACCGCTGATCCACCCGTTTCCACCTCGCTCTTCACGCCCCTCTACCATTCATTCAAAAACTCCCCTTCACCTCCTTCTTCCTTTTGAACCTCTTTTGATCCTTGCTTTGGCTTTGCGTTGCTTGCTCCGGACTGGTCTCGGTAACAGGAGATCTCTAGCAGCCCAAGCGAGGCCGGGCAAGGGCAGAGGGCGTGTTCCACCTCCATCTCCGACCTTCGGCCGTGAGGTACCCCATCTCAGGTGCTACCTGCCTTAGAGGTATGTTTTCTTTGTTCTTCTTGAATTTTTAGATTTGTTGTACCCTTGGGGTTCCATCTCCATACTTCATTTCATCTCTTAGCCATTCGTTCACCATCTCGACCCCTCGTCGGAGCTTGCTCCGGCAAGCCTCCATTCTCCCTAGTATCCACCTTTTCACCTACTGGAGGGTCGCGGCGGTTTGCCTGCGACCCTCAACCTTTTTTACAGGTACTTGGACCTTCACGAGCTACTGGGGCCAATTTGCCCGTTCGCTGGCGATACTTGGAGGGCCCTCGCTCCTCCGATCTCGCGGGTGAGCGCCGGAAGTCCTCCGGCCATTTGAGGCTCCCAGTCGATTCAGGGACCCTACTGGAGAAGCCTGGGCCATTTTGCAGCTTCATAGCGCACCGGAAGGGGCGAAGATCGCCGGGAGAAGTTCGTTGCGGCGAGACTTCGTCCCTATTCTTTGTCGTCCTCTTTCAGCCATTCGATCGGGCCAGTTCCTCAAGGCGTCTAGCAGCCGTTAGATCTGCCAGCATTGCAACCGTTGATCTCCTCAAGAGATCTAATCTCAGGCATCTGATCTGAAGGGGTATCGAGCGCCGGATTGGTGACACGTGTATAAGTGACGAGTGATCCGCCGTCCGATCCGAAGGCCGAGGGTATTTTTCATATTCACCCTCGTTATTTTTGTATTTAGTAAGTAGAATAAAATCTTTCCTCTACTGCTTAAAAGCTTTGTAACATTTACGATTAAGCCCCTGAAGTTTTCTTATTTGTAAAGAGGTCCTTGTCCACGTCACCGCACGTGACCTGCATGCATGGGTTACATGGACGTTTTGCAAGGACCCCCTTCGGGTTTCTTTATTTCGTCGCAAGTCCAGAACATTTTGAAACGATGTTAACTTTTTGGTGTATTTGCAAATAAGCTCCGTAGTTTTTGGAAATTACAATAGGTACCCGCCAGGCACGTGCGCGTCACGTGTAGGCTTGGACATTTTGTGGGGAAGGGCATGCGACTCTGTCTATTTCTTTTAAGTCCAGAAAGATTTTTATTGCTTTATTATTTTCTGGAAACATTGCGCCGAGGCCCCCGAACTTTTGCTTATTTACAAATATGCCCCTGCCAGCTATGTAGTTTCTATTTGTTGTTTGAATTTATTTCATGCATATATAAAACCCAAAAAATTACCAAACAAAATACCATAAGTTCCTGTTGCATAGTAGTTTAACGTCATATTTTTATTTTCCATTTTTATTGCATTTTTATATTTAAAAAATTAAAAAACAGGCATTTTCAGTACTATTTGCATTAGAAAATACATAAAAATTATATTTTTTTTGAAAAATTCCAAAAAAATATATTTTGCTTATTTTAGTGTATTTAACCTTCAATCTAAAAATCATTAAAAAATACAAAAGAAACCCCATAAAAATATAAAAACTCTAAAAATATTCATAAAAATATTTAAAATTCTACAAAAATCCTAAAAATACCATTTTTGTCTCTGAATTTTCTCTGTTCTATTATCTTTATGATAAAATTAATTTGAGGAATTTTGGACTCTGATTTATCTTTTTCATCCTCATTTTAATTTCAATCATCAATTTATTTCACCATTTTCTAGTATTCTTGACTTTAAAAATACCAAAAAAATTAGAAAAAATCCATAAAAAACACAAAAACATTATAAAATTATAAAAATACCAAAAACATTTTTTTCCTGATTTTGTCTTATTTTTACCTATTTTTATAAATACCTCATCTTTCTCATTTCTTATATTATGTATATATTCTACTTAAAGAAAAAGAAAATATAAAAAATAAAAAGAAAATATAAAATAAGAAAATTAAAATCAAAAGATAAAAATTATAAAATCGCAAACTAAATAAAAAATAAAAAAACCCACAAAAAATAGCCTAGATAGACACTTGATCACATTCACATTTTTGAGCATTTTGCCCCGTTCTACCTGTCTGCTCCCTGTGTTCGACCTCTACACATACTTGCACCTATACACATCTTTGTTGTAGAGTTATAATAAATTTTAACTCCACATTCACTTTCACTGCCTTATTTGATTATTGTGGGTTAATTGTTGTTTGAACTGCGGATTTCGCGTGAAGTCAAATCAACGACTGTTGATTCGCCTTGTGAATCGACACGACCTTCCGATTTTCACGTTCAACACTCACTGAGAAGTAGCTAGTCATTTTTAGAATTATAGTCCAAATGAAGATTCTGGAGCTTGTCTCTAACCTAAGTGTGTGTCCCTCACTCACTCAGAATAATAATGAATACAAGGACGGGGTCTCTCTCCCCAAACAATGATATTCAATTGTATCTGGTTATAATTTGTCAATAATATTAGCAGTCCCATTGTCTTAATTTGGTTGTCACTTTGAATTTGAGTGGAGATCAATATACATCTATACGGGGATTCCAATTTCCTTTATTCCTATGTGAATGAAAACTGAGGGAGAATCGAAAAAGTTGTGCAGCGGGAAGCACGATGATGAATTCTGAGTCAGAGATACTTACAGTGCTTCCTCGCAATCTTCATGCCATATGCTAAATACAATTGAAATTTTCCTAGAAAAAAATCTAATGCATGCACAAAAATCGCACCTAGAACAGGAATTTCTATTGGCGAGTGATAGAACAATTTAATTTGGCTAAATGAAAATTGATCTAGAATGTATAATTAAGTGCAATGTGGTCCTAATCCTACGAGCTCAAAAATTCCTAGTAGCTCTAATAGCCGTGGTGCAATCCTAGGACTACGAACCACTCTAGTCAGGCTCCACCCTTACTGAGAGTGAAACATGTGCGACATGCCACAGAAAAAGTCCAGTCTCTTTACACACGTAAGAATTTGATCGGGAACCGTTGGAAATGAACAATTAATTATAAGTTAATAAAATATGAACACTCTCTCTCAAAAAACAAGAAAATAAATTATATGTGCTTCCAGTTGCTTCGAGTTACACCAGCTTCCAAGAAAACTGCTCCAAGTCCACTGGGTACCTCGCATAAAAAATTAACGATAAAATATTAGAGAGATGTTCACAGAAAAAAATACAAAAATAAAAGAAAAATATTGTTGAGAAAATAAATGGAGAAATAAATACAAGAATACTGGGGGTCAAACTACCCAAGGGTGGAAAACCTAAAAAATAAATTTTCTAAAAATCAACCTAAGTTGTGCCTTCTCCTCAACGATGCCATTTGAAAAACCCGTGATTACCCTCGCTATGTGGAATTAACGTTCAATTTCGTTGCAGCTGGGCGATTAATAGATTAATCAAAAACCACTACTTAATCAATCTTTCAATTACAAGCGAGCGGTCCAATTTATATTTTACTTGGGCAAGCCCAAGGTCGAACTCAGGGAGGCCACCGTCTCCTTAGGTTAATTATTAGGCGATCTAGAAGCTAGGCTTTCAAGGAAGAATATGATTTTTTTGTTATTTTTCTCTTTTCACCTTTTATGGATTTTCAATCAAAAAGATGTAATTAATTACGAAAAGCAATATGATGCCTGATCTTTCAAAATACTTTTGATCCGACGAAATAAGGCTATGCTATGAGGTGACACAAGAAATAAATAGGTGCAATATTTTTGTGATTTTTTAAATGATGCAATATTATGATGCAAAATTGTGAGAAATGTGGAGCAATTAAACAAGCACAAAGAGTCGATTAATCAATTAAGCATGAACCCCAATGATCACAACAAAATCATTCAATTATGCACTAATTAAATTCCCTGAATAAATCAAGGCACACATTATTGAGCAAGAGAATCAATTAATATCAATAAAAGTGCTTAAAATTATCAAATAAACATCCTCAATTTATTCATGTCAAATCATGCGTCAAAAAATAGAATCTCAACTTCAATATGAAAGACAACGAATCAGGGATCAAAATGACACCAAAAACATCAAAATCTGATAAACAATGTTCAAGATATGAATAAATAAAGTTATAAAGACCTAAATGGTAAATAGAATAAATAAAATGTTCGCAATTATACCCTTTAGGAGCATTGTTCTATAATTTCAGAAAACCACTGTACTCCCTCTATAATTAACTCATGACAGGGGTGCAGATGAATTTTCTGTGGAGTTGGAAAGCAGCTCTGCAAATTGACCAAAGGTCAAGTGCGGTGCGCGTGATCTGGATCTGCTCGGAATTCTGGAGAATCAGAAGGAGTCGATCGCAATTTGACTGCAAACAAGTACGACACACGTGTGGCAAAGCTGGTTCAGGCATAATTTGGTTTGGGTCTCGACTATCAGCTCTTTGTTGCTTTAGAACTTCTGAGGCACTTGGCTCAGGTCCGAAGCTTCATCTTGATCGAGACCGTTGATGAAGCCTTGATCCTACGGCTGGGAGATCGCCTCCTTCGTTGATGCTCGAATCTGATGCTGCTTGAGTGAAAGGTGGATGCGGGTGGTGAGTAGAGATCCTAGGGAGGTGGAGGTAGGCCGAGGGGAGAAGGGCATCTGTGGAGCAGCTGATGAAGTGGGGATTCAATGTTTGGCGAAGAAGATGGGGACCCTTGAGGCCTTCGATCTTTTGTGAAGCCCGGGGATGGTTGTGAATGAGAGAGTATGTTGGAAGGAGAGGTGGGTCGATGAAAGAAACAGGTTCGTCAGTGGTGGAAGTGTAGATGGATAGGAGGTGTGAGTAAAGGGCAGTTGTGAAGAAGTTTGATGATAGTGGTGATGATCGTTGGCGGGGAACGTGAATGAAGATGACGAAGGTGGAGTTGTGAATTGCGGAAGATGAAAGAGCAGAAGAACAGAGGAAAAGGGAGAGAAGGTTGAAGGTAGAGACACCTGAGTGCAGAGTGGCAGAGGTCTACCCCAACGATCGCTGCACCACTGGCGGAGCGCGACGTAGCTACGCTGCTCCTGGAGGAAGCAGCAGCACAAGGGTGTTCCCTTGTGGATCTCGCCAGGGAATCTTCACTCAAGAGGGGAGGGCTATTACCACCTCCTATCTAAGCTCTTTCTCTCTCTATTTGCAGGTCTGCAGATGGATAAAGGCAGATGTGATGCTCAAGGTCGATGATGTCTTTTATAGGATAAGTTCAGGTGGCGGTTGGTCGATTAGGAGGGGATTGAGGTTCGGTAGATGGAGGAGAAATCGGAGGTGGTTGGAGCGGATTAGGAAAGGGGCAATCTATCGGAGGGGATTACATAGGGGAACGAGGGTTAACTATGATTGGTTAGAGGAGATGGGGGTTCATGTTCCTAGATGTTCAGAGGGGAGAGTTGGTTGCGTGCAAGGCGGAGTCAGGTGAAGGGAATAATTGGAGGTGGTGGGAGCATATTAGGAAGGGACAATCTATCAGAGGGGATAAGATAGGGGAACGGAAATTAGCTGCGATAGGTTGGAGGATATGGGAGTTCAGGTTCCTAGATGTTTGGAGAGGGAAGTGGTTGCGCGCAAGGCAGAGTCATGTGAAGGGGATAATCGGAGGTGGTGTCTCAGCCGTTGGGAGTGTCGGATGAGTCGGGTAGAGGCGGTAGTGCAACATGGGAAGTGGAGGACATGTCACGTGCTAGGCACGTGCGTGAGGTGATGTCAGAGTAACATGCCTAGTACATGAGGGGATGGGCAAGGGTGTCACGTGATATGAACATGACAAGAGAAATAGGACCAGTGGTGTGATGCCACGTGGCAGGTGTTGACTAGGACCTTGACCAAGCATGAAAATACATAAATACATGCATTTAAAATATTAAATGGACTCGGGGTGCAAAAGCGCTCAACATAAAAAAATGTGCCTTTAAATGAAACCTACAATGTTCATGAAGGACTCATGCCAACGAAGTGCGGAATGCAAGATATGTAATTTTTGGTGATATTTTATGTATATAAAATACCATTTTTTTTAGCTTTGCAATTTTTATTTGATTTTCTGATGATAGATAAATGCATGTAAAAATCAAACATGCTATGAAATAATGCAATGGACTCATATGCTATTTTTTTGGGATTTTTATGGGTTTTAAATAGTTTAGAAAAATTAATGAAGTTAATTATGTACAAGTGGATTATGTCAATAAGGTCAAGTCAGAATTTGTCTTTTTCATTGCTTTTCTATTTTTTTAGATTTTAATTTTTAATTATTTATTAAACAATGATAAAATTAATTAAATGAAAGACAAAATAGTTAGAATGAATGAAATATGCACATGAAATGATAGATCAAAATCAACGATAATGTACAATACGCAAAAGAGGCCCAAAACCCAACTTTCACAAATGAGCTCCTTTTTTATGAAATTTGTCTTGTTTTGAAGGTATTTGAATGTAAATTACTTTAAAATGAGTAGAGTGAAATCGTATACTATATGAGGAAGATATCAGTGTTTTAGTCCACCTGGTCTGAAATTAGGGCCTGGGTTTATTTTGCATATGTACAAGTCATCATTTTTTAGGATTTTTTATGGATTAAGGTTAGTGATATGAACACAATGAAGTTGGTTTCATGTCAATTGGATTTAGCATGAATTAATTAAATATGTATGAAGTTAGATGAAAATGTGAAGATGATTATGAATGTAAATATGCATGCTAAAAGGCATATATTTATTATAAGTGCATGAATAGTAAAAATACATAATAATCGATGAAATGCAACTAATTACTCTGGAATGAAGCTCTATTTTCAACTTTTAGTGTGATGAATGACGGATTCATCAACCCCCTATGCTTAAACATTACTCATCAACGTGCAACTAAAATGAAATGCAAAAGTGAAATGATTTTGGGTCTCATACTAAGGTCATGAACAAAAGCTGAAAATGGAGCTTGACCCGACCTTTGGATTTATAGTTTGGCAGAACTCATGTGAGAATTAGGGTTTAAAAATCAGTAGCCCCCATGTTCTACATATCATTGTAACAGTTTCGGCTCAGAAGTCATCTTAGATCAATCCTTTTCCCAAAACATAGCCCATGAACATTGAATAATTGTCTCATGTGTGTGAAAGGCTTTAGCTCTTCCCATCAAGAATGTCGGACTACTATGCAAACCTCTCTTCCTATAACTCATCCTTGGGGAGTCAGGTATTTCCTTCTGAGTTCAGTCATGTTGTGTTCACAATCGAACGGGGGGGGGGGGGGGGTTAGAAGAATGGGAAAAGAAGTGGAGGGTGACCAGTGAATCCAGCCAGTGTAGCCAAGTCTCCATCAAGATCTGCAGGTTGTCTTGAAGCTGGACCTTTTTGGTCAAATACTTATTTGGTAGTAGGATTCTTTTGGTATGTATTTTTGGAAACTCTGCATGGATCTTTTGTGTCCCTACAGATGTAGAATCTTTCTTTCTACACATTTTTTGAGGTCTTGTAAAAAAATGTGTCCAACCGTCCATCCCTCATCTGACACTTTATTTCAACCTGTACTCTGGTATTTAGATGTAACACTACCAGAAAAAGAGACTCACACAACCTTCTAACAACCCGTCTGAGTTGAGCTAAGTGCATAGTGCGAGAGTGTAGATTAATTCCCTATTCAGAACTCATACTAAGAATGATGCGACCAGATTAGACACTGAGAGTCAAAGTCTGCACATTATCATGCAGAACTCAAAGAATTAAGTCAGAGACCCGAAGCTTCTAAAATTCTCTTTCTTGATGAAGTTCCTCTGAAAATTAGGTATATTAAGGCCAAGTCAAGACCACTCTCAACATCTATTCATAACTCAATTCAGAACAAATAACTTTCCACATTGCATATGCTAGATATGCGAATGAAATGCAGATGTTATGAAATGCTTATGAGGTGCAAGATGATTTTCTTCTCATTTTTTGTATGAATGCAAGGATGATATGCAAGAGTAATTAAGAATCCCATTTTTTATTCTTCTTTTTTTCCCTTTATTTTTATTTATTTTTTTATTTTTTTCAATATTACCCATCCCATAATTATTAGATAATGTATATACGAATGCATGAAAGTACGAGCTATGGGTAAAGTTATTTGTAGTATATACACACCCCCTATACTTAGTGTGTGTTATGTTCTCATAGAACATGAAGAGAGGAAGAGACATAGCTCGTTCTAAGCGTAGAAGAGTGAAAAACAAAATGCAGTATAGAAGTCGATTGCCCCCTATACTTAGGCTTTGGACAACCAAGTAAAGGAGAAGAGCAAAAAATGGGGCGGTCGAGGTCAAGAGGAGAGATGGATGAATATATGTACAAGGGTTTCTTAGAGTTCACTCAGTCTTAGTGTCAATCGATTCTTCCTTGGATGAATACTCTGATGAACAAGTATCAGTCTGGTCATAGCAAATTGTTCTAGTGTATCAAATAGGACCAAGGGATCTGGCCCTAAAGGAATAATAGTGAAGGGAGGGGAAAGTCTAATGTGGGTCAACGTACAACTGCTTGGTCCGATCAGGCTCCAGATCCGCAAAACTGAGCTCACTCATAACGATCACCTTCTTCGCACCTGACGAGGAATCCTCAGAAGATTCCTTTTCTGAAATGTTGAAGGTGATAGTCTTATTCGATTCGGGAGGTAATCTATGTGAGGTACTGACCGTCGGGTCCACAAAAGATGAATAACCATTGTAATATTCGTCCCTGGTCAGCGCATGCCCCCCGTAGGGTGTGTATGTGGTGCTCCAAGTCGGCTTTGTGTGTGTGGATTCAAGAAATGATTAAGGAAATAAAAAAATTGTGTCCGAGTGTGCTGAATCGGCTGTGTCTCAATTGAATTCATTCATCTTTGTAGCCTCGACAGTCGTCTCACTAGGTGCCTCTCCTTTGTTTGTGTATGTGATTAGTGGAGAGGTGTTGGCATGTGAGGGTCCCTCTATGTCATCATTGTTGTTTTCTTGTTCGATTATCTCAAGGTCCGTTGTGTCCTTGAGAATATAATCAGTTTGGTTTGGGTTCAGGAATATGATATCTTGAGTCTTGTAGTCAATAGTCGCTCTAGTGGAAAATAGAAACAACCTTCCCAAAATAATGGGAGACTTTGGCAAATCTCCTCGGTGTTGAATGTCCAGGAGAATAAAGTCCACTCTATGTACGACACCTTCGAAAGTAATGACGGTAGAAAAAATTCCTCTCGATTTTTTTGTGGATCAATCTGGAAATTGAAGTACACTCGGGTCTTTCTGAGCGATCCGAGTTCGAGTCGATCAAACGTGGATTTTGGGAGGATATTCAAGGTGGAATCATCATTAATCCGAACATTAGTAAATTTGATATTCTCAATTTCACAGGTGACATTGGTCAACCGTTTGACTTTACGGGTCTTACTTGTCTGGATTAATACTATTGAATTGTCCATAGTAATAAAATGATATTCAATTCAAGATCTCTTCTTTCCCATCTTCTTAGGTGATAATCGACTCTTCATGAATCTCTGAAGATCGGATACATACTCTATGGCCTTAATTAATGGAAGCTCTAAGATCAAACTTCTAAAAAATGCTTCCATATTGATGTTTTTTGAATTTTTTTTTGGAATTTTTAATAAAGTCAGTAGTGTAGTCAGTAGACCGGTCAAGTGTATGTGGTGTATCGGTGTGAAAATTTGGCACATGATGTATTTCGAGTTCGCTCTATGATCTTCTCAACTCCCCTTGGTTGGTTATCATGTATTGTACTCTTTAGAAGATATTATGAAAATTTTCTTCCAAGGCATTGGTTCTCTGATTGATCTGAGATAGTTCCTTCGATATCATCTCATGACTTGAAGAGGAATGACTATGCGCGGTATGTCGTGACTTTGGCATTTTCTCCCAGACTGAGAAGTAGTCAGTCTATGTGATCAGGGTCTGGTCATGAGTCTTATTTCCTTGCCTTTGGGTGTCATCTGTGTGGCCAAAGGAAAAGTGATCATACTCGATCCTTGAGTCATCCCGAGTAGAGGATGGTCCAAACAGTGAATTATCATACGTAATCAAGAATTACATTCCTCTGTCAAAGTCGGTTATTCCTATATACATACTCGAATTCACTTGCTCCATTGTGTCTACATAGTATATGCTCGAATCTGTGGGCAGTTCGTATCTTGACGTTTCAACTAAGGGTAGGTGGGTGGCTGGAAAGAATGATGGCCGAGGAGTGATGAATCTCTATTTCATCACCTTTATTTTATCATTTTGTCCTAAAAACCCTAGTAAATGAATGTAAATACCTCTAATTTTCATAAATTAACATTCATGCATTGTTGTGTAAATAGTATATAAAATATTGTCTTTAATGACAATATTATAGAATAAAGAAAAGAAAAACAATAAAATATCAAAGATATTTTATGACCCTAAGCCCCGAGACATAGGCATCTCGATGACTAGGTCGACAAGGAATAAAGTAAGGGGAGATAAGGGCCATTAATCCCATAAAAATTCCATTTATTAATTCATTTTTGGGACCTATTTTATTCTTCACTTTTTATACTTCAAATAAAGAAACTTTGTACATGAAAGTTGTAGATAATAAGTCATATAAAAATAAAAAATTGATTTTATACAAAAACAATATACGTAACAAAAGTTATACTTAGAGTAAGATTCCAAAATCCTAACTTCCCAGACCCATATCTCTCAAATAAGAACTCAAAATATATAAAAATCACCTTTAATTGTAT
Organism: Ottelia alismoides; assembly: GCA_037367405.1. Lineage (NCBI taxonomy): Eukaryota > Viridiplantae > Streptophyta > Magnoliopsida > Alismatales > Hydrocharitaceae > Ottelia > Ottelia alismoides. The sequence continues at coordinate 140,254 of JAZKJV010009163.1, forward strand.
ATAATGTTTAATAAGATATTTAATGAAGGTGGTTTCATATTTTTTGAAGTTAAGATGTAAAAGTTAGGTTTTGGAACCCTATTGCATAGTTTACCCGATTAAAATATTTATTTTATTTATTATTTATTCTTTTTATAATTTCATATCGTTATAATATTGTAAATATTATTTATAAGATATGTACATATTTAAACTGTAATAAAACACTAAATAAAACTTTAAAATAAAATATGTATATAAAATACATTGACGAAATACCTATATCTATACCTATATAATAAATAAACTTATTTATTTAAGTATATAGATTATATCAAAATATATAATAAAATTTTATTTAAGTATAAACAAATAAGTTATAATTATATAAAATAATAAACTAAATTAATAAAATCAAAAATACAAAAAAAAAAATAAAATACACAAAAACATCAATAAGTATACCTATATTTTAGCCCTAAAAAGTAACTTGTAGTAATAAACCTCTGAAAAATAAACAAAAAACATATTCTAATACTTTGAAAAATAATACAAATTTTTTATTTTATAAACTAAAATTAATAAAATCATTTATTATTTAATATATAATTTCTAAATATTTTTAGGAGGGTTTTTCCTAGTTGGTCCATGTGGACCAACCAGTAGCTCGGAGAGATTACTTTGGTCAACTCTCTGATCCGTCTTGTACACCCTGACCCACCTAGACACAACCCTCTCTTCTCGATTTTCTAGCCGTTGATGCATCGCTTGAGGAGACATTGACCCTTCATGAATAATGTTCTATACATACACCATCCACGCCTGCACGTTTCCTACGGCAGATCGCCTTCGATGTACCCTAGATTTTGCATTGAATCACTCTCCTGCCTCACCTGTACTAAAACCTCCTAGTCAGCTTCTTGTATTTTTCGAACCCCATTTGACCAAGCTCGGCCCCCTTCTTCTTGTGCCCTGGACTGGAGAAGGTGACAGCTTCTCCTCCGACCAAGTTGAGTGTGTTAGGCGAGGTTGGCGTCGTGTTCCACCACCTCCGGTGGAGCGCTGTCGTCGAGGTCACTCTTCCCGATTCTACCGGTGAGGTACCTTCTATTTTCTTGCATTTCTTTGATTAGGCTTAGCCGTATGTTTGATTTTTGCTTTTAACGTCGCATTTGAGTAGCTAAAACCCATCCTTCGTAGTTCGTCGGAGCCGAGCTCCGGTGAACTCCACCGTGTTTCCCGTGTGTTGACGACTCCAAAACCACCATCTCACCCCCACTCCCCCCTCCCGCTTCCATCTACCCTACTAACCGGGTCGAGGTAGTTTGCTCTCGACCCCGGTGTGTTTCCTATGCAGATGGGACGACCAAGATTCGCCTGGGGTGATTTTGCCCTTCGCCGAAGGTACCTGGGGCACCTGTGCTCCACCGCCCTCGTGGGTGTGCTCCAGTGCACCTCTGGTTGTTTTGATGACCCCACAATCGCAGGAGCATTCCTGGCCATTTTGGAACATCAAGAGAAAGCAGAGGAGGGAGATCGAGCTCGGAGAACTACGCCTTGGCGGAGTTCGTCCTAGTTCTTCCCCTTAGCTCTCCACCATCGGATCAAGGCCCCAACCCAGATCACACCAGAGCTGTTGGATTGAACCCCTTCTAGCAATATAAGATCGGGGTTCGATCTGATCTTGATCGTCCATCTTTGAAGCAACATCGTGTGATGAGAGGCAGACACGTGGCATAAGTGAAGACATATCGATCATTCGATCACGCCTAACTTGGTTATTTTGCACCCATTCACCCGAGCATTTTTGTATTTATTTATTAATACGTAAAATTTCATTTGAATATTTAATATTGTGTACTTTTTGCATAAAGGACCTCGCATTACTTTTATTTGTTGTTTAGTCCTTTGTCCACGTCAGTTGACAGAACATGATTATTTTGCAACTTAATCTTTGCAGGTTTTTCTTATTGTTGTTTAGTCAGAAATTTTGAAAATTAAGTTATAAATTTATGGTGAAATTGCAACCATTCCCATGACTTTATTTTATTTATAAAAATACCCCTACCGGTAATGTAGTTTCTCTTTATTTTTTGTATTTATTTTAAATATCACGCTGCTTTAATAAATCCCAAAATATAGGCTTAGGCTCCTGTTGCGTTGCACTTCCATGCAGATATTTTATTTTGCAATTTTAGGACTTTTTAATATTTATTAAAATTAAAAAGCAATCCTTTTGTCCCTGTCTACACTAGAAAATGTATAAAAAATATAAAAGCTTTTTTAAAAAATTCCAAAAAAATAGTTTTATTGTTTATTTAGTTATTTTACAACTCCAGGCCAAAAATCCATAAAAATTACAAAAGAAAACCCTTAAAAATAAAAAAAACCTAAAGACCCTTATAAAAATACAAAAAATACCTAGAATCCTAAAAATTATATTTTCTATTTTTGAATTTTGTTTATAGTATTATATTTATATTGAAATTGATTTATAAAATTTTGGACTACATTTTCTATTTTCAATTTCCATTTCAACTTCACTTTTTAATTAAACCCTGATTTAGTGTATTTTTGACTTTTTAAATATATAAAATATAGCATAAAATCCTAAAAAATCACAAAAAATAGTAAAAAAAATTTTAAAACCAAAAAAATATTTAATTTTTTATTTTGATTATTTTTATTAGAATTTATATCTATATTAATCTATATTGTATATATATACTCTATATATAGCCTTATTATGTATTTCAAAAGAAAAGAAAATATAAAATTATAAAAAATGTAAAAAGAAAATACAAAAAAATAAAACAAAATTAAAATCAAAAATACAAATTAGAGACCCACAAAAAGAATATATAGATAAATAGTTCACAATCACATTTTGCATTTTTACCCGATCTATCTCGTTTGATCCCTTTGTTCGACACTCTACATACTTGCACTATACACACATTTTGTCGAGTTAATTAAAATAAGTTTTAACTCCACATTGCTTTTTATTTCTTAATCATCATTGTGGGTTGATTATTGTTTGAAGAGGGTTTCTTAAGGGTCACCAGACATATCTAGTCCTGCAGAAAATCCTCTTCAACAAATGGCGTCATTGCCGGGGAGCAACGCCACTTGGATTGGCATTATTTTGATTGTGATTTAATCATCTATTTTTATGCTTTATTTATTTTCTCGATTATTGGATATTTTTGTTGAACTGTCTAACCATCTCCTTGTTTGAATTTGCTGTGAGGTACCTGAAAACTCGGATTTTGCGAGGGTCAAAATGGTCCACACAAGGCGGGACCACAGTGTCGCTGAGCGACCGCTCACGAAACCCGAATTAATCAACAATTAATCCACAACAATTAAATCAAACAATGAATGTAAATGTGCGGAGTTAAAATTTATTATAACTCTACAACAAGATGTGTATAGGTGCAAGTATTGTAGAGGTCGAACACAGGGAGCAGACAGGTAGAACGGGGCAAAGATTGCTCAAAAATGTGTGTGAAAGAGATCAAGTGCCTATGATGCTAATTTTTTGTGGGTTTTTAATTTTATAATTTTTATTTGATTTTTAATTTTTGTATTTTTGTATTTTGATTTTTAATTTACTGATTTTATATTTTCTTTTTATATTTTATATTTTTTTTATATTTTCTTTTTCAATATTGGGAAATAAGGACAATGTAGAAAAAAGCAAGAAAGGGATATTTATAAAAATAGATAAAAATATCCAAAAATTAGGAAATAAAGTCTTTTTAGTCTTTTTATGCTTTTTTACTGTTTTTGTGATTTTTGGGTAATTTTTAGAATGTTTTTGGTATTTTTAATTAGCAAAATAAAGAAAACAGTGGCAAAAATGCAAGGCTGAAACTCAAAATGGAGAAATAAAATAATAAACAGTAGCACAATTTCTCCACTTTAATTTTCACTCAAAGATAATAAAACAGATAAAATTCAGGAAAAGAAAACACTATTTTTGGATTTTTTGATGATTTTATAAATTTTTATGAAGGTTTTTAGAGTTTTGCAATTTTTTGGAGTTTGGTTTTATATTTTTTAATGATTTTTGGCTGGGAGTTAAAACAAATTAAAAGACACAATATATATTTTTTTTGGGATTTTTCTGAAGTGTTTTTATATTTTTTAGTGATTTTCTAATGCAAACAGTGCTGAAAATGGTAGTTTTTGATTTTTAATAAATATAAAAATGCAATAAATATGAAAAATAAAAATATGCTGATGAACTACTATGCAATAGGAGCTTAATCTGATTTTTGAGGATTTTTTGGGGTTTTAGAGAGGCGTGCAAAAATTACTAGAAACAAAAAGAAAGTGCACACTTGCAGGGGTATTAATGTAAATATAGTAAAGCTCAGGGCTGGCCCGCAAATTTCCCAAAAGTTCAACACTGGAATAAAAGTTTACAGCACTAGTTGGAAATAAATAAAGCCGCAAGGTCACTTGTGCAAAAAACCCCAGGGTGCACGTGCCTTGCACGCGCACCTGGCAGGGGTAAACAAGCGATAATAAAAGAACTGCGGGGCTAAGGTGCAAAAATTACACAAACAATAAAAGAGCAGAGGAATGCTTGTGCGTTAAACCTTAAATACAAAAACGCCTGGGCGATACTTGCAAAATGCCCAAGCCTTGGCGCGGATGGACGATCGAGTGTGCACCACTAACACACGTGGCACGCGGAGGGGAGACGATGCCCCTTCGTTCTAACGGACCAGATTAGATCGCGGTTCAGGCGATCAACGGCTGGAGGCATGCAGCATCTGACGGTGGCTGTACGCCACAAAGAACTCGCCCAAATCGACGGCTGCTGCTTGATGGGGAAGAACGGCGAATGAACTCGCGGGTGGCGAGTTTGGATTGGGTGTAGAGCCGCCCCCGATGGCCTTCCTTGATCCAAAAGGACACGCGAAGCTTCCTGGGGCTCCCCCCTAGCTGCGGGCGACCTCCAAAATGGCGTATGGCACGCCGACAGGCCGCCGCGACGTGGGTGACGGGGGCTGCTCCAGGCCGTGCGGCCTCCTTCAAAAACCGACCCAGATGGGGTCCTTCTGGGCCTCAGACCTGCAAGAAAATGTAGCAAATAACAGTAGAGAGGTCCGAGGTCCAGCAAGGTGGGGGGATGAACGGTGACACGGGGAGAATGGTGGTCGCCGGAGCTGCGCTCCGGCGTGGTGTTCGAGATGGAGATCTAAGTTAATAATTGCTTAAACAGTGAATTAAAGCACGGGATAAATGCTGAAACTAACTTCTAACTAAGGAGCAAGAAAGTAGAAGGAAAACACCTCGACTTGGCCGGAGCCAAGGAGATTTGAACCTCACGGCCAAGCTTGGCCGGAGATGGTGGAGTGGAGCCGCTCCTGGCCTCGCGCGACCCTCCTAAGCAGCTGGAGGAGACCCTGTCACCGTCTCCAGTCCGGAGCGTGCAAGGGGAAGGTGTTGGCTTGGTCAAAGAGGGTTCAAAGTTCAAATGGGGCTTTTGGGGGTTATTTGAAAAGATGGTCGACGGGGCACCTTCCACGAGGCGCACAAGGCTCATCAGAAGTCCAATCCCCAAGAAAATCTTATGGCGTGAAAGTTCAATGGTAGGGGAGAAAAATCCGTGAAGGAATCGACTCGAAATAATGCAAGGCGTGGTCTCCATAAATCCACGAAATCCAAGAAAAGTCATTCTGACAAAGCCCAGGTGTTGGGCAGAGAGTTGACCGAGGTCAACTCTCCTAGCCCCCTGGTTGGTCCACGTGGACCAACCAGGAAAAACCTGGGAAAAAGATTTCTAAATTCAAAATAAAATAACAAACGATTTTATTAATTTTTGATTATAAAATAAAAAATGTTTATTATTTTATAAATTATTTTATTATGATTTTTATTTATTTTTAGGAAGTGTATTTTTACAAGTTTGCATTTATACCCTTATAGGTATCTATATCTATGTATTTAAGTATTTTATTTTTATTTAGGTATTTTTAATTTATTTTATTTTGGTTTTTATTTTCTAAAATTATAAAATACTTTTATAGACACAAATATATTTTTATTTTATTTTTATGATTTATTTTGTATATTTAATAAAATACCAGTATGTTTTGTATAAGTATGTCTATAGGTAATATACCTATGTATTGAATATATACAAGTATTTTTATTTGTATTTTAATGATGTTTTTATTCTTATTTTAATGTACATAATTATTATAAGTATTATTTACAACATTATAAAAATATAAAATTACAAAAATAATAAATAAATAATAAATTGAATATTTTAATATGTACAAGTACAATAGGGGTCCAAAAGTCAACTTTCAAACCGTAGCTCCGCCAAATGCAAAACCACCACCATTAATTAGATTATTTTATTCTATATACAATTAAAGGTGAGTACGCTGCATTTGGATTTTTTATTTGTGAGATACGGGTCTGGGAAGTTGGCATTCTGGATTTTTATTCAGACCATAACTTTTTATCTGTACATTATTTTTTTGTGAAATCAATTTTGTATTTTTCTTTATAAAATTATCTACAACTTTCATGTACAAAGTTTCTTTATTTGAAGTGTAAAAAGTGGAACCAAAAATATGTCCCAAAATGAATAAAGAATGAATAAAATGTATAGGTATTTATCTATATTTTGGCCCTTATCTCCCCCTACTTTATTCCTTGTCGACCTATTCATCAAGATGCCTAGGTCTCGGGGTTTCGGGTCATAAAATATTTACAATATTTTATTCTTTTTCTTTTCTTTTCTTTATTCTATAATTTTGGCTTTAAAAACCGCATTTTATACAATATTTACACACATATACATGAATGCTAAAATGCATGAATTAATGCTATTTACGCGCATTTACTAGGGTTTTTAAGGCCAAAATGATAGAATAAAGATGATGAAACGTGGATTCATCATCCCCCTATACTTGCCTTTGCTAGTCCCTAGCAAACACTTATGCAATAAGTGCAGAAAAAGAAAAATAAAGAAAAGAAAAAGAAGAAAGATGGACTAAATTTAATCATCAAACTTGTCTTCACAAAATCAAAGTTTGGAGCTTAAGTCGGACCTTTGGAATTTTAGTGCGGGCGGAACCTTAATGAGAACCAAATTTGAAATCCAACAGTCCCTGAGAATCCCAAAACTCTGCTCAAGTCTCCTCAATAGCCAGGTCAGAAATATCTCAACTCATACGCAAACTCTTACGACTATGAATCTGACTTGTACAGTGTAAGTGATGGTGGCTCTCCCCAACTAGAATGACAAAGAGACTGACTTCTCCAGTATGACAACCCAATGATTCCCCAATCCAGCAACTCCATCCTCGAGGAGCGGGGTATTCCCTTCTAAGTTCAAGTGACAACCAGCTCAAGAGGAGGGGGTGAAGAGAAGAATGGACGGTAGCCAGTGTAGCTACCTATCCTTGGATGCAAGACCAGTGTAGTCAAGTCATCCTGCTGCAGGCTCACATGATATGACTTTGGAACTCAAGCTTGCTTATTGACTTTGTACATACTTGCAGGCTTTTTATTTTTGTACATGCCTGAACTCTTTTTTTTTTTTTTTTGAATACTATATACAGCAGCATTTACATAAGGAGTTTTTCCTCTTGAGCCAGTAGACTATCCCTCTTTTGAAGCTTTATCGCAACCCACAGCCTCCTGTCTTTAGACTTCCTAATCACTGGACGGGTTGGGGTGCACTTCCCTCCCTAGAGGAGGACAAATGTTTCCACTTGTGTGCGTCTCATACCGGCAAATCCAATCCCCTCACCACTCCAACTGAGTTGAGCCATGTGAAAGGTGCAGGTGTCCAAGTTAGGTCATTATCAATAAGAGTCGTACGTGTGCTCCGAAATACTCTACTTAGGCAGTCAAGAATCCATTGAACCAAGTCTCGTGATCCTCAAAGAATTAAGTCAACTAGACCTGAAGTACCTCAAACCCAGTTCCTATAAGGTTCCTGTTATTAGGTAGATTTTAAGGTCCAATCGAGCTCCAATCTTTGGATTTTACTTAGACTCGTTCAACTCTCAAACTCAATCCGAAAAATGCGAATGCTATGCAATGCAATGCAGAAAATATTTTTGTGATGCAATTTTCAAGATTTTGAACTTTTTATGGATTTTTGAAAAGATGATGCATGCAGATGCAATTTTTTTGTATTTTTCAAAAAGATTTTTCAAGTGTTTTTGGATTTTAATTTTGCAAATGTTTTTGGGGATTTTTGAAAGCAAAAAGATTTTGGCTGAAAACAAGGTGAAAACTATGTACACGGGAGTGCTTCTTTGTATATACAAGAAGTGGATTTTAAGAATTTTTAGGGTAAGTGGTCAATTTTATACATATATATAGTGGATTTTGGTGTGATGTGTATATTCCTCAAACTTATTTGAAAACAATTTACACACAATTTTTGAAAACTATAGTCCAAAATAGTTTTTACAAACATTTTACACACATTTGAAAATCATTTTGCAAAGGCTTTCAAAACAGTATATATATAGGTTTTTCAAATCATTTTTGCAACCATTTTTCAAACCATTTGCAAATCATTTTTCAAATATTTTATTTCACACAAAGAAAATAAGTTTTACAAACCACACATTTTACACACAGGTTGAAAACACGAAACAAAATATTTTCAAAATAGTTTTCAATAGGTGTTCACAAAGATTTTCAAACTATTTTTCAAACATTTTGCAAAAAATATTTTCACCTGATTTATTAATCAGTAAATACAAAAAGAATTTGAGGAATAACCACATCTTTTTATTAAGGATTTTTAATGAATTTTAAAGAATTTTTAAAGAATTATTAGCCATATTTATTAAGAAGAAAACGAAAGTACGAGTTATGGCTAAAGTATATACGTAGTATATACGACCCCCCTATACTTAGCTTGAGCTATGTCCTCATAGATCAGAGAGAAAAGAGAAGACATAACTCGTACTGAGTATAGGAAAATCTAAAGAATAAAAGAAGGAATCAATGAGAAGTTGACCGTCCCCCCTATACTTAGGATCAAATAATCCTAAGTATAGCAGACTGTACACAAAGCAGGGAGGGTCAAGGGTGGGAATGAACAGATCGTACTCAGATTGTCTCCCCCTATACTTAGGGTAAGATATCCCTAAGTATAGACAAGAAGAGGAGACAATGGAGAGGATCGAAAAGAATAGAAGAAACTCGGGGTGCACACCCCCCTATACTTAGGACAACGTACGTCCTAAGTATAGAAGACTGTCTACAAGGGGTAGCACCTTTTTGGTAGATGAAGAAGATATAAGAGGAAAAGAAGAAAAGAAGAAAAGAAAGGGAAAGAGATCTAAAGATGGATGAAGAGATCGTGAGGATGTACACACCACTCCCCCTATACTTAGGGTAAAAGAAGCCCTAAGTATAGGCAACAACAGGAGTGACGAAACGGAACGAAGAACGAACACTCGGCTCGTCCACCCCCCTATACTTAGGACAAAGTACGTCCTAAGCAAGGCAAACTCGAGGAATGGGTAGACGAGCAATACGGAAGATAGAGATGAACAAAGGAGAATGTACAACAGAGGTGGATATACAGATGGTCAAGAAGGTAGAAAGCAAACCTTCTTGCGGGACCGCGGAGGAATAGATCTTGTGTGGTGTAGGTCGACATCGGGGTCCACAGTGGACGGAATCCGATCAGGGTCGACAGGGAGTGAGTCCTCAGTGGCCCTAGGGTGTGAAGGCACAGACGGTGTAGTGAAAGAAGTGTGACTAGGTCCGGCCTTGGGAGTCTCGCTGATATCAAAGTGGAATGGGACGAACTCATCATCATCGGAAGTAGTGTACTCGGAGTCGTCCTGCGAGGTGTCATCCAGGTCAAAATCAAAAGGCACGAAATCATCGGTGGAAGTAGTCGAACTCTGTTCGTCCTCTATAATTTCAACTGGATCATCTTTCTCATCAAAAGGCCCGAATCTCTGAAGAAAAGCAACCAAATCAAATTCGGCCTTAGTCTCATCAGTATCTACCTGGACAGGGGCGGACTCATCAGTGGAAGTAGTCAGAGCATGTCCGTCCTGTATAGTCTCTAAATCTGCCCTCCGCTCAATGGTATCGATCGTGTAAATCCCGCGGATGTCATCAACACAACGCCAAGTCCCAGAAGAAGGAACGTCGAGGTCCATGCTTTCCAAGTTTTCCTCAACCGGGAGGAATTCTCGGGTCTCAGTGGAATCCAATAGACAACAAAATTCTCTGATAGTATCATCAAGGTCATGATCCTCGAGGTCAGCCAAGATAGGTGTGGTCACATCAGGTGCAGGTCTCTGGTCGGCAGTGGGTGCGGTGATCACTGCTTCGCCCTCATCAGCAGGACGGAAGCGAATCTCTCCTGATCCGTAATCAATAACGACTCTCGCAGAGGCGAGGAACGGTCGTCCCAGGATGATTGGAGATGGCTCCCCTGTGGAGGTCTCCATGGGCAATACGACAAAATCAACATTGTGGCTCGTGCCCTGAATCGATATGACGGCGTTTTCAAGGATACCCTTCGGCCTCTTGATAGATCCATCAGCAAACTGAACGATCATCCTGGTCTTCTTGAGAGGCCCTAAGTGAAGAGACTGTACCAGCGAGAAGGGTATGATGCTAATAGAAGCACCGCCGTCTAGGAGAGTGTGATCACATGTGTGGTCAGAGATGGTGCAGCTAATGAAAGGTGTGGCAGTGTTCCTCTTCTTAGGAATGGGATGGTGTGTGATGGCGTGGGCAGTGGCCATGGTCAAGATATGACGCTCAGATCTGCTCCTCCGCTTTCTCTTCTTGGGAAGAGGAGCAGATAAATCGGTCATGGCCTGCTGAAGTGGGGCACGGATAATCTCGTGTATGGTGGCCACCACTTCGGGCTCAGTCAGCATTTTTTTGAATTTTTGGACCTCCTCCATACAAGGGAGGAAGTCGGAATCATCATATACACGAGGAATGCCAAGAGCAGTCTGTACAGCGGCATCCTCGGGGTCAAAGGTGGGACTGGGTGTGAATGCATGTGTGGTCAAGAAGTCTGGCAAGTGGGCGCTCTCCTCACAGTCCGACTCGATCGTGTGTCTCCCGAAATCTTTTTGTGTTTTTAAAATTTTCTCATTTTTTTGTATTTTGGGCGATTGCAAGCTCTCATGGAAATCCTCGAGTGAACCCATATCATCAAATGGTGGAATATCATGGTTGCTCTTATTGGTACTAGTGAGGGTGTCAATCCTCTGTCTCATATGATCCATCATCTGGGTCAAGTGCTCAAGGGTGGACTCCATGAAAGGTGACTCCATCAGCTCAGTCTCGGGTGGATGTGAAGGTGGAGGCGGATAATACATAAGTGGAGATAGAGGTGGGTGTGGGTAGAAATCCGAGTCCTGATACTGTGGCTGAGGCGGATATGTACAAAAGTCAGGAGCAAAGTCCTCCTGGAAAAAAGGAGGTGGACCGGCTGGAGTGAAGGAGGGATCCGCGAAGTCCGGATAGAATACGCTCCAGTCGGCCATCTCGAAATAAAAGAAAATGATCGGGAGAGCACGATGGTCAAGTCAAGAGAATGAAAAAGAAGGCGCAAATGCGCAGGGATGATCTAGGACACACAAAACAATCACAACCAAAAAATAAAAAGAATACAAACCCTCAATTCACCTACTCAACTCGGTAGAGACCGCAAGAGCGGTCTTTTTATCTTGTCGGTTTTAGAGTTAGGTGAGAAGTCAAAGAATTTCACACACTCTTAGGGGCTTGATGGGATTTGGGCACTAATCCTTAAGGTGCGCGTGAGCAAATAAAACGAAGACAATGAGGGGATTACTCGCCCCAATACAAGATTTTTCTTTTTGATCGGTTTTAGGGTCAAGTAATATTAGCAGTCCCAATTTTATTGATTATCACTTTTTTTTGGATTTTTAGTGAGTAATGCACGAGCCTAACGAGGATTCAATTTCACTTAGCACCTAGGTGATCAAAATCAGAGGGAGAGGCGGAAAAAGCAATGCAAGCGGCAATCGATGATGTATGCTAAAGAGAAATGCTCACCTTGCCTCCAGCACTCTACATGCAAGGATGCTCAGCAGAATTGAAACCTATCTATATGCAAATGCAAAGCCGATGAAATCGCCCTAAGTTTCAGAAATTGCTATTATCGTGAAGAACCACAAGTCGGCCACTTATCTTTAACCTAAGAGTCCGGTCTTGGCTCACCCCTCCTCTTCTCGACACACTCGAGTTCAGGAGTAGCGCTTGATGGGGCTCGCTCACGGCACACGGGTTAAAAGATAATGACACGACTGTTTAAATTTGACTAAGTCCAAACGAGTCTATAGGTACATGCAATGGTAATTAATGTGTTTGGACCTAATGCTACGCAAGCAATCCTAAAACTAAGGGCTCAATCACACAGAAGAAATAAAATCGAAAACCAAAACAAAACAAAAAATGCGAGAAAGGCCGACAAAACCGCGAGAGCCCCCAAGTGAACAATCACTTGGAAATTAGGCTCAGGAGAGTCCAGTCCGGGGGTACCTGTATTATTACAAATTAAGTCTCTCACTTACTTAAATTACAAAATACAATGCAAGAAAATAAATGCTAAGAAATTGTCCTGCAAAATTCTCCAAGTTCTTCTTCGTGCTCAGCTAGAGCCGCTTCACGTGGGTGCCAAGGTGCTCCAAGAGGGGCTCCTCCCTCGATCCACGTACCTCGCACGGAATCCAAACAAGGAGAGTGGTTAGACAATTCAAAAGATATATCAAAAATGAAGAAAATAAAACAGCGAAAAAAAAATAAAAGCCGCGAAATAGACAATAAATCACAAACACAAACAAGGCCCGAACTACGCGCTGTTGCTCCCCGGCAACGGCGCCATTTGAAAACTCGGATTTTGCGAGGGTCAAAATGGTCCACACAAGGCGGGACCACAGTGTCGCTGAGCGACCGCTCACGAAACCCGAATTAATCAACAATTAACCCACAACAATTAAATCAAACAATGAATGTAAATGTGCGGAGTTAAAATTTATTATAACTCTACAACAAGATGTGTATAGGTGCAAGTATTGTAGAGGTCGAACACAGGGAGCAGATAGGTAGAACGGGGCAAAGATTGCTCAAAAATGTGTGTGAAAGAGATCAAGTGCCTATGATGCTAATTTTTTGTGGGTTTTTAATTTTATAATTTTTATTTGATTTTTAATTTTTGTATTTTTGTATTTTGATTTTTAATTTACTGATTTTATATTTTCTTTTTATATTTTATATTTTTTTTATATTTTCTTTTTCAATATTGGGAAATAAGGACAATGTAGAAAAAAGCAAGAAAGGGATATTTATAAAAATAGATAAAAATATCCAAAAATTAGGAAATAAAGTCTTTTTAGTCTTTTTATGCTTTTTTACTGTTTTTGTGATTTTTGGGTAATTTTTAGAATGTTTTTGGTATTTTTAATTAGCAAAATAAAGAAAACAGTGGCAAAAATGCAAGGCTGAAACTCAAAATGGAGAAATAAAATAATAAACAGTAGCACAATTTCTCCACTTTAATTTTCACTCAAAGATAATAAAACAGAGAAAATTCAGGAAAAGAAAACACTATTTTTGGATTTTTTGATGATTTTATAAATTTTTATGAAGGTTTTTAGAGTTTTGCAATTTTTTGGAGTTTGGTTTTATATTTTTTAATGATTTTTGGCTGGGAGTTAAAACAAATTAAAAGACACAATATATATTTTTTTTGGGATTTTTCTGAAGTGTTTTTATATTTTTTAGTGATTTTCTAATGCAAACAGTGCTGAAAATGGTAGTTTTTGATTTTTAATAAATATAAAAATGCAATAAATATGAAAAATAAAAATATGCTGATGAACTACTATGCAACAGGAGCTTAATCTGATTTTTGAGGATTTTTTGGGGTTTTAGAGAGGCGTGCAAAAATTACTAGAAACAAAAAGAAAGTGCACACTTGCAGGGGTATTAATGTAAATATAGTAAAGCTCAGGGCTGGCCCGCAAATTTCCCAAAAGTTCAACACTGGAATAAAAGTTTACAGCACTAGTTGGAAATAAATAAAGCCGCAAGGTCACTTGTGCAAAAAACCCCAGGGTGCACGTGCCTTGCACGCGCACCTGGCAGGGGTAAACAAGCGATAATAAAAGAACTGCGGGGCTAAGGTGCAAAAATTACACAAACAATAAAAGAGCAGAGGAATGCTTGTGCGTTAAACCTTAAATACAAAAACGCCTGGGCGATACTTGCAAAATGCCCAAGCCTTGGCGCGGATGGACGATCGAGTGTGCACCACTAACACACGTGGCACGCGGAGGGGAGACGATGCCCCTTCGTTCTAACGGACCAGATTAGATCGCGGTTCAGGCGATCAACGGCTGGAGGCATGCAGCATCTGACGGTGGCTGTACGCCACAAAGAACTCGCCCAAATCGACGGCTGCTGCTTGATGGGGAAGAACGGCGAATGAACTCGCGGGTGGCGAGTTTGGATTGGGTGTAGAGCCGCCCCCGATGGCCTTCCTTGATCCAAAAGGACACGCGAAGCTTCCTGGGGCTCCCCCCTAGCTGCGGGCGACCTCCAAAATGGCGTATGGCACGCCGACAGGCCGCCGCGACGTGGGTGACGGGGGCTGCTCCAGGCCGTGCGGCCTCCTTCAAAAACCGACCCAGATGGGGTCCTTCTGGGCCTCAGACCTGCAAGAAAATGTAGCAAATAACAGTAGAGAGGTCCGAGGTCCAGCAAGGTGGGGGGATGAACGGTGACACGGGGAGAATGGTGGTCGCCGGAGCTGCGCTCCGGCGTGGTGTTCGAGATGGAGATCTAAGTTAATAATTGCTTAAACAGTGAATTAAAGCACGGGATAAATGCTGAAACTAACTTCTAACTAAGGAGCAAGAAAGTAGAAGGAAAACACCTCGACTTGGCCGGAGCCAAGGAGATTTGAACCTCACGGCCAAGCTTGGCCGGAGATGGTGGAGTGGAGCCGCTCCTGGCCTCGCGCGACCCTCCTAAGCAGCTGGAGGAGACCCTGTCACCGTCTCCAGTCCGGAGCGTGCAAGGGGAAGGTGTTGGCTTGGTCAAAGAGGGTTCAAAGTTCAAATGGGGCTTTTGGGGGTTATTTGAAAAGATGGTCGACGGGGCACCTTCCACGAGGCGCACAAGGCTCATCAGAAGTCCAATCCCCAAGAAAATCTTATGGCGTGAAAGTTCAATGGTAGGGGAGAAAAATCCGTGAAGGAATCGACTCGAAATAATGCAAGGCGTGGTCTCCATAAATCCACGAAATCCAAGAAAAGTCATTCTGACAAAGCCCAGGTGTTGGGCAGAGAGTTGACCGAGGTCAACTCTCCTAGCCCCCTGGTTGGTCCACGTGGACCAACCAGGAAAAACCTGGGAAAAAGATTTCTAAATTCAAAATAAAATAACAAACGATTTTATTAATTTTTGATTATAAAATAAAAAATGTTTATTATTTTATAAATTATTTTATTATGATTTTTATTTATTTTTAGGAAGTGTATTTTTACAAGTTTGCATTTATACCCTTATAGGTATCTATATCTATGTATTTAAGTATTTTATTTTTATTTAGGTATTTTTAATTTATTTTATTTTGGTTTTTATTTTCTAAAATTATAAAATACTTTTATAGACACAAATATATTTTTATTTTATTTTTCTGATTTATTTTGTATATTTAATAAAATACCAGTATGTTTTGTATAAGTATGTCTATAGGTAATATACCTATGTATTGAATATATACAAGTATTTTTATTTGTATTTTAATGATGTTTTTATTCTTATTTTAATGTACATAATTATTATAAGTATTATTTACAACATTATAAAAATATAAAATTACAAAAATAATAAATAAATAATAAATTGAATATTTTAATATGTACAAGTACAATAGGGGTCCAAAAGTCAACTTTCAAACCGTAGCTCCGCCAAATGCGAAACCACCACCATTAATTAGATTATTTTATTCTATATACAATTAAAGGTGAGTACGCTGCATTTGGATTTTTTATTTGTGAGATACGGGTCTGGGAAGTTGGCATTCTGGATTTTTATTCAGACCATAACTTTTTATCTGTACATTATTTTTTTGTGAAATCAATTTTGTATTTTTCTTTATAAAATTATCTACAACTTTCATGTACAAAGTTTCTTTATTTGAAGTGTAAAAAGTGGAACCAAAAATATGTCCCAAAATGAATAAAGAATGAATAAAATGTATATGTATTTATCTATATTTTGGCCCTTATCTCCCCCTACTTTATTCCTTGTCGACCTATTCATCAAGATGCCTAGGTCTCGGGGTTTTGGGTCATAAAATATTTACAATATTTTATTCTTTTTCTTTTCTTTATTCTATAATTTTGGCTTTAAAAACCGCATTTTATACAATATTTACACACATATACATGAATGCTAAAATGCATGAATTAATGCTATTTACGCGCATTTACTAGGGTTTTTAAGGCCAAAATGATAGAATAAAGATGATGAAACGTGGATTCATCAGTACCGCTGGACCAAGGGAGGCTCTCTTAGGAGCGCATGCGCACCTACGTGAGGCGACTCTTCTTTTTAAACAAGTTGTTAGATGGGACTTGGATCAAAGGAGGACTTGGAGATTTTTGGAGACAAAGCTTCACTTTGTATTTTATTTTTATTTATTTTTTGTTATTGTAATTTAAAGTGAGAGGGAGACCATATAAATTGTAATAATTAAGGACACTCTACAAGACACTTCACACATTTCACGAGGTCCAGTGCCCGAGGGATTGTTCCCTTGGGGGCCTTGTCAGTTTTTCATGATTTTTCGCCTTTTTGATTTCACGATTCTATTTTCTTTATTTTGTGTGATTGAGCCCTAGTTGTAGGATTTGCTTGACAATGGCATTAGGTCCAAACACCTAATAACCATTGCATGCTCCTATAGTATATGTTTGGACTTAGTCAAATATAAATTGCTATCTATTTGGATTTGAGATCGAGTGCCGAGATAGTGCTATATAGTGCTTGCTAGATCCGTTGTGGCGGAAACTGATGCACATCAGAGATCGTACTTTTGGATCGCACTTCTAGATATTTAGCATCTTGTTTTTCATGTTAATAGTAGTTTCTCATCTAGGGTGATTTCATCGGCTTGCATTGCATATAGTGTAGGTTTCAATTCCACTGAGCATCTTTGCATGTAGAGTATTAGAGGTAAGATGAGCATTTCTCTTTAGCATACATCATAGTTTTCGCCTTGCATTGCTTTTCGACTCTACCTCTAATTTTGACCACTTAAGTACTAAGTAAAATTGACTCCTCGATAGGCTTGTGCATTTCCTTTTAAAAATCCATAAAAAGTGATAACAATAAAATTGGGACTACTAATATTACTCAACTCTAAAATCAACTAAAAAGAAAAATATTTGTTTTGGGGTGTGTAATCCCCTCATAATCTTCATTTTAATTTACTCACGTACACACTAAGGAGTAATGCCTTAAGTGTTTGTACAATTTTGACTTCTCACCTAACTTTAAAATAAATAAGATAAAAAGAATGAACTTTCACGGTCTTCACTGAGTTGAGTAGGTGAATTGAGGGGTTTGTTTGTTTGTGTGAGTTTGTTTGTGTGCATACTAGATTCCTCTGTGCATTTGTGTCTTTTTCTTCACTTTTATTGATTTGACCATCGTGCTTTCTCGATTATTTCCCTTTTGTTTCGAGACGGTCGACTAGAGCAATTTTTATCCGACCTTCACGAATACCTCGTACGCTCCAACCGATCCACCTCCATTTTTTCAGGAGGATTTTGCGTCTGATTTTTGTACATATCTGCCTAACAAATTATTTCAGAATTCAGAGTTTGATTTCTACCCATCATTACCACCACCATAACCTCCACATTTCGACAATCCCCTTTTCCTAGAATACCTTGAGCCAGAATGTGATTTTTGTCCGCACCCACCACCCTCATTTCATGCACCCAATCCTGGGATTTTGGAGTCACCTCTCATAATGTTCGCACTTGAGAGTTTGTCCCAATTCATGGGGCATATGAATTCGAGGATAGATTACCTCACTTGCCTAAATAAGATCCCTATTGATGTTTCACGATCTGACGATATTGATTCATTTGAGGATTTCCATGAAAGATTGCAATTGGCAGAAATACAAAAAATGAGAAAATTTAAAAATTCAAAAAGATTTCGGGAGACACTTGGTTGATTCATACTGTGAGGAGAGAGCACCAATGCCAGATCTTTTGACCACACATCCACTCACCTCCTATCCCTTCCTTGACCCTGAGGATGACATTGTACATACAGCTCTTAGTCATCCTCGTGTCTATGTTGATTCTGACCTCCTTCTTTGTATGAAGAAGGTCCAAAAAGTAAAAAATTATTAACTGAACTCGAAGTGGTGGACACTATTCAAAGCCTCACTTCACCAGGCCATGACCCAATTATCTGCTCCTCAACCCAAGAAGATAAAGCGGATGAGCAGATTTGAACGTCATATCTTGACCATGGTCACTGCCCACGTCATCACACATCGTCCATCTTCTAGGAAAAGGAACACTGCTACACATTTCATTAGTTGCACCATCTCTAACTACACATGATCACACTCTCCTTAACAACGGTGTTTCGAATAGTATCATACCCTTCTCGTTGGTATAGTCTCTTCACTTAGGGCTTATGAATTAAATCAACATGATCGTTCAGTATGTTGATGGATCAATAAAGAAGCCGAAGGGTATCCTTGAAAATGCCGTCATTTCGATTCATGGTATGAGCTACACTATTGATTTTGTCATATTTCCCATGGAGATCTCCACTAGAGAGCACTCTCCAATCATCCTGGGATGACCTTTCCTCACCTCTGCAAGGGTCATTATTGATTATGCATCAGGAGAGATTCGCTTCCATCATGTTAAAGAAAGTGAGGTGATCATCACTGCACCCACTGTTGATCCAAGACCTACACATGATGCACTTACACCTATCTCGGCCGACCCCGAGCACGATGACCTTGATGAGACCATCAAAGATTTTTGTTGTATGATGGATTCCACTAAGACTCGAGAATTCCTCTCAAAGGAGGAAGACTCAGAAAGCATGGTTCTCGGAGTTCCTTCTTCTGGTGTTTGGCAATGTGTTGATGGCATCCACAGGATTTACATGATTGGCACCTTAGAGCAGAGGGCAGAGATTGATGAGACTAAGGACGAATTTGATCTTGTTGCTTTTATTTAGTAACTCAGTTTTTTTATGAGAGTGATGATCCGGTTGAGACTGTAGAGAACGAACACGATTCAACTATTTCCACTGATGAGCTCGTTCTTTTTGGTTTTGACCTAGGAGAGAACTCGGAGGATGATCTTGACTCTACTTCTTTCGACGATGAGTTCGTCCCTTTTCACTCTGACATCTGCGAGACACGTAAGGCCAGACCTAGCCACACTCTGACCCATCTATGCCTGCTCATTCTACGACTGCTAAGGATCTTTACCAGGTTGATCATGATCGGCTTCCATCCACTTTGGCCCCAATATCGACCTGTACCTTGTCATATCGATTCCTCAGGGGTCTTGCAAGAAGTTCTCTTTCTACCTTCTTGATCTTATGTACATACATCCTCTTGTATATTCGCTTCCATTTTCCTCTTTCCATCTCCCATTTTGCTCATCCACCCCATTTTCATATGTATCTTGCTTAGGAAGTACTTTGTCCTAAGTATATGGGGGGTAGATGAGCCGAGTGTTCATTCTTCGTTCCATCTCATCACTCTTGTTGTTTCCTATACTTAGGGATCTTTTACCCTAAGTATATGGGGAGTGATGTGTACATTCTCTCTGATATCTTCTTCTATCTCCATCTCTCTTTTCTTCATTTTTCATTTTTTCTACTGATAGGGTGTCGCCCCTTTTCGTCAGTCTTCTATACTTAGGATGTACTTTGTCCTAAGTATAGGGGGTGTGCACCTCGAGTTCTTTTATTCATTGATCCTCTCCATTGTCTCCTCTTCTTGTCTATACTTAGGGATATCTTACCCTAAGTACAGGGGGAGACAGCCTGAGTATGATCTATTCATTCCCACCCATGACCCTCCCTGCCTTGTGTACAATCTGTTATACTTAGGATTATTTGATCTTAAGTATAAGGGGGACAGTCGACTTCTCATTCGTTCATTTCTTTATTCACTTATTCTTTAGACTTTATTATACTCAGTAAGAGTTATGTCGTCTCTTTTTCTCTGATCTATGAGGACATAGCTCAAGCTAAATATAGGGGGTCTTATATACTCCATATATACTTTAGCTAAAACTCGTACTTTCATATTTTTAATAATAATTACAACTAAAAATAGAATTAAATACATTAAAAACACTTAATAAAAGATTCATATTATTCCTCAAATTATTTTTAATTACTGATTAATAAATCATGTAAAAATAATTTTTTACAAAATGTTTGAAAAATAGTTTGGAAATCTTTTTAAAAAATCTTTTGAAAACTATTTGTAAAACGTTTTGTTCAAAATTTTCAACCTTTGTAAAAATGTCTTGTTTGTAAAAATTCCTTTTCTTTGTGTAAAATAAAAAGGTTTGAAACATCATTTGAAAATGTTTAAAAAAGGTTGTAAAAATATTTTTAGTAATCTATACATATTGTTTGAAAAACCTTTGCAAAATAATTTTCAAATGTGTAAATATTTGTAAAAAATCTTTTCAAAAATTATTTCAGGACTATGGTTTTCAAAATTATTTGTAAAATAATTTTCAAATAAGTTTGAGGAGTATATACATCACTCTAAAATTCTTTATATATTTCTATAAAATTGATCACTAATCCCTTGTAAATTCTTAAAAACCAACTCTTGTAAATATAAGATGCATCCCCATGTTTATATTTGTACCTAGTTTTTATCCAAAATCTGTTATTTTAAAACAAGACAAAAACATCTGGAAAACTAAAAATATGAAAAACATTTGCAGAATCTTTTTGAAAAATACAAAAAATGCATATGCATCATCTTCTTCAAAAATCCATAAAAAGTCCAAAATCCTTGAAAATTGCATCACAAAAATATTTTTTGCATAGCATTCCATTTTTTTGGATTGATTTTGATCATTGAGCAAGTCTAATAAAATCAGAAGATTGGAGCTTGGTTGGACCTGAAATCTACCTAATAATAGGAACCTTATAGTAGCTGGAATTGAGGTACTTTAGGTCTAGTTAACTTAATTCTTCAAGGATCGTGAGACTTGGTTCAATGGATTCTTGACTACCTAAGTAGAGTATTTTGGAGCACACAGATGACTCTTATTTATAATAACCTAACTAGGACATATGCACCTTTCACTGGCTCAACTCAGTTGGAGTGGTCAGGGGATTGGATTTGCCGGTATGAGATGCACACAAGTGGAAACATTTGTCCTCGTCTAGGGAGGGAAGTTCACCCTAACCCATCTAGCAGCAGAGATGTCTAAATACAGGAGAGTGTGGGTTGCAATAATACTTCAAAAGAGGGATAGTCAACTTGCTCAAGAGGAAAAACTCCCTATGTAAATACTATTGTATATAGTATTTCAAAGAAAAAGGAAAAAAAGGAAAAAAGGAAAAAAAAACTCCAAAAAAGTGGACATGTCTGATTAAAAATAAAAATGTCTGCCGGAGTTTACATTTTTGTATAGTCAATAAGCAAGCTTGAGCTTCAAAGTCAAATCATGTGAGCCTACAGGTGGATGACTTGACTACACTGGTCTTGCATCCTAGGATAGGTAGCTACATTGGTTACCGTCCATTCTTCTCTTCACCCCCTCCTCTTGAGCTGGTTATCACTTGAACTTAGAAGGGAATACCTTGCTCCTCGAGGAAGGAGTTGCTAGTTTGGGGAATCACTGGGTTGTCATGCTGGAGAAGTCAATTACTTTGTCATTTCAATTGAGGAGATCCACTATCACATACATTGTACAAGTCAGATTCATAGTTATAAGGGTTTGTCGATGACTTGAAGTATTCTGACCTGGCTATTGAGGACACTTGAGCAGGGTTTTGGGATTCTCGAAGGCTGTTGGATTTCAAATCTGATTACCAATAAGGTTCATACCACACTAAATTTCCAAAGGTCCGACTTAAGCTCCAAACTTTGATTTTGTAAAGACAAGTTTGATGATTAAATTTAATCCACCTTCTTTCTTATTCTTTTCTTTTGTTTTCCTTTTCTGCATTTATTGCATAAGTGTTTGCTAGGGACTAACAAAGGCAAGTATAGGGGCAGTGATGAATCTCCATTTCATCATCTTTATTCTATCATTTTGGCCTTAAAAACCCTAGTAAATGCATGTAAGTACCTCTAATTTGCATAAATTAAAATTCATGCATAGTTGTGTAAATAGTGTATAAAATATTGTTTTTAATATCATAATTATATAACAAAAAAATAAAAGAAAAGAAAAGGAATGAAATATCAAAGATATTTTATGACCCTAAACCCCAAGACATAGACATCTCGATGACTATGTCGACAAGGAATAAAGTAGTGGGAGATAAGCGCCATTAATCCCATAAAAATTCCATTTATTAATTCTTTTTTGGGATCTATTTTATTATCAACTTTTTATACTTCAAATAAAGAAACTTTGTACATGAAAGTTGTAGATAATAAAACATAGAAAAATACAAAATTTAGTTTACACAAAAATAATATAGAGAATAAAAGTTATACTTAGAATAAGATTGTAAAATCCCAACTTCCCAGACCAATACCTCAAATAAAAACTCAAAATATATAAAAATCGCCTTCAATTGTACGTAACTTTTAATAAACTCTTTAATGAATGTGGTTTCATATTTGTTCGAGTTAAGTAGTGAAAGTTAGGTTTTGGATCCCTATTATATTAGTTTACCTGATTAAAATGTTCATTTTATTTATATTTACTATTTTTATAATTTCATATTTTTATAATTTTGTAATTATTATTTATAATTTATGTACGTATTAAACTATAATAAAACACTAAATAAAACTTTAAAATAAAATATGTATATAAAATACATAGATGAAATACCTATGTTTATACCTATATAATAAATAGACTTATTTATTTAAGTGTATATATTATATCAAAAAAATATAACAAAAATATATTTAAGTACATAAAAATAAAATATAATTATATAAAATAGTAACTAATTATTAAAATCAAAAATACAAAATAAAAATAAAATACACGAAAAACATAGATGAATATACCTATATCTCAGCCCTAAAAATAACTTGTAATTATAGACCTCTAAAAAAATAAAAATCATATTAAAATACTTTGAAAAAAAATAATAAACATTTTTATATTATATCTTAAAAAATAAAATCGTTTATTATTTAATATCTAATTTCTAAATATTTTTCAGGAGGGTTTTCCTGGTTGGTCCACATGGACCAACCAGGTGGCTCAGAGAGTTGACTCTGGTCAACTCTCTGACTTGTCTTGTACACCCTGGCACAACTAGATGCGACCCTCTCTTCTCAATTTTCTACACATTGATGCATCGCTCAAAGAGACATTGGCCCTTCATGAATAATGTTCTATGTACATACACCATCCACGCATGCACATTTCCTAGGGCAGATCACCTTCGATATGCCCAAGATTTTGCATTAAATCTCGCTCCTGGCTCGCCTGTACTAAAACCTCCCCCATTGACTTTTTGGATTTTCCGAACCCCATTTGACCAAGCTCGGCTCCCTTCTTCTTGTGACCTGGACCGGAGAAGGTGACGACTTCTCCTCCGGCCAAGTTGAGCGTGTTAGGTGAGGTTGGAAGCATGTTCCACCACCTTAGATAGAGGCGCCGCCGTCGAGATCACTCTTCCCGATTCTGCTGGTGAGGTACCCTCTATTTTCTTGCACTTCATCGACTAGGTTTATCCATAGGTTTTATTTTTTCTTTTAACGTCGTGTTTGACTTGCTAAAACCCATCCTTTGTAGTTCCTCGAAGCTCTGTTCCGGCGAACCTCCACCATGTTTCCCGCTTCTTAACCGACTCCCAAATCTCCATCTCCCCCCTGCTTCCATCCACCCCGCTAACTGGGTCGAGGTAGTTTGCCTCGACTCGAGTGTGTTTCCTATGCAGGTGGGCTGGCCGAGATTCGACTGGGGTGATTTTGCCCTATGCCAGAGGTACCTTGGGCAATAGTGCTATGCCACCCTCGTGGGTCTGCTATGGTGTGCCCCCGGTTTTGTCGGCCCCAACAGATAAAGAACCCTCGCAAGAGCGTTTCTGGCCATTTTGTAGCTTCAAGAGAAAGCGGAGGAGGGAGATCGGGCTCGGAGAACTTCGCCTCGACGGAGCTCGTCCCCGTTCTTCCCCTTAGCTATCCATTGTCGGATCAAGGCCGCAGCCCAGTCACACGAGAGCCGTTGGATTGCACCCCCTTTAGCACCATCAGATCAAGGGGACAATCTGATCCTGATCATCCATTTTTGAAGCAGCATCGCGAGATGAGAGGCGGATGTGTGGCATAAGTGAAGACATATTGACCATTCAATCGCGCCTAGCTCAGGTATTTTGCGCCCTTTCACCTGAGCGTTTTGTATTTTTTATACGTAAACTTTCATCTGTAGCTTTAATATTTTGTACTTTTTGCATAAAGGAACTTGCATTACTTTTTTTGCTATTTAGTCCTTGTCCACATCAGAAGACAGAACCTAGTTATTTTGCAACCAAGCCCTTGCAGGTTTGGTTTATAGTTGTTTAGTCAGAAATTTTGAATATTAAGTTGTAATTTTTTGGTGAAATTTGAAGCATGCCCCTGAACTTTATTTTATTTATAAAAATAACCTTGCTGGTAATGTAGTTTCTCTTTGTTTCTTGTATTTATTTTAAAATAGCTACATTGCTCGAAAAAATTTCAAAATATAGGCTAAGGCGCATATTGTATTACACTTCCATGCACATATTTTATTTGCAATTTTTGTACTTTTTGATATTTATAAAAAATAAAAAATAGTCCCTTTTATCCATGTCTACACTAGAAAATGCATAAAAAATACAAAAGCTTTTTGAAAAATTCCAAAAAAAATGTTTTAATATTTATTTAGTTATTTTACAACTCCAGACCAAAAATACATAAAGTACAAAAGAAAACCATTAAAAATTAAAAATAGCTCAAAACCCTTATAAAATTACTAAAAAATCCCAAAAAAATATATTTTCTACTTTTAAATTTTATTTATAGTATAAATTAATTTGGACAATTTTAAACTCCATTTTATATTTTTAATTTCCATTTAAATTTTAGCTTTATAATTAAATCATGATTTAGTGTATTTTAGACTTTAAAAATATATAAAAATTAGAAAATATTCCTAAAAATGTAAAAAAATAGTAAAAAATTATTTAAAAAAATATTTAATTTCTTTTATTTTTATTATTTTTATTAGTATTTATATCTATATTAGTCTATATTGTATATATACTCTATATATAGCCTTATTATATATTTTAAAGGAAACGAAAATATAAAAATAAACAAATATAAAAACAGAAAATTAAAAATCAAAATACAATAATATAAAACAAAATTAAAATAAAAAATTAAAAATAAAAACTCACGAACATACAGATAAATAGTTCACAGTCACATTTTGCATTTTTACCCTATCTACATACTTTCACTATACACACATTTTGTAGAGTTAAATAAAATAAATTTTATTTTCACATTACTTTTTATTGCTTGAAGTAGGGCTTCTTGCAGGTCGTCACAACGACTGTGTCTCCGCCTTGTGTGAGACATATCTAGACCCGCAGAAAATCCTCTTCAACAAATGTTGTTGTTACTAGGGAGCAACGCCACTTGGATTGGAATTATTTTGATTGTGATTTATTAGTCTATTTTTGTACTTTATTTATTTTCTCATCTATTCGATATTTTTGTTGAGCTATCTAACCTTCTCCTTTTTTGAATTTGCTGCAAGGTACCACTGGATCGAGGGAGGCTCTCTTAGGAGCGCCTGCACACCCACGTGAGGCGACTCTTCTTTTTGAACCAGTTATCATAGGGGACTTGGAGCAGAGAACATGGATATTTTTGGATACAAAGCTTCACTTTGAATTTTATTTTTTTTATTTATTTTATTTGTTATTGTAATTTAAAGTGAGAGAGAGCATATAAATTGTAGGGATATTAACACCCATAACCGTAAGTAACTTCGTAATTAGCTCAGGAACCTTCGATAATCACGAATTACACCCAAGACCCTAAATAACTGCTCTGTTTTACACCCATACCCTTCGTTAGTTTAGGTCATTAACTCAACCAGATGGCTGAGTTAATCTAACCACTCCACGATCTAACGGTTGAGATTAATAAAAAAGAAAGGAGAGGAGGAGGTAGGTTCGATGCTGCAGCTTGCGGGGGGTGGTGGTCTTAACTTATCTCCATAAATCTGATAGTCACCATCATCCACCGAACTCCGTGTTCGAGTGAACCCAACACAATAATAGATCGGCCCACATTTCGGGCAGCAGAACGGATCCTTCTTGCCTTCGCCGAAACAACCACAATGCCTGGAGCTTGAATCGAATCCAAGAACATCTCTATCGTACACTCCAAATCCACCATCTTTGCGACCAATAGCAATTGCGCACCGGAGAAGATCCAGTACGAGGGGATGTGGAAGGACCACACATTTCTCTGGAGGTCCACCCCCTTCATCGATGCAGCAACTTCCCTCCGCAGCACATCCTTTGCCGTGCACGGAGGAGCAGTTGTTGTCCCCACCTCCAGGCCGCTCCTCCTTTAGAAGCACCATTGTAGTGTTCATCCGTCGTAGGATCCCACAACCTTCAGCATTTTGCCGGAGTTAAAGCACATCTCGGTCGTTCCGTCATCACCCGATTGTTGGAGAGCTGAGTTTTTAAAGGTCAGTGCTATAGGCACCGTTGGATGAACTCGAAGTATTATCAATGCCATTTGACTGGAGAGAACAGTTCCATCGGGTAGTTGTGGGGGGGGAGGGGGCGGAGCTTGCGGCCGAGCAAGCGGTGGAGGCTCGGGGGATGGAGCTTGCGGCCAAGCGGAGGGGCGCGAGGGGAGTGGGGTTGGAGCTTGCGGCAGGACGTAGGTGCAGTAGCAGAGGGGGGGGTCCTGGAGCTTGGAGGCGTGGGGATGGAGCTTGCGACCAAACGGAGAGGCATAGGGGGTGGGCTGGAACTTGCGGGGGGACGGAGGCGCAGTAGGGGGGGTTTCTGACCTGGAGCTTGGAAGGCACGCATGCCGGGGACCAGGGGCTTGCCGGGGGTGGGGAGGAGGGTGTCCAGAATGGCATCATGATATAGATATAATGTGTTTCAAGGGTAAAATGGTCAACATGTAACATTTTCCATCAGACATAATGGAGAATTAAGTCGGAACTTGACACAGGGTTATGTTATGTAATGGTTAAGCATTATTCAGGGTAATGTATGTAATTCGTGATTATCGAGGGTTCCTGGGGTAATTATTAAGTTACTCAGGGTTATGGGTGTAAATATCCCTAAATTATAATAATTAAGGACACTTCACACATTTCACGAGGTTCAGTGCTCGAGGGATAGTTTCCTTGGGGGCCTCGTTTATTTTTCGTGATTTTTCAACTTTCTTTTATTTTATTTGACGATTCTGTATTCTTTATTTTGTGTGATTGAGCCCTAGTTATAGGATTTGGTTGACGATAGAATTGGGTCCAAACACCTAAAAACCATTGCACGCTCTTATAGTTTACATTTGGACTTAGTCAAATATAAATTTCTATCTATTTGGATTTGAGATCGAGTGTTGAGAGAAGTGCTATATAGCGCTTGCAGGATAACTGTGGCGGACACCGATGCACTTCAAAGACCAAACTTTTGGATCTCATTTCTAGATATTTAATATCTTGTTCTTCGCATTAATAGCAGTTTCTCATCTGGGGTGATTTCATCGACTTGCAATCCATATAGTGTAGGTTTCAATTCTGCTGAGCATCTTTGCATGGAGAGTACTGGAGGCAAGGTGAGCATTTATCTTTAGAATACATCATAGTTTTCGCCTTGCATTGCTTTTATGACTCTACCTCTGATTTTGTCCACTTAGGTGTTAAGTAAAACTGACTCCTCGATAGGCTCGTGCATTTCCTATTAAAAATCCAAAAAAATGATAACAATAAACATGGGACGGCTAATATTACTCGACCCTATAATTAACTAAAAAATTGTCTTGGGGAGAGTAATCCTGACATTACTTCGTTTTAATTTACTCACGTATACACTAAGGAGTAGTGCCCAAATCCCATCAAGCCTTCCTAAGTGTTTGTACAATTTTGACTTCTCACCTAACTTTAAAACAGAAAAGATAAAAACACCGAACTCTGATGGTCTTCACCGAGTTGAGTAGGTGAATTGAGGGGTTTGTTTGTATGAGTTTGTTTGAGTGCGTACTAGATTCCTCTACGCATTTGTGTTTTTTTCTTCACCTCTTGATTTGACCATCGTGCTCTCCCGATTATTTCCCTTTTGTTTCGAGATGGCCAACTGGAGCGATTTTTATCCGACCTTCATGGGTCCCTCGTTCCCTCCAACCAGTCCATCTCCATTTTTCAAAGAGGACTTTGCTTCTGATTGCCTAACCCAATATTTCATGATCAGAGTTTGATTTCTACCCATCATTCTTGGACATGCGAGCCCACGACGAGCCATTATGGAATAAATGTTATTGCGAATATCATTCCCTGATCTGAAATGAAGAATAAATAATTTGCATAATAGGTCCCATAGTACAATTAGGGTTATATACCATGGCTATCTTAATGATCATACATCTGTTGATTCAATTATTGAATCATAGAGGCTAGTGATTGGATGAATATCTAGAGAGTTAGATTGAGGACTCATCAAGTACCGTCACATGATTGTTAAGAGATGATCTCCAGCCTGAGTAGGAGATGGCAATCCTTTCTCACATAGGATGATATCTGATTGACCTCTTGATGCAGGTCCTCTGCATAGGAATAGAGATTCGGAGGTGTCAGATTAGTTATCGAGATAACCAAAATCCTATATCGTATGTTGTCACAATACAGGCACGTATCCTCTGACCAGAGACAGATGTGTTACTATATGTCTGAGTATGTACATTTGTCATACCAATAGGTTGATGACCTAATCAAGGTCTATACACCGGTGCGCTGGTGTGCATGCAAGGGCATATGAGTAATACGATCTCTCGAAGGGATCATACAGGTTCATTACTGGACCGGAAGACATGAGCTCACTCATGAGATATTGGGAAGGATCATATTCCGTGCACGGTCGTGTCGCTTTGGAAGCTTGACTGAATTTGTAGGTTTGATATATACTTTTGGAAAATATATGATCAAGACCTGGGTATGAAATATGCTTTTGGAAAGTATATGATCGATACCAACTCCCAATGATCAAAAGAGAAACTTACTGATAAAACCCTGAAATAGACAGTATGAAGTTGATCTAATACTTTGGGTTTATTCTAAGTCTTCCAGTATGCAGGATGTATAGGTATTGGGAATACTTGAGGGTGATGTGATCATAAACGATTGTATAACCATGACGCTTCCATTCTTAGGGAGTGATGAATAGGGTCTGGATTTTAGTGATTCCTCTCAGTAGAGAAGTAATCTGATCTTTATCCAAATATTGGACATTGATCTGAATGTGATTAAGATGAAATGAGAAGATTAGATTTGCAGTCTTGATTTAATCATGCATCTATGGGAGGCTCGAGATCTGGATTTGAGATGTAATCTCAATATCCAATCACTATACGTGGAACAATACAATCACCATGTCCTTATCTCCAAGTATCTGCAGAGAAAGCGCATTATCCTTGAAAGAGTTCATGGATAATTTTCATTGTTGATATATGTATCCAAGCATCAAGAAAATTGATAATTAAATGTGATTTCATTATCATGGATAATATGAATTTGATTCATATTATAAGGAGAGTTATCTGAGATAATTAAATGTGATTTAATTATCAAAGATATGAATAATGTGAATGTGATTCATATTATTTGGGCACATGAGAAAAGAAATCCAAGATGATTAAATGTGATTTAATTATCATAGATATGAATAATGTGTATAGCACTATCCATATTAATCATATATATTATAAATGTGATTTATAATATATTAAAAAGAGTATATTGTGATTTATATTTATTGATTAATTGTTAATGTGAATTGGATTCACATTGAATGATTGATTGAAAATATAATTACATTTTGTTTTGGGTTGTGAATGAGATTCACATAATTTCAATGGCTTGATTGAAGTTTTTCACAAGATAATTGTGAATTATTTTTGTGAGAAATATTTACAACAATTGTTGTAAATCTTGGAGATCTCATGAGATAATGATATCTCACGAGATAATGAGATCTCATGAGTTTTTGAGGGGATAGACTCATTCTATCTCATTATCTCCAAGATTAGTTAAAGTGATTTAAATTGGAATTAACTGTGTTGATTTATCAATATAAATTAATTCAAAATTAAATCAATTCTTGTTGTATTTTTACAACAACATCTTAGCCATTGAAAGAAACACAAATCAATCTCAACCATTGATTGTGTGTTGTCCATGGATTGGGATCCATGGACTCCCAAAACCCTATATAAGAAGAGGCGCCCCTTGCTCTTCAAGACATACATCAATGAATGATCTCTCTCTATCTCTCTCTCTCTCTTTCCTCTCTACACGCCCACTCTCTCTATCTCTCATGTGGCCATCCTCCATGGATGCCCTAAAGAGATCCTTCATCGTTGCAGCGTCGTCATGATGCCTGATAGTTTGCTCATGGTTCTCCATCTACTTCAGTGTGTCTTGCTCGTGAAGAAGACTTCGTATCTCGTTTGTCGTGATCAGGAGATCCGTGGCTTGGATCATCAACATGGATTGCGAGAAGCATGCGTTTCATCCACACGCTCGCAAGCATCTCCTCCGTTGGATCGGACTAAAGACAGGAGGTCTCTTTGTTTAGAGACTCGATCGCAACCATGATTCAAGAGGTAATTGATGAATCTCGTATTCATCATGCTAAAAGCCGCAAATTAAGCCCCCTGCTTATTCAATCCAATAAAAATACCCTTCAATTCTTTATTCTTATACTGTATTACATTGTGTATATTTTACCATTAAATTATTGTATTTAATTCCCTTTATTTTCTTTAATTATTTTATCCCCAAAAATCCCTAAACATTAGGTAGAATATTGTCCATAAATCACTGACCATTAAAAACACTAAAAAAATACAAAAACATCTCAAAACCACAAAATCGGTATTTTTATCCCCTTAAAAATACCCCCAAAAATAAGTTTTGTACAAAATGACCTCTTTTGGCTTTTTGACCAACATGAAAGTTGTAGATCTCGTCGATACGAGCAACTTTCATGTTTTGACTTTTTCCTAATACAACCTCTAACTATTTCTTTTGTATTTGTTTTTGTAATTTTACTATGAATTTTCTCATTGGGCCACGTGGCGCTCTTTGGAGCTGCCACGTGGCCCGCTTCTTCTCATGCTACCCATCACCTCTCCTGACCCTTGGATCAAGCTCGCCCAGACTCTATCTCATCCGTTGAAGCATGCTCCATCCTCCACCGTCCGATCTAACTCTCTGATCAAATCTTAACCACTCTCTTGCGCCCTAACCCCAACCGTCTGATAATCATTTCATCCTACGGTTTCCCTTGCGCCACGTCGCCCTTCACCTCAGCCACCCGATCGCGTCCAGATCTGATGGTCCCCCAGGCTCCACGTCACCGCTATATTCCTCACTGTTAGATCGCCTCCATCATTCAATCCTAACCACTCGCCCCCGCCTACTTCCTAGCCACATGATCAGATCCTAGGATTTGATCTCCACCTTCCAAACGCGCTCCACTCCCAGCCGTTGGATCTCACGATCCAACGGCTATGGTCCATCGTCAACCTCCGTACCCCCCCCCTTCCCCAGCCGTTTCAACTAGCGACCCCCGCTCCCCCTTCCTTTTTTTGGCCGCCACCTCCGGCCATCCCTCTCGCTCATAACGCCTCCCACTCGCAGCCGACTCCCCCGCCTCCTTCGCGCAACCTCCATAACACCCTCACCATCATTGCTTCACCATTAAAACCTCTGACGAAACCCCCCATCATCACAGAACCGTCAGCCTCCGCATCCTACAAACCTCTTCCTCCGCCACCGTAACCCTTCGTCCACCATTATTGGGCTATGCCCTAGCCTCCTCCGCCCCTCCGGTGATAGCGGAGGGGTATAACGTTGAGGCAAAGACGGGTTTAGCTCGGTGTCGACCCAAGGAGATGCTCCGCCGTGTCCTGGTGGCTCCGGCCACCATCGAGCCTGCTGGCTTGCTGACCAGCTGGGCGATGACCCCTAGGTTCTTTCGAGCCTAATCCCAAGCTCCACCGCCACAGGGTTCCCCTCCTCGACGAGGTCTTCTTCCTCCTTGCTTTTTCTATTATTTTCTCCGATTTATCGCACCACCTCCAGTCACTCACACCCTCAATCGATCATTCGACCAGCTCCGCATAAACACCCACATCCTCACCGACCCATCTCCTCTTCTCCAGAACCACCTCCGTTCCGACTTCCCTCATCACCTGCTCCACCAGTGAAGAAACCTCCAGCCACCGCTTCCCATCGCTTCACGGCCGCTCACTCGCCTCACCTCACTCGCACGCATTCTCACAAGATTCGGCTATCTCTAATGCTTGCAGGTACTTCAATTGCCGGAGTTTGCGTCGGAGCTGATTCGAGTTCTTCTTCGCCGGCGAGGTTCCATCATTCCTCCCCTCCGACCCGCCTCGGAGCCTCGCGGCGCTTCCCAGATCTTCTCCAGCCCACCAGCTGTCTTCCCTGACCTCCAGAAGCTGATAGATACGGTGGTGGTGCGAATGGCAGGTCACCGGAGCCCCTCCTTCTCCGGTGACCTGCGGAGGAGGACGAGCTACAGCTGCCGTCCGATCAGATGGATCAAACGGTCACGATGATGACACGTGGCTGACCCGAGCCTCCAACCCAACCTACAGGCTCGGGTCATCCGAACCTCAGCGGAGCCTCCAGACTTTGCCACGTGGCCCGAACCACGGGGGCTGGCCCGAGCCTAGTCCCTCACGTGCAGTGCACATTAGTGCTGGGTAATTTGCATAAAAGACCCGAAAGTTTTCAAGTATTGCATTTTGGTCCCCAGGCACGTGCCTCACGTGCGTGCCTGGGTATAATATAGGGAGCCCCTCCAAGGTCTCAGATATTGCAAAAATGCCCCTACGCGCATGGAAAATTTGCACAAGGGCCCAAGTGGTTTTCATTAAATGCATTTAGGTCCTTCCAGGGACCTTAATGCAATATTTATCCCTTTAATTTATTGCATTTTTATTACAATTATACCCTTGTACTATTTTTAGCATAACTTGAGCATCGTAGGTCCAAATTGCATGATTTTAGTGTCGTTTTGATCCTTATTTTGTCCTCTACAACTTAGCATGCTTAATTGTCTCATTTACCACTGTTTTAATTAAAGTGCATTTTTATGTAAAAAATGGACCCTGCTCTCAGTGTCTTGCTTTGATCTAATGACTGCTTTTTAATATGATGATTAATACTACACTGATTTCATTTCTGATTTGTTGCTCACATTTTTAGGGTATAATTGTAGCCTTTTATTTAGCATACATGTCCTCTTGCATATTTGATCATGCATCACTTTAACTTGCATAAAAATCAATAAAAAATAGCATGCATCATGGCTTTGCTTTTTATTACCATATTGCATCCTGTGGACCTGAAATTGAAATTAACTCATATTATGCTTCACATATCGAAATTCGATAAACATATTAAGTAGTTGTGTCCCTGTGTTCGACCTTGGTAGACTTGCCAAGTAAAAATATTCCACGACATTCAAAGATAGTGGTTTTTGATGAACCAAATTCGTCTCCTATACTACAACATTATTTTAGATTATTAAAGAGGCAAATTTGACGTTCATCAAATGGTGCCGTTACCGGGGACACTGCTTAGCTTAATTTTTGGATTTTGATTTTATTTATTGAAAAATTTCAAAATTTTTAGGTCCTCGTTTCACGCATCATTTCTTTGCATCATATTTGTTGATTTAAATTCTCTAAGTATTCTAACGTTTATCTTTTGTGGCAGGGCCCATGATGATCGAGGACGCTTGATCCTCATGGAGGCGTGAAGTTGGGTGATTCCGCTGAAGAGGCCATAAAGGAATCTGTGAAGAAAGGCTGGAGTCTTTTAATCAGTCAGATTGCATCGCATATCTGTATTAAAAAAATTTGCATCTGCATATTTACTTCTGGTCTAGCATGTTGTAAAAAAAATAGAGTAGATCACTTGATGATCTACCCCCCCCCCCCCACACACACGCACACTTGCACATAACACTCACCACACCCCCCATCCCCCTCTGTATATCTCTCTCTATCTCTCTCTCTCTCTCTCTGTGTGTGTATATATTTCACGAACCCCCTCCCCCTCACCCTTGTATCATAGGACACTTTCCCCCCTTAATTTAGACCTTACTTAGGCTATTTGTAGCCTAAGTATAGGGGGGACCTGCCTGCTTATCCCTCCCTCGTCCTGTCTTCTTGTACTTAGGTCAATATTGACCTAGGTATAGGGGGACCCTCCTCCTCAGTTCCGCTATATCACTCGATATTTGAATCGAGCTGTGGCTTTATGGAACTTGTGCTATGAGGACATAGCAAATTTTAAGTATAGGGGGATATACCGTATACTATTGTATATTTACTTTAGCCTTAGCTCATGTTTTTAAAGCTTTTTAAATTTTTTTTTCAGGCTGGGTTTTGGTAAACTAGTGAACTGAGTACAAACCTATAAATATTGTTTATTAAAAATTGAGGGATTAATTTTCGTAAATATTCCTGTATAAAAAAAATTAAAAAATTAAAAGTCTTTCTTGGAATTTGACTCTGACTACTAGGCTTAGTAGACATTTTCAGTGAGGGAACCTTGGTCTCCCTTAGCAGAGTGGGTGGTTCAGAGGACATTGCATTTGGCCCCGTCCTCAAGTAACACGGGTCTCGGCCCGTACTTACACCCATACTGACTAAGAGTGGATACTTTTATTTGAGCCTGGGCCAGTCATTGTCTCTCCAAGGAATTACAAAAATTAAATTAAAACCCATAAAAATCTGCAAAAAGTCAAAAATCACACACAAAAAATTACTAACCTAAAGAGTTGGTGTATTCCTGACACATTCACACTCACTCAAGGCTTGAGTATTTTGAGGACACTGGATTTCCGTGATCTTGAGAGTCTGAGTTAACATGCCTTAGTCATTAGGGTTTTTAAGACTTAAATATCCACACTTCCCTGGTTTGAAAGATTTGAGTGTTATATCTTAGATACTCAGAAAAGATACACCCCGGTGTACTCCCAGAAAAACAAGTGCAGACGACTCCAACTCTCTTGACGGACACATTGGTCAACAAAATAATAATTTACATGTGTTGAGTAAAAAGACACTCGAGAGGTCCCTTGTTCCAATGTAAGGGTGAGAAAAATAGACACAATTTACCTCCATCATCTGGTCGTCCATCAACATTTTAAGTCTGACAAACTAATGAGACGGTTGACTGAAGCAAGAATAGACTTATTCCCTAGTATTGAGGATTAGGTCTAGAGGAGAGTCTTTGGGACTGGAACTTTGAGTGATGCATCGACTCAGCTCTCATGAAATGCAGTACACTAAATGTCATATCCTTATATTCTATGTACAAAAAGAGAGTCTGATAATCAGAGAAGTTGGATTCCTTCTGACTAAGGCTTGGATAAACTCGGAATTTTAGGATCACTTAGGTCAAGGGTCTTCGAAAGATCAAGCCTTGAAAATTTCATGCGCACTGTCAGGAATTAATCCGACTCCTTCATTCTTTAGATGCTCAAGGACGAGCATGGTTTAAGTATAGGGGTATGATGAATCTTGTATTCATCATGCTAAACGCCGCAAATTAAGCCCCCCTGCTTATTCAATCCAATAAAAATACCCTTCAATTCTTTATTCTTATACTGTATTACATTGTGTACATTTTACCATTTAATTATTGTATTTAATTCCCTTTATTTTCTTGTAATTATTTTATCCCCAAAAACCCCTAAAAAATAGGTAGAATAATTGTCCATAAATCACTGACCATTAAAAACACTAAAAAAATACAAAAACATCTCAAAACCACAAAATCGGTATTTTTATCCCCTTAAAAATACCCCCAAAAATACGTTTTGTACAAATGACCTCTTTTGCATTTTTGACCAACATGAAAGTTGTATATCTTGTCGAGACGAGCAACTTTCATGTTTTGACTTTTTCCTAATTCGGCTATTAACTATTTCTTTTGTATTTTACTTTGTAATTTTACTCTGAATTTTCTCATTGGGCCACGTGGCGCTCTCTGGATCTGCCACTTGGCCCGCTTCTTCTCACGCTACCCGTCACCTCTCCTGGCCCTTGGATCAAGCTCGCCCAGACTCCATCTCATCCGTTGAAGCCTGCTCCATCCTCCACCATCCGATCTAGCTCACTGATCAAATCTTAACCACTCTCTCGCGCCCTAACCCCAACCGTCCGATCATCATTTCATCCTACGGTTTCCCTTGCACCACGTAGCCCTTCACCTCAGTCACCCGATCGCGTCCAGATCCGATGGTCCCCCAGGCTCCACGTCACCGCTCTATTCCTCACCGTTAGATCGCCTCCATCATTCAATCCTAACCACTCGCCCCCGCCTATTTCCTATCCACACGATCAGATCCTAGGATTTGATCTCCACCTTCCAAACATGCTCCACTCCCAGCCGTTGGATGTCACGATCCAACGGCTATGGTCCATCGTCAACCTCCGTAACCCCCCCCCCTTCCCCAGTCGTTTCAACTCGCGACCCCCGCTCCCCCTTCCTTTTTTGGCCGCCACCTCCAGCCATCCCTCTCGCTCATAATGCCTCCCACTCACAGCCCACTCCCCCGTCTCCTTTGCGCAACCTCCATAACACCCTCACCATCATTGCTTCGCCATTAAAACCTCTGACGAAACCCCCCATCATCACATAACCGTCAGCCTCCGCCTCCTACAAAACCCCTTCTTCTGCCACCGTAACCCTTCGTCCACCATTATTGGGCTATGCCCTAGCCTCCTCCGCCCCTCCGGTGACAGCGGAGGGGCAGAACGTTGAGGCAAAGATGTGTTTAGCTCGGTGTCGACCCGTGGCGATGCTCCACTGTGTCCTGGTGGCTCTGGCCACCACCAAGCCCGCTGGCTTGCTGACCAGCTGGGCGACGACCCCTAGGTTCTTCCGAGCCTAATCCCAAGCTCCTCCACCACTGGGTTCCCCTCCCCGATGAGGTCTTCTTCCTCCTTGTTTTTTCTCTTATTTTGTCCGATTTATCGCACCACCTCCAATCACTCACACCCTCAATCGATCAATCGACCAACTCCGCATGAACACCCACATCCTCGCCGACCCATCCCCTCTTCTCCAGAACCACCTCCGTTTCGATTTCCCTCTTCACCTGCTCCGCCGGTGAAGAAACCTCCGGCCACCGCTTCCCGTCGCTTCACGGCCGCTCACTCGCCTCACCTCACTCGCATGCATTTTCACAAGATTTGGCTATCTCTAACGCTTGCATGTACTTCAATTGTCAGAGTTTGCATCGGAGCTGATTCGAGTTCTTCTTCGTCGGCGAGGTTCCATCATTCCTCCCCTCTGACCCGCCTCGGAGCCTCGCGACGCTTCCCAGATCTTCGCCAGCCCACCGGTTGTCTTCCCCGACCTCCAAAAGCTGATAGATACGGCGGTGGTGCGAATGGCAGGTCGCCAGAGCCCCACCTTCTCCGGTGACCTGCGGAGGAGGACGAGCTACAACTGCCCTCCGATCAGATGGATCAGACGGTCATGATGATGACAAGTGAGTGACCCGAGCCCCAGCCCAACCTACAGGCTCGAGTCATTCGAACCTCAGCCGAGCCTCCAGACTTCGCCACGTGGCCCGAACCAAGGGGGCAGACCCGAGCCTAGTCTCTCACGTGCAGCGCACGTGAGGTGCTGGGTAATTTGCATAAAAGATCCGGAAGTTTTCAAGAATTTCATTTTGGTCCCCAGGCACGTGCCACACGTGCATGCCTGGGTATATTACAGGGAGCCCCTCCAAGGTTTCAGATATTGCAAAAATGCCCCTGCGTGCATGGAAAAATTGCACAAGGGCCCAAGCGGTTTTCATTAATTGCATTTAGGTCCTTCCAGGGACCTAAATGCAATATTTATCCCTTTATTTTATTGCATTTTTATTACAATTATGCCCTTGCACTGTTTTTAGCATAACTTTAGCATCGTAGGTCCAAATTGCATGATTTTAGTGTCACTTTGATCCTTATTTTGCCCTCTACATCTTAACATGCTTAATTGTCCCATTTGCCAATGTTTTAATTAAAGTGCATTTTTATGTGAAAAATGGACCATGCTCTCATTGTCTTGCTTTGATCTAATGACCGCTTTTTAATATGTTGATTAATACTACACTGATTTCATTTCTAATTTGTTGCTCACATTTTTAGGGTATAATTGTAGCATTTTATTTAGCATACATGTCCTCTTGCATATTTGATCATGCATCACTTTAACTTGCATAAAAATCAATAAAAAATAGCATGCATCATGACTTTGCTTTGTAATTACCATATTGCATCCTGTGGACCTGAAATTGAAATTAACTCATATTGTGCTTCACAAATCGAAATTCGATAAACATATTAAGTAGTCGTGTCCCTGTGTTCGACCTTGGTAGACTTGCCAAGTAAAAATATTCCACGACATTCAAAGATCGTGGTTTTTGTTGAACCAAATTCGTCTCCTATACTACGACATTATTTTAGATTATTAAAGAGGCAAAATTGACGTTCATCAAATGGCACCGTTGCCGGGGACATGACTTAGCTTAATTTTTGGATTTTGATTTTATTTGTTGAAAAATTTCAAAATTTTTAGGTCCTCATTTAATGCATCATTTCTTTGCATCATATTTGCTGATTTAAATTCTCTGAGTATTCTAACGTTTATCTTTTGTGGCAGGGCCCATGATGATCGGGGACGCTTGATCCTCATGGAGGCGTGAAGTCAGGAGCTTCCGCTGAAGAGGATGCAAAGGAATCTGTGAAGAAAGGCTGGAGTCTTTAATCAGTCATATTGCATGGCATATCTGTATTAAAAAAATTGCATCTGCATATTTACTTCCAGTCTAGCATGTTGTAAAAAAATAGAGTAGATAACTTGATGATCTACCCCCCCACACACACACGCACACTTGCACATAACACTCACTACACCCCCCATCCCCCTATGTATATCTCTCTCTATCTCTCTATCTCTCTTTGTATATATTTCACGAACCCCCTCCCCCTCACCCTTGTATCATAGGACACTCCCCCCCCCCCCTTAATTCAGACCTTACTTAGGCTATTTGTAGCCTAAGTATAGGGGGGACCTGCCTGCTTATCCCTCTCTCGTCCCATCTTCTTGTACTTAGATCAATATTGACCTAAGTATTGGGAGACCCTCCTCCTCAGTTCCGCTATATCACCTGATATTTGAATCGAGCCGTGGCTTCATGGCACTTGTGCTATGAGGACATCGCAAAATTTAAGTATAGGGGGATATACCGTATATTATTGTATATTTACTTTAGCCTTAGCTCGTGTTTTAAAAGCTTTTTAAATTTTATTTTCGGGTTGGGTTTTGGTGAACTAGTGAACTGAGTACAAACCTGTAAAAATTGTTTATTAAAAATTGAGGGATTAATTTTTGTAAATATTCCTTTATAAAAAAATTTAAAAAATTAAAAATCTTTCTTGGAATTTGACTCTGACTACTAGGCTTAGTAGACATTTTTAGTGAGGGAACCTCGGTCTCCCTTAGCAGAGTGGGTGGTTTATAGCACATCGCATTAGGCCCCGTCTTCAAGTAACACGGGTCTCGGCCTGTACTTACACCCATACTGACTAAGAGTGGATACTTTTATTTGAGCCTGGGCCAGTCATTGTCTCTCCAAGGAATTAAAAAAATTTAAATTAAAACCCATAAAAATCTACAAAAAGCCAAAAATCACACACAAAAAATCACTAACCAAAGGAGTTGGTGTATTCCTGACACATTCACACTCACTCAAGGCTTGAGGATTTTGAGGACATTGGATTTCTGTGATCTTGAGTGTCTGAGTTAACATGCCTTAGTCATTAGGTTTTTTAAGACTTAAATATCCACACTTCCCTGGTTTGAAAGATTTGAGTGCTATATTGCACTCTTCATCTCTACCTTCAAGAAAATATGATCAGCACAGTCACTTCCACAACTGCATGATTGATGAGTTGAGCTGAGATATCACTTGAGGAACTAGGATCAGAGATTTGAGTTTAGAACCGATCTAATGATATTCGAGGATGGGATAAAGTTAATGAAGGCTTTGGAAAACCCGAGTGTCAACAAAACCCTAGCCAGTATGTGAACAAGATTCATATGCTATCTCTTTGATATTTACCTATGTGCTAGGGTGTGATGAAACTTAAATGAAAAATTATTGATCAGTGTGCGCCCACTTTTGGTAAAAGCAGTGGAGCTAGCCAACAAAAGAAAAGAAATGTCAATGAAAAAAGCTCTAAATTCCAAAGTCAAATTACAAATGAGCTTCCACCAATTGCGAGCACTCCCAAACATTTTCAAAGTGTCCACTTGGACCAAGCGCTAATTAGGACCAACGAGTCAGGCTGACACCACAAAAAGGGCCCTGCATCATAAGCGCTACAAGTCTGGGTGTCGAAGGTATCTTAGATACTCAGAAAAGACACACCCCGGTGTACTCCCAGAAAAACAAGTGCAGACGACTCCAACTCTCTTGACGGACACATCGGTCAACAAAATAATAATTTATAAGTGTTGAGTAAAAAGGCACTCGAGAGGTCCCTTGTTCCAATGTGAGGGTGAGAAAAATAGACACAATCCCATTACCTCCATCATCTGGCCATCCATCAACATTTCAAGTCTGACAAACTAATGAGACGGTTGACTGAAGCAAGAATAGACTTATTCCCTAGTATTGAGGATTAGGTCTAGAGGAGAGTCTTTGGGACTGGAACTTTGAGTGATGCATCGACTCAGCTCTCATGAAATGCAGTACACTAAATGCCATATCCTTATATTCTATGTACAAAAAGAGAGTCTGATAATCAGAGAAGTTGGATTCCTTCTGACTAAGGCTTGGATAAACCCGGAATTTTAGGATCACTTAGGTCAAGGGTCTTCGAAAGATCAAGCCTTGAAAATTTCATGCGCACTGTCAGGAATTAATCCGACTCCTTCATTCTTTAGATGCTCGAGGACGAGCATGGTTTAAGTATAGGGGTATGATGAATCTCATATTCATCAGGCTAAAAGCCACAAATTAAGCCCCCCTGCTTATTCAATCCAATAAAAATACCCTTCAATTCTCTATTCTTATACTGTATTACATTGTGTACTTTTACCATTAAATTATTGTATTTAATTCCCTTTATTTTCTTGTAATTATTTTATCCCTAAAAACCCCTAAAAATTAGGTAGAATAATTGTCCATAAATCACTGACCATTAAAAAACACTCAAAACCACAAAATCGGTATTTTTATCCCCTTAAAAATACCCCCAAATATACATTTTGTACAAATGACCTCTTTTTGATTTTTGACCAACATGAAAGTTGTAGATCTCGTCGAGACGAGCAACTTTCATGTTTTGACATTTTCCTAATTCGGCTTCTAACTATTTCTTTTGTATTTTTCTTTGTAATTTTACTCTGAATTTTCTCATTGGGCCACGTGGCGCTCTCTAGAGCCGCCACTTGGCCCACTTCTTCTCACGCCACCCGTCACCTCTCTTGGCCCTTGGATCAAGCTCGCCCAGACTCCATCTCATCCGTTGAAGCCTGCTCCATCCTCCACCATCCGATCTAACTCACTGATCAAATCTTAACCACTCTCTCGCGCCCTAACCCCAACCGTCCGATCATCATTTCATCCTACGGTTTCCCTTGCGCCACGCTGCCCTTCACCTCAGTCACCCGATCACGTCCAGATCCGATGGTCCCCCAGGCT
The DNA here is from genome assembly GCA_037367405.1 of Ottelia alismoides. Taxonomy (NCBI): domain Eukaryota; kingdom Viridiplantae; phylum Streptophyta; class Magnoliopsida; order Alismatales; family Hydrocharitaceae; genus Ottelia; species Ottelia alismoides. The sequence continues at coordinate 182,503 of JAZKJV010009163.1, forward strand.
CCACGTCACCTCTCTATTCCTCACCGTTAGATCGCCTCCATCATTCAATCCTAACCACTCGCCCCCGCCTATTTCCTAGCCACACGATCAGATCCTAGGATTTGATCTCCACCTTCCAAACGTGCTCCACTCCCAGCCGTTGGTTCTCACGATCCCACGTCTATGGTCCATCGTCAACCTCCGTAACCCCCCCCTTCCCCAGCCGTTTCAACTCGCAACCCCCACTCCCCCTTCCTTTTTTGGCCGCCACCTCCGGCCATCCCACTCTCTCATAACGCCTCCCACTCACAGCCCACTCCCCTGCCTCCTTCGCGCAACCTCCATAACACCCTCACCATCATTGCTTCGCCATTAAAACCTCTGACGAAACCCCCCATCATCACATAACCGTCAGCCTCTGCCTCCTACAAAACCCCTTCCACCACCACCGTAACCCTTCGTCCACCATTATTGGGCTATGCCCTAGCCTCCTCCGCCCCTCCGGTGACAGCGGAGGGGCAGAACGTTGAGGCAAAGACGGGTTTAGCTCGGTGTCGACCCACGGCGATGCTCCACCGTGTCCTCGTGGCTCCGGCCACCACCAAGCCCGCTGGCTTGCTGACCAGTTGGGCGACGACCCCTAGTTTCTTCCAAGCCTAATCCCAAGCTCCTCCGCCACTAGGTTCCCCTCCCCGACGAGGTCTTCTTCCTCCTTGCTTTTTCTCTTATTTTGTCCTATTTATCGCACCACCTCTAGTCACTCACACCCTCAATCGATCAATCGACCAACTCTGCATGAACACCCACATCCTCGCCGACTCATCTCCTTTTCTCTAGAACCACCTCCGTTCCGACTTCCCTCTTCACCTGCTCCGCCGGTGAAGAAACCTCCGGCCACCGCTTCCCGTTGCTTCACGGCCGCTCACTCGCCTCACCTCACTCGCATGCATTCTCACAAGATTCGGCTATCACTAACGCTTGCATGTACTTCAATTGCCGGAGTTTGCATCGGAGCTGATTCGAGTTCTTCTTCGCAGGCGAGGTTCCATCATTCCTCCCCTCTGACCCACCTCGGAGCCTCGCGGCGCTTCCCAGATCTTCGCCAGCCCACCGACTGTCTTCCCCTGACCTCCAAAAGCTGATAGATACGGCGGTGGTGCGAATGGCAGGTCGCCGGAGCCCCACCTTCTCCGGTGATCTGCAGAGGAGGATGACCTACAGCTGTCGTCCGATCAGATGGATCGGACGGTCACGATGATGACAAGTGGCTGACCCGAGCCTCCAGCCCAACCTACAGGCTCGGGTCATCCGAACCTCAGCCGAGCCTCTAGACTTTGCCACGTGGCCCGAACCACGGGGGCAGACCCGAGCCTAGTCTCTCACGTGCAGCGCACGTGAGGTGTTGGGTAATTTGCATAAAAGACCCGGAAGTTTTCAAGAATTGCATTTTGGTCCCCATGCACGTGCATCACGTGTGTGCCTGGGTATATTACAGGGAGCCCTTCCAAGGTTTCAGATATTACAAAAATACCCATACACGCATGGAAAAATTGCACAAGGGCCCAAGCAGTTTTCATTAATTGCATTTCGGTCCTTCTTGGGACCTAAATCCAATATTTATCCTTTTATTTTATTGCATTTTTATTACAATTATGCCCTTGCACTGTTTCTAGCATAACTTTAGCATCGTAGGTCCAAATTGCATGATTTTAGTGTCACTTTGATCCTTATTTTGTCCTCTACATCTTAATATGCTTAATTGTCCCACTTGCCACTGTTTTAATTAAAGTGCATTTTTATGTGAAAAATGGACCCTGCTCTCATTGTCTTGCTTTGATCTAATGACCGCTTTTTAATATGATGATTAATACTACACTGATTTCATTTCTAATTTGTTGCTCACATTTTTCGAGTATAATTGTAGCCTTTTATTTAGCATACATGTCCTCTTGCATATTTGATCATGCATCACTTTAACTTGCATAAAAATTAATAAAAAATAGCATGCATCATGGCTTTGCTTTGTAATTACCATATTGCATCCTGTGGACCTGAAACTGAAATTAACTCATATTGTGCTTCACAAATCGAAATTCGATAAACATACTAAGAAGTCGTGTCCCTGTGTTCGACTTTGGTAGACTTTCCAAGTAAAAATATTCCACGACATTCAAAGATCGTGGTTTTTGCTGAACCAAATTTGTCTCCTATACTACGACATTATTTTAGATTATTAAAGAGGCGAATTTGACGTTCATCAAATGTCGTCGTTGCCGGGGACACGGCTTAGCTTAATTTTTGGATTTTGATTTTATTTGTTGAAAAATTTCAAAATTTTTAGGTCCTTGTTTAATGCATCATTTCTTTGCATCATACTTGATGATTTAAATTCTCTGATTATTCTAACGTTTATCTTTTGTGGCAGGGCCCATGATGATCGGGGATGCTTGATCCTCATGGAGGCGTGAAGTCGGGAGCTTCCGCTGAAGAGGTCGCAAAGGAATCTGTGAAGAAAAGCTGGAGTCTTTTAATCAGTCAGATTGCATGGCATATCTGTATTAAAAAAAATTGCATCTGCATATTTACTTCCAGTCTAACATGTTGTAAACAAATAGAGTAGATCACTTGATGATCTACCCCACCCCCCACACACACACATACGCACACTTGCACATAACACTCACCACACCCCCCATCCCCCTCTGTATATCTCTCTCTATTTCTCTATCTCTCTATGTATATATTTCACGAACCCCCTCACCCTTGTATCATAGGACACTCCCCCCCCCTAATTCAGACCTTACTTAGGCTATTTGTAGCCTAAGTATAGGGGGGACCTGCCTGCTTATCCCTCCCTCGTCCCGTCTTCTTGTACTTAGGTCAATATTGACCTAAGTATAGGGGGACCCTCCTCCTCAGTTCTGCCATATCACCCAATATTTGAATCGAGTCGTGGCTTCATGGCACTTGTGCTATGAGGACATAGCAAAATTTAAGTATAGGGGGATATACCGTATATTATTGTATATTTACTTTAGCCTTAGCTCGTGTTTTTAAAGCTTTCTAAATTTTATTTTCGGGCTGGGTTTTGGTAAGCTAGTGAACTGAGTACAAACCTGTAAAAATTGTTTATTAAAAATTGAGGGATTAATTTTTGTAAATATTCTTGTATAAAAAAATTTAAAAAATTAAAAATCTTTCTTGGAATTTGACTCTGACTACTAGGCTTAGTAGACATTTTCAGTGGGGGAACCTTGGTCTCCCTTAGCAGAGTGGGTGGTTTATAGGACATCGCATTTGGCCCCGTCCTCAAGTAACACGGGTCTCGACCCGTACTTACACCCATACTGGCTAAGAGTGGATACTTTTATTTGAGCCTGGGCCAGTCATTGTCTCTCCAAGGAATTAAAAAAAATTAAATTAAAACCCATAAAAATCTGCAAAAAAGCCAAAAACCACACACAAAAAATCACTAACCTAAGGAGTTGGTGTATTCCTGACACATTCACACTCACTAAAGGCTTGAGGATTTTGAGGACACTGGATTTCTGTGATCTTGAGAGTCTGAGTTAACATGCCTTAGTCAGTAGGGGTTTTAAGACTTAAATACCCACACTTCCCTGGTTTGAAAGATTTGAGTGCTATATTGCACTCTTCATCTCTAACTTCAAGAAAATATGATCAGCACGGTCACTTCCACATCTGCATGATTGATGAGTTGAGCTGAGATATCATTTGAGGAACTAGGATCAGATATTTGAGTTTAGAACCGATCTAATGATATTCGAGAATGGGATAAAGTTAATGATATCTCTTTGATATTCGAGAATGGGAAAACCTGAGTGTCAACAAAACCCTAGCCAGTATGTGAACAAGATTCATATGCTATCTCTTTGATATTTACCTATGTGCCAGGGTGTGATGAAACTTAAATGAAAAATTGTTGATCAGTGTGCGCCCACTTTTGGTAAAAGCAGTGGAGCTAGCCAACAAAAGAAAAGAAATGTCAATGAAAAAAGCTCTAAATTCCAAAGTCAAATTACAAATGAGCTTCCACCAATGGCGAGCGCTCCCAAACATTTTCAAAGTGTCTACTTGGACCAAGCGCTAATTAGGACCAAGGAGTCAGGCTGACACCACAAAAAGGGCCATGCATCATAAGCGCTACAAGTCTGGGAGTCGAAGGTATCTTAGATACTCAGAAAAGATACACCCCGGTGTACTCCCAGAAAAACAAGTGCAGACGACTCCAACTCTCTTGATGGACACATTGGTCAACAAAATAATAATTTACAAGTGTTGAGTAAAAAGGCACTCGAGAGGTCCCTTGTTCCAATGTGAGGGTGAGAAAAATAGACACAATCCCATTACCTCCATCATCTGGCCGACCATCAACATTTCAAGTCTGACAAACTAATGAGACGGTTGACTGAAGCAAGAATAGACTTATTCTCTAGTATTGAGGATTAGGTCTAGAGGAGAGTCTTTGGGACTGGAACTTTGAGTGATGCATCGACTCAGCTCTCATGAAATGCAGTACACTAAATGTCATATCCTTATATTCAATGTACAAAAAGAGAGTCTGATAATCAGAGAAGATGGATTCCTTCTGACTAAGGCTTGGATAAACCCGGAATTGTAGGATCACTTAGGTCAAGGGTCTTCGAAAGATCAAGCCTTGAAAATTTCACGCGCACTGTCAGGAATTAATCCGACTCCTTCATTCTTTAGATGCTCGAGGACGAGCATGGTTTAAGTATAGGGGTATGATGAATCTTATATTCATCAGGCTAAAATCCAATAAAAATACCCTTTAATTCTTTATTCTTATACTGTATTACATTGTGTACATTTTACCATTAAATTATTGTATTTAATTCTCTTTATTTTCTTGTAATTATTTTATCCCTAAAAACCCCTAAAAATTAGGTAAAATAATTGTCCATAAATCAATGACCATTAAAAAACACTAAAAAATACAAAAACATCTCAAAACCACAAAATCGGTATTTTTATCGCCCTAAAAATACCCCCAAAAATACGATTTGTACAAATGACCTCTTTTGGCTTTTTGATCAACATAAAAGTTGTATATCTCGTTGAGACGAGCAACTTTCATGTTTTGACTTTCTCCTAATTCGGCTTCTAACTATTTCTTTTGTATTTTTCTTTGTAATTTTACTTTGAATTTTCTCATTGGGCCACGTGGCGCTCTCTGGAGCCGCCACTTGGCCTGCTTCTTCTCACGCCACCCGTCACCTCTCCTGGCCATTGGATAAAGCTCGCCCAGACTCCATCTCATCCATTGAAGCCTGCTCCATCCTCCACCATCCGATCTAACTCACTGATCAAATCTTAACCACTCTCTCGCACCCTAACCCCAACCGTCCGATCATCATTTCATCCTATGGTTTCCCTTGCGCCACGCCGCCCTTCACCTCAGTCACCCGATCGTGTACAGATCTGATGGTCCCCCAGGCTCCACGTCACCGCTCTATTCCTCACCGTTAGATTGCCTCCATCATTCAATCCTAACCACTCGCCCCCGCCTATTTCCTAGCCACACGATCAGATCCTAGGATTTGATCTCCACCTTCCAAACGTGCTCCACTCCCAGCCATTGGATCTCACGATCTGACGGCTATGGTCCATTATCAACCTCCGTAACTCCCCCTTCCCCAGCCGTTTCAACTCGCGACCCCCGCTCCCCCTTCCTTTTTTGGCCTCCACCTCCGGCCAGCCTTCTCGCTCATAACACCTCCCAGTCACATCCCACTCCCCCGCCTCCTTCGCGCAACCTCCATAACACCCTCACCATCATTGCTTCGCCATTAAAACCACTGACGAAACCCCCCATCATCACATAACCGTCAGCCTCTGCCACCTACAAAACCCCTTCCTCTGCCACTGTAACCCTTCGTCCACCATTATTGGGCTATGCCCTAGCCTCCTCCGCCCCTCCGGTGACAGCGGAGGGGCAGAACGTTGAGGCAAACACGGGTTTAGCTCGGTGTCGACCCACGGCGATGCTCCGCCATGTCCTGGAGGCTCCGGCCACCACCGAGCCCGTTGGCTTGCTGACCAGCTGGGCGACGACCCCTAGGTTCTTCCGAGCCTAATCCTAAGATCCTCCGCCACTGGGTTCCCCTCCCCGACGAGGTCTTCTTCCTCCTTGCTTTTTCTCTTATTTTCTCCGATTTATCGCACCACCTCCAGTCACTCACACCCTCAATCGATCAATCGACCAACTCTGCATGAACACCCACATCCTCGCCGACCCATCTCCTCTTCTCCAGAACCACCTCCGTTCCGACTTCCCTCTTCACCTGCTCCGCCGGTGAAGAAACCTCCGGCCACCGCTTCCCGTCGCTTCACGGCCGCTCACTCGCCTCACCTCACTCGCATGCATTCTCACAAGATTTGGCTATCTCTAACGCTTGCATGCACTTCAATTGCCGGAGTTTGCGTCGGAGCTGATTCGAGCTCTTCTTCGCCGGTGAGGTTCCATCATTCCTCCCCTCTGACCCGCCTCGGAGCCTCGCAGCACTTCCTAGATCTTCGCCAGCCCACCGGCTGTCTTCCCCGACCTCCAAAAGCTGATAGATACGACGGTGGTGCGAATGGCAGGTCGCCGGAGCCCCGCCTTCTCCGGTGACCTGCGGAGGAGGACGAGCTACAGCTGCCATCCGATCAGATGGATCGGACGGTCACGATGATGACACGTGGCTGACTTGAGCCTCCAGCCCAACCTACAAGCTCGGGTCATCCGAACCTCAGCCGAGCCTCCAGACATCGCCACGTGGCCCGAACCACGGGGGCTGACCCGAGCCTAGTCCCTCACGTGCAGCGCACGTGAGGTGCTGGGTAATTTGCATAAAAGACCCGGAAGTTTTCAAGAATTGCATTTTGGTCCCCAGGCACGTGCCTTACGTGCGTGCCTGGGTATATTACAGGGAGCCCCTCCAAGGTTTCAGATATTGCAAAAATGCCCCTGCGTGCATGGAAAAATTGCACAAGGGCCCAAGTGGTTTTCATTAATTGCATTTAGGTCCTTCCAGGGACCTAAATGCAATATTTATCCCTTTATTTTATTGCATTTTTATTACAATTGTGCCCTTGCACTGTTTTTAGCATAACTTGAGCATTCCAAATTGCATGATTTTAGTGTCACTTTGATCCTTATTTTGTCCTCTACATCTTAACAAGCTTAATTGTCCCATTTGCCACTGTTTTAATTAAAGTGCAGATTTATGTGAAAAATGGACCCTGCTCTCATTGTCTTGCTTTGATCTAATGATCGCTTTTTAATAAGATGATTAATACTACACTGATTTCATTTCTAATATGTTGCTCACATTTTTGGGTATAATTGTAGCCTTTTATTTAGCATATATGTCCTCTTGCATATTTGATCATGCATCACTTTAACTTTCATAAAAATCAATAAAAAATATCATGCATCATGGCTTTGCTTTGTATTTACCATATTGCATCCTGTGGACCTGAAATTGAAATTAACTCATATTGAACTTCACAAATCGAAATTCGTTAAACATATTAAGTAGTTGTGTCCCTGTGTTCGACCTTGGTAGACTTGCCAAGTAAAAATATTCCACGACATTCAAAGATCGTGGTTTTTGCTGAACCAAATTCGTCTCCTATACTACGATATTATTTTAGATTATTAAAGAGGCGAATTTGATGTTCATCAAATGGCGTCGTTGCCGGGGACACGGCTTAGCTTAATTTTTGGATTTTGATTTTATTTGTTGAAAAATTTCAAAATTTTTAGGTCCTCGTTTCATGCTTCATTTCTTTGCATCATATTTGCTGATTTAAATTCTCTGAGTATTCTAACGTTTATCTTTTGTGGTAGGGCCCATGATGATCAGTGACGCTTGATCCTCATGGAGGCGTGAAGTCAGGAGCTTCCGCTGAAGAGGCCGCAAAGGAAACTGTGAAGAAAGGCTGGAGTCTTTTAATCAGTCAGATTGCACGGCATATCTGTATTAAAAAAATTACATCTGCATATTTACTTCCAGTCTAGCATGTTGTAAAAAAAATAGAGTAGATCACTTGATGATCTACCCCCCCCCCCACACACACACACACTTGCACATAACACTCACCACACCCCCCCATCCCCCTCTGTATATCTCTCTCTATCTCTCTATCTCTCTGTGTATATATTTCATGAACCCCCTCCCCCTCACCCTTGTATCATAGGACACTCCCCCCCTTAATTCAGACCTTACTTAGGCTATTTGTAGCCTAAGTATAGGGGGGACCTGCCTGCATATCCCTCCCTTGTCCCGTCTTCTTGTACTTAGGTCAATATTGACCTAAGTATAGGGGGACCCTCCTCCTCAATTCCGCTATATCACCCGATATATGAATCGAGTCGTGGCTTCATGGCACTTGTGCGATGAGGACATAGCAAAATTTAAGTATAGGGGGATATATTGTATATTATTGTATATTTACTTTAGCCTTAGCTCGTGTTTTTTAAGCTTTTTAAATTTTATTTTCGGGCTGGGTTTCGGTAAACTAGTGAACTGAGTACAAACCTGTAAAAATTATTTATTAAAAATTGAGTGATTAATTTTTATAAATATTCCTGTATAAAAAAATTAAAAAATTAAAAATCTTTCTTGGAATTTGACTCTGACTATTAGGCTTAGTAGACATTTTCAGTCAGGGAACCTCGGTCTCCCTTAGCAGGGTGGGTGGTTTATAGGACATCGCATTTGGCCCCATCCTCAAGGAACACGGGTCTCGGCCCGTACTTACACCCTTATTGGCTAAGAGTGGATACTTTTATTTGAGCCTGGGCCAGTCATTGTCTCTCCAAGGAATTAAAAAAATTAAATTAAAACCCATAAAAATCTGCAAAAAGCCAAAAATCACACACAAAAAATCACTAACCTAAGGAGTTGGTGTATTCCTGACGCATTCACACTCACTCAAGGCTTGAGGATTTTGAGGACACTGGATTTCTGTGATTTTGAGAGTCTAAGTTAACATGCCTTAGTCATTAGGGTTTTTAAGACTTAAATATCCACACTTCCCTGGTTTGAAAGATTTGAGTGCTATATTGCACTCTTCATCTCTACCTTCAAGAAATATGATCAGCACAGTCACTTCCACAACTGCATGATTGATGAGTTGAGCTGAGATATCACTTGAGGAACTAGGATCAGAGATTTGAGTTTAGAACCGATCTAATGATATTCGATAATGGGAGAAAGTTAATGAAGGCTTTAGAAAACTTGAGTGTCAACAAAACCCTAGCCAGTATGTGAACAAGATTCATATGCCATCTCTTTGATATTTACCTATGTGCCAGGGTGTGATGAAACTTAAATGAAAAATTGTTGATTAGTGTGCGCCAACTTTTGGTAAAAGCAGTGGAGCTAGCCAACAAAAGAAAAGAAATGTCAATGAAAAAAGCTCTAAATTCCAAAGTCAAATTACAAATGAGCTTCCACCAATGGCAAGCGCTCCCAAATGTTTTCAAAGTGTCCACTTGGACCAAGTGCTAATTAGGACCAAGGAGTCGGGCTGACACCACAAAAAGGGCCCTGCATCGTAAACGATACAAGTCTGGGTGTCGAAGGTATCTTAGATACTCAAAAAAGACACACCGGTGTACTCCCAAAAAACAAGTGTAGACGACTCCAACTCCCTTGACGGACACATTGGTCAACAAAATAATAATTTACATGTGTTGAGTAAAAAGGCACTCGAGAGGTCCCTTGTTCCAATGTGAGGGTGAGAAAAATAAACACAATCCCATTACCTCCATCATCTGGCCATCCATCAACATTTCAAGTCTAACAAACTAATGAGACGGTTGACTGAAGCAAGAATAGACTTATTCCCTAGAATTGAGGATTAGGTCTAGAGGAGAGTCTTTGGAACTGTAACTTTGAGTGATGCATCGACTCAGCTCGCATGAAATGCAGTACACTAAATTTCATATCCTTATATTCTATGTACAAAAAGAGAGTCTGATAATCAGAGAAGTTGGATTCCTTCTGACTAAGGCTTGGATAAACACGGAATTTTAGGATCACTTAGGTCAAGGGTCTTCGAAAGATCAAGCCTTGAAAATTTCACGCGCACTGTCAGGAATTAACCCGACTCCTTCATTCTTTAGATGCTCGAGGACGAGCAAGGTTTAAGTATAGGGGTATGATGAATATCGTATTCATCATGCTAAAAGCCGCAAATTAAGCCCCCTTGCTTATTCAATCCAATAAAAATACCCTTCTATTCTTTGTTCTTATATTGTATTACATTGTGTAAATTTTACCATTAAATTACTATATTTAATTCCCTTTATTTTCTTTTAATTATTTTATCCCAAAAACTCCTAAAGATTAGGTAGAATAATTGTCCATAAATCACTTACCATTAAAAAACACTAAAAAATACAAAAACATCTTAAAACCACAAAATCAATATTTTTATCCGCTTAAAAATACCCCCAAAAATACGTTTTGTACAAATGATCTCTTTTGGCTTTTTGACCAACAAGAAAGTTGTCGATATCGTCGAGACGAGCAACTTTCATGTTTTGACTTTTTCCTAATTCGTCTTCTAACTATTTCTTTTGTATTTTTCTTTGTAATTTTACTCTAAATTTTCTCATTGGGCCACGTGGCGCTCTCTGGAGCTGCCACTTGGCTCGCTTCTTCTCACGTCTCCTGTCACCTCTCCTGGCCCTTGGATCAAGCTCGCCCAGACTCCATCTCATCCGTTGAAGCCCACTCCATCCTCCACCGTCCGATCTAACTCTCTGATCAAATCTTAACCACTCTCTCGCGCCCTAACCCCAACCGTCCGATCATTATTTCATCCTACGGTTTCCCTTGCGCCACGTCGCCCTTCACCTCAGCCACCCGATCGCGTCCAGATCCGATGGTCCCCCAGGCTCCACGTCACTGCTCTATTCCTCACCGTTAGATCGCCTCCATCATTCAATCCTAACCACTCACCCCCGTCTATTTCCTAGCCACACGATCAGATCCTAGGATTTGATCTTCACCTTCCAAACGTGCTCCACTCCCAGCCATTGGATCTCACGATCAAACAGCTATGGTCTATCGTCAACCTCCGTAACACCCCCCCTTCCCCAGCCGTTTCAACTCGCGACCCCCGCTCCCCCTTCCTTTTTTGGCCGCCACCTCCGTCCATCCCTCTCGCTCATAACGCCTTCCACTCACAACCCACTCCCCCGTCTCCTTCGCGCAACCTCCATAACACCCTCACATCATTGCTTCGCCATTAAAACCTCTGACGAAACCCCGCATCATCACATAACCGTCAGCCTCTGCCTCCTACAAAACCCCTTCCTCTGCCATTGTAACCCTTCGTCCACCATTATTGGGCTATGCCCTAGCCTCCTCCGTCCCTCTGGTGACAGCGGAGGGTCAGAACGTTGAGGCAAAGACGGGTTTAGCTCGGTGTCGACCCACGACGATGCTCCGTCGTGTCCTGGTGGCTCCGACCACCACCGAGCCCGTTGGCTTGCTGACCAGCTGGGCGACGACCCCTAGGTTCTTCTGAGCCTAATCCCCAGCTCCTCCGCCACTGGGTTCCCCTCCCCGACGAGGTCTTCTTCCTCCTTGCTTTTTCTCTTATTTTCTCTGATTTATCGCACCACCTCCAGTCACTCACACCCTCAATCGATCACTCGATCAACTCCGCATGAACTCCCACATCCTCGCCGACCCATCTCCTCTTCTCCAGAACCACCTCCGTTCTGACTTCCCTCTTCACCTGCTCCACCGGTGAAGAAACCTCCGGCCACCGCTTCCCGTCGCTTCATGGCCGCTCACTCCCTCACCTCACTCGCACGCATTCGCACAAGCTTCGGCTATCTCTAACGGTTGCAGGTACTTCAAGTGCCAGAGTTTGCATCGGAGCAGATTCGAGTTCTTCTTCGCCGACGAAGTTCCATCGTTCCTCCCCTCCGACACGCATCGGAGCCTCGCGGCGCTTCCCAGATCTTCGCCCAGCCCATCGGTTGTCTTCCCCAACGTCTAGAAGCTGATAGATACGGTGGTGGTGCGAATGGTAGGTCGTCGGAGCCCCTCCTTCTCTGGTGACCTGCGGAGGAGGACGAGCAACAGCTGTCGTCCGATCAGATGGATCGGACGGTTACGATGATGACACGTGGCTGACCCGAGCGTCCAGCCCAACCTACAGGCTCGGGTCATCCAAACCTCAGCCGAGCCTCCAGACTTTGCCACGTCCCCCGAACCACAGGGGCTGACCCGAGCCTAGTCCCTCACGTGTAGCGCACGTGAGGTGCTGGGTAATTTGCATAAAAGACTCGGAAGTTTTCAAGAATTGCATTTTGGTCCCCAAGCACGTACCTCACGTGTGTGCCTGGGTATATTACAGGAAGCCCCTCCAAGGTTTCAGATATTGCAAAAATGCCCATGCGCATGGAAAAATTACACAAGGGCCCATGCAGTTTTCATTAATTTCATTTAGGTCCTTCCAAGGACCTAAATGCAATATTTATCCCTTTATTTTATTGCATTTTTATTACAATTATGCCCTTGCATTGTTTTTAGCATAACTTGAGCATCGTAGGTCCAAATTGCATGATTTTAGTGTCGTTTTGATCCTTATTTTTTCCTCTACATCTTAGCATGCTTAATTATCCCATTTGCCACTGTTTTAATTAAAGTGCATTTTTATGTGAAAAATGGACCCTGCTCTCATTGTCTTGCTTTGATCTGATGACCGCTTTTTAATATGATGATTTCATTTCTAATCTGTTGCTCACATTTTTAGGGTATAATTGTAGCCTTTTATTTAGCATACATGTCCTCTTGCATATTTGATCATTTATCACTTTAACTTGTATAAAAATCAATAAAAAAATAGCATGCATCATGGCTTTGCTTTCTAATTACCATATTGCATCCTGTGGACCTGAAATTGAAATTAACTTATATTGTGCTTCACAAATCAAAATTCGATAAACATATTAAGTAGTCGTGTCCCTGTATACGACCTTGGTAGACTTGCCAAGTAAAAATATTCCACAACATTCAAAGATCGTGCTTTTTGCTGAACCAAATTCGTCTCCTATACTACGACATTATTTTAGATTATTAAAGAGGTGAATTTGATGTTCATCAGTAATACTATTACTTGTTTGTGGTTTAGACAAAACGATCCGAGAAGTGTTCTTGGATCATGTGGTTTCGTCACATAGAAAATTTTAATTTCCGCTTCATCGAGCAACTAGTGCGACTAGTCTCTCCTGATAGCATACGATGCGATCCTCATGCTTCCGTGATGTGCTTGAAGATTTTTCCCATATCCTTCAAGTGGTTTTAGAGCCATGTTTTCGAAGGTTTTAGATGAGATCCATGAACTTACGAAAATTTGGGCTCGATTGGGTTCATGAAAATTTTAGCATTTCAATTTTTGCAGCCTATCTTGTGATAAAATTTCGGCCCTGTTTAAAATATTTAAACATGAAATTTTAAATTGGATAATGTTCCCCTTTTATCTAAGGAAACAATAAAATTTGAGTTTGCATGATTTGGAATCTGATAACTCAAGTTATGATGTTTTTAATAACAATATATCCACTATTTCAGGAATGATGGTTAGTGACGTAATTAAAGAGTTAATTACGTATCCTAAATGCCAGGAAATGCATAATTATTACTTGGGTTCTATTTTAAATCAAATTGACGAACAAAATAAATTTAGTTTGCGTTAATTGTATTTAAATTGATCGAGTTATGTTAATTTTAGTGAGTAGGGGTCACTACTGGAAATTAACAAACTCGATCATGAACCTTGTGATAGTCATTCAAATAAATTGACGAAAATGAAAATTAATTGTTAATTTTTTGATATGATTATTGATAAATATATGTGAAATAATTAAAGATGATAATTTTTTTTGAATGACATTGCATTGACCAAAATGATATGATAGTTGATCTTGATCACAATTGGTTAATACGAAATTTCCAGCAAACATTGTTTTCATGAAAACTCTAGTTTATCCTACAATAGTTGTAGGACAACATTTACATGCAAAATCTTGTTGCTTGAATAGGATTGGGGATTTGTTTAGCAAATCTCCTTGTAATATTATAAAAAATGGTTTTGATGAATATTATATGGTATAATTTCGATTGAAAACCCGATGATCATCTCAAGTACAGAGTGATCTATTTTACATTATCCTTTCCCGAGGCGGATATGGTGCCTAGTTGGGGAGCGTTGGGGTAGCAGGTTGCACCGTGTGCGGTCTATCCAACTTCCATCGGTACTGACCATGACAGCAGGTAGAGAACGAATGATGCTTGAGAGAGCATGATGTATTTTTCTAATTTATAAAATTCGAATTAATACATACCTTTAGATAATACCATATATTCAAGTAAAATCAAGTTTGTTGATTTAACTGGATTGATAATTAATTTGATGTGATTAAGTTAATTATATCCATTCAAAAGCACTCTATTATGAATAGATGTGTATTTCCCTTGGAAGAATTAATCGTAATGAATATGATTCATAATGATTAATTAGAATTTGAATATGATATGGAGGATCACATAAGTGACATCCATGGTCTCCCGTCAAGGCGAAGGGTTCTGTCGCCATATATTGTATGAAGTGACAGCTCCTGCATACAATCCATTTGGATCGGGCTCTTCGCTTCTCGAAAGAGTAAGACTGTATACGTAGTGTCCCCAATATCGAGTCCTCATATTATTGGGGTGATATTGGATTGCGTATAGCGAGTATTAAGCATGTTGACGGTTGGTTCAATTAATGACAGGTCAACATCACCTTAGGGTGGTGGGCTCGAGTGTTGAAGACCGAATTGGGAGATGCAAGTTGGACTTGCAAGGCAGAATGTGTTCCCGCAGTTTTTTATCCGAGTTACAAGTTCTTATATTATTGGGATGTAACAAAGATAAGGAAGGAGATCCCAGATCTTGCTTGAGATATAATGGTAAGTATATCTCTTACACTGAAAGTGATTAAGGGAATGAACTTTCAGTGTTGACAATGCAGGACAACCTTGATATAAAAACTCCTAAATCAAAGTGAAATATGTATATATATATATAAATATATATACACTTATGCAAATTTCTTATTTCAGATAATCTTCCATTAAACCCACTCAATGTTATACTCAATAATAACCAGTAAAATATCATGGATTGGACTCATGATCCAGATATTGTACTTGCAGTTGGACACATATTGTATGTGGTTGCAATGTGCAAGTCTGCTCATAATAATGAGGAATGACACTTAAATAGACAATAGATCTACAACCTTAGGGTTTGTATGTCTCTGAAGTCTTGATCTCATTGAATGTACTTTGGAAGTGACATGTTGATGATGATCGCAATTGTCAAATTAATCCTTATAAAACCCTAAGAAGATATTTTGGCATACATATGTGCTCTAGACATATAATCATGAATGACTTGGTTCACTCTATCATGCAGAATGGTAGCTCTATAAGAGATGATGTATTCGAAATATTTGAATACCTACCTGAACCAATGTTTTGAGAGTCTAGATGGATGTAGACATGATGAGTGTCATCATTCTACTGTCTATACTCTAGTCATTCATGAAGCTTCATAATATTCATATTTTATGAATTTAATAAAGCTTGTATAAATGTTGAAATGCTCTTACATTGAATTCTTTTGAATTTAACATAAGAGATCCTTAGTCTTAAGCAATGGTTGTTAAAGGGGGCGCAGTGTAAGCATGGGTTAGACCAAAGATGAGAAGGATAGTCAAAGAGTTGACCGTACTTTTATGACTTCCATATGACATCCTAAGAGTTGGATGAATGCCGATACTGTAATAAGTTGATGTGTTGATTGTATGACTATCAAGTCTATCTAAAATCCTTAGTGAAGGACTCAAATAGAGCATCAGAATAATCTACATATAATCATTGACTTTGACTTACTTATTTCATAATATAGAGTCTTATAATTGTATCTCAATCTTCTAACAACACTTGCAATGGGTTGCATATGTTATAGAAGACTGGAGAATTTGATCTTCAGGTTTAATAGTCATCTACATAGATTTTGATGCAATTATTGCAACAATCTCTATTGGATAGATGGACTTCATATTTTCAGTGGGAGAGCCCTTTGTCTTAGAGAATGTCTCTATGATCTAGATACAAGAATACACTCATAGTTTATTTATAAATGTTGGAAATAAACATGAATTCTGGAATAAACCTATCATAAAGAGTTATGATGGATATATTTCAGATAGTAATCTGGCATCTAGTGGACTCTACAAAATTAGAAAATTAATGAATGATTCATTGAGATTTCTAAAACTGAAAATTAAACCGTTAAAAGATCAATAGGAGGATGAAGATCATTTGACAATGATCTGGCATCAAGTTTTGGACATATGTCAGTTGATGAGATCAATGGACTAGTAAGATATGAAACTTTAGAATGTCTAAAATTTCAAATCTTACATCCTTGTGAATATAATATTCAAAGTAAAATGTCCAATACACCCTTCTCTGGGAATGGTGTTAGATGTCAAGGTAATCAGGATCTCATATATATTGATGTATGTGGATCATCTATATCATAATGAACATTGATGATATGTAATATCATTTAATGATTATTTGTGATATAAGATTTCTTTACTTCGCCATTAGAAACCTTTGAAATGTTCAAAGATTTTACAATTTTGGTTTAGAACTAAAGTTTGAAGAAAGATGAAATGAATTTGATCTAACTTAGGTAGCTTGTACCTGTTAGATAAACTCCAAGAATACCTTATGGAGATATGAATATCATTTCTATCTCACTCTTCCTGATAAACCTAAACTCAATAGAGTTGTAGGGAGATACAATTGGATCATGTCTGACATGATTTGATCTATGATAAATTTTAGCATAATTACCTGGTAGTTTCCAAGTATATATGTAGTAGAGACTACATTATATATCCTTAATAAGATTCCATGCAAGTAAGCTGGAATCGAGCACTAGAGAGTGCTACTTCATTAAGAAAATAAAGGATGGTATTGTATACCTACTTTATGAACTTGAGATTCTTAAAAGATCTCATTGTTGGACATGCAAGCCCACGGCGAGCATATGCAATAAATGTTATTGCAATTCACTCCTTAATCTGAAATAAAGAGTACATAATTTGCATAATAGGTCCCTAAGTACAATTAGGGTTATGTACCATGGCCATCTTAATGATCATACAGCTGTTGATTCAATTGTTGAATCATAGAGGCTGGTGCTTAGATGAATATCTAATGAGTTAGATTGAGGACTCATCAAGCACCGTTAAATGATTGTTAAGAAGATGATCTACAGCCTGAGTAGGAGATGGCAATCCTATCTCAATTAGGCTGATATCTGACTGACCTCTTGGTGCAGGTCCTCTGCATAGGAATAGAGATTCGGAGGTGTCAGATGAGTTAGGTCAAAGGGTTGACTTAACGAGATCGAGATAACCAAAGTCCTATATCATATGTTGTCATGATATAGGCACACATCCTCTGACCGGAGACAGATGTGTTACTATATGTTTGAGTATGTACATTTGGCAGACCAATAGGTTGATGACCTAATCAAGGTCTATACACCGGCGCGTTGGTGTGCATATAAGGGCATATGAGTAATACGATCTCTCAAAGGGATCGTACAGGTTCAGTTACTGAACCGGAAGACATGAGCTCACTCATGAGATATTGGGAAGAATCAAATTCCATGCGCATGGTCGTCTCTCTTTGGAAGCTTGACTGAATTTGTGGTTTTGATATATACTTTTGGAAAGTATATGATCAAGACCTAGGTATGATATATGCTTTTGGAAAGTATATGATCGATACCGACTCCCAATGATCGAATGAGAAACTTACTGATAAAACCCTGAAGTAGACATAGTAAAGTTGATCTAATACTTCTGGTTTAATCTGAGTCTTCCAGTATGCAGGATGTACAGGTATTGGGAATGCCTGAGGGTGATGTGATCATAAAGGTTGTATAACCATGACTCTTCCATTCCTAGGGAGCGATGAAACGGGTCTGGATTTTAGTGACTCCTCTCAGCAGAGAAGTAATCTGATCTTAGTCCAAATGTTGGACATTGATCTGAATGTGATTAAGATGCAATGAGAAGATTAGATTTACAGTCTTGATTTAATCAAGCATCTATGGGAGGCCCGAGATCTGGATTTGAGATGTGATCTCAATATCCATGTCACTATATGTGGAACAATACAATCGCCCTGTCCTTATCTCCAAGTATTCGCGGAGAAAGCGCATTATCCTTGAAAGAGTTCATGGATAATTCTATTATTGATATATGTATCCGAACATTGAGAAAATGGATAATTAAATGTGATTTAATTATCATGAATAATATGAATTTGATTCGTATTATAAGGAAAGTTATCTTAGATAATTAAATGAGATTTGATTATCAAAGATGTGAATAATGTGAATGTGATTCATATTATTTGGGCACAAGAGAATAAGTTATCCAATATAATTAAATGTGATTTAATTATTATGGATAAGAATAATGTGGATAGTAATATCCAATTATTCATAATATATATTATAAATATGATTTACAATATATTAGAGAGAGTTAAATATAATTTATATTAGTAGATTAATTATTAATGTGTATTGAATGCATATTGTCTAATTAATTGAAAATGTAAATTACATTTTGTTTTGGGTTGTGAATATGATTCACAATATTCCAATGTCAAGATTGCAATATTCCCAAAATTAATTGAGAATTATTTTGGTGAATAAAAATCCCAACAAATAGTTGTTGGAAAATAAGTAGAGAGAAAATCAAGGAGATGTGCAATCTCATGGGAATCCATGAGATTGCCCTCTCATTAGGAAAGTGGTGGCTGTCACCTCCCTCTAAAGGGGAAGGTTGATCTCCTTTGTATTTTCTCTCCTTATTTGATTGATTTAATTTGGTATTAATATTTATTTGATTTATCAAATATATTTTATCAAAACTAAATCACATGTTGTTGGTTTTTACCAACAATAATCTTGACCATTGGATTGACATAAATCAATCTCATCCATTGATTTTATATGTCACATGGATTGAGATCCATGGATCCCAAAACCCTATAAATAGAGAGGCATACCATGCTCTCTATTTTACACACAATGCTTGAGAAGCATCTCTCTCTTTTTTCTCTCTACTCAACATCCCTCTCTCTCCCTCTCATGTGGTCGTCCACCATGGATGACCTAGAGAGGTTCTCCATCGCCGTGGCATCGTCGTTATGCTGCTCGTTCGTCTGCTCGTGGATCTCCGTCTCCTTCTGTGCGCCTCGCTCATGAAGAAGACGTAGGATCTCGTGTGTCGAAATCAGGAGATCCGCCGCTTGGATCATAAACATGGATTGCGAGAAGCACGCGGTTCATCCCCGCGCTCGCAAGCGTCTCCTCCGTTGGATCGGACTTGAGACAGGAGGTCTCTTCGTTTAGAGACTCGATCGCAACCACGCTTCAAGAGGTAATCCTATTACTTGTTTGTGGTTTAGACGAAATTATCCGAGAAGTGTTCTTGGATCATGTGGTTTCGTCGTGAGAAAATTTTTTAAATTCCGTTGCATCGAGCAACTAGTGCGACTAGTCGCTCCTCGTCGTATTCGATACGACGCTCACGCTTCCGTGATGCACTTGAGGATCTAACCATATCCTTCACTCATCTCTGAGAATGTGATTCTTAGAGGATGAGACTCTTGAGAATCAAGATGAAAATTAAGTGAAGGAACTCATTTAATGTTAAGAAGTTAATGAGGCTTCTGAAATCAGAAACTAAAAGGGACAATTAAAGATGAAGTACTAATACCTCTTCAAATGAGTTTGAGGATGTATTCCATATGTCAGTTAAGTCTGACAATGATCGGACTTCATGTGATGAAGCTCCTGAGGATCGTGGCATGGAAAGATGGATGTTAGCAATAAAAGTCTAAAGTAGACTTCATATACAAGTGTTGTATAAGGACCATCGAGGATCCGCCTATATGGATAAGACCCATAAAGGTGTAAATGGATCTTCAAGAGAAAGGGAACCTGATGATAAGGTAGAGACCTTCAAAGCACGGCTTGTAGCCATGAGCTACATATTGAAGAGAAGACATTGCTTGCAATGAGACTTGATCTTCAATGACCATGCTTGAACTCATCCGAATATTGCTAACCATGGCTACATAACTTGACTATGGCATCTTTAAGATGTAAGTCAAGATTATATTCCTCTATGAATACCTCTTTGAGGATATTCACATGAAGAAGCCCTGGGGCATCATGGTAGAGGAAAGCAAGATGTGCAAGCTAAAGAAATCCATCTATGGACTCAAATAAGCTTCTTGAAGCTGGAACATAAGATTAATGTTATGATTTCAGATAGAATCTTGATGAACCATGTGAAGCTTAGTTGGAGTGCTATTGTGTTCATCGTGCTAAATGTAGATAATATCCTAATCATTTTAAAATGATATAAGGATGATAATAAGTGTTTTATAGACTGGTTATTCCATATCTTGAAATATGCTTTCAAGGATACCTCTTAGATCTTAGTTCTGAAGGTGTTCACAAGCAAAGAAAAGAGGCTATTGGGACCGTCACATTTGTAATACACCTTGGACATGTTCCATTCTTAGAAAATCTCAAGGAAGGCTTCATTCCCTTAAGATATGGTACTGATCTATTTGAAGGGATAGCACCTCAAAGAGTTGAGGAAGTGGATGCTAGAACTGCTTGCACTTGTGCATAAGTTACGAGAAGTTGAGTGTGTGCTAGATGTGTACAAAAACCAGACATTTGCCATGTAGTAGGAGTAGAAAACTGTTACTAATCCTACTACGGAGATAAAACACTTGATTACAGTAATAACAAAATCTTCATAGATGACAAGATTTTTGAGATAATGATCTCAAAGTCTTATCTTCAAAAACTTAAGACTTTATAGATAGAGATCTAAAAGGTCTTAATTGTAGATGCCTTAGGAGATAGAGATCTCCAGGAATAAAGGTATTCTGATAAGGATTATGGAAATACTGGTTATGATAATTATTAATCTATAGTGTCAAGGACACTATAACTAACAAGATTGAGTATTGATTGCATAAGATGCAACATTCGCATTAGATGCGAACACTGTTACTGGGGATATGCAAGTGCCGTAAAAGGACTTGGCGTAGTCTCGCGGGAACAGAGTGACTGATCAGCTTACCTAGCTATTTTCTAAATAGCCTATGATTGTCACATGAGTGTGGATTTAAATGATTAGCCCATTAATGGCTCTTTGGGCTAGTGGGAGATTGTTGGGCATGCGAGCCCACGGTGAGCCATTATGCAATAAATATTATTGCGAATATCATTCCCTGATCTGAAATGAAGAATAAATAATTTGCATAATAGGTCCCTTAGTACAATTAGGGTTATGTACCATGGCTATCTTAATGATCATACAGCTGTTGATTCAATTATTGAATCCTAGAGGCTGGTGCTTGGATGAATATCTAAAGAGTTAGATTGAGGACTCATCAAGTACCGTCAAATGATTGTTAAGAGATGATCTCCAGCCTGAGTAGGAGATGGCAACCCTTTCTCACATAGGCTGATATCTGACCGACCTCTTGATGCAAGTCCTCTGCATAGGAATAGAGATTCGGAGGTGTCAGATTAGTTAGTTCAAAGAGTTGACTTAACGAGATTGAGATAACCAAAGTCCTATATCGTATGCTGTCACGATACAGGCACGCATCCTCTGACCAGAGACAGTTGTGTTACTATATGTCTGAGTATGTACATTTGGCAGACCAATAGGTTGATGACCTAATCAAGGTCTATACACCGGCGTGCTGGTGTGCATGCAAGGGCATATGAGTAATACGATCTCTCGAAGGGATCATAAAGGTTCATTACTGAACCGGAAGACATGAGCTCACTCATGAGATATTGGGAAGGATCAAATTCCGTGCACGGTCGTCTTGCATTGGAAGCTTGACTGAATTTGTAGGTTTGATATATACTTTTGGAAAGTATATGATCAAGACCTAGGTATGATATATGCTTTTGGAAAGTATATGATCGATACCAACTCCCAATGATCAAATGAGAAACTTACTGATAAAACCCTGAAATAGACAGTATAAAGTTGATCTAATACTTTGGGTTTAATTTGAGTCTTCCAGTATGCTTGATGTACAGGTATTGGGAATACCTGAGGGTGATGTGATCATAAACTATTGTATAACCATGACGCTTCCATTCCTAAGAAGTAATGAAACGGGTCTGGATTTTAGTGACTCCTCTCAGTATAGAAGTAATCTGATCTTGATCCAAATATTGGACATTGATCTGAATGTGATTCAGATGAAATGAGAAGATTAGATTTGCGGTCTTGATTTAATCAAGCATCTATGGGAAGCCCGAGATCTGGATTTGAGATTTAATCTCAATATCCAAGTTACTATACGTGGAACAATACAATCACCCTGTCCTTATCTCCAAGTATCTACGAAGAAAGCGTATTATCCTCAAAAGAGTTCATGGATAATTTATTGTTGATATATGTATCCAAGTACAGAGAAAATTGATGATTAAATGCGATTTAATTATCATGAATAATATGAATTTGATTCATATTATAAAGAGAGTTATCTGAGATAATTAAATGTGATTTAATTATCAAAGATATGAATAATGTGAATGTGATTCATATTATTTGGGCACATGAGAAATGAAATCCTAGATGATTAAATGTGATTTGATTATCATGGATATGAATAATGTGGATAGCACTATCCATATTAATCATATATATTATAAATGTGATTTATAATATATTAAAGAGAGTATATTGTGATTTATATTTATTGATTAATTGTTAATAAGAATTGGATTCATTTTGAATTATTAATTGAAAATATAATTACATTTTGTTTTGGGTTGTGAATGAGATTCACATAATTTCAATGGCTTGATTGAAGTTTTTCACAAGATAATTATGAATTATTTTTGTAAGAAATATTTACAACAATTGTTGTTGTAAATCTTGGAGATCTCATGAGATAATGAGATCTCATGAGTTTTTGAGGAGATAGACTCATTCTATCTCATTATCTCCAATACCAGGCAAAGTGATTTAAATTGGAATTAATTATGTTGATTTATCAATATAAATTAATTCAAAATTAAATTAATTATTGTTGTATTTTTACAACAACATCTTAGCCATTGAAAGAAACACAAATCAATCTCAACCATTGATTGTGGGTTGTCCATGGATTGGGATCCATGGACTCCCAAAACCCTATATAAGAAGAGGCACCCCTTGCTCTTCAAGACACACATCAATGAATGCTCTCTCTCTCCTTTCTCTCTACATGCCCATTCTCTCTATCTCTCATGTGGCTGTCCACCATTGATGCCCTAGAGAGATCCTTCATCGTCGCAGCGTCATCATGCTGCCCGATAGTTTGCTCGTGGATCTACATCTACTTCGGTGTGCCTTGCTCGTGAAGAAGACGTCGTATCTCGTTTGTCGAGATCAGGAGATCCGTGGCTTGGATCATCAACATGGATTGCAAGAAGCACGCATTTCATCCACGCGCTCGCAAGCGTCTCCTTCGTCGGATCGGACTTGAGACAGGAGGTCTCTTTGTTTATAGAATCGATCGCAACCACGCTTCAAGAGGTAATCCTATTACTTTTTTGTGGTTTAGACGAAACGATCCGAGAAGGAAGTGTTCTTGGATCATGTGGTTTCGTCACATAGAAAATTTTAATTGTCACTGCATCGAGCAACTAGTACGACTAGTCGCTCCCGATCGCATACGATGTGATCCTCACGCTTCCGTGATGCGCTTGAGGATTTTCCCCATATCCTTCAATCACTACCACCACCATCACCTCCACATTTCTACAATCTACTTTTCCTAGAATACCTTGAGCTGAATGTGATTTCTGTCCGCACCACCACCCTCATTTCATGCGCTCAACCCTGAGATTTTGGAGTCACCTCTCATGATGTCCACACTTGAGACTTTGTCCCAATCCATGGAGCATATGAATTCGAGGATTGATGACCTCACTTGCCTAAATAAGATCCCTATTGATGCTTCACTGTTTGATGATATTGATTCATCCAAGGATTTCCTTGAGAGCTTGCAATCACAAAAAATATAAAAAAATGAAAAAAAAATCAAAAATTCAAAAAGTTTTCAGGAGAGACTTGGTTGATTCAGACAGTGAAGAGGGAGCCCCAATGCCATACCTTTTGACCAAACATCCACTCACCTTTTTGACCCATCCTTGACCCTGAGGATGACATTATACAGACTACTCTTAGTCATCCTCGTGTATATGTTGATTCTGACCTCATCCCTTGTCTGGAGGAAGTCCAAAAATTAAAAAAATATTAACTGAACCTGAAGTGGTGGCCACTATTCATGAGATCATTAAAGCCCCACTTCACCAGGCCATGACACAATTATCTGCTCCTCAAACCAAGAAGAGAAAGCGGAGGAGCAGAACTGAGTGTCATATCTTGATCATGGTCGTTGCTCCCACCATCACACACCATCCATCTTCTAGAAAAGGAACACTACTGCACCATTCATTAGTTGCACCATATTGACTACACATGTGATCACACTCTCCTTGATGACGGTTCTTCAATTAGCATCATACCCTTCTCATTGGTACGGTCTTTTCACTTAGGGCCTCTAAAGAAAAGCAGGATGATCGTTTAGTTTGCTGATGGACCAATAAATAGGTCGAAGGTTATCCTTGAAAATGTCGTCATTTCGATTCAGGGCATGAGCTACACTGTTGATTTTGTAGTATTGCCCATGGAGATCTCCACTGGGAAGCACTCTACAATCATCCCGGGACGACCTTTCCTTGCTTATGAGAGGGTCGTTATTGATTATGGATTAGGAGACGTTCGCTTCCGTCATGTTGACGAAAGCGAGGTGATCATCACTGCACCCACTATCGATCAGAGACATGCACCTGATGCACTTAAACCTATCTTGGCTGACCCCGAGGACGATGACCTTAATGAGACTGTCAGAGGTTTTTGTTGTATGCTGCATTCCATTGAGACCCGAGAATTCCTCTCCTAGGAGGAAGACTCGAAAAGCATGGACCTAGGAGTTCCTTCTTTTGGTATTTGGCGATATGTTGATGACATCCGCGGGATTTACACGATTGACACCTTAGAGCGGAGGGCAGACATTGATAAGACTAAGGTCGAATTTGTTTTTGTTGCTTTTATTTAGGAATTCAGGAATTTTGCTGAGAATGATGATCCTGTTGAGGTTGTAGAGGAAAAACATGATTCGACTACTTCCACTGATGAGTTCGTTCCTTTTGGTTTTGACCTAGGACAGATCTCATTGGACGACCTTGACTCTACTTCTTCCGATGATGAGTTCATCTATTTTCACTCTATCATCTGCGAGACACTCAAGGCCAGACCTAGCCACACTACTTCCACTGACCTGTCTGTGCCTGCTCACTCTACGACTACTGAGGATCTTCACTAGCTCAATCCTAATTGGTTTCCATCCACTCTGGACCTCAATATCGACCTGCACCTTGTCAGATCTATTCCTCAGGGGTTTCGCAAGAAGGTTTTCTTTCTACCTTCTTGATCTTTTGTACGTCCATCCTCTTGTATATTTGCTTCCATTTTCCTCTGTCCATCTCCTGTTGTGCTCATCCACCACATTTTGTGTGTGCTTCTTAGGACGTACTTTGTCCTAAGTATAGGGGGTGGACGAGCCGAGTGTTCATTCTCTGTTCCGTGTCATCACCTTTTATTGTTTCCTATATTTAGGGCTCTTTTACCCTAAGTATAGGGGGAGTGATGTGTAAATTCTCTCTGATATCTTCTTATATCTCCATCTCTCTTTTCTTCTTTTGTCCTTTTTATCTTTTCTTTTTCATTTTTTCTACCGAAAGGGTGTCGCCCCTTTTTGTCAGTCTTCTTTACTTAGGGCATACTTTGTCCTAAGTATAGGGGGTGTGTACCTCGAGTTCTTTCATTCTTTAATTCTCTCCATTATCTTCTCTTCTTGTCTATACTAAGGGATGTCTTACCCTAAGTATAGGGGGAGACAGACGGAGTACGATCTGTTCATTCCCACCCTTGACCCTCCCTGTCTTGTGTACAGCCTTTTATACTTAGGATTATTTGATCCTAAGTATAGGTGGGATGATCGACTTCTCATTTGTTTCTTTATTCATTTATTCTTTAGACTTTTTTATAATCAGTACAAGTTATATTTTCTCTTTTTCTTTGATCTATGAGGACATAGCTCAAGCTAAGTATAAGGGGTCGTATATACTCCGTATATATTTTAGCCATAACTCGTAATTTCATATTTTTAATAATAATTATGGCTAAAAATATAATTAAATTCATTAAAACACTTAATAAAAGATGCATATTATTCCTCAAATTATTTTTAGTTACTGATTAATAAATCATGTAAAAATATTTTTTACAAAATGTTTGAAAAATAGTTTGGTAATCATTTTGAAAAATCTTTTGAAAACTATTTGTAAAACATTTTGTTCATTGTTTTGAACCTTTATAAAAATATTTTGTTTGTAAAAATTCCTTTTCTTTGTGTAAAATAAAAAGGTTTGAAAAATCATTTGCAAATGTTTGAAAAATGGTTGTAAAAATATTTCGAAAATCTATACATACTGTTTGAAAAACCTTTGCAAAAAAATTTCCAAATGTGTAAATGTTTATAAAAAAATCTTTTTAAAAATTATTTTGGACTACAGTTTTCAAAATTATTTGTAAAATGTTTTTCAAATAAGTTTGAGGAGTATATACATCACTCTAAAATTCTTTATATATTTCTATAAAATTGATCACTTATCCCTTATAAATTCTTTAAAACCCAACTGTAAATATAAGATGCATCCCCGTGTAAATATTTGTACCTAGTTTTTATCCAAAATATTTTATTTTCAAAAATCACAAAAATATTTGCAAAACTAAAAATACCAAAAATATTCGCAAAATCTTTTCTAAAATACAAAAAATGCATGTGCATCATATTTTTCAATAATCTATAAAAAGTTCAAAATCTTTGAAAATTGGATCACAAAAATATTTTCTACATAGCATTTGCATAGCATTCACATTTTTTGGATTGAGTGTGATCATTGAACAAGTCTAAGTAAAATATAAAGATTGGATCTTGGTTGGACCTCAAATATACCTAATAATAGGAACCTTATAGGAGCTGGAATTGAGGTACTTCAGGTCTAGTTGACTTAATTCTTTAAGAATCGTGAGACTTGGTTCAGTGGATTCTTGACTGCCTAAGTAGAGTATTTTGGAGCACACACATGGCTCTTATTGATAATGACCTAACTTGGACACCTGCACCTTTCACTTGGCTCAACTCAGTTGGAGTGGTGAGGGTATTGGATTTGTCAGTATGAGACACAAGTAAAAACATTTGTCCTCATCTAGGGAGGGAAGTGCACCCCAACCCATCCAGTAGCAGAGATGTCTAAAGACAGGAGAATGTGGGTTGCAATAATGCTTCAAAAGAGGGATAGTCTACTGGCTCAAGAGGAAAAAATCCCTATGTAAATGCTGATGTATATAGTATTTCAAAAAAAAGAAAAAAGGGAAAAAAAAGCAAAAAAAACTCCAAAAAAGTGAGCAGACCTTTTTGAAAATAAAATGCCTGTCGGAGTGTACATATTTGTATAGACAATAAGCAAGCTTGAACTTCAAAGTAAAATCATGTGAGCCTGCAGTTGAATGACTTGACTACAGTGGTCTTGCATCCTAGGATAGGAAGCTACACTGGCTACCATCCATTCTTCTCTTCACCCCCTCCTCGTGAGTTGGTTGTCACTTAAACTTAGAAGGGAATATCCCGCTCCTCGAGGAAGGAGTTGCTGGATTGGAGAATCACTAGGTTGTCATGTTCAAGAAGTCGGTCTCTTTGTCTTTTCAGTTAGGGAGAGCCACTATCACATACAATATACAAGTCAGTTTCATTGTCATAAGGGTTTGTGTATGAGTTGAAGTATTCTGACATGGCTATTGAGGAGACTTGAGCAGGGTTTTGGGATTTTCAAAGGCTGTTGGATTTCAAATCTGATTTGCAATAAGGTTCCAACCACACTAAAATTTCCGAAGGTCTGACTTAAGATCCAAACTTTGATTTTGTGAAGAGAAGTTTGATGATTAAATTTAATCCACCTTCATTCTTTTTCTTTTCTTTTGTTTTCCTTTTCTGCACGTATTGCATAAGTGTTTGCTAGGGACTAGCAAAGGCAAGTATAGGGGGGTGATAAATCTCCATTTCATCACCTTTATTCTATCATTTTAACCTTAAAAACCCTAGTAAATACATGTAAATACCTCGAATTCGCATAAATTAACATTCATCTATTATTGTGTAAATAGTGTATAAAATACTTTTTAAATGCCAAAATTATAGATTAAAGAAAAGAAAAAGAATAAAATATCAAAGATATTTTATGACCCTAAACTCCGAGACCTGGGCATCTCGATGACTACGTCGACAAGGAATAAAGTAGGGAGAGATAAGGGTCATTATCCCATAAAAAATCCATTTATTAATTCATTTTTGGGACATATTTTATTCTCAACTTTTTATACTTCAAATAAAGAAACTTTTACATGAAAGTTGTAGATAATGAAACATGGAAAAAAACAAAATTGAGTTTACACAATAATAATATATAGAATAAAAGTTATACTCCGAATAAGATTCCAAAATCCTAACTTCATAGACCCATATTATCAAATAAATACTCAAAATATATCAAATCACCTTTAATTGTATATAACTTTTAATAATCTATTTAATAAAGGTAGTTTCATATTTTTTGGAGTTGAGGTATGAAAGTTAGTTTTTGGACCCCTATTGTATAGTTTACCGATTAAAATATTCATTTTATTTATTATTTACTATTATTATAATTTCTTTTTTTAATAATTTTGTAATATTATTTATAATATATGTACATATTTAAACTGGAATAAAACACTAAATAAAACTTTAAAATAAAATATGTATATAAAATACATAGATGAAATACTTATATCTATACCAATATAATAAATAGACTTATTTATTTGAGTGTACATATTATATCAGAAAATTTAATAAAAATATATTTAAGTATATAAAAATAAGTTATAATTAAATGAAATAATAAAATAAATTAATAAAATGAAAAATACAAAATAAAAATAAAATACATAAAAACATAGATAAATATACCTATATTTTAGCCCTAAAAAGTAAATTGCAATTATAGACCTCTAAAAAATAAATAAAAATCATATTAAAATACTTTGAAAAATAATAAACATTTTTTATTTATAATATAATGTAATAAAGTCATTTATTATTTAATATATAGTTTCAAAAGATTTTTCATGATGGTTTTTCTGGTTGGTGCATGTAGACCAACCAGGTGGCTTAGAGAGTTGACTCTGGTCAAATCTCTGACCCGTCGTCTACACCCTGAAACACCTCATCGCGACCCTCTCTTCTCGATTTTCTAGCCATTGATGCATCACTCGAGGAGACATTGACCCTTCATGAATAATGTTCTATGTACATACACCATCCATGCCCGCATGTTTCCTAGGGCAGATCGCCTTTGACATGCCCTAGATTTTGCGTTGATTCTCGCTCCTGTCTCGCTTGTACAAATACCGCCCCGTTGACTTCTTGGATTTTCCGAACCCCATTTGACCAAGCTCGACTCCCTTCTTCTTGCTACCAAGATAGAGAAGGGGATATATTCTCTTCCGGCCAAGTTGAGCATGTTAGACGAGGTTGGCGGCGTGTTCCACCACCTCCGGTGGAGCACCGTCATCGAGGCCACTCTTCCAGGTTCTGTCAGTGAGGTACCCTCTATTTTCTTGCATTTCTTAGATTAGGCTTAGCCTTAGGTTTGATTTTTTTTCTTTTAAAGTCATGTTTGAGTAGCTAAAACCCATCCTCCATAGTTCGGAGCTCCACTCCAACGAAGCTCCACTATGTTTCCTGCTTTTTAACCGACTCCCAAACCGCCATCTCGCCCCCCCCCCCCCCCCACTTCCATCCACCCCACTAATCGGATCGAGGTAGTTTTTCCTCAACCCAGGTGTATTTCCTGTGTAGGTGGGATGACCGAGATTCGCCTGGGGCGATTTTGCCCTTCATCGGAGGTACTTGGGGCACATGTGCTCCGGTGCACCTCCCGTTGTTTTGATAGCCCCAGTAGATAAAGGACCCCTGCCAGAGAGTTTCTGGCCATTTTAGAGCTTCAAGAGAAAGCGGAGGAGGGAGATCGGGCTCGGAGAACTTCGCCTCAACGGAGTTCAACCATGTTCTTCCCCCTTAGCTCTCCGTCGTCAGATCAAGTCCCCAACCCAGATCACACCAGCACCATTGGATTGAACCCTCTCCAGCATCGTCAGATCAGGGGGTCGATCTAATCCCGATCGTCCATTTTCAAAGCGGCATCGCACGACGAGAGGCGGACAAGTGTCATAAGTGAAGACATATCGATCGTTCGATCGTGCCTAGCTTGGGCATTTTGCACCCTTTCACCCGAGCATTTTTGTATGTTTTTATTAATACGTAAACTTTCATCTGAAGTTTTAATATTTTGTACTTTTTGCATAAAGGACCTCACATTATTTTTATTTATTGTTTAGTCCTTGTCCACATTAGCCGACAAAACCTAGTTATTTTGCAACCAAGCCCGTACGGGTTTGGTTTATTGCTGTTTAGTCGGAAATTTTGATTATTAAGTTGTAATGTTTTGGTGAAATTGCAAGCATGCCCCTTGATTTCATTTTATTTTTAAAAATACCCATGCATGTAATGTAGTTTCTCTTTGTTTCTTATATTTATTTTAAATATCTACATTGTTCAAAAAAATCTCAAAAAATAAGCTTGGGCTCCTGTTGCATTGCATCCATGCATATTTTTTATTTTGTAATTTTAAGACTCTTTAATGTTTATGAAAAATAAAAAACAATCCTTTTTGTCCCTATCTACACTAGAATATACATAAAAAAATATAAAAGTTTTTTAAAAATTGAAAAAAATAGTTTTATTATTTATTTAGTTATTTTACAACTCCAGACCAAAAATCCATAAAAATTACAAAAGAAAACCCTAAAAAAATAAAAAGACCTAAAAACACTTATAAAAATACAAAGAATACCTAAAAATCCCAAAAATTATATTTTCTATTTCTGAATTTTATTTATAGTAATATATTTATATTAAAATTTATTTGGAAAACTTTATACTCCATTTTCTATTTTTAATTTCAATTTTAGCCTTTTAATTAAACCCTAATTTAGTGTATTTTTTACTTTAAAAATATATA
Source organism: Ottelia alismoides (assembly GCA_037367405.1). Classification (NCBI taxonomy): domain Eukaryota; kingdom Viridiplantae; phylum Streptophyta; class Magnoliopsida; order Alismatales; family Hydrocharitaceae; genus Ottelia; species Ottelia alismoides. The sequence goes on from JAZKJV010009163.1 coordinate 213,972, forward strand.
AAAATTAGCAAAAATTCGTAAAAAATAAGAACAAAACAGTAAAAAATTATTTAAAATCCAAAAATATCTAATTTTATTATTTTTATTAGCATTTATATCTATACTAGTCTATATTCTATATATGCTCTATATATAACCTTATTATATATTTTAAAAGAAAAGAAAATATGAAAATATAAAAAAATAATAAAAAGAAAATATAAAAACAGAAAATTAAAAATCAAAATACAATAATATAAAACAAAATTAAAATAAAAATTAGAAATTAAAAACCCATAAAAAGAACATATAGATAAATAGTTTACAATCACATTTTGTATTTTTGCCTGATCTATCCCATTTTCTCCTTGTTTCGACACTCTACATACTTGCAATATACACATATTTTGTAGACTTAAATAAAATAAATTTTAACTCCACATTACTTTTTATTGCTTTATCATCATTGTGGGTTAATTGTTGTTTGAAGTAGGGTTTCTTGCGGGATGCCACAACGACTGTGTCTATGCCTTGTGTGAGAAATATTTAGACCCGCAAAAGATCCTCTTCAACAGGGAAGAACTACCCCAAAGAAGGGTTCCTATGAAAAGAAAGTGGATATGAATATTGGGAATTTTGTCATGTGAGCGCAACTCACGGAGCCTGGGTATGAATGCCAATATTCCAACATCTTCGAAGAGAATGGTAAAGATCGATTTATGAAACCACGATCTGTGTGTGCAAGTGCACCGTTACAAAATTCAACATGCAAATCCAAACCCCAAAATTCACCAACTCAATACAGTGAAGGCTGCAAAGGATCGACCAATTATCTCTTCAATTTTATTTGTTGATAAATGCAAACTTTTAAGAGTTAATGAGCTATTAGGTGCCATATTCCCCTAAAGACTATCTTGACTCTTACGTCTAGTTGAACCTACTTTCATATAGTATGGATGTAAGTACGGAACGTAAAATGGCTACTCGTTACTTAAGGACTGAGCCTTACGTTGTGTCCTTTAAACCATCCACTCTGCTATGGAAATCTATAGTTCCCTTACTGAGAAGTAACTAGCCATTTTTAGAATTAGTAGTCCAAACAAAGATTCTGGAGCTTGTCTCTATCCTAAGTGTGAGTCTCTCACTCACTCATAATAATAAATGAATACAAGGACGGGGTCATTCTCCCACAAACAATGTTATTCAAATTTATCCAGTTTTAATTAGTCTAGCAGTCCCCTTATTTTAATTTGGTTATCACTTTGAATTTGAGTGTAGATCAATACACGTCTACATGGGGATACCAATTTCTTTTATTCTTATGTGGATGAAAATCAAGGGAGAATAGAAAAAGTCGTGCAGCGAGAAACACGATGATGAATGCTTAGTCAAAGATATTTACAATGCTTCCACACAATCTTTATGCCACATGATAAACAGAATTGAAACTTTCCTAGAAAAATAAATCTAATGCATGCATGGAAAATCGCACCTAGAACATGAATTTCTATTACCGAGTGATAGAGAAATTCAGTTTGGCTAAATGAAAATCAATCTAGTGTGTATAATTAAGTGCAGTGTGGTCGTTGTCCTACGAGCTCAAAAAATCTTAGAAGCTCTAATAGCCGTGGTGCAATCCTAGGAGTACGAACCACTCATGTAAGACCCACCCTTACTGGAGAGTGAAATAGGTCAGACACACCACAGAAAAAAGTCCAGTCTCTTTACCTACATGAGAACTCGATCGGGGATTGCTGAAAATGAGCAACTAATTATAAGTTAATAAAAGATGAACACCCTTGCTCTCTCCAAAAATAAGAAAATAAATTCTTCGTGCGTCTAGTCACTTTGAGTTGTGTCAGCTTCCAAGAAAACCGCTCCATGTCCACTAGATACCTCGCACAAAAAATAAAAGATCAAATATTAGAGAGATGTTCACAGAAAAATATACAAAAATAAAAGAAAAATAATGCTAAGAAAATAAAGGGAGAAATAAAAACAAGAAAATAGTTGGTTAGACTACCTAGGGGTGGAAAACCTAAAACTAAATTTTCTAAAAAAATTCTAAGTCGTGCCTCCCTAACAACAACGTCATTTGAAAAACTCGTGATTACACTCTCTAATTGTGTGGGATTAATGTTCAATTTCTTTGCAGCCGGGCAATTAATATATTAATAAAAAAACCCACTACTTAATTAATTTTTCAATTAAAAGCGAGTAGTCTAATTTATATTTTTCTTGGGAAACCCCAAGGTCGAACTCAGGGAGGCCACTGTCTCCTTAGGTTAATTATTAGGCGATCTAGAAGCTAGGTTTTCAAGGAAGAATATGAATATTTTTGTTATTTTCTCTTTTTCACTTTTTTATAAGTTTTCAATCAAAAATATGTAATTAATTATGAAAAGAAATATGAGGCATGATCTTTCAAAATATTGATGCGAAGAAATAATGCTACGCTATGAGGTGACGAAAGAAATAAATAGATACAATATTTTTGTGTTTTTTTTAAAATGGTGCAAATTATGATGCAAAATTATGAGAAATGTGGAGTAGAACGAATCGATCAATCAACTAAGCATGAACCCTAGTGATCACAATAATTAATCATTCAATTAAGCACAAGTTAATTTCCCTGAATAAATCAAGGTATAATTTATTGAGCAAGAGAATTATTTAATATCAATAAAAGTGCTCAAAATTATCAAATAAACATCCTTAATTTATTCATTTCAAATGATGTCTTAAAAATAGAATCTAAACATTAAATATGAAAGATAACGAATCAGGGATCAAAATGACATCAAAAACATCAAAATCTGATAAAAAATGTTCAACATATGAATACTTACAGTTCCATGGACTAAATGGTAAATAGAATAAATAAAATGTTCACAATTATACCCTTTAGGAGGACTATTATGTAATTTCCGAAAATCACTGGACTCCTTCTACAATTGAACCACAACAGGGGTACGGATGAATTTCTTGTGAAGTTGGAGAGCAACTCTACAAATTGACCAAAGGTTACGCGCAATGCGCGTGTTCAATCTACTTGGAATTCTGGAGAGTCGGAAGGAGTCAATCGTAATTTGACCACAAACATGTGCGGTGCACGTGAGGCAAAGCTAGTTCGGGGCATCGAATTGGTTTGGGTCTCCATATGTCAGCTCTCTGTTGCTTCGGAACTCCCGAGACACTTGGCTCGGATCCGAAGCTGCCTCTTGATCGGGACCGTCGATGAAGCCTTGATCCTACAGCTGGGAGATCACCTTCTTTGTTTGATGCTCGATTCTGCTGCTGCTCGAGTGAAAGGTGGATGCGTGTAGTGACTATAGATCCTCGAGAGGCAGAGGCGGGCTGGGGGGTGAAGGACGGTTGTGGAGATGCTGATGAAGCGGGGGTCTGATGTTTGGCAAAGAAGATGGGGACCTTTGAGGCCTTTGAGATTTTGTGAAGCCAGAGGATGGTTGTAAATGAGCGAGTATGTTGTAAGAAAAAGTTGTCGATGAAGGAGATGGGTTCATTGGTGGTGGAAGTGTCGATGGACGGGAGGCGTGAGTAAAGGGCGGCTACGGAGCGGCTTGATGATGGTGGTGATGATCGTTGATGGGGAACGGGAATGAAGATGATGAAGGTGGAGTTGCGAATTGGGAAAGATGAAAGAGAAGAAGAACAAAGGAAAAGGTAGAGAAGGCAGAATATAGACACGCCTGAGTGTGGAGTGGCAGAGGTCTACTCCGGTGATCGCCTCGTCGTGGGCGGAGCACAGTCTAGCTACGCTGCTCCTAGAGGAAGTAGCAGCACAAGGGTGTTCCCTTGTGGATCTCGCCTGGGATCTTCACTCAAGAGGAGAGGGTTGTCACCACATCCTCTTCGATCTCTCTCTCTCTCTATTTGCAGGTCTGCGAATGGAGAATGGTGTATACGATGCTCGAGGTCGACGATGTCTTTTATGGGAGAAGAGAAGCTGGCGGTTGGTCGATGAGGGGAGAATTGGGGTTCAGTAGATGGAGGAGATATCAGAGGTGGTTGGAGCGGATTAGGAAGGGGCAATTTATCGTAGGGGATAAGATAGGGGAACAGAGGTTGGCTGCGATAAATTGGAGCAGATGGGGGTTCAGGTTCTTAGATGTTCTAAGGAGGAAAGTGGTTGTGTGCAAGGAAGAGTAATGTGAAGGCGATAATCGGAGTTGGTGGGAGCGGATTAGGAAGGGACGATCTATCGGAGGGGATAAGATAGGGGAAGAAGGTTGGTTACAATAGGTTAGAGGAGATGGGGGTTCAGGTTCCTAGATGTTTGGAGGGGGAGGTAGTTGCACACAAGGCAGAGTCAGGTGAAGGGGATAATCTAAGGTTGTGGCTCAGCTATTAGGAGCGGCGGAGGAGTTGGGTAAAGGCGATAGTGCAGTTGGGGAAGGGGAGGATATGTCACGTGCTTGGCACGTGCGTGAGGTGACGTCAGAGTCACATGCCGAGTACATGAGGACATGGGCAATGGTGTCAAGTGATACGTATGTGATGAGAGAGACAAGATGAAGACTGGGAGCCAAGTGGACTAGTGACATGATGCCATGTGGCACGTGTTGACTAGGACCTTGACCATGCATGAAAATGCAGAAATAAATGCATTTATAATATTAAATGGGCTCGGATGCAAAAGTGCTCAACACGAAAAATATGCCTTTAAATGCAACTACAATGTTCATGAATGATTCATATGCCAACGAAGAACGGAATGCGAGATATGTAATTTTGGTGACATTTTATGTTTATAAAATACCATTTTTTTAGCTTTGCAGTTTTTATTTGATTTTCTGATGATTGATAAATGCATGTAAAATCAAATATGCTATGAAATAATGTTGCATGTAAAAATCAAACATGCTATGAAATAATGCAATGGACTCGTATGATAATTTTTTGGGATTTTTATGGATATTAAATAGGTTAGAAAAGTTAAGGAAGTTAATTATGTACAAGTGGATTTGGTCTATAAGATCAAGTCAGAATTTGTCTTTTTCATTGCTTTTCTGATTTTTTATTTTAATTTTTATATGATTTATTAAAACAATGAAAAAATTAAAGAAATGAAAGAGAAAATAGCTAGAATGAATGAAATATGTACATGAAATGAAAGGTCAAAATCAACGAGAATGTACAATGCACAAAAGAGGCCCAAAACCCAACTTTCACAGATGAGCTCCGATTTTTATAAAATTGGTCTTATTTTGAAGGTATTTGAATGTATATTACTTTAAAAGTGGGTAGAGTGAAATTGGACACTGTATGAGGGAGATATCAATGTTTTAGTCCGTTTGGTCTGAAATTAGGGCCTAGGTTTATTTTGCATATATATAAGTTAGCATTTTTAGGATTTTTCATAGATAAAGGTTAGTGATATGAACACAATGAAGTTGGTTTCATGTCAATTGGAGTTACCATGAATTAATTAAAAATGCATGAAGTTATGTGAAAATGTGAAGATGATTATGAATGCAAATATGCATGCTAAAATGCAGATATTAAATCTAAGTGCGTGAATGGTAAAATGCATAATAATCAATGAGATGCAGCTAATTACTCGAGAATGTAGCTTTATTTTCAACATTTAGTGTGATGAATCAAGGATTCATCAATACAGACTTACTCTTTTGAGAAGCAAAGAGTTTGAACTATGTGCGCTTGTATGCAGGAGCTGTCACTTCAGACAGGTGTCTCCTACATATCTCTTGCATATAATCCATGGCGATGGAACCCTTCGCCTTGATGGGAGAGCATGGATGTCTCTTATGTGATCCACCATATCATGTTCAAATTTTGATTAATTACCATGAATCATATTCACATAATTAATTCTTCCAAGGGAAATATAACTCTATTCATAATAGAGTATTTTAATAGGATAAAATTAATTTAATCATATTAAATCAACTATCAGTCAAATTTAATCAACCAACAAACAATCTTGATTATTACTTGAAGGATGGTATAATCTTAAAATATATCATGATCATTTTAAGCATTATCCTTTCCTTTCTCACTGTCATGACCAGTACACACATGAGTGGGACTAACCGTTCACGGAGCAACCTACTACCCCAACTATCCCTGACTGGACACATATCCACCTCAAGTCAGGATAATGTGATTTGATTATTTTGTATTTGAGATGATATTCAAACTTTCAACCAAAGTTATACCATTATATTTATTAAAACTATTTTGATTAATATTATAAGGAGATTTGCTAAAGAAATCCTCAATCCTATTCAAGTAACAATGTTTTGCATGTAAAGATTATCCTACAACTATTATAGGGCAAACTAGGGTTTTAATGAAACATACATTTAATGGCTTATGATGATTAATCAAATATTCTCAGAATTATTAAGCGTCATAATTAATCAAGGCAAATTCATAATTTCTATGATTTTCATTGAAAATATAAACACATTAAGTAAAGAGATTTGATTATATAATCATTTTCTGACCCATCTCCACTGAATATGGAATAACTAAGGCAAACAGAGTCGAAGTCATGCGAAATAAAATCAAGCGGTTTGCTAGTTTCATTCTATACTTAATTCAATTGTCTATTTCATATTTCATGATGGGAAAATAGTAAGCAAAATTAATTTTCTTATAGATCTACGAATACACGTAAAATAATTTTCATGGCGGGAACTCTTTGAATCATTTTCATGCACTTCTTGTACCAACATTAGGTTACTACTTTTGGGACATCTGTAGACATTATAAATACATTTTAATAACCAAAAAACATGTCCAAACAATGCACAAATAGTAGGTTTTTATTTGAGCAAAAAATCGGTTCGAATCTTGCATCCAATGCAAAAATAATGTTTCCCACGCATCTGAAACATGAACCTTGATCGCCTAGGGTTTCGGATCATATCCAAGACCTTAACCAAGGATATGACACCTCTTGAAGGTTATGAGGAGAAGCTTAAGCGCATCACGGAAGCGTGAAGATCCCATCATATGTGATCGGGAGAGACTAGTCGCACTAGTTGCTCTGTGTAGTGAAATATAAAAATTTGAAAGCGATCAAACCACATGATCCAAGAACGCTTCTCAGATCATTTCATATAAACCACAAACTATATATAGGAATTCCTCTTGAAGTGTGGTTGCGATCATGTCTCTAAAGTAATAGAACTCCTATCTCAAGTCTGATCCAACGAAGGAGACGCTTGCGAGCGCGTTGATGAATTACGTACTCCTCACAATCCAAGTTGATAATCTAAGCGGTGAATCTCGTGATCTTGTCACAGGATACTGACGTCTTCATCACGAGCGAGGTGTACCTAAGGAGATGGAGATCCACGAGCAGTCGAAGCGGTGGCACAATGGTGTGGTGAAGACACGAAAGCCTAGATCGGCTAAGATGGAAAAATAATCAAGTGTTGTTGTTCCTAGCCAATCAATTCGGTCATTCAAGAAAAAATGTAGAAACCACTACATCAAGCAGATAAGAGCACAAAATCAATGTTAGCGGTCTCCGTTATTTATTTATCATGGTATAGCGACCAGGGTCGAACACAAGGAGCATGAGTAAACCTACGGAGTAGTCGTGATCATACCGGAAAGAGCATATTTTTGTTAATTTATAAATTTGCAAATTTTAGTGGTTTTTAATTAAGGAAAACAAGCAAGAAAATAAGGCAATAAAGCACACAAGCAAGCCTTTACAATGATTATTAAGGCCAAAAATAATAAAAAATCTAGAATAAAAATATTTTTGTATATTTCAAATATTAAGGTCTTTTTAGTGATTTTCTGGGGATTTTCCCCTTTTTAGATGATTTTATAAAAATCAAATAAGTGCTAAAAATTAAAATAATGCATAGCCAAGAAAAATTACAAATTAAAATATTTTATTGTCCTAATGTCCTGGATATGAATTTTATGAGAAAATAGATAAAAAGAGGAACAAAAGAAACTGAGATTGTATTTTTTTGAATTTTCTAGAATATTTTATGATTTTTATAAGTTTTTAAGGGTTTTGAGATTTTTAGGGGTTTATAATGATTTTTAAAACAAAAATGCTATTGGAGGTAAAGCACACACAATCAAACAAGTATTATCTTTTTGGAATTTTTAGCACATTTTTTATATTTTTTATTTATTTTATAAAATAGACAGAATAATTTTTATGGATTTTTTATTTTTATAAAATAACAAACAATACCAAATTAATTGACAAAAATTACCATAAATATTACGTGTTAGAAGGAGCTAACAACAAATTTTATTAGATTTTTGGAATTAATTAGGTATTTATTTGATCAAAAATAAGATGCACAGCTTGTAGGGACCTAGTTGCAATTATAAGAATGTCTAGGGGCCAACTAATAACATAACTAGGAAGTATAGGGCCTAATTTGCAAAAAGTCCAAATACACACGCGCACAACACGTGAGCCAGGCAGTCAGGGATGTAAATGCAAAAATCTGAAATAATTCAATCAAAACATAACATAGAAGAAGTTCAGGGCAGATAGTGCAAATACACCACAAAATAATGTGGCACGGCACGTGAGTTCACACATGGAGGTAAAATGCAAATATGTAAAACCACGAGGTTCTGACTGCAAAATGCTACACTTACAACTTTATTTACTAGACTAACTAACAAAGCATAAAAGTGCAAGATAAAAGATGCAAAATACCCTAAGGCACATGAGGCGCGCGTAATGGCTCCGACGGTCCTGATCGTCCCTTGCAAAAGGATTTGACGGTGGAGGGAATGTTAGGGACGTGCGGCTGTGATGTTCGGTTATAGTACGGATATGGCGGCTCTGAAAAGGCAAGGACGTACGGTGCAGATCTCTCCCCTGCTCTGATCGACAATTAGGGATAAAGCGTGGGCGCAAAACCGAGATCAATTTTCGAAGGTGGTGCTCCTCATCGACGGTGGAAAGGAGGGCTGGAAGAACTCGTCGGGGATGAACTTCAACGGAAGAGGGATCGAGATCCATCACTTCGATGGAGGATCGGAGGAGTCCTGCACAGTCGTGGGAGTGGTCTGCGTCTCATGGGAGGTTCCGTTGGAGGAACCAACAGTCAGGTGTGCTGGATGAGGGAGCTCCGCCTGGAGCTGCTCCGCTGAGAACCTGGACATCCAACAGAAGCTCCTATCGTGCGAGGATACCTGCAAATAAAAGAGAGAACTCGAGACTACGCTCCGATCTAGGTTATTGAAGCTGGAGATGAAAGAAGAGAAGGTGGATGGGAATTGATCTCCCGGCAAGGGTGGCAGAAGGAGATCTTGGTCTTAATCTTGACCTGAGGGTCGATTCCAAGGATGATCAGGTTGTGGTGCGAGATGGTGTTCGTCGGGGGGGTGATGAACACGGATCTTGCGAGGGTCAAAATAGTCCGCGCAAGGCGGGACCACAGTGTCGCTGAGCGATCGCTCACAAAACCCGTATAAATCAACAATCAACCCACAATGTAATATCAAGCAACGGAGAACAAGTGTGGAGTCAAAATTTATTATAACTCTACAAAAATGTTTATAGTGTGCAAGTGTGTAGAGGTCAAACTCAGGGAGCAAGCAAGATAGATCAAGGTAAAATGTGCGAAATGTGATTGTGATCAAGTGCCTACAAGCAAGCAATTTTTGTGGGATTTTAAGTTTATAATTTTTTATTTGATTTTTGCTTTTTATAATTTTATATTTTGCTTTTTAATTCCTGATTTTTAATTTCTTTTTATATTTTATATATTCTTATTTTTCTTTTTCCATAAATAGAATATATACACTATATAAGAAAAGAGAAGAACAAAGATTTATAAAAACAAGGAAAAATGCTAAAAAATCAGGAATTAAATGTTTTTAGGTTTTTTATTATTTTTATGTTTTTTTTATTTTTAGAGATTTTTCTGATTTTTTTTGTATTTTTAAAGGTCAAAATACTAGAAAACAGTGAACTAAGTCACTGGCCGAAATTAAAATGAGGACGAAAAATATTAAACAGTATCCAAAATTCCTAAAATTGATTTTAAAATAAAGGCAATAAAATAGGAAAAGTACAAAAACTGGGATTGTATTTTTAGGATTTTTCTTGAATTTTTTAGATTTTTATGAAGTTTTTAGAGTTCTCTAATTTTTAGGGTTTCTGTTTAAAATTTTTAATGATTTTTGGTTAGAAGTTAAAACACACTGAAATACACAAAAGATGATTTTTTTGGAATTTTTCAAAAACATTTACTAATTTTTATGGATTTTCTAATGCCAACAGTGCTGAAAATGAGTGTTTTTTATTTTTAATAAATATGAAAATGCAAGAAAAATGCAAAATAAAAATATGTCGAGAAAGAGCAAGCAAACAAGAACCTATAGTGATTTTTTTGGTGATTTTTGTAATTTTATAGATGCATGGAATAAATACAAATAATAAATAAAAACTACACAGCTGGCAAGGGTATAAATGCAAATAAAAGGAAATCCAGGGGCCAAAGTGTAATTTCTCACAAAAATTATAACTGATAAATTAATTTCCAGGTCCAAATACAAATACCAAAACCTGCAAGGGCACACCTGCAATTTTCCCAACCACGTGCGTGAGTGGCACGCGCCTGGGAAGGACCTAAATGTAATATACAAAACTTCCAGGGGCTTATATGCAAATTACCCAAAAATATTACACGTTACAGAACAATTCCTGGACTAAATCGAAATAGCCAAACCAGCAAGGGGTCCAGTGCAAAAACACCACCACCCCCCGTGCACAGGTCACGTGAGGTGACGTGGACTGGACTAATATGCAAATAATAAAAGTTCAGGGGCCTAGATGCAAATATTACAAAATATTAAAACTACATACAAAGTTTTATGGACTAAAAATAAATACAAAAATGCTCAGGGTAAAAGATGCAAAATGGCCTAAGCAAGGTGATCCGACGGCGGAGGATATGCCACTTGACACGTGGCGCGATCTGAACGGTCGGCGAAGGTTTGACGATGGACGACAGCAATTAGATTTCCACGGATGGAGGACCGTTGGGCTTCTGGGAGATCTAATGGTTGCTACTAGATCCGGAGGTGCGGCCTGATCGGACGGCTGGCAACAACGGACGAAGAACAGGGAAGCGTCACCGGCAAAGCGGGCATCTCCGCCCTTGATCGGCGGGCTCCGCCGGTCTTCTGGCTCCAAAAATGGCATGCAACCTCCTACGGTCTTCCTCTATCTCCCGTTGGCTCCAGAAAACCTCAGCGACGCTCAAGGCTCGCGGGGGAGGGGGTGGAGCTGGGAAGCTCTACAGAACTCCGGCGTGAGTCAAAATGAGCCCCGGGCTTGAGTCAAGCTCCTTGACCTACAAAAAGGGGTGAAAGGGTCTAGGGCAAAATGCCTGGACCCCGTGGAGGTGGAAATGGTGTGAGGATTGATAGCGTGAAATGGTGGCCAGAGGAGCACTCCGGCGAGGTAATCGTGAAGGCGATTCGATGGGCTAAACGTGAAATTTCTTGGGGGGAAACGATCCTAATGCTAAGGCGAATGAAATGCAAGGAAAATAAAAGGAAAAAGGTGGCTGCCTCGATGGTTTGAACCAGAGGGTAGTATACCTCGACGTTGGCAAAAGGCGGAGGTGGTGGAGCCTCCTCGGGCTTCGCTCGATCGGCCTGAAGATCTCCAAAGGAAGCTGTCACCTTCCTTGAGCTTCTGGGCACGAGCAAGAGAGCTGGACCTTGGAATGAGGGGTTCAAAATTTGAATGGAAGGTCGCAGCTCAATAAAAGGGGTTGACGAACGGCTGAGAAGATCGAAGCAGATCGCTCGAATCGTCGACCCTCAGCCCTACGAAAGCTTAGGGTGTGAAAGACCAACAATCGAGGAACAAAAGTCGTGAAGGGTTCGTCATGAAATAATGCAATATTTGACCTCGAAAAAATCGAGAAAGAGGGGGCGAAATGAGGTCTGACACGGGCGCAGAGGAGAGGGACAGCCAGTTGACCCGCCGGTCAACGTGGTTTGGCACCTGGTTGGTCCAGGTGGACCAACCAGGAAAAATCCCTAGATGATTTGTAAATTCAATTAAAAATAGAAAATGAATTAATTAATTTTTGGTTATTAAATAAAAATGTTTATTATTTTATAAGGTATTTTAATCTGATTTTTAATTTTTTTTATGAGGTACAAATTTACAAGTTACTTTTTTAGGTCTATATAGGTATATATATCTATGTATTTTGATATTTTATTTTTATTTTATGTATTTAATTTTATTATTCTTATTTATTATTTTTTAAATTTATAAAATATTTGTATATACTTGAATATATTTTTATTTTATTTTTCTGAAGTGTTTTATACACTTAATAAAATAAAAGTATGACTTATATAGGTATATATACAGGTATTATACCTATGTATATCATATACAAGTATTTTATTTTATGTTTTCTTTGAGTTTCTATATGATTTTTAATATACTTATTCATTATAAATAATATTTACAAAATTATAAAAATAAGAAATTATAAAAATATTGAATAAATAATAAAATGAATATTTTAATCTGTGCAAGCATACAATAGGGGTCCAAAACTCAACTTTCAAACCGTAGCTCTGCAAATTGCGAAACCACCGCCATTAAATAGCTTATTTTAAATTATATACAAATAAAGGTGATTTTGATGTGTTTCGAGTTTTTATTTGTGAGATACAGGTCTAGGAAGTTGGGATTCTGGAATTTTATTCAGACCATAACTTTTTATATGTACATTATTTTTGAGTGAAATCAATTTTGTATTTTTCTTTAATTAATTATCTACAACTTTTGTGTACAAGGTTTCTTTATTTGAGGTATAAAAAGTGGAATCAAAAAAGGTCCCAAAATGAATAAAGAATGAACAAAGTGAATTGGTATTTTGGCCCTTATCTCCCCCTACTTTATTCCTTATCGATCTATTCATTTAGATGCCTAGGTCTCGAGGTTTAGGATCATAAAATATTTACAATATTTTATTCTTTTTCTTTTCTTTTATTTATTCTATAATTTTGGCTTTAAAACAGTATTTTATACACTATTTACATGCACATGCATGAATGCTAAGATGCGGGAATTAAGGGTATTTACATGCATTTGCCAGGGTTTTTGAGGCCAAAATGATAGAATAAAGATGATGAAATGTGGATTCATCATCCCCCTATACTTTGCCTTTGCTAGTCCCTAGCAAACACTTATGCAATAAGCGCAGAAAAAGAGAAACAAAGAAAAGAAAAAGAAGAAAGTGGATTTAGTCCAATTACCAAACTTGTCTTCACAAAATCAAAGTTTGGAGCTTACGCCGAGCCTTTGGAATTTTAGTGCGGGCGGAACCTTAATGAGAACCAGATTTGAAATCCAACAGTCCCTGAGAATCCCAAAACTCTGTTCAAGTCTCCTCAATAGCCAGGTCAGAAATATCTCAACTTATATGCAAACCCTTACGACTATGAATCTGACTCGTACAGTGTAAGTGAGGGTGGCTCTCCCCAACTAGAATGACAAAGAGATTGACTTCTCTAGTATGACAACCCAATGATTCCCCAATCCAATGACTCCTTCCTCGAGGAGAGGGGTATTCCCTTCTAAGTTCAAGTGGTAACCAGCTCAAGTGGAGGGGGTGAAGAGAAGAATGGATGGTATCCAGTGTAGCTACCTATCCTAGGATACAAAACCAGTGTAGTCGAGTCATCTAGATGCAGGATCACATGATATGACTTTGGAACTTAAGCTTGCTTATTGGCTATATAACAAATTCACATACTTTGCAGGCATTTATTTTTGTACAGGTCTGTCCATTTTTTTTGAAATACTATTCACAGCAGCATTTACATAGAGAGTTTTTCCTCTTGAGCCAGTAGATATCCCTCTTTTGAAGCTTTATCGCAACCCACACTCTTCCATCTTTAGAATTCCTCATCACTGGACAGGTTGGGGTGCACTTCCCTCCCTAGAGGAGGACAAGTGTTTCCACTTGTGTGCGTCTCATACCGGCAAATCCAATCCCCTCACCACCCCAACTGAGTTGAGCCATGTGAAAGGTGCAGGTGTCCAAGTTAGGTCATTATCAACAAGAGTCATACGTGTGCTCCGAAATACTCTATTTAGGCAGTCAAGAATCCATTGAACCAAGTCTCGTGATCCTCAAAGAATTAAGTTAACTAGACCTGAAGTACCTCAAACCCAGTTCCTATAAGGTTCCTGTTATTAGGTAGATTTTAAGGTCTAACCAAGCTCCAATCTTCGAATTTTACTTAGACTCGTTCAACTATTAAACTAAATCCGAAAAATGCTCATGCTATGCAATGCGATGCAGAAAATATTTTTGTGATGTAATTTTCAAGATTTTTAACTTTTTTATGGATTTTTGAAAAGATGATGATGATGCATATGCATTTTTTATTTTTTCAAAAAGATTTTTCAAATGTTTTTGGATTTTGATTTTTGCAAATATTTTTGAGATTTTTGAAAACAAAGATTTTGGCTGCAAGCTAGGTACAAATATTTACACGGGAGTGCTTCTTATATCTACAAGAAGTGGATTTTAAGAATTTACAGGGTAAGTGATCAATTTTATAGATATATAATAGATTTTGGTGTGATGTATGTATTCCTCAAACTTATTTGACGAGGTTTTTCAAATAATTTTTACAAACAATTTGACAAACATGTACAGACATTTGAAAATCACTTTGCAAAGTTTTTCAAATAGTATAGATAGATTTTTCACATATTTTTGTAACCATTTTCAAACCATTTGCAAATCATTTTTCAAACATTTTATTTCACACAAAGAAAATAAATTTTACAAACAACACATTTTCACAAAGGTTGAAAACATGTAACAAAACGTTTTTGAAATAGTTTTCAAAAGATTTTTCACAAAGATTTTCAAACTATTTTTCAAACATTTTCAGAAAACATTTTCACCTGATTTATTAATCAGTAGATATAAAAAAATTTGAGGAATAATCAACATCTTTTTATTAGGATTTTTAATGAATTTTAAAGAATTATTAGCCATATTATTAGGAATATACGAAAGTACGATTTATGGCTAAAGTATATACATAGTATATACGACCCCCCTATACTTAGCTTGAGCTATGTCCTGATAGATCGGAGAGAAAAGAGAAGACATAACTCGTACTAAGTATAGGCAAGTCTAAAGAATAAATAAAGGAATAAATGAACGAATGAGAAGTTGACCATACCCCCTATACTTGTGATCAAATAATCCAGCAGACTGTACACAAAGTTAGGAGGGTCAAGGGTGGGAATGAACAGATTGTACTCAGATTGTCTCCCTCTATACTTAGGGTAAAATATCCCTAAGTATAGACAAGAAGAGGAGATAATGTAGAGGATAGAAAAGAATGAAAACTCAGCGTGCACACCCCCCTATACTTAGGACAAAGTACGTCCTAAGTACAAAAAACTGTCAACAAGGGGCGACACCTTTCTGATACGAAAAGAAGATAGAAAAGGAAAAGAAGAAAAGAAGAAAAGAAGAAAAGAATAGATCATAGCTCAGTGTGTGTACCCCTCTATACTTAGGACAAAGTACATCCTAAGTATAGCAAAATCAAAAGATGAAGATGGGGTAGCAGACATAACGAAAGAATGAAAGAATGATATAGACAGATGGATCTATACAGCGGAAGATGGAAGTGATAACCATGTATGAGATGCAAATGATATGAGTCAAAGAACACATCTCATACTAGAAGAATGGGGGCAACGTCAACGGTCGGCGGATCATGATCTAGATATAGCTTCAGGCGCTGACTGTTAACACAAAAGGTAGAGGAAGATGATAGCTCGGATATATCGATACTACCATTGTCATGTACCTTCCTGACCACATACGGACCTTTCCACTTACTCTGCAATTTCCCTGGAAATACGTTCAGCCTGGAATCAAACAACCATACGCGCTGATCGGGCTCAAACTATTTATGGCTGATATGGGAATCGTGCCATGTTTTCACTTTTTCCTTATACTGTAGGCTGTTAGAAAAGGATTTATCTCTCAACTCCTCTAGGGCTGCCAACTCTGCTTTCCTCTGTTCTCTTATACTCTCGGGATCCAATAATAACTCAGTAACTGCCAAAAGTGACTTGTGCTTGATCTCTACTGGTAGATGGCATGGCTTTCCATGGATGAGATGAAAGGGAGATGTCCCCAATGGAGCCTTGAAGGAAGTTCGATAAGCCCAAAAGAACGAGTCCAAAAGTTGTGACCAATCCTTTCGGTCTGGGCAGACAATCTTCTGTAAGATAGTCTTGATCTCCCTGTTCGATACTTCAGCAAGACCATTAGTCTGAGGGTGATACAACGTGGCAACACGATGGTCAATGCTGAACTCGTCCGCAAGAGCCCTAACCTTGTCATTGATAAAATGAAACCCCCCCATCTGAAATCAGGACTCTAGGTACCCCTAATCGTGAAATGATATTGTTCCTCAAAAAGTGACACACGGTTTTAGCATCTGCGGCTCAGGCGGGGATGGCCTCAACCCATCGGCTCACATAATCCACGGCAAGAAAAATGTACTCAAACCCCTGACTCTTAGGAAATGGGCCCATGAAATCAATACCCCATGCGTCAAAAACCTCACAAAAGTGAATGGGTTGCATGGGCATCATGTCTCTCTGTCATCAAGTACCCATCTTCTGACAGTCAGTATATCTCTTCACGAACTCATCTGAATCCTTGAAGAGAGTAGGCCACCAAAGGCCGGATTGGAGCACCTTCTGTGATGTCCGTCTCACAAAATGATGTCCTCCTGTCTCAAGCTTGTGGTAGTAGGTGAGGACGCTATGCTGTTCTTCTTGAGGAATGCACCTCCACCAGATGATATCCCCTCCTTCACGATAAAGGACGGGATCCTCCCAATGGTAAAACTAGGCCTTCGCCAAGAAGGTATCAAGTTTCTGCCTTGGCCAACCTTGTGGAACCGTCTTGGAAACAAGATAGTTCACAATATCGGCGTACCATGGGAGCGAGGTGATCGCCTCATCTGGGAATGTCTTTGTAATAGGTGCGTTGGGCTCAGATTCCTCAAGGTTCTCTAAGAGGGAGAGATGATCTGCCACCACATTCCTAACTCTAGGTTTATCCTTAATCTCAATATCAAACTTCTGGAGCAGAAGGATCCATCTGGTAAGGCGAGCTTTGTCATCCTTCTTGGCCATGAGGTACCGGATGGCGGTGTGATCTGTAAAGATAGTCACTCTAGATCCGAGAATATATGATCGATACTTATCCGAAGCAAAGACTACGGCCAGCATCTCCTTCTCTGTCACAGTATAATTCCACTGAGCGGCATCCAAAGTCTGGCTGGCGTAGTGAATGGCATAGGGCAATCCATCCCTCCTCTGTCCAAGCACAGCCCCTACGGCAAAATCAGAAGCGTCCGTCATGATCTCAAATGGGAGAGACCAACCGGGTGGTTGAAGGACAGGAGCCGTGACAACCATATCCTTGAGAGTCTCAAAGGATGCAAGACACTTATCATCTACAATGAACTCGGTGTCTTTCGTCAGCAAATCAGTGAGCGGTCGGGCAATACGACTGAAGTCCTGAATGAACCGTCGGTAGAAACCGACATGCCCTAGAGAAGACCGCAATTGACGTAGATTGGATGGTAGATTGAGTTTTCTAATGATATCCACCTTGGCCGGATCGACCTCCATGCCCCTGTTGGAGATGATATGACCAAGGACCATCCCTTGAGTCACATTGAAGTGACTCTTCTCCCAAGACAAGACAAGGTTGACCTCTATGCAGCGCTGAAGCACACGTTCTAGGCAGTCAAGACAAGCATTAAACCCATCACCATAGACCGAGAAGTCATCCATGAAGACCTCCAAACATTCACCCACCATATCCGAGAAAATGGACAACATGCACCTTTGGAAGGTCGTCGGGGCGTTACACAAACCAAAGGGCATCCGTCTGAAAGCATAAGTCCCAAACGGACAGGTGAATGTCATTTTCTCCTGGTCTTTGGGCGCAATGGCCACTTGATTGTAACTGGAGTACCCATCAAGAAAATAATAGTGACTCTTCCCAGCTAGCCTCTCGATAATCTGATCAATGAATGGCAGTGGGAAATGATCCTTCTTGGTGGCCTAATTCAATCGTCTGTAGTCCACATAGACCCTCCAAGAAATGGGTACCCGTATAGCTATCTCCTCTCAAGACTCACTCACAACTGTAGTGATACCTGTCTTCTTGGGTACCACATGTAATGGACTAACCCACTTGGAGTCAGAGATGGGGTAGATAAAATCGACGCTCCACCACTTTGATATTTCCTTCATGACCACATCTCGAAGATTCGGGTTCAGCCGTCGCTGGAACTCACGCGAAGGCCTATCTTCTTCCTCAAGATAGATGTGGTGGGATCACAGAGCCGGACTAATCCCCTGGAGATCATCTATACTCCATCCTATCGCCTTGCGGTTTTTTTCAAGAACCTCCATCAGACGAGATTCTTGCTCTCCAGTCAAACCTACTGAGATAATGACTGTGTGCATATCTGGCTCACCCGCAAGGAATCTATACTTCAGCAACTGCGGCAAGGGCTTCAATTCTGGATACCTGGGAGGTGGCATATCTAGCTTTTGATATGTCTGTGTGAAGGCTACCAGGTCTGCATGTGAGAACTCTAGCTGCGCATAAGAATCTGATGAAGGGAACCCTGTTGAATCATCTATGAACTGTACTGGCTCACACTCCATCCTGGTAGGCTCAGAAGGAAGCAGACAAGGCAAATAGTCATCAAAGTCATCCCAATCAATGTCTGAATCCGAGGGATCTGAACTAGAAGAACAAGAATGGAACTCTGCTTCACCACTCATCCCACAATTGTCAGCCTCAAAGGTGTCGTCGTCCAGGGATGTGCTCTCGAGGCTCTCAACTGCCATAAGCTGTAAATAAAGTGAATCTACATGCAAGTCTAGGGTCTGTGCTACTGGATCTGTCCAACTAGATTCATCATCTATTATCACAAAATCATACTCCTGGTGGACATCTAGCTCATCCTCTGTCATATGCGCGGTATCGCTGGACTACTCTAAGCATGCTGATTCTCTTGCTCTGGTCTCCTCGATCGTCTCTATTTGTATGCTCTCGCCCTCTATGCGAAAGCATACCTTCCCGCTATCATGATCGGTCACCACCTTAGCTGTGGCCAAGAATGGGCGTCCAAGTATGATGGGGGCATCGGTTACCGATTCAGCGATCTCCATGTCCAACACAACAAAGTCCACGGAGAATTTCAGGCCCTGAATGGTAACGAACACATCTCTCAACAACCTCTTTGGCCTCTTAGTTGACCTATCAGCAAACTGAAGGACTATACTGCTCCGAAGAAGAGGACCAAACTCGAATCGGTCGAGTAAGGCTGTCGGAAGGAGGCTAATAGAAGAGTCACTGTCTAATAGAGTACGATCAAAACATTGCTCCTTAATCTCGCATCTGACATAGGGAGCTCCTGCATCAGGTCTCTTGGCTGGCAATCGGTTCTGAATGGTGCAACAAGTAGAATGGGTGAGCACATGGATCTGATCTCTGTGGTTCCTCCTCTTCCTGCGGACTGTAGTCTTCTCTCTCAAGCTCTTTTGGAGGAGGGGGATGTGCTCAAGTGCCTCAAGTAGAGTCAGCTGGATCTGGAATCTATCAATCATCTGGTTGCTGAACTCTACCTGTTGAGTCTTTTTTGGATTTTCTCTTTTATTCCCCTTCGCCAAGCAGAGTGCTTGAGGGAAGGGGATGGTAAGGGCCTCCTCAGATGGAGGACTAGGAATAGGTTCCTATGCCTGTGAAGGAATGGAATCCATACAATGATCATCATGCAACACATATGGACTCGAGGTGGATACAGAAACCTTTCCTTTATTCATTTTTTTGTTCTTTTTGTTAGCACAGTCCTGAGATACAAAAGGTGGCAACACTACATGTGGGAGCTCAACAGAAGTAGAAGTGGTGGCCTCAGTACCACCAATGGCATCTGACTTCGCGGCATCAGCACCGCACTCTGGATCTGCATCAAAAATGGTGGCCTCAGCACCACTGTCTACATCGGGTGTCACGATGGCTTCAACATCGTCATCTGGATCTCCATCATTGGTGGCATCAGTACCACCGTCATCAACATCATCATCAGCGGCATCAGCACCGCTACTCTCCTCATCTGGCACTCGTGGTTCCTCGTGTGGCTGTCGCTCAGATGAGACGTCGCCGGTTGGCATCCTACCACTCCTAGTAGTCACAAAATCAGCATCATACAAATAAGACATGTCACTCAAATAATCACCAGGAGAGGTATCCTCTGTATACTGTACCTGCTCAGACTTCCTCTTCAGATTGTTAGGATTGGGCTTGATCTGTGCAGGTATGGCGGCCTTGCCCTTGATGAT
This sequence comes from Ottelia alismoides, assembly GCA_037367405.1. Classification (NCBI taxonomy): domain Eukaryota; kingdom Viridiplantae; phylum Streptophyta; class Magnoliopsida; order Alismatales; family Hydrocharitaceae; genus Ottelia; species Ottelia alismoides. The sequence goes on from JAZKJV010009163.1 coordinate 234,394, forward strand.
ATCCCTCATCTCCTGTCGGAACTCATCCATTTCCCGCCGGATGGATGTCTGCTGGTCAGAAATCAAATAGGAGAGATCATCTAGAGCTGGGCTCTCAAAGGCAGGTGCTTGAGAACTGGAAGTGTTCCCCTGCTGGAAATGAGGCTGATGCTGGTATTGGGGAGGCTGGGAGTATGTATGGTGAGGCTGCTGACGCTGCCTCCACTGTTGTCCCTGATAGGCAGGACGAGGACCCTGCCGGTACTGCTGGTGGGCATACTGGGGCTGCTGCAGGCTGTTCTGATGGCCCTGAGCTGGAGACTGCTGCTGGGATGAGGTGCCACCAGTGGTCCAACAGAATCGGAGGCGATCGCGATGAATTCTAGGCTGCTGTGGGTACCAGTCGTACCAATCCATCAATGTTTCCTGTTCAACAGGGGGTGGAAGAACTGCCAGTGGCTGAACCGGCTGATAGACCACTATCTGAGTGTCCTGAGACGGTGGCTGTGATGGGTAGTACTGTAGCTATTGGACCGGCTCTGCCTGGATGTGATGGACCTGGCAGTACGTGGCAGAGGGATGGGTGGAGCTGCTACTGCTGGGATGAGGTTGTGATCTGGGAGGCTGCGTGGATGTCTGTGCTTCCTGAATACACAAGATCTGTGTATTCAGTCACTCATGGTCTTCGTCAACTGGTCCATTTGGGCCAGTCCCTAACTCTGCTTCTTCTCGAGGATCTCGATGCGGTCCAACTTCTCTCTAATAATCCCCATGTCGGCTGTTGCGGATTCGGCTTGGGCTACGGCTACTGACGGAGTGTGGGGACCGACATCGATGCGGGCGATCCTTTGTTATCCTACTGCCTGTGGTGGAAGCTTTGGTTGTGTTTAGATGCGGGCTTGGGCCATGACAGTGGAATTCTCTACCATACCCTCAAAGATCTCCCAAACTGCGTCTTCTCCCTTGGAGAAGTAAGATCCACCATAAGAGGCATTGACAAGCCCCTGCAGCTCCGGTGTCAGCCCACAAAAGAAACTCTAAACCAAGTTGGGCTTTGATATGTCATGATGTGGACATCGGTCGATGAGCTCTCTAAAGTGATCCCAAGCCTCGTGGAATTGTTCATTTGTGATCATTGTGAAGTTGCTGATCATAGCTCGCGCTACATTGGTCCGACCGAGAGGATAATACTTATTCAAGTACTCATGCCATAGCTGTGCCCATGATGTGACGTACCTCCCAAGGTGTTTCAGCCAGTAGGCTACTCTGTCAGCTAATGAGAATGGGAAGGCAATCATTTTGATCGTGTCCTCGTCCACTAATCTGTCGTGGATAGTGCTGCAAATCATCTCAAACTCCTGCAAATGGAGATGAGGCTCCTCGGTGGCTAGCCCGTGAAACTTGGGCAATAACTGGATAGTCTGTGGGTGAAGCTCAAAGTTCCCAACAATGGGAGGAAGCTGAATCCATCGGTGAGTGACGGTCACGGCTGGGTTGTGCAACTGCCTCATGGTCATCGGCAGCGGCCTCTCCTGGTTAGGGTCTCCTCCTTCGTCTATTGCGTTTGGTATGTCTCCTCCACCGCCCCCAGGTCTGTCATCTCTTCCTTATCGCATCTACGCTATCTCCCTCATGAGGTTACCCATGAATACTCCTTGGTCTCTGATCTGTCTCTGCATGGTCTCCAAGGAGGCTAACAATGAGTTGTTGATGGCAGCTTGATCATATAGGAATGGTGGTGGTCTCTGCTCATCTAGGTTCTCCTCTCTGTCGTCCATGTCTTGGGTCTCTGAAAAGGAAAAAGACCCCATCTCAGGTGCCGTCAAATGATTTGAGCTCTGTGCTGCACTAAATTCTGACACTCTTGGACTGATGGAAGAAGAAGGGTGGTCGAGGGGGAACAGGGTGGAAGTGAACTCAGGCTCGGAGAGTGGGTCTAAACTCCGTGAAGCCGTCCTATATGAATAGGGAGGAGTGCTGGATAGCGGTGCCGCCAGAGACGGCCTAAGAGATCTCCTTCCCATCATCGTGGTTATTGAGAAGAGCGAGGTTGAGAAATGAAGAAGAAGGGCAAAATTATGCACATTTGCTCAGTGTTTTTGATCTTGACCTTAATTCAACTAGCCAATCAAACACAATACAAGGGATTCACCAACTCAGCGCGTGAAGCCGTGAAGGATCGGCTATTATCTTTGTAGTTTTTAGATTGAATTCAGGCAATTAATCTTTGAAGGAGTCCTTAGTACGCTACACCTATAGGAGAGAGAGTACTACCAAAAAAGAATCTTGTACTTGTCCTCCTCCTGTGTAACCAGTAGTCTGTACTTTTTGAGGTTCTTGTAATCCTTCCTAGATCCCTACTCCGTCAAAGAAATAGAGGGAGGAAGCCGATAGGCGAAACCGATACTTCGGATCTCGCTCGCAACGGAATCACCCGTGAGCGTGCAAGATCCTACTCAGACGCAAGACGATGAGACATACACCCCTGTGAAGGCGTGGCCTATGCTCGATACTTCGGACAAGGTTGATTCTCTACACAATAGAGAGTCATCAATGCCAACCAAGCCCTACTCGTCTACGTACGATAGAAGCGCCAATACTTCGGAAATCCAGGCGATACACAAGGCAGTCACAAACTGGGTTTTGGACTCTAATCCTTACGAAGCCGCTCTCTCACTTGGAAGGGGACCTTCCCATGCAACCTGAATACAATGGAGGGCTTTGCTCACCCAAAGCAATGTGTCCAATTAGCCGATTTTATGTAGGTCAAGTTTTCTTTAGCAATCCCTTTTTTATTTTTTTTTGTGTTATCACTTGCTTTGAGTCAATTAAATACAAGCGCTTAACGTTTTTGTATTTTTTTCCTTGGTTCCTATTTGATCCAAAAACAGAGGGAGAGAGTCGAAAAAAGCGAGTTGGCACGAAGATGGAAATCTCACCTCCGTGCCTAAATGATGAATGCTCAAGTAAGAAGACTTACAGTGCCTCCAGTTCTCTTCATGCAGGATGCAACGTAGGAATTTATAAACCTAATCTATATGCAGTATGCAATCCGATGAAATCGCCCTAGGATGAGGATAGACTATTAGCGTGAAGAACCGTTTCCAAAATTTGACTAAGTCCAAAGAATCAAGACTATAGGTGCATGCAAGGTTGATTAAGGTGTTTGGACCTAATATTACGCCAATAAATCCTAAAGCTAGGTGTCAATCACACAAAATAAGAAAACAAAATCGGAAAACAAAGGGAAAAAATGCGATGAAAAAATCCGATGAAAACTGCGGTGAGCCCCCAAGTGTACAAGCACTTGGAAATTGGGCCCGAGTGTCCAAGTCCTGAATATTACAAGTTATGAATCTCTCTCACAATAAATTACACAAATATATAAGTCTTCCTCGTGCACGGGTAGAAGGCTTCATGTGGGTGCCCAGGCGCCTAGGAAAAGCCGCCTCCCTCGCTCCGCGGTACCTCGCACAAAGACAACAAAAGAGGGTGGTTAGATAGCTCAAAAATGTATGTCAAAAATAAAGTAAAGAAATGAAGCAATAAGGTTAAACAGATAATCACAATCAGACACAAAATATGACCTATACGTTGTTGCTCCCCGGTAACGGTGCCATTTGGTGAACATGGATCTTGCGAGGGTCAAAATAGTCTGCACAAGGCGGGACCATAGTGTCGCTGAGCGACCACTCACAAAACCCGTATAAATCAACAGTCAACCCACAGTGTAATATCAAGCAATGGAGAACAAGTATGGAGTCAAAATCTATTATAACTCTACAAAAAGGTGTATAGTGTGCAAGTGTGTAGAGGTCGAACTTGGGGAGCAAGCAAGATAGATCAAGGCAAAATGTGTGAAATGTGATTGTGATCAAGTGCCTACAAGCAAGCAAATTTTTGTGGGTTTTTAAGTTTATAATTTTTTATTTGATTTTGCTTTTTATAATTTTATATTTTACTTTTTAATTCATGATTTTTAATTTCTTTTTATATTTTTTTATTTTTTTTTCTTTTTCCCTAAGTAGATTATATACATTATATAAGAAAAGAGAAGAACAAAGATTTAAAAAACAAGGAAAAATGCTCAAAATTTAGGAAATCAAATGTTTTTAGGCTTTTTATAATTTTATGATGTTTTTGTGATTTTTAGAGATTTTTCTAAATTTTTTTTGGTATTTTTAAAGGTCAAAATACTAGAAAACAGTGAACTAAGCTACTGGCCGAAATTAAAATGAGGATGAAAAATATCAAACAATATCCAAAATTCCTCAAATTAATTTTAAAATGAAAGAAATAAAATAAGGAAAATACAGAAACTGAGATTGTATATATAGGATTTTTCTTGAATTTTTTAGATTTTTATGAAGTTTTTTAGAGTTTTCTAATTTTTAGGGTTTTTTTTGAAATTTTTAATGATTTTTGGACAGAAGTTAAAACACACTGAAATACACAAAATATGATTTTTTTTGGAATTTTCTAATGCCAACAGTGTTGAAAATGAGTGTTTTTTATTTTTCATAAATATGAAAATGCAAGAAAAATGCAAAATAAAAATATGCCGAGAAAAAGCAAGCAAACAGGAACCTATAGTGATTTTTTGGTGATTTTTGTAATTTTATAGATGCATGGAATAAATACAAACAACAAATAAAAACTACATAGCTGGTAGGGGTATAAATGCAAATAATAGGAAATCCAGGGGCCAAAGTATAATTTTTCACAAAAATTATAACTGATAAATTAATTTCCAGGTACAAATACAAATACCAAAACCCACAAGGGCACGCCTACAATTTTCCCAACCACGCGCGTGACTGGCACGTGCCTAGGAAGGACCTAAATGCAATATACAAAACTTCCAGAGGCTTACATGCAAATTACCCAAAAATATTACACGTTACAGAACAATTCTTGGACTAAATCAAAATAGCCAAACCAGCAAGGGGTCCATTGCAAAAACACCACCACCCCACATGCACGTGTCATATGAGGTGACGTGGACTTGACCTATATGCAAATAATAAAAGTTCGGGGGCCTAGATGCAAATATTACAAACATATTTAAATTACATACGAAGGTTTATGGACTAAAAATAAATACGAAAATGCTCAGGGTAAAAGATGCAAAATACCCTAAGCAAGGTGATCCAACAGCGGAAAATATGCCACTTGACACGTAGCGCGATCTGAACGACCGACAATGATTCGGTGATGGACGACAGCGATTAGATCTCCACAGATGGATCGGACGGCTGGGCTTCTGGGAGATCCAACGGCTGCTGATGGATCTGGAGGTGCGGCCTGATCGAACGGCTGGCAGCAAGGGACGAAGAACAGGGAAGCGTCACCGGCGAATCGAGCTTCCCCGCCCTCGATCGGCGGGTAGGGATGAGCATGGGCCGGGCTGGGCCGGGCTTTGAAGGGCCCAGGCCCAAGCCCGCTTAAAAATTTCGGGCCTTGGGCCGGGCTTAGGCCCGAAAAATTTTTTTGTTCAGCCCAAGCCCATGCCCGGCCCAATTCCTTTGGGCCGGGCTTGGGCCGGGCCGGCCCATCTCCCAATTAGATACTATTAACTTTGACTCTTTTGTTTCATGTTAATCTCAACTCAAGTTACACAAGCTAAAATTGATTAAAACATGTACCATAATACTTGTGAAATAATTAAAATTTAAGTCTACCAAATCCGAATTTACACGTGCCCTCAATGCTAGATACCATGAATGTCCCTCGTTCATAGAAATTGAAAGAATGAACCAAACTTACCCAGTTAACAATAACAGGTGCACCAGATCCTACATGTTAAAAAATGGGCATAAGACCCATATTGGATAAATGTACAATAATAGAAAATGTTTTGATTGAAAAAATAAATATTAACAAATTCAAGAATAACCAAAAGAATCTAAACCAAAAACTAATTAAGGAAAATTAATTCTTAATTGAAATACATTGATTATCAACTCATGTCACACGCTTGACTTTCTTGATTTATAAACATTGTATGAAGACATAATACAGGAAGAGAGTGCACATGAAATAGGTGGGAATTTTCATGCATGTAGGATGTGAGAAAGGATTCGGGCCCTCTTCGGGCCGGGCCCTTGGGCCGAGTCGGGCTGGGCTGAGCCAAGCCCGAGCCCGGCCCAAAAAATATTTGGGCCTAAATATTGGGCCCAAGCCCGGCCCGATATTCCTTTGGGCCTGGGTCGGGCTTTTTGGGCTGGGCTTCGGGCTGGGCCGGGCCGGCCCAGCCCAATGCTCATCCCTATCGGTGGGCTCCGACGGTCTTCTGGCTCCAAAAATGGCCTGCAACCTCCTGCGGTCTTCCACTATCTCCTGGTGGCTCCAGAAAACCTCTACGACGGCCGAGGCTTGCGGTGGAGCGGGGCGGAGCTGGGAAGCTCCACAGAACTCTGACGAGAGTCAAAATGAGCCCCATGCTCGAGTCAAGCTCCTTGACCTGCACAAAGGGGTGAAAGGGTCTAGGACAAAATGCTTGGACCCCGCAGAGGTGGAAATGGTGCGAGGATCGACGCATGAAATGGTGGCCGGAGGAGCACTCCGACGAGGTAATCGTGAAGGCGATTCGATGGGCTAAATGTGAAATTTCTTGGGGGAAACGATCCTAACGCTAAGGCAAATGAAATGCAAGGAAAATAAACGGAAGAAGGTGGCTGCCTCGATGGTTTGAACCAGAGGGTAGTATACCTCGACGCCGGCGAAAGGCGGAGGTGGTGGAGCCTCCTCTGGCTTCGCTCGACCGGCCTGAAGATCTCCAAAGGAAGTTGTCACCTTCCTTGAGCTTCTGGGCACGAGCAAGAGAGCTGAACCTGGGAATGAGGGGTTCAAAATTTGAATGGAAGGTCGCGGCTCAATAAAAGAGGTTGACGAGCGGCTGAGAAGATCGAAGCAGATCGCTCGAATTGTCGACCCTCAGCCCTAGGAAAGCCTAGGGCCTGAAAGACCAACAATCGAGGAACAAAAGTCGTGAAGGGTTCGTCATGAAAGAATGCAAGATTTGACCTCGAAAAAATCAAGAAAGAGGGGGCAAAACGAGGTCTGACACGGGCGCAGAGGAGAGGGACAACCAGTTGACCCGCCGGTCAACGTGGACAGGCACCTGGTTGGTCCACGTGGACCAACAAGGAAAAATCCCTGGAAAATTATTTGTAAATTCAAATAAAAATAGAAAATGAATTAATTACTTTTTGGTTATTAAATAAAAAAATTTTATTATTTTATAAGGTATTTTAATCTGATTTTTAATTATATTTATGAGGTATAAATTTACAAGTTACCTTTTTAGGTCTATATAGGTATATATATCGATGTATTTTGATATTTTATTTTTATTTTGTGTATTTAATTTTATTATTTTTATTTATTATTTTATAAATTTATAAAATATTTTTATATACTTGAATATATTTTTATTTTATCTTTTTGAAGTGTTTTGTACACTTAATAAAATAAAAGTATGAATTATATAGGTATATATAGAGGTATAATACCTATGTATATTATATGCAAGTATTTTATTTTATGTTTTCTTTGAGTTTTTAATCAGATTATACTTATTCATTATAAATAATATTTACAAAATTATAAAAATAAGGAATTATAAAAATAATGAATAAATAATAAAATGAATATTTTAATCTGTACAAGTATACAATATGGGTCCAAAACTCAACTTTCAAACCGTAGCACCGCAAAATACGAAACCACCACCATTAAATAGCTTATTTAAAATTATATACAATTAAAGGTGATTTTGATGCGTTTCGAGTTTTTATTTGCGAGATACAGGTCTAGGAATTTGAGATTCTAGAAATTTAATTAGACCATAACTTTTTATCTGTACATTAGTTTTGAGTGAAATCAATTTTGTATTTTTCTTTATTTAATTATCTACAACTTTTGTGTACAAGGTTTCTTTATTTGAGGTATAAAAAGTGGAACCAAAAATAGGTCCCAAAATGAATAAAGAATGAATAAAATGAATAGGTATTTTGGCCCTTATCTCCCCCTACTTTATTCCTTGTCGACCTATTCATCTAGATGCCTAGGTTTCGGGTCATAAAATATTTACAATATTTTATTGTTTCTCTTTTCTTTTATTTATTCTATAATTTTGGCTTTAAAAACAGTACTTTATACACTATTTACGTGCACATGTATGAATGCTAAGATGCGGGAATTAAGGGTATTTACACGCATTTGCCAAGGTTTTGGAGTCCAAAATGATAGAAAGATGATGAAATGTGGATTCATTAGGGGCGATCGATATGGGTGTGTTGGTGAGATGAGGCTCAGACCAGGTGGTCGGAGCAAATGAGCTGCGATAGAGGTAGAGTTGAAGATTCGACTGAAATGGAAAAATGGAATAGAAAGATATGTCATCTGAAGGTGCTAATGAACTAAGCAAGGTCAGGCGGAGCTGGGAGATGAGGTCGTCGCCTCGACCGTGCTGCGACAGGTAGGCTGGATGTGGCGGAGGGCTCCGATCACGTAGCTGAGTTGCAGGTACACGCCACCAAACCCTGATCCAAAGGCACCCTTTAGTTGATATCACTCCACTAAAGACACGTAGGGACAAGAGAAGGGGTGAGGCACGAGCGACCGAGCTGCGGAGGCGGAGGCGAGACTTTATAAAATTCCCAGGGGGCTGGAATGATCGAGCGAGAGCGCGCAACCCTAAGAAGATTTGCACCTTCCTAGGGATCCGTGAAGATCACGGATTATAGGAGGAGACTCGGGTGAAAAATCGAGGCAAGATGTGATAGGGTTCAAGCATGAAAATACGAAGAAATGGTTCCGGCGAGAGGTAAACGACCCGACCCGACCTGGAAGGAGGCGTTGACTGGAGTCAACAAAGCCTCCGAAGTAATCAGAAAATAGGGATGTACAAAAATCAATAAAAAAATTTGTAACTGAATTAAAAAATGATTATTATTTTTCAAATAGTTTTTCTGTGATTTTTAATCATTTTTATGAAAAATAAATTAGTGTATATATAATATATAGTATTATATACACGTATAATATACCTATGTATTATGTACAATAATTTTTATTTTGTTATTTTTGCATAAATATCCGTATTTTATATTTTATTTATTTACAATATATTATTAGGAGTACAAATAATTTTTATTTTATTTTTACAAATTAATTACAAGTATGAAATAAATGGTGGATGTGACATATATATATGTATGTATTTTCACAAGTGAAGAAGATTTTATTTTTATTTTTATTTTTATTTATTTTTTTGATTTTTATTTTATTTTTTTCATTTTATTTTTAGAAATATATAGAATGAGGTAAAAATAATAATTAACTCTAATTTTTTCAAAAATAATTATCCATATACATAGTACTATGTACAACATAAAGTAGATCCTATCTCTCTCTATTTATTTTATTTGGTAATCAGGTCAAGGCTTGACCTTCTCTTGGGGTTCGGGTCACTCTGTATTTATTATAAATACCTCCTTCCTTTTTTCCTTTATTCTTTTATTTTTACACAAAAGCATGCTAATTATGCAATATTAATAAATGCATGCTAAATGCTATGTTATTGTATTTACATATATTTACATGCTGCTTTGTTAAGATAAATAGCTAAAATAAAGAGTGAGAATCAGGGATTCATCACCCCCTATACATTACCTTTGCTAGTCCCTTAGCAAACACTTATATGAAAAAGAAGTGAAAAAGAGAGGAAAAGAAAAAGAAGGATAATCAAGGTTGATTATTAAACGTATCTTCATTAAATTGAAGTATGGAGCTTAGTCAGACCTTTGGATTATTAGTTTGTCGGAGCCTTATTGAGATCTAGGTTTAAGACTCAACAACATCTAAGTTCCACCATTCTATAGTCAAGACTCCTCAACAATCCAGATCAGAACAAGTCTACATACACAAACTCTAATGACCATGTATCTTTCCTTGTACTGTATATGTGATATGTAGCTCCCCACCTCTGAAATGACATAAACAACCTCCCTCAACAAGGTAACTCTAATTCCTTAGTCTAGCAGCTCTTTCCTCAAGGAGCGAGGTATTCCCTTCTAAGTTCAAGTTCAACTAGCTCAAGAAGAGGGGGAAAGAAGAGAATGGATCGTGGCCAGCATAGCCACTTATCCCTAGAAGCCCAACCAGTGTAGCTAAGTCTCCCGCCGCAAGCTTCATGAGATGAGAAGGTGTAATACATAAGATTTGCTTTATTTGACTATATACACTCCGGCATGCATTTTATTTTCAATCAGGTCTATCCACTTTTTTTGGAGTTTTCTTGATTTTGCGCACAATTGTTTTTGAATGTACATATATACAACATATCTACATGGTGTAGCATATACATAAGGACTTTTTCTTCCTGAGCCAGTAGACTATCCCTTTTTTGAAGCATTATTGCAACCTACAACTCCTGTCTTTATATCTCAGCACCGCTAGACCAAGTTAAGATGCACATCCCTCCCTAAAGGAAGACGAGTGTTTCCTCCTAGAGGTACTACCCTCGTATGCTACTCCAAGCCAAAGAAAATTGCCTCCTCATATCCTCATCCGTAGAGAGCTATGTATAAGGTGATGGTCCAAGTAAATCCATTGTCTGTGAGAGTCATGCTTGTGTTGTTAAGTGATATACTTAGGCTCATCAAGATGGCGTGTGAACATAGCCTAGTGGACTCAAAGAATTAAGTCACTAATGGACCTGAAAAGTCCGAACCCCAAATATTCTAAGGTTCCTCTGAGAATTAGGTGGATTAAGATCTTAACCAAGCCCCATTCTCCAATTTAATTCTAGACTAGTTTAAATGTCAACTATGATTCAGAAGAATATACAAAATATGTGCAAAACACTTTTTTCATATAATTTTCAAATTATGCAAAATTTTTGAAAATGTGCAAAATTTTTGAAAATGTTTGAATGCATGCATGCATGAATGTAGATGTTTTGCAAACTATTTACAAACATTTACACACTGGTTTTTGCAAATTTTTATTTTTCAAACAATTTTCAAAATTTTTGTACTATATACATAATTCTGATACAAAAATATTTACAAACTTTTTTCAAGCAAAACATTTTTACGAACATTTGTACAAAAATGATTTTTATAAATAGCTATTTACATACATGTATATGCAAGAAAAAATTAAATTTTTGTGATTTTTATTTTTTGGTTTTTATCCATGTTATATATTAACACACTCGCACAAAGTACGAGTTATCGCTAAAGTATATATGCAATACATATAACACCCCCCCTATACTTAGCTCGAACGATGTACTCAGAGGTGATCAAAGAGCGATGAAGAAGAAGACATAACTCGTGCTTAGTATAAGGAGGTGAAAAGAAGGGCTATACTACAACGATGAATGAAAGAATAAAATCAATAGAAGTCGGTAATTCTCGCTATACTTAGGATCAAGTAATCCTTAGTATAGAAGACTATACACAAGGGGAAAATCGAGGGTTAGAATGTACAAGGTCTACCTCCCCTATACTTAGGGTGAAATATCCCTCAGTATAGGCAGCAAAACAGAGGTAAACAGAATCAAAAGAATAATCAAAAGCCTGACACCCACCTATACTTAGGGTAAAGTATACCCTAAGTATAGCATAATCATAAGATGCAGATGGGGTGTTAGACAAAGAATGTCTGATATGGACATTTGGATCTATACAAGGGAAGAAGATAGTGATAATCAAGTATGAGATGCAAATGATGTGAGTCAAAGACCACATCTCATGCAAAATGAATAGGGGCGATGTCAACGATCAACGGATCATGATCTAGATATGGCTTCAGGAGATGACCGTTAACTCGAAAGGTGGAGTCAGATGACATCTCATATATATCAATACTACCATTGTCATGCACCTTTCGGACCAAGTATGGTCCCTTCCACTTACTCTGCAACTTTCCTGGAGATAATCTCATCCTGGCATCGAACAACCATACTCTCTGGTTCGGCTCAAACTGCTTATGGTTGATATGAGAATCATGTCATATCTTCACTCGCTCCTTGTACTGTAGGCTGCTTGAAAAGGTTGTATCTCTAATCTCTTCTAGGGCTGCCAATTATGCCTTCCTCTGATCTCCTATACTCTCTGGATCTTGTAATATCTCAGTGACATCCCATAGTGACTTATGATTTATCCCCATAGGTAAATGGCATGGCTTGCCATAAACAAGACGAAAGGGAGACGTACCCAAAGGTGTCGTGAAGGAAGTCTGATATGCCCACAAGACAGAGTCCAAAAGTTGTGACCAATCCTTACAATCTGGGCAGACTACCTTCTGCAATATCATCTTGATTCCCTATTCGATAATTCAGCAAGACCATTGGTATGAGGATGATATGGAGTGGCTACTCGTTGGTCTACGCTGAACTCAATAACAAGGGCCTTTACCTTGTCGTTCATAAAATGAGACCCCCCGTCAGATATCAAAACACTAGGCACCCTGAACCGTTAAATGATATTCTTCCTCAAAAATCTACAAATAGTCCTAGCATCTGCGGTTCGGGCGGGAATGGCCTCAACCCAACGACTCACATAATCAACAACAAACAGAATGTACTCGAATCCCTGACTCTTAGGGAATGGGCCCATAAAATCAATGCACCATGCATCAAAAACCTCACTAAAGTGAATGGGCTGCATCGGCATCATATCACGCTGTCCACAAGTGCCCATCCTCTGACAATCAGTACACCTCTTCACGAATTCATCAGAATCTTTGAAGAGGGTATGCCACCATAGGCCTGATTGGAGCACTTTCTGTGTTGTTCTCCTCCTAGAATGATGCCCTCATGCCTCAAACTTGTGGCGGTAGGTGAGGACATTGTGGTGCTCTTCTTGAGGAATGCATCGAAGCCAGATGCTATACCCTCCTTCATGATAAAGGACGGGAGCCTCTTAATGTACAACTTGGCCTTCGTAAGGAAGGTCTCAAGTCACTGCCTGGGCCAACCTTGTGGAACTTTCTTGGCAAGAAGATAGTTCACAATGTCGGCGTACCATGGGAGCGAGGCGATAGCGAGGATCGCCTCATCTGGGAATGTCTCAGTGATAGGCTCAATCTGCTCAAATTCCTTAAGACGTTCTAATCGAGAGAGATGATCCGCAACCACATTATTGACTCCAGATTTATCCTTAATATCAATATCAAACTCCTGGAGTTGAAGGATCCATCTAGTCAATCTCTCTTTGGCATACTTCTTTTCTATGAGGTACCTGATGGCGGTATGATCAGTAAAGATAGTCATTTTGGATCCAAGAATATACGATCTGAACTTATCCAATGCAAATACTACAGCTAGCATCTCTTTCTCCGTGACTATGTAGTTCCACTGAGCAGCATCCAATGTACGTCTAGCGTAGTGAATGGAAAATGGTAATTCGTCCCTCCTCTATCCTAGCACGGCCTCTACGACAAAGTCAGAAGCATCAGTCATGATCTCGAATGGGAGAGACCAATCATACGGCTGAAGGATAGGAGCCTCAACAACTAGATTCTTGACAGTCTCAAGAGATGCAAGACACTTATCATCTACAATGAACTCAGTGTCTTTTGTCAATAGATCAGTAAGCGGTCGGGCAATCCTGCTCAAGTCCTGGATAAAACATTGGTAGAAACCGACATGCCCCAGAAAAAACCGCAACTGCCACAGGTTGGACGGTGCATTGAGTTTTCTGATGATATCCACCTTGGCCAGATCAACCTCATGCCCCTATTGGAGATGATATGACCAAGTACCATCCCCTGAGTCACCATGAAGTGACTCTTCTCCCAAGATAGAACAAGATGGATCTCTATGTAGCACTGAAGCACTCAGTCTAGGCAATCAAGACAAGAGTCAAACCCATCGCCGTAGACCGAGAAATCGTCCATGAAGACTTCTAAGCAGTCACCCACCATGTCCAAGAAGATAGACAACATGCACCTTTGGAATGTCGTCGAGGTGTTACATAGACCAAAGGGCATCCGTCTGAAATCATAAGTCCCAAACAGATAGGTGAATGTCATTTTATCCTTATCTTTGGGTGCTATGGCCACCTGATTATAGAGAAGTACCCGTCAAGGAAGCAGTAATGACTTTTCCCAACTAGGCTCTCTATAATCCGATCAATAAAAGGTAGTGTGAAATGATCCTTCTTGGAGGCCCGATTCAGTCGTCTGTAGTCCACACAGACCATCCAAGAAGTGGGTACCCGAGTAGAGATCTCCTCTCCAAACTCACTCACAAGTGTGGTGACGCCCATATTCTTGGGCACCACATGCAATGGACTAACCCACATGGAGTCGGAGATGGGGTAGATAAAATTGGTGCTCCACCATTTTGATATATTTTTCATGACCGCTTCTCGAAGATTCAGATTCAACCGTCGTTGGAACTCACGTGATGGCTTAGCATCCTCTTTGAGATAGATATGGTGGGAGCATAGATCCGGACTTCTCCCCTGGAGATCAGCTACGCTCCATCCTACTGCCTTACGGTTTCTTTCAAGAACCTCCATCAAATGAGATTCTTGATCTCCAGTCAAATCCACTAAGATAATGATTGGGTACATCTCATGCTCACCCGCAAGGAATCTATACTTCAGCGACTGTGGAAAGTGCTTCAATTCTGGGAAACTGGGAGCTGGCAAATCTGGCTTCTGAAATGTCTAAGTGAATGCAACCAAATCTGAATGTGAGAACTCTTGTTGATCATGAATATCTGGTGAAGATGGCCCTGCTGGTGTGTCTGTACTCGGTGATGGCTCAATCTCCACCCTAGCTGATGGCTCTATGGGAATCAGACAAGGCAAATAGTCATCAAAATCGCCCTAGTCTATGTCTGAATCCGAGAGGTCTGAATCGGAATAACAAGAAATGTACTCTACTTCGCTATCTTGAACGCGGTCGTCAGCCTCGAAAGTGTCCTCGGCCAAGAGTGTGCTTTCCGAACTCTCATCTGCTGGAAGTTGTAACTCTGTGGTGTCTAAAGGTGAGAGAAGAGCTCAGGAAATGTGGTCAGACCAAGTGGCTTCATCATCAGTGATCACAAAGTCGCACTCCTGGTGGACGTCTCGCTCTGCCTCTGTCGTCTTCTCTTCATCAATATACTGCTCTGAGCAAGCTGAATCTCGCGCTGTGGTCTCGTCTATCATCACTATTTGTATACTCTCACCCTCGATGCGAAAGTACACCTTCCCATTATCGTGGTCGGACACTGCCTTGGTTGTGGCCAAGAATGGTCGTCCAAGAATGATGGGGTTATCTGTCACAGACTCAGGGATCTCCATGTCCTACATAACAAAGTCCGCGTGGAATTTCAGGCCCTGAATTGTGGCGACCACCTCCTTCAACAACCCCTTCATCTTCTTGACAGATCTATCAGCAAACTGAAGGATTGTCCTGCTATGTCTAAGAGGGTCAAACTCGAAACCGTCGAGTAAGGCTGTTGGAAGTAGGTTGATGGAAGAGTCATTGTCTAATAAAGTCCAATTAAATCTCTGCTCATGAATGTGGAATCTAACATAGGGAGCTCCTGCATCTGGCCTCTTGGCTGGCAGACGGTTTTGGATTGCGAAGCACGTGGCACGGGTGAGCACATAGATCTCCGCATGATGGTTCCTTCTCTTCCTATAGATGGTAGTCTTCTCTCTCAGATTCTTCTGTAAGAGAGGGATGTGCTCAAGTGCCTCCTGTAGAGTCAGCTGAATCTGAAATATGTCTATCATCTGCTGGTTGAACTCTTTTAGGATTTTCTTTTTTATTCCCCTTTACCAAGCAGAGTGCTTGAGGGAAGGGGATGGCTGGGCCCTTCTCAAATAGAGGGCTAGATAGGTTCTTGATGTTGAGAAGGAATGGAATCTATACAAGGGTCATCATGCATCACATATATATTCAAAGTAGATGAAGAAACCTTTCCTTTATTTATTTTCTTGGTCTTTTTGGAATAGTCCTGAGATACAAAAATAGGTGGAAACACAACTGGAATAGAAACGGTGGCATCAGTACAACCTACGGCATCAGTCTTCACGGCATCTTTACAGTGCTCTAACTCAGCATCAACTGGAATGGTGGCATCAGTACCATCGATTGCATCTAGAGAATCGACAGCCTCATTACCATCGATTGGATCATCATCCTTGATGGCTTCAGCACCACCGTCATCAACATTGTCATCAACGCCTTCAGCATCGTTGCCGTCCTCATCTTACGCTCTTGCCTCATCATAGTGTCGTCGCTCAGACAAGGTGTCACCGGCTGGCATCCTACCGCTCCTAGGTGACACAAAATCAGCATCAAATGTGTATGAAGAAATATCACCCAATGACTCATTAGGAGTGGTGGTCTCTGTGAACTGTACATTCTCAGACATCCTCTAGAGGTTGTTCGGATTAGGCTCGATTTGAGCGGGTATGGTGGCCTTGCCCTTTATGATATCCATCATCTTTTGCCTAAACTCGTCCATCTCCCGCCTGAAAGATGCCTGCTGGTCCAAGAGAAGGCGGGCTAGATCATCAAGGGATGGTTTCCATAGGCTTACTTATGCGAGCCGGACAGGTTGCCTCACTAAAAATGAGGCTAGCTCTGGTACTGGTGAGGGGGAGGCTGAGTGAACTGCTGAGGCTGTTGCTGGTGCCTCCATTGTTGTCCCTACTAGTAGGGATGAGGACCCGACTAGTGATATTGTGGCTGTTAGGAGTACTGAGGTTGCTGCTGCGACTGGCTGAACTGTCCACCCTAGCTGAAGGCTGCTGCTGGAATGAGGTGCCTTCGGTAGACCACCTGAATCCAAGATGATCTCGGCTGATCCCGGGCTGTTGTCAGTCATACCAAATCCTGTTGACTTCCATCAATGGCTCTTGCTCGTATAAGATCGGGGGAAGAACTGCCAGTGGCTGATAATGCTGGTACACCACCATCTGAGTGTCCTGAGATGGCAGTAGCTGAGAGTTGTGCTGCTGCAACGGTTGAACCGGCTCCGCTTGGATGTGATGAACTTGGCGGTACTGGGCGGACTGGCGGGAAGAGCTGCTGCTTCTAGGATCAGCCTGTGGCCTGAGGTGGGGCTTAGAAGCCATCCGTGCCTCCTAGAGACACATGATTTGGGTCTTCAGGTCACTGAGATTCTGTGCCAACTGGTCGATCTGTGTCTTGCTTGGCACTACTTCTTCTCGATAATCTCTATGCGGTCCAACTTCTCCCTAATGATACCCATGTCAGCTACTGATGACTCTGTCTATGCTGCTGCTTATGATGAAGTGGATGGACCGACATCAACCCATGATTTCCTCTAATAGGATACGACCTATGGAAGGGGCTTCCCTTAGTATAGACTCGGGTCTGGGACATAACTGTATAGTTCTCGGTCATCTCCTCATAGATGACCCAGACTTGGTCCTCATCCTTGGCGAAGTAGGAGCCCACACAAGAAGCATTAACAAGCCCCTACAGCTCCTGTATTAACCCATAAAAGAAACTCTAGACCAGATTAAGCTTGGATATGTCATGGTGTGGACACCAGTCGATGAGCTCACAAATCGATCCCACGCCTCATGAAACTGCTCGTTGGGGATCATGATGAAGTTGTTGACCAGAGCTTGAGTTGCGTTGGTCCGGTCGAGTGGATAGTACTTGTTCAAGTACTTGATCTGGAGCAGCTCCCAAGTGGTAACATATCTCCCTAAATGCTTCAGCCAATAGGTTGCTCTGTCGATGAGGGAGAATGGAAATGCTAACATCTTGATAGTGTCCTCATCCATGAATCAGTCGTGGACTGTGCTGCAGATCATCTCTAACTCTTGTAAATGTAGATACGGCTCCTCGGTGGCTAGCCCATGGAACTTGGGAAAGAGTTGAATCATATGGGGGCCAAGCTTGAAGTCGCCCGGAATTTCAGGGAGCTGGATCCAACGATGGGTGACGGTTGCACCAGGGTTGTGCAACTGTCGCATCGTTCATAGTTGTCTGGTTGTCTATGGTTGATCCTCCGGGTGTACGTCTGCTCCTCCTCTAGGTGTAGGGATATCTCCACCGGCTGCTCGATGCGGCTCTCCTCTGTCGGCTCCTATCTGTGCTAAGTCTCGACGCACCTCTCTCATAAATGCTCCCTGATCTTTAATATGTCTCTGCATCATCTCCAGGGAGGATAGAAGTGTTGTTGATGGTGCTATGATCAAGAACATAAGTAGAACCCTGGGACAGCCCATCGGTGCGCTCTTCGCTGCTGGCCATCTCGCAGATCTCTACAAAGGCAAAAGACCTGAACTCAGGTGATGTCAAGTGAACATAAATCTGTGTTGGCCTCTGCTCGGGCACATCAAGACTGGAAAAAGGGTGGTTGAGGGGGAACGGGGTGGAATCGAACTCGAGTTCGGAGAGCGGGTCTAGGCTCCCCGGAATCTCCCTAGATAAATGAGGCAGAGTGCTCCAGAGCGTATCTACCAAAGGTAGTCTAAGGGATCTTCAGCCCATCATCGTGATACGGGAAAAGTGCGGATGAGATCTGGAAAGCAAACAAGATCAGCAGTCAAACCCCTAATTCACCTACTCAACGCGAGAGCTGATAACTGTAAAGGATCGGTCGATTATCTTGTCAATTTTATTTAGGTGATAAATCAATCTTACAGAGCGATGAAGCGAGCTGGTAGGAACCCGATGCTCCCAAGAGACTGGCCCAATCCCAAAGCTAGATCTTTCCCAGCCAGTATGAATTGTGGACCATTTATCGGCTACCCGATCAATTCAATCTGTAAAGGATGTCGCGGTCCGCTTTACCAATTACAGGAGAGATCCTCACTGCAGAACGACTAACCTCAAGACCAGTAGTTTAATGGAAGTTCATGTGTGGCTCTAGCCTAGTGTGCATGTCACTCTCTCGCTCAAGCAAACCAACCAATGAGGGGGTGACTCTCCCCAAAACAAATGTTTTTTAAGTGAGGTGGGTTTTAATGTCAAGTTTGCTTAAACAATCCCAATTTTATGATTTTCACTTTTTATATATCTTTCAAATACAAGCAATGCCTAATGAATTTTTCAATCTCCTGATTTATTTTAAGTCCAAAAACAGGGGGAGAAGTCGAAAAAGCCGATGCACGATCAAACACGATGATGCATGCAAAGTAAGAGATGTGTACTTGACTCCAGCACTCTACATGTAGGGTGAACCACGCATAAATTAAAAGACAATATTTAAACTAATCTAAAGGATGCACTAAGAAAATGACCTTAAGACGAGCAATTTCTAGAGATCATGAAGAACAGTAGTCATCCGATCAAGGAGGGAGGTCGAGGTTCTGTCTCGGAGATCGATCGGTATCCGCCACAACAGATTCTGCACGTGCTGTATACGATCTCTAGCGGCACGTGACCTCTCAATCAATCAAGTTGGCTTTTTATTTTGAATTATTAATAAGGTCCAATTATGGTCAATAGGTGCAAGCAATCTATTAGGGATTTGGCGTTAAGTTATTTACGTCACAATCAAGAAAAATCCTAAGTGTATGGGCTAAATTTTTCAGGAATTAAATAGAAAAAATGTGATAAAATCAAAATCGGTAAAAAATGTGGTGAGGTCCCTCGAGCACACTGGTGCTCAGCGAAACAGACCCCGATATAATGTCTAAGAGAGTCCAAGTGTCCCAATAATTATTACAACAGTGAATGAGTCTGTTGAAAATAAAACAAACTCTATTGTTATTCTAAAGCTACTCTAAAGGCTATAACTGATTCCTGCTCTTCTCCTGCTTCTCCTTGGGTACGGGTCCCCTCCAAAGCATCTTCGGGTGGTTCCTTGCACGAAAAGAAAAACAAAAATAGGTCAGAAGACCGTTATAACAGATAGAGATAAAAATAAATAAAAAGGCTTAAAAGCAACTACTAAGCCATGCTCCCTGGAAACAACACCATTCTAAAGACACGAAAGCTTAGATCGGCTAAGATGGAAAAATAATCAAGTGTCATTGTTCCTAGCCAATCAATTCGATCATTCAAGAAAAAATGTAGAAACCACTCAAGCAAACAGATAAGAACATAAAATCAATGTTAGCGGTCTCCACTATTTATTTATCCTGGTATAGCGACCAGGGTCGAATTCAAGGAGCACGAGTAAACCTACGAAGTAGTTGTGATCAGACCGGAAAGAGCATATTTTTGTTAATTGATAATTTTGTCAATTTTAGTTGTTTTTATTTAAGGAAAACAAGCAAGAAAATAAGGCAATAAAGCACACAAGCAAGCCTTCACCATTTTTATTAAGGCTAAAAATACTCAAAAATCTGGAATAAAAGTATTCTTGTGTTTTTCAAATATTAAGGTCTTTTTGGTGATTTTCTGGGGTTTTCCCATTTTTGGATGATTTTATAAAAATCAAATAAGTGCTAAAAAGGAAAACAGTGCATAGCAAGGACAAAATTACAAATTAAAAATATGTAAATGTCCTAATGTCTAGGATATGAATTTTATGAGATAGATAAAAAGAGGAACAAAGAAAAACTGAGATTGTATTTCTTTTATTTTTTAGAATTTTTATTATTTTTATAAGTTTTTAAGGGTTTTAAGATTTCTAGGGGTTTTATAATGATTTTTAAAACAAAAATGCTATTGGAGGTAAAGCACACACATATAAAGAATTTTTAGCATAATGTTTAAGTATTTTATAAAATAGACAAAACAATTTTTATGGGTTTTTTATTTTTAGAAAATATCAAACAATACTAAATTAATTCATAAAAATTACCATAAATATTACGTGTTAGCAGGAGCTAACAATAATTTTTATCAAACTTTTGGAATTGATTAGGTATTTATTTGATCAAAAATAAGACATACAACTTGCATGGACCTAGTTGCAATTATAAGAAAGTCCAGGGGCCAATTAATAATATAGCTAGGAAGTATATGGTCTTATTCGCAAAAAGTCCAAATACACACGCGCACGACATGTGAGCCAGGCAGTTAGGGGTGTAAATGAAAAAATCAGAAACAATTCATTCAAAACATAATATAGAAGAAGTTCATGGCAGATAGTGCAAATACAACACAAAATAACGTGGTACGATACGTGAGTTCACACATGGAGGACTAAAATGCAAATATGTAAAATCACAAGGTTCTGACTGCAAAATGTCTACACTTACAACTTTATTTATTGGACTAACTAATAAAGCATAAAAGTGTGGGATAAAAGATGTAAAATACCCTGAGGCACGTGAGGCACGCATGATGGCTCTAATGGTCCTGATCGTCCCCTACAAAAGGATCTGACGGTGGAGGGAACGACAGGGACGTGCGGCTGTGATGTTCGGCTACAATACGAATTTGGCGGCTCTGAAAAGGTGAGGATGTGCGGTGCAAATCTGTCCCCTACTCTGATCAAGCGTTAGGGATAAAGTGTGGGCGTACGGTTGAGATCAAATCTGGAAGTGGTGCTCCTCATCGACGGTGGAAAGGAGGGTTGGAAGAACTCGTCGGGGATGAACTTCAACGGAGGAGGGATCGAGATCTACCATTGCGATGGAGGATCGGAGGAGTCCTGCACAGTCGTGGCAGTGGTCCGCGTATGGTGGGAGGTTTCGATGGAGGAACCAACGGTCAAGTGTGTAGGATGAGGGAGCTCCACCTGGAGCTACTCCGCTGAGCAACTGGACGTCCAATAGAAGCTCTTATCGTGCGAGGATACCTGTAAATAAAAGAGAGAACTTGGGGCTACGCTCTGGTCCAGGTTATTGAAGCTAGAGATGAAATAAGAGAAGATGGATGGGAGTCGATCTTCGGCGAGGGTGACAGAAGGAGATCTTGGCCCTAATCTCGTCCTAAGGGTCGATTCCAAGGATGATCAGGCTGTGGTGCGAGATGAGGTGTTCGTCGGGGAGTCAATCGATATGGGTGTGTTGGTAAGATGAGGCTCCGACCAGGTGGTCGGAGCAAATGAGATGCGGAGGAGGAAGAGTGGAAGATTCGACTAGAATGGACAAATGGAATGGAAAGATACGTCACCTGAGGGTGCTGATGAACTCAGCAAGGTCAGGCGGAGCTGGGAGATGGGGTCGTGGCCTCGACCGTGCTGCGGCAGGCAGGGAGGCTGGACTCGACGGAGGGCTCTGCCTACGTAGTTGAGTTGCGGTTACATGCCACCAAACCCTGATCCAAAGGCACCCTTCGGTTGCTGTCACTCCACTGAAGACACCTAGGGACAAGAGAAGGGGCGGGGCACGAGCTACCGAGCTCCGGAGGTGGAGGCGAGACTTTATAGGATTCCCAAGGGGCTGGAATGATCAAGCAAGAGCGCGCAACCCTAGGAAGATCCACGCCTTCCTAGGGATCTGCAAAGATGATGGATACTAGGAGGAGGCTCTAGCGAAAAATCAGGGCGAGATGTGAACGGGCATGAAAATACAGAGAAAAGGCTCCGGCGAGAGGTAGACGACCCGACCCGACCTGGAAGGAGGCGTTGACTAGAGTCAACAAAGCCTCTGAACCAATCAGAAAATAGGGATGTACAAAAATCAATAAAAATAGTAATTGAATTCAAAATTTAAAGTGTATAAAATTTTTTTATTATTTTTCAAAGAATTTTTTTGTGATTGTTAATCATTTTTATGAAAAAATAAATTAGTGTATATACAATATATAGTATTATATACATGTATAATGATCTATGTATTATGTAAAATAATTTTTATTTAGTTTTTTTCACAAATATCCCAATTTTATATTTTATTTATTTACAACATATTTTTAGGAGTACAAAATATTTTTATTTTATTTTTACAAATTATTTACAAGTATGAAATAAATGGTGAATTTTACATATATACATGTGTATTTTCACAAATGAAGAGGACTTTATTTTTATTTTATTCAATTTTTTTCTGATTTTTATTTTATTTTATTATTCCATTTTTAGAAATATATACAAGGTGGTAAAAATAATAATTAACTCCAATTTTGTCAAAAATAATTTAAGTACTCTGTACAACACAAAGCAGACCCTATCTCTCTATACTTATTTTATTTGGCGATCAGGTCAAGGCTTGACCCTCTCTTAGGAATCGGGTCACTATGTATTTATTCTAAATACCTCCTTCCTTTTTCTTTTCCTTTATTCTTTATTTTTACATAAAAGCATGCTAATTATGCAGTATTAACAAATGCATCCTATATACTATGTTATTGTATTTACACATATTTACATGCTGCTTTGCTAAGATAAATAGCTAAAATAAAAGAATAAAGATTGAGAATCAGGGATTCATCACGTTGCGATAACGACATTCCTCTCTAGGATTTAGAGTGGACGATCACTCTAGAGGGAGGCGTAGGAATGAGTGGGAGAGCGCAATTACATTGTCTAAAATGAAGAGCCAGGGTTGCCTCTTTTTTCTAATATTTTGGTAGTCCATGGATCTCAATCCATAGACAACACAAACCCAATGGTTGAGATTGATTTGTGTCTCTTTCAATGGCAATGATTTTGTTGTAAATATACAAAATTTAATTTAATTTAATATATATTGTATAATAATCAATATAAATTAATTACGATTAAATCAATCATCCTTGGAGAAATAGGAAGGAGGCAAGCCTCTTTCCATAAGGGGTTTGGACGACCACTAATCCAAGTAGGACTTGGTGGTCGTCCACCCTCCCCCATTAGGAAGGTGGCTTCCTTCTCCTAATACGTGAGATTACACATCCCATGAAATTCTACATCATTTACAACAACATTTGTTGTAAATCTATTTACACAAATAATTCAAAATTATTTATGAATATTGCTTTCATGCCATTGAAAAATTATGAATCATATTCACATCCAAAATAAAATGTAAATTACATTTTCAAGTAATTGTCTAATGTGAATCCAATTCACATAAACATTTAAATTGTAAATGTTATTTACAAATGGCTCTCTCTAAGATATTATAAATCACATTTATAATATATGAGATTAATATGGATAATGCTAACCACATTATTCATAACTATAATAATTAAATCACATTTAATTATATTGGATCATCATTCTCATATATCTAAATAATATCAATCACATTCATATTATTCATGATAATTAAATCACATTTAATCATCCATTTCTCAATGCTTGGAAACACATTTATCAATGGAATTATTATTTAACTCTTTCAAGAATAATGTGCTTTCTCCATGGATACTTGGAGAAAAGGACAGGGCGATTGTACATTCGATGTATAGTGACTTGGATATTGAGGTCACATCTTAAATCCAGATCTGGGGGGCCTCTCATAGATTTTTGATTAAATCAAGGTCAAAGATCTAATCTTATCATTGCATATGAATCACATCAGATCAATGTCCAACATTTGGACTAAGATCACATCACTTCTCTAATAAGAGGAGTCACTAAAATCCAGACATGTTTCATCACTCCCTCGGAAGGGAAGCGTCAGGGTTATACAATCATTTATGATTACATCACCCTCATGTATTCCTAATACCTATATATCTTGCATACTGGAAGACCTAGAAAAACCCGAAGTTTTATATCTCTTTTAGACTATCTCCTTCAGGGTTTTATCACTAGGTTTCTCTTTCTGTCATTGGGAGTTGGTATTGATCATATACTTTCCAAAAGTATATATCATACCTACAAATTCTTGTCATGCTTCCAAAGCAAGACAACCATGCATGGAATTTGATTGATCCAACTACCTCATGAGTGAGCTCATGTCTTCCGGTTCACAAGTGAACCTTTATGACCCCTTTGTGAGATCGTATTACTCATATGCCCTTGTATGCACACCAGCTCATCGGTGTATAGACCTTGATTATGCCATCAACCTATCGGTCTGCCAAATGTACATACTCAGACATATAGCAATACATCTGTCTCCAATCAGAGGATGTATGCATATATCACGATAATATACGATATAGGTCTAGGTTATCTCAATCTCGTTAAGTCGGCTCTTTGACCTAACTTATTTGACATGTCTGAATCTCTATTCCTATGCAGAGGGCTTGCATCAAGAGGCCGATCAGAAATCAGCCTATAGAGAAAGGATTGCCATCTCCTTCTCGGGCTGGAGATCATCTCTTAATAATCATTTGACGGTGCTTGATGAGTCCTCAATATAACTTCTTAGATATTCATCCAAGCACCAACCTCTATGATTCAATAATTGAATCAACAACTGTATGATCATTAAGATGGCCATGGTACATAGCCTTAATTGTACTATGGGACCTTATATTGCATTCATTTATTTAATTATCAAGCAAGGAGTGAAATAAACAAAAATATTTTATTGATATATCAAACATTATAATAACAATTGTTGTAGGAATCGTTCGCCCAAGACTCACATGGCTAACATCCGGTTGGCAACAAGATTCCTCTCCTCCAATACCTATAAGAATTTTGATTGTAAAAACCTAGATAAAGTTAAAAACAATTAGTCAAATACATTATTATTTTACTATACTTGGTGATGAATCTCCATTTCATCACCTTTATTCTTTCATTTTGGCCTTTAAACCCGAACTGAATGCATGTATATATCATTAATATGTCAAAATAAACACACATTGAATTGTACAAAATATTATATTATATGAAATATTGTACATTTATTGTATTTATGACCAAAATAAAATAATAAAGGAAAGAAAAGAAAAAGAGCGAAGCGTCAAGGACACTAAAGTGACCCTAGCCCTTGAGAGTTAGTCATCATGATGACTTAGTAGACAAGGAATAAAGTAGGGGGAGATATGGCAGCTAATTGTACAGAAAATGCAGAGCAATCACTCTACTAAAATAGGTCAATAATTATGTTTTGGAACCTATTTTATTCTTTATTATTTACACCTCAAATAATGAAACTTTGTACATGAAAGTTGTATACAATAATATATAGAAAAATACAAAATTTATTTCACACAAAAATAATATACAGTGTGCAATTTAAATACAAAATAAAATTAAAAAAGACAAACTTCACAAACCCATATCTCTAAAATAAAAACTCAAAATATATCAAAATCACCTTTAATTGTATATAACTTTTAATAAGCTTTTTAATTAAGGTAGTTTCATAGTTTTTGGAGTTAAGGAGTAAAAGTTAGGTTTTGGACCCCTATTGTATAGTTTACACAATTAAAATAATCATTTTATTTATTATCCATTATTTTTGGAATTTTATATTTTTATAATGTTTTAAATATTATTTATTATATATGTACATATTAAGACATGAATAAAACAATAAAGAAAGCACTAAATATGTGTATAAAATATAATTAATAGATGAAATACCTATATCTACACCTATATAATTAATACATTTTTTATTTAAGTGTATATATTACATCAGAAAATATAATAAAAATATATTTAAGTATCTAAAAAAACTTATAAATTTATAAAATAATAATATAAAAGAATAAAATCAAAAATTCAAAATAAAAATAAAATGCCTAAAACATATGTAAATATACCTATAAATGTACCCTAAGAAAAAAAACTTATAAATAAACACATCTAAAAAATAAATATGTGTATAAAATACTACAAAAAATTAGAAACATTTTTTGATTTATAACCTAAAAATAATAAAATCAAATGCTAATTATTTAATTTCCAAGGCATTTTTGCCTTGGAATTTCATGGTTGGTCCACGTGGACCAACCAAGCGCGTTTCTTTGTTGATCTTGGTCAACAACCTGGTATAACTTCTAATTCTTCTCAGAAGGTCACAAGTGCGCCACTTCTCCCTTTTCTCCATGCCTACTTCTCCACTCATTACCCTCGAGACCACCACCATCTCGCAGCCACTTCGCCCCTCGTCCACGCCCATCCTCGCATCTCCACCTACCTTCGAATCGTGCTTAACGAAAAACCCCCAATTTCTGAACCTTAGGGTTCAGGTCGAATTAAGAGTGATTTGGCGTTGATTCTCCCCACTTTCCATGCCATTTCAATCCCCTTCGCATTCTCCACCGATTCCCCCTCCCCCTCCATTTTGTCCCCCTACCATTTTGTGTAAACCCCGGGTCGAGAAGATAGCTCTCGTGCCCATGCTTCTTTTGGTGTATACTTGCAGTTCATTCGATGCTCCTGGGATCTCAACGACCACATGGTGCTGCTCCAGGGGCTTCATCCTTGCCAGATCATCCTATGCCACCTCGCTTCGCCCGGACCCTGCTAGAGCACGCGGAGGAGGACCAGCTACCTGCTGGGCTTGTCGGAGGAGAGATCGACCGTCGAAGCACCACAAAATGACGAATCCAAAGTAATCAGCACCGTGTTCTTGGTTGTTCTTCCAACCCCACTTCCCGTAGTTCGATTAAGAACAGCAGTCCAGATCTAATCTAGAGCATTGGTTAATCGTGAAGGGGTATGCAATAAGCACCGCCCAATCAGCCATGTGACGACTTCTGGATCCTTTGATCCTGGCGTTTAAGTGGTAAAATTTCATAGATCCCGTCTGTTTTTTTGTATTTGCTATCAAGTCTTGAAAATATTTTATCTAGTTTAAAAATTTTTGGACAAATTGCATGTAACACCTTGAACTTTTCATATATAGCTTTTTAGTCCCCACCACAATCACGTGTAGGCACACGTTTATATTGTAAAATTTGCATCGAAACCCTCACATGTTTATATAATTGTCTTTTAATATTTAGTGTTAAATTTTGGGTAAAATTTCTCTATAATCCTTGCCTTTATTTATAATTGCAATTATACCCTTATCAGGATGAGTATTTTTGTGCTTTGTTTTCTATTTATTAAAAATAGTTCCCGTACCCCAAAAAATACCAAAAAATTGGACTAGACGAACCGCGGACCTACCCTTTTGATGGTGTCTGATTGACGTTTTCGTTGCAGTCGGATAGATCCGCATCGATCAAAAATAACCGCACAAATCTATTAATCGTCTAATGAAATTAAGCGTGGTTTCATGTTTATTTAGCATGGACAAGCCCCAAGGTCGACTCAAGGAGGCAAAGGAACAACTTGGGATCAAGTTAAAGGTATTAGATTGTGGTTTTCCTAGTGGGAGTTTTTTGGTAATTTTTTTCTGCAATAAAAATGACAAATGCAGAATATGAATTGGATTAAGCTAACAAGAAAATAATCGACTTAGCCAAATTTAATTTTAATGTGAAATTAATTTAAATCAGCCAAGTGATATTTTTCCTAAGAACCTAATCCAATTATTAATGCAAAATAGATTTTTTTGGAATTTTTTGGATTTAAAATGCACAAATGAAAAAAACAAACTTTTTTGAGGTTTTTATGCAATTCTTCGTGCAAATGATAAGCAAAAATTATGAAAAATTTAATGGAAGTTAAATATGATGAAATAAATCTACACTATTTTTTAGAATTTTCTGATACTTTTTTATTTTATATGATTTTTTTACTAAAAACAAAACGATTGTGATTATTTAATTCTTAATAAATCCACGAAATCAAATTATCTAGAGAGTTATTTATCTCAAATAGATATTTTAAAAAAAGAATCCAGGAGAGTTGAAATTTCTCAAAAATTTTAGTTGTGGAATTAACTAAAAATCAATTACAAAAATCACTCTTTAATTTATTTTATGCACAAGATAACTCCTAATTGGACGAAACTTGGATAGTAAATAAAACACATTTAGAAGCATCATATATAATTTTTTCACAATTTTTAGAGCAATAAATGTGGCTATGCGAATTTCAAAGCTTAAATGAGAAAAATATCTTTAATTTTCTATCTTTGATTTTTAATAAATTATAAGATGCTCACAACCTGTATATAAATGAAAATATTTTCCTCTAAATAAAACAAAAATATATTTTTGTAAATATGTATATATTTGTAAATATTAAAATAAAAATGAGAAAACAAAACAAAATTAAAAATAAATAAAAATCCCTTCACCATTGTACATAAGCCATGCATATAGAAACCACTTATATATTTATTTATGGGATTTTTACCCGGCAGACCCTATAAACTTTGCCAATTACCTCAACGACCTTTGAAACAATATAATTCCCCCTTCAACCCTGTAAACTTGCCAACTCTTACCTCATGAATCCTCCGGGTAATCTGTTTGAAGTCCGTGGGGATTTTTGGGGTAATTTATAGGGTCGATGGGGTAATTACATTGTACAAAAGCTCGTAAAGGTAATTTAAAAAGTTTATAGGGTCTGTCGGGTAAAAATCCCTTTATTTATCCCTATATATAAATAAATAAAAATCCAATAAATATGTACATAGTCCACATTCCATAATGTAAATAAATAAAATAAAAATCATAAAAACAAAAATAAAATAAAAAGAAATAAAATAAAAATAAAAACCCAACCTTGTATATATACCATGTATACATAACTATTTATTTAACCCTTGTAAATAATTAATAAAAATAAAATAAAAATACCTTTTTATTCCAAATTTTATTCTATAAATAAATAAAATATAAAATTGGAATAAAATGTACAAAAATAAATAATTAAAAATCAAAAATTAAAAATGTATAGTGTATATACCTATATATAATAATACTATTTTGTAAATACCTAATTTTTATTTCAAAAAAATAAATAAAATTCACCAAAAATTAATTTAAAATAAAGAAACATTTTTCATGTTTTGAGTTTTTCGAAATTCAACCATTTACTATTTTTTATGTAATTTCCAAATAATTATGACGTGGTTGCATCTGGTTGGTCCACGGGGGATGTTGACCCCCGGTCAACTCTCCCCCCAGGACCACCAGACTCGGATCTTGTCGCCCCGACCCAATTTCTCCGATTTTTCGCCACTTGATCCGACCACCAGATCCTTAAACCCCGGGTCCTAATCCTTCCTGATTCATCCAAGATCCACGCCCGGGGTGGGTTTTTTGGGATCCGAGCTCCAATCTGATCACCCGACCCTCATCTAGCCGGACCCCTAGCTGTATATAACCCCAGCTCTGCCGCACTTTTCCGAGCATCTTTGGCATCGCCCCTTCCACCCAGGATCTCCACCCGATACCCTAGAGTGACAGCTAGCCGCCGGAGTGTTGCAGAGAGGAGGAGGAACACCACGTCACTGATCCGGGACGTTTCGCCACAGTGCGCCGCTCAGGAGCAGCGCTCGAGCCTTGGGCATCGACGACCCTCGAGGCGAAGACCAGAGCTCCAGGAGCTCGTCCCCAATCGAACCCCTTCACCAGGTAGCCTTAATTCTTTCTAAATTTCTTGAATTTCCAAGTACACCCAAATCCATCGTTCACCGTAGCTCGTCGATTCCGACCATCTCAGTCACCCTCTCGATCATCGGACTCGACCTTCATCATCACGAGACTTCTCCGCACCTTCTGCACCCACTCACACCCCCTGTCTCACCCTGGAGCAGGGACCCCGACCACCTTCGTCGTCGCTTCGCCGGAGGTCATCCGCCCTGACGCGCCAGCCACCCATTTCACCCCTCACAGGGTCGAGGCACTTTGCCCTCGACCCAGGAGTCTTCCTGTGGTGTTTCTAGGTCCAAAGAGGCCCATCTGAGGGTCAAAGCATTCGAGCACAGGAGCTCCAGGACACCGCCATCGCCGGAGCTCCTCGGAGCTTCCCGGCCTCATCAGAGAGGCGCATCAGCTGCGGACCATCGAGGCGAAGCTCTTGGACATATCACCAGCAGCCGAGGAGGTCCACCGCGTGAGTATCGGGCCGGTGAAGTTCGCCGGCCACCTGTTCTTGGAGGACCCTCCAGAGCCGTCCGTTCAGCCCATACGTGCCAGATTGCATCTGGACCGCTTGATCCAGGCGAAGAAGAGGCCCGCATCAGCCACCGTCAGATCGACACGTGGCCGCTTCATCGCCCTTCATCCATAGAGGGGTGCCCTTGACTCCAGAGCGTCAGATCAGCTACATGGCACCGCCTCCACCGTCCGATCAAAGCCGAGGTTCCTTCACTGAGGCGCCGCTATCCGCAGCCGTTGGATACCCCACATGGCGCATCCTCAACCCTCGGATAATAAAGGGTAATTTACCCTTAGGCCCTCTCTCTTTTCGTTTTTGTTATTTAGTCTTGTAAATATAGAATGTAGTTCATTTTATTTTGGAACATTTGCACTTAGGACCTTGTTGTTTAGTTTATTTGCATTTTCATCCTTGTGTATGTGAGACACATGCTTCGTCACGTGGTTTGTTGGAGAATTTGCAATATCTGGGTTGTAGTTCTGATGTGTTATTGAATGAAACATATTTTCTGATATTTGCACTTATCCTGTGAACACTTTTTTTTGACATATGTTGAATTTATTTGGGTATTTTGCAACTTCGCCCCTGGACTTTTAGCACATGCTGCTAATAAGTCCGGGAAAGTAAGTTATTTGCATATAGGTCCTTCCGTGCCCAGTACACGTGTCTGGTGCGTGCGATATTGGAAATCTTGCACGAGGACCCCCCGGATTCTGGATTTGTTCCCTTCGAGCCCCAGAACTTTATTTAAATTGCAAACAGTTCCCTGTGCACTGTGGGCTCTTGTTTGATTTAACTAAAATAGCAATTTTTATCCAAACTGAGTGAAAATTGGACACGTGCACGGCGTCGCGACGGTCGGAGAGGACGGGGGGCGCGGTGGGCGTGGTTGTAGGCGGCAAGAACGGCGGAGCTAGGCGGGATGCAGCTGGGATATCTGTTGGAGGGGCCGCGCGCGTTCTGCGACGGGAGCGTGCGGCCGGACACGCACATATATATATATATATATATATATATATATATATATAATACATATATGTATATACATATAGGATTTCTTTCAAATAGGACTTGGTCCTTCCATCCCTAAGGAAGGCCAGCCTCTTTTTTGTATAAAACGGGATGACTTTAGTAGAATACATATACAGTTTTGTATTATAATGTGAAGTTTTGATGTTTGTATTATAATGCACAGTTTTATATGCGGCTTTGTATTTATAACGTGCACCTATAATACAAACTGTATACGTATTCTACTAAAATGTTCGTGATTTATACAAAAAAGGGCCGGCCTTCCTGAACTCAGAAAGGACTGCGTCCTATTTGAAAGGGCCCCTATCATATATATATGTGTGTGTGTGTGTGTGTGTGTGTGTGTGTGTGTGTGTGTGTTTGTGTGTGTGTGTGTGTGTACACATATATGTATATATATGCATACAACACAAATCCAATGGCTCTCATTGATTTGTGTTTCTTTTAATGGCCAAGATTTGTGTTGGTAAAAACCAACAACAATTAATCTAATAAAACCAAATATACATTGAATATAATTTGATTTATATTAAATCAATCTCCATTGAAGAATTAGGAAAGGAGGCAAGCCTCCTTCCATGAAGGGAGTGGACGGCCACCACTCTAGATGGAGGGCTTAGGAGTCTTTGTTTCTCACGAAATTTGAATGACATGTAGGAGGGATATATAGATGAATATACATGAAAAAAATTGACAAAAAAATAAATAAGGGGGGAAACTGCCTTGTGTAACAACCATGTTGGCTGTTACTCAAAACAGCCTCCCCAGCCTCTATAGCCACTGTGTAAAATTTTCCCTAATTTTTGGGAACATTTTTGAGCCTTTTTACTATTTTTAAAAATTCAAAAACCCTTATTTTTCTTCCTGTTCCGATTATAAAATCCAAAAAAATTATAAAAACCCTTTTAAAAATTCTAAAAAAAACCAGATTTTGTGTGTTTTGTGTGTTTGATTTTCTATCCATTTTTTGTTATTTTTGGATTGATAAAAACTATAAAATATAAAAAACCTTAAAATCCATAAAAATTATAATAAATCATAGAAAATTCAAAAATTCAAAATTCTTTTTTCCTGAATTTTCCTTTTTGTCCATACTTTGCATGAAAAATACCTCCAGGCTTTGATAGGGCCATTATATATTTTATTTTGGTCCTTAAAGCCTGGTTGGACAGCACCACGGTCTTTCTTCTTTGTTTTATTTTTTGAAAAATCTATAAAAATTATAAAATTCTCAAAAATTCACCAAAAACATTAAAAAATCCATAAAACCTAAAAACATTTTTGTTGGACTTTTTAGAGCATTTTTGAGTCATTAAATAATTGCTTGAAGTTGGTTATATTTGCCTTTATATTGTTTTCTTTATAATTAAAAATCCAAAAAAATATTAAAATATTAAAATCCACCAAAAAAATTATTTGTTTATTTTCTTTATTTTTAGACTACTTCGTAGGTCGCGAGGCCAATCCGCGCTCCCTGAGTCTGACCCTGGGTGCTACACCAGGCTAATCTCATAACCAATGCCACTATTTGATTTTTATTGTTTTATTTGCTGGATTGGTGGTCTGTCCTTCATTTTTCTTGTTGACCCGATTTATCTCTCTCGGTCTGGGTCGCAACGACCCGATTGTGATCTGTTTTATTTAATCCCGGATTGATTGAGAGATTTTTTGGGTCATCACTTACCCAAAAGCTCGGTCAACGATTGGGCAACTTGCTGAAGTCTTTAATGAATTGGCTATAAAATCCAATGTGCCCCAGAAATGATCAGACTTGCTTTAGATTTGTCGGGCTCAAGTATCAAAATTGCGCTCACCTTGGCTAGATCAACCTCCATGCCATGCTTGGAGATGAAGTGACCTTATACAATTACATCCCTCACCATGAAGTGACTCTTCTCTCATGAGAGCATAAGGTTCACCTCGCAACATCTTTTCAAAACTCGGTCTAAATATCTCCAACATTGATCAAAGCTATCACCGTACACTAAGAAGTCATCCATAAAAACTTCGAGAAAACTGACTAAGATATCAACAAATACTACCAACATGCATCATTGGAATGTAGTAGGTGTGTTTCACGGTCCAAAGGGCATTCTTTTGAAGCGTATGTCCTGAATGAACAGGTGAAGATAGTTTTCTCCTGATATTCTAGAGCAATGGCAACTTGATTATACTTGGAGTAGCCGTCCAAGAAGCATAAGTATTACTTTGCAGTCAGTCTTTCGACTATCTACTCGGTGAAGGGTGGTGAAAAATGGTCCTTCTTAGTTGCAAGATTCAAGCATCCGTAGTCCACACAGACGCACCATGAAGTCGACACTCGGGTTGGAATCTCCTCTCCTTTATCATTGGTGACTATGGTGATCCCCAATTTCTCGGGTATTACATGCAACGGCCTCACTCATTTGCTGTCAGAGATGAGATAGATAAATCTCACATCACACCACTTGGTAATTTCTTTCATGACCACCTCCCGTAAGTTGGGGTTCAATCTGCATTGAAATTATTGGGAGGGTTTGTTGTATTCTTCTAAATAGATGTGATATGAACAGAGTGAAGGATTTATCCCATGGAGATCCATAATATTCCCGCCTATTTCCTTGAGGTTTTGTTCAAGAACCTCAAGCAGAAGAGATTCTTGTTCTTCGGTCAGATGAGAATTTATGATGGATGGATACATGTATGGTCCTCCAGCAAGGAAGGGGTATTTCATATTCGAGGGAAGAGTCTTGAGCTTTGGGGGAGAAGGAGTCATCTTGATGGTGACCTTAGCAACTACAACAGGTGTCGTCTCTTTCGTTTTTCTGTTGTCCACCATTGTGTATTCTAAATAAGAAATCAAAATATCACACATATCTGCATTAAATTTGTTTGCTCAGACGAGGATGGTTGTTCAAGTATCTCAAAATATCCATCAGCAAATATCTCATGGTCAAAGCCATCGGTCAATTTGACTGTGCTCTCCAGGCTTTCCTTAGGGGAGAGAAATGCATGTGTCTCATTACTATCTAAGAACATATTGGTGTCTTGGATTTCAGTCAAAAAGTTACAGTCTTCTTGATCTTGTAGTTCAAGCACTATCAATACGGATGAAACTTCATATGGTTTGGGTTCGGAGACCATCTCTATCAACACTTTGTCGCTGCTGGAGAGGAATGTGATCTCTTCAGTGTCATAGTCTACCACTGCCTCGGTTTTTCGAAGGAACGATCGATCGAGGATGATTGGAGTGTGGAGCATAGGTGTGGAGGTGTATATATCTAGGACAATGAAATCCATAGGGAATTGCATTCCTTGAACTGTGATGGTGACATCTTCCAACATGCCCATGGGCAGAATCATCTTTGTGGGCTTGAGTGACCCTACTCCAAATTCCTTGAGTAGGGAAGAAGGTAGTAAATTAATAGACGATCCACCATCGAGCAGTGTGTGTTCCAACTCTTGGTTGAATATCTGGCATCAAATGAGTGGAGCTCCCTTATCTTTCTTTTTGTTCAGGAGATTGCCAATGACATTGACAATGGCCATGGTCAGAATGTGCATCTTTGATTTTTGCTATCTCTTTCTTCTTTTCAGACGCTTTGTTGTACATACCTCTTTAAATCCTCTTTTCACATCTAGCATGTACTCCATGCCTTTTAGAAAAGGTATTTCAAGAATGATATTTTGCAAAGTTTTCACAATTTCAGGACTAGACAAAGCATTTTTCAAATTATTTTTACTGTTTTTGCTTTAGTTGCTTGAGGAAAAGGAATATTTACATCAAAAGAAACTATATGCTATAAAATTGTGTCCATATCTTGAACAGGTAGATGGCAAAGATGTTTACGATCATCCACAACTTGTAGACCAAAAAATTCTATAGTCTTGCCTCCTTCGGCTAGTGTTGATTCGGCTGTTGCGGCTGGATTCTCCATAACTGGCATGACTTTTCCTTGGATGTTGAATTCTTTTTGTAGTTTTGTATTTTCTTCATTTTTTATTTTTGGTGTAAGTGGTGCTGCATCATCCAAAAACTCTTGGGCCCCATTGTTGGATATGTGAGCCCACGGTGAGCCATTGTGCACTAAATGTTATTGCAAATATCATTCACTGGTCTGAAATGAAGAATAACTCATTTGCATAATAGGTCCATTAGTATAATTAGGGTTATCTACCATGACCATCTTAATGATCATATAGCTTTTGATTCAATTATTGAATCATAGAGGTTGGTGCCTAGATGAATATCGAAAGAGTTAGATTGAGGACTCATCAAGCACCGTCAAATGATTATTAAGAGATGATCTCCAGTCTGAGAAGGAGATGGCAATCCTTTTTTTAAAGGCTAATATCTAACCAACCTCTTGATGCAGGTCCTCTGCATAGGAATAGAGATTCGGATGTGTTAGATAAGTTAGGTCAAAGAGTTGACTTAACGAGATCGAGAACCAAAGGCATATGTCATATGTCATATGTTGTCACGATATAGGCACACTTTATCTGACTGGAGACAGATGTGTTATTATATGTTTGAGTATGTACATTTGGCAGACCAATAGGTTGATGACCTAACCAAGGTCTATACACTGGCGCACTGGTGTGCATGCAAGGGCATATGTGTAATACGATCTCTCAAATGGATCATACAGGTTTATTACTCAACCGAAAGACATGAGCTCACTCATGCGATATTGGGGAAGATTAAATTTCATGCATGGTCGTCTCTCTTTGGAAGCTTGAATGAATTTGTAGGTTTGATATATGCTTTTGGAAAGTATATGATCAACACCTAGGTATGATATACGCTTTTGGAAAGTATATGATCGATTCTGACTCCCAATAATTAAATGAGAAACTTAATGATAAACACCTGAAGTGGACAGTATAAAATTGATCTAATACTTAGGGTTTATTCTAGGTCTTCCAGTATGCAGGATGTACAGGTATTAGGAATACATGAGGGTGATGTGATCATAAACGATTGTATAACCATGACGCTTCCATTCTGAGGGAGTAATAAAACAAGTCTGGATTTTAGTGACTCCACTCAGTATAGAAGTGATCTGATCTTGGTCTAAATATTGGACATTGATCTGAATGTGATTCAGATGCAATAAGAAAATTAGATTTGCAATCTTGATTTAATCAAGCATCTATGAGACGTCTGCAGGATCTAGAATTGAGATGTGATCTCAATATCCAAGTCACTATATGTGGAACAATACAATTGTCATGCCCTTATCTCCAAGTATCCGTGGAGAAAGCGCATTGTTCTTCAAAGAGTTCAAGAATAATTTCATTGTTGATATATGTATCCGAGCATTGAGAAAATAGATAATTAAATGTGATTTAATTATCATGGATATGAATAATGTGGATAGCACTATTCATATTAATCAGATATATTATAAATGTGATTTATAACATATTAGAGAGAGCCTATTGTGATTTATATTTGTTGATTAATTATTAATGTGAATTGGATTCAAATTGGATGATTAATTGAAAATATAATTTACATTTTATTTTGGATTGTGAATGTGATTCACCAATTTTGAATGGCATGATTTCAATGTTCACATGATAATTGTTAATTATCATTATGAGATAATGTTGGAAATGAGATAATGTAATCTCATTGGAAAAAGATTGCCATCCACCAAAAAGTCGGTGGATGATTATCTCCTTCCAATTATCTCCAAGTATAATTGATTTAATTTGAAATTAATTTATATTGATTATTCAATATATATTTAAATTAAATCAATTATTTTTGTGTTTTCACAACAAGATCATGGCCATTGAAAAAACACAAATCAATCTCATCCATTGATTTTGTGTTGTTCATGGATTGAGATACATGGATCCCAAAATAGTATATAAGAAGAGGCAACCCTAGATTTTCTAGATACAATGAAAAAATCTCTCTCTCTCTCTCATTCTCATGCCACTTCTATCTCTCTCCCTTGGGTGGCCGTCCTCTCTATCCCTTGAGAAAAAGTTGACATCGCCACAGCATCGTCATTATGCCGCCGGATTGTTTGCTTGGGGATCTCCATCTCCTTCAGTGTGCCTTGCTCGTGAAGAAGATGTCGGATCTCATGTGACGAGATCAAGAGATTCACTACTTCGATCATCAACATGGATTGCGAGGAGCATGCGTCTCATCAACGCGCTCGCAAGCATCTCCTCCATCGAATCAGACTTGAGACAGGAGGTCTCTTCATTTAGAGACTCGATTGCAATCACGCTTAAAGAGATAAACATAATACTTGTTTGTGGTTTAGATGAAATGATACGAGAAGTGTTCTTGGATCATGTGGGTTCATCGCATTAAAAATTTTTAAATTCCGTTGTCTCGACCAACTAGTACGACTAGTCCCTCTCGATCGTATATGATGTGATCCTCAAGCATACGTGATGCGCTTAAGGATCTTCCCATTTCCTTCAAGTAGTATAAAATCCTTGGGTTGGAGGTTTTGGATGCGATCCATAAACTTAGGAAGACTTGGGCTCATTAGGGTTTGTGAAAATTTTATCGCATTACATTCTCGCGCCCCTATTTTGTGATTATTTTCGTCCCTGTTTAAAATATTTGAACATAAAATTAACACTTAGACAGTGTTCCCCATTAATTAAAGAAACTGTGGGATTTCAGTTTGTGTGATTTGGAATCCAATTGCTCAAGATATGATCATTTTAATGAACATATATCTACTATTTCGGGGATGGCAAATCTTGACGAAATTAAAGAGTTAGGTACTCTTTTGAAACGCTAGAAATGTTTGTTAATCACTTGAGTTCTATTATAAATCAAATTACCAAACTTCGAAAACTTATTTTGCATGATTTGGATTAGTTCTATTATAAATCAAATTACCAAACTTCAAAAACTTATTTTGCATGATTTGGATTTAAATTGATTGAGATATGATAATTTTAGTGAGTGAGGGTCACTGTTGGAAATTACATTCCTAATAAAGAAGCTTGTGACTATCAGTTAACAAATTAGTGAAATTAATGGTTAATTTCCTGGAATAGTTATGGATTAATATTTGATGATAATTATTTACTTAAATGACATTACCTTAATCAATAATTGATTAGATATGATCTAGATCACAAATTGGTTACATCATCTACTTTCCAACAAAAAAAGCTGTTTGAGTAGGATTGGGAATTTATTTAGCAAATTTCCTTATAATATAAATCAAAATAGTTTTGATTATTATTATATGGTATAACTTCGGTTGAAAACCCGATTATCATCTCAAGTACAAAGTGATCAATCGGCATTATCCTAATCTGAGGTGGATATGGTGTCTAGTCGTGGAGCGTTGGGGGAGCAGGTTGCTCCGTGAGCGATCTGTCCCACTCCCATCGGTATTGGTCATGACAACAGGTAGGGAAGGGATAATGCTTGACGGATCATAATGTATTTTTCTAATTATTAAAATTCAAATAATATATATTTTTGAGATAATACCATCCTTTCAAGTAACAACCAAGTTTGTTGGTTGATTGAATTGGATTGATAATTGGTTTAATATGATTAAATTAATTATATCCAAAATTAAAACACTCTATTACGAATATATGTGTAAATCTCTTGGAAGAATTAATCATAATGAATATGATTAATAATGATTAATTAAAATTTGAATGGGATATGGAGGATCAAATAAGTGACATCCATGTTCTCCCGTCAAGGAAAAGGGTTCCGTCGCCAGGGATTGTATGTAGGAGACTCCTATCCGAAGTGACAACTCCTGCATACAAGCGCATCTGGATCGGGCTCTTTGCTTCTTGAAAGAGTAAGGTTGTATGCGTAGTGACCCCAATATTGGATCCTCAATTTATTGGGGTATATTGGATTGTGCATAACGAGTTTTAAGCATGTTGATGGTTGGTTCAATTAATGATGGGTCAACATCACCTTAGGGGTGGTGGGCCCAGGTGTTAAAGATCGAATTGGGAATGCAAGTTGGACTTGCAAGGCAGAATGAGTTCCCACTTCTTTTTGTCCGACTTGCAAGTTCTCATATTATTGGGATGTAACAAAGTTAAGAAGGAGATCCCAAATCTTGTTGATATATAATGGTAAGTATATCTCTTACTTTGAAAGTGAATAAGGGAATGAACTTTCAAAGT
The DNA here is from genome assembly GCA_037367405.1 of Ottelia alismoides. Lineage (NCBI taxonomy): Eukaryota > Viridiplantae > Streptophyta > Magnoliopsida > Alismatales > Hydrocharitaceae > Ottelia > Ottelia alismoides. Next base: position 274,277 of record JAZKJV010009163.1, read on the forward strand.
TGACAAGGCAAGACAACTTTGATATAAAAATTCAATCAAAGTAAAATTATACATTTATATATATTTATACAAATTTCTTATTTCAGATTATCGTCATTAAACCCACTCATTACTATACTCAATAATAACCAGTAAAATATCATTTATTGGATCCATGATCAAGATATTGTACTTGCAGTTGGACACGTAATGTATGTGATTGCAATGTGCAAGTTTCCTCATAATAATGAGGAATGACAATTAAATTGACAATAGGACAACAACCTAGGGTTTGTGTGTCTCTATGGTCTTGATTTCTCATCAAATGTACTTTGGAAGTATCATGTCGATGATGATCGTAATTGTCAAATAATCCTTAAAAAAATCTAAGAAGATGTTCTGGCATACATATGTGCTCTTGACATTTAATCATGAATGACATGGTTCACTACATCATGCAGAATGGTGGCTCTATAAGAGATGATGTATTCAAAAATATTTGAGTACCCGCCTGAACCGAAAGTCTTTAAGAGTTAAGGTGTATGTAGATATGATGAGTGTCATCATTCTACTATTTATACTCTAGTCATTCATGAAACTTCGTAATATTCATATTGTATGAATTGAATGAAGCATGTATAAATGTTGAAATACTCTTATTTTGAAATCTTTTGAATTCAACATAAGAGGTCCTTTTTCTTAAGCAATGGTTGTGTATAGATGAAGGGAGTGCAAGGGAAGCATGGGTTGGACCCAAGTAAGAAAGAAAGTCAAAGAGTTGACTGTATTTTTGTGACTTCCATATGATATCCAAAGAGTTGGATGAATGCCAATACTGCAACAAGCCAATGTACTAATATTATGACTATCTAGACTATCTATGATCCTTAGAGAAGGACTCGAATAGTGCATCAGAATCATCTACATATAATCATTGAAATTGACTTTCTTATTTGATAAGATCAAAGTTTGGTAATTGTATCTCACTCTTCTAATAACACTTGCAATTGGTTGCATATGTTTTAGAAGACTAGAAAATTTGATCATGAGGTTTAATAGTCTTCTACATGGGTATTGATGCAATTGTTGCAACAAAATCTATTGGATAAATAGACTTCATAATTTCAATGGGAGAGCCCTTAGTCTTAAAGAATGTCTCTATGACTTATATATTAGAATACGCTCACTGTTTATTTCTATATGTTGGAAATAAGCATGAATTCTGGAATACACCTATCACAAGAAGTTAAGATGGATATATTCGAGATAGTAATCTAACATCTAGAGGACTCTACCAAATTAAAAAATTAATGAATGGTTCATTAACATTTCTAATAATGAAAATTAAACCTTTTAAAGATGAATGCAGGATGAAGATCATTTGATAATGATCTGACCTCAAGCCTTGGACATATGTATGTTGATTAGATTAATAGACTAGTAAGAGATGAAACTTTAGAATGTCTGAAATTTAAAAATCTTACATGCTTGTGAATATTATATTCAAAGTAGAAAATGTCCAATGCACCCTTATCTGGGAATGGTGGGAATGGTGTTAGAAGCCAAGGTATTGAAGATCTCATACATATTGATGTATGTGGATCATCGCTATCAAAATAAATGTTGATGATATGTGATATCATTCGATGATTATTTGTGATATGAGATTTCTTCCCTTCACCCTAGAAACTTTGAAATGTTCGAAGATTTCATAATTTTAGTTTAGAACCAAAGTTTGAAGGAAGATGAAATGAATTTGACCTAATCAAGGTAGCTTGCACCTATTAGATGAATTCAAAGAATACCTTATGGAGATATGAATATCATTCCTATCTCACTCCTCCTAAAACACCTAAACTAAATAGAGTTGTATGGAGATATAGTTGGATTATGTGTGACATGATTTGATCAATGATTAATCTTAGCATAATTATCTCCTAGTTTCCAGGTATACATATGTAGTAGAGACTACATTATATATCATTAATAAGGTTCCATGTGAGTCTAAACCCGAACATCCATATAAGCTATGGTTTGTAACCTAGCCTAGTGTTGGACACTTGAGGATTTAGGGTTGCTTGGTCCATAACTTTGTCATGGATGCAAGTAAGCTGGAACCTTACATCAGAGAGTGCTACTTCATTAGAAAAATAAAGGATGGTATTGGATACCTACTTTATGACCTTGAAATTCTCAAAAGATTTCATCTCTAAGGATATGATACTTAGAGGATGACTCTTTTAAGAATCAAGATGAAAATGAAGTGAAGGAACTCATTTAGTCTTGAGAAGATAATGAGGCCCGTAAAATCGAAAACTAAAAGACAATTAAAGATGAAATACTACTACCTTTTCAAATGAGTTTGAGGATGGATTCCATGTGTCAGTTAAGTCTGACAATGATCTGACTTCAAGTAATGAAGCTTCTGAAGATCATGACATGGAAAGATGGATGTTAGCGATAAAGTCTAAAGTATACTTCATATACAAATGTTGTCTATGGACCCTCGAGGATCCACCTATAAGGGTAAACCTGATAGGTGTAAATGGATCTTCAAGAGAAAGAGGGAACCTTGTGAGAAGGTAGGGACATTCAAAGCACGATTCATATCCTCAAGATACACACAGAAAGAAGACATCGCTTGCGATGATATTTGCTTTCTAGTGACCATGCTTAAACCCATCTGAATATTGCTAACTGTAGCTACACAACTTGACTATGACATATTCAAGATGGAAGTCAATATTTCATTCCTCTATGAATAACTCTATGAGGATATTCACCTGAAGTAGCCCTAGGGCTTCATGGTTGAGGAAAGCAATGTGTGAAAGCTGAAGAACTTCATCTATGGACTCAAATAAGCTTCTTATAGTTGGAACATTGGATTTGATGAAATTATAAATATTATGATTTCAGATAGAATCTTGACGAACTATGTGAAGCTTAATGGGAGTACCATTATGTTCATCGTGCTAAATATAGATGATATCCTAATCATTTGGAATGATATAAGGATAATAATAAGTGTTTCATAATCTGAAAATTCCATAGTTTGAGATATGATCTCAAGGATACCTCTTGGATCTTAATTCTGAAGATGTTCAGAAGAAAAGAGAAGAGGGCATTGGAACCATCATATTAGTGGTACACCTTGGACATGTTCCATTTTTGGGAAAAATCTCAAAAAATGCTTCCTTCCCTTAAGATATGGTACTGACCTATATAAAGGGATAGCACCTCAAAGAGTTGAGGAAGTGAATGCTAAAACTGCTTGCCCTTGTGCATCAGTTATGAGAAGGCGGGTGTATGCTAGATATGTACAAAAGCCATATGTCTGCCATCAGTGGGAGTAGTAAATTGTTGCTAATCCTACTAAGGAGATAAAACACTTGATTGAAGTAATAACAATGTCTTCAAAGATGACAAGACTTAGAGGTAGTGATATTAAAGTCTTATCTTTAAGAACGTAAGACTTTATAGATAGCGATCTCAAAGGTTTTAACTACATATACCTTAAGAGATAGAGATCTCCAAGAATAAGGGTATTCTGATAAGGATAATGGAAATTACATACTGGTTATAATAATTATTGAGTTGTAGTGTCAAGGACATTATAGCTAACAAGATTGAGTATCGGTGGCATAAGATGCAACATTCGCATTGGATGCGAGCATTGGTACTAGGACAAAGATAAAACACTTGATTGCAGTAATAACAATATCTTCAAAGATGACAAGACTTAGAGATAGTGATATCAAAGTCTTATCTTCAAGAACTTAAGACTTTATAGATAGAAATCTAAAAGGTCTTAACTACAGATACCTTAAGAGATGGAGATCTCCAGGAATAAGGGTATTCTGATAAGGATAATGGAAATTACATATTGGTTATAATAAGTATTGAGTTATAGTGTCAAGGATACTATAACTAACAAGATTGAGTATTGGTTGCATAAGATGCAACATTCGCATTGGATGCGAGCATTATTACTAGGAGATATGCATGTGCCGTTGGCGTAGTATCTCGGGAACAGAGTGACTGATCAGCCTACCTAGCTATTTCCTAAATAGCCTATGATTGTCACATGAATGCATGTTTAAAGATTAGCCCATTAATGGCTCTTTGGTCTAGTGGGAGATTGTTGGACATGCGATACGACGAGTCATTATGCAATAAATGTTATTGCAAATATCATTCCCTGATCTGAAATAAAGAATAACTAATTTGCATAATAGGTCCCTTAGTATAATTAGGGTTATGTACCATGGACATCTTAATGATCATATAGTTGTTGATTGAATTATTGAATCATAGAGGCTGGTGCTTGAATGAATATCTAAAGAGTTAGATTAAGGACTCATTAAGAACCGTCAAATGATTATTAAGAGATGATCTCTAGACTGAGAAGCAGACGGCAATCCTTTCTCTAAAGGTTGGTATCTAACCGACCTCTTAATGCAGGTCCTTTGCATAGGTGATGAAACTCGATTTCATCATCTTAATTTGCCTATTTTAACCCCCTTGCTTAAATTTATGTCAAGAAAAACTAGACAAAGTCTTGTAATTATCAAAGACTTTGAATAAATTAAAACATAAAAAAATAACAAAATTAAAAGCTGTGGTGTTTTTAGCCTTAAAAATGCCCTCAAAAAAAATTTCTACTTTGTTTGACCTCATCTCCATTTTTGGTCAACATGAAACTTGTAGACCTCATCAAGATCTACAACTTTCATGTTTTGAGTTTTTCCAAATTCGGTCGTTTTTCCATTCATTTCTTCAAATATTTGTTGCAATAATCTGATTGGGCCGCATGGCTCTTTCTGGTTGAGCCACGTGGCCCGGCCCCTTTGCTCCTGCTGCCCTATTTCCCTGCCATTGGACCACTTCTTGATCCAATGACCCCACTATCTCCACACACCCTCTACTGACCCGTCGTCCGATCAAGCTTCAGATTCCATCGCCGCCGTCCGCTAGCGCCGGTTTCTCCATGCACCACGCGTCACATTCTCCTCCGCCCGATCTTCTCCATCTCAGCTGCTCTTTTCTGCCATTTCCTATATTGTCCGATCACACTCCTGATCTCATCACGTCCGCCCGATAGTGCCTCTTCCACAGCACGACACGTGGCGCTCTCTGCGCCTTTCGATCTCGCAGCGGCGATCTAATCAAGACAGCTCGTCAGCACCCTCTTCTCGACCGTCGGATCGCGAGATCCAACGGTCGAATCTTCCTCCCCTACCTCCGGTCATCTCCCTCCTACGATCTCAACCTCGCGGACCACCTTCCCCCTTCCTATTTTTCCCGTCGTCTTTGCCATCATCTCCACTCGCCACCAACCCCACGACGTAGACCAATCAACCACCACCCCCGCGCAGCACCTGGACACCCACGATGTCTTCTCCACTACTCCATCTCTCCCACGCAAGCCATGCCCATCACCCCCACCTTTGAGCATTAAATACCTCATCTCCTCCCCCATTCACAGTCGTCCACCTTTACGTGAGGAGTTGCCCAGCACGCCTCCGCCCCTCGGAGACAGCGAGGTGGCGGCATAGGGAGCGATGACGACATTCTTCTCCGGTGTTGACCCCTAGCCCATCACGGCCAGGTTTGCAGTGGTTTCAGCCTGCCAAGCTGCTCCCCATGGCCGGGGGAGTTCAGCGATGACTAGAGTACCATCGGCACTCATCCCAAGCCGTCGTCGCTCTGCCCAACCTCAGGTAAGCTCCTCTGATTCTCTTTGAAATTTTCTTCTCCTTTTGCTTAATTCATTAGCAATATCCGGTCACTTTCACCTTTCATTGACCATCTCAATAATTCCGCCTCGCTTCCACCATTCACGCGTCATCCTCAGACCTACTTCTTCTTCCTCCATAACCCAGATCGCCTCCGACCCAACTTCTCTGCGCTCCACGACGGAGGAGCTCTGAGCTATCACCTTCTTCATTCGCAGAAGCTCCCATCTCACTCCAGCCCGCTCGAATACTTTGCACCATACGCTTCGTCTAGTTGTATTGACCATGCAGGTCTCGAGTCTTCAACGAATGGAGAACTCGTTGGAGCAGCTTCAAGCAGTTGATCATCTGGCCTACAGGCATCTTCTACTTCCTCCAGACATACCATCTGCTCTGTCGAGCTTCAAGGATGCTTTCTAGGTGGTTAAGAGCAGCTGGGGACCTTCATCGACGCCAGAGAAGAGAGGCGGAGCTTGGATCACCTCGTCAGAGGTCTGGTTCTGCCGCCAGTTGCAGCCGAAGAGGAAGAAGCAGCATCCGTTGGATGCTCCTCCCCGGAGCTCGTCCAACGGCTCAGAAGGAACCACGTAGCCATCTCGTGCAGCCTACAGGTACCATCGGATCCTTGAGATCTAACGGTCTTCGACGTTCCACATGTCAATGCAAAAGCTTCTCCGAGCCTCAGCACCAGACCAGCAGGCTTGGGTACCCCAAGCCTACACCGAGCCTACCCAGAGCTCCGAGTCTCTCCGAGCCTGCATCGAGCCAAAGCCTGATCCCGAGCCTAGCCGAAGCTGCCTCGAGCCTCCTCCGAGCCTAATCTTCACCGAGCCTGGAGCCCACGTGCCCCGCACGTGCGTTCTGGGCAAATTACAAGGAGGCTCGCCAGATTCTTCAAAATTGCAACCAGGTCTTGGAATCACGTGTCGATCACGTGCATCAGGGGTATTTTGCATTTATACCCTCGCGGGTTTGAATAATTGCGAAAATACCCATGTACATGTGAGTTATTTATATGGAAGGTCCCAAACTTTCTTTTAATTGCATTTTCGTCCTTCTCGGGGACATGTTTGTTATTTATCTTTCATGCTTTCTTGCATTTATGCCCTTGGCTTCACTCGTGTATATCTTGAGCATCCTAGCTCCGATTGAGTCGATTTCAGTGGCGTTTTGAAGCTCTTTTCATTGTCTTCTGTATGGTATGCTTGTCTTTCAGATTTGACACTACGAGATTTGATGTATTATTTTATTGGCTAAGTGTCTTAATTTCAATTCTTCTCATGCCTGATTTTTTACATGAATGAAATTAGCTTCATTATTTGATCCTGATTTGAATTCTAATTAAATGGCTCAAGTATTTGTGTAATTCGGGCTTATTTGCATTGCATTTAATTGCATCTGTTTGCATGATAAAAACTTTGAAAAAAATTCATAGTTTCATTATTTTAATGCATAGTGTCCTGTCCTCATGCATCCATTGACCTACTATCCATTGATCCAACACTTAGTCAAAATGAATTTAAGTCCAAATATCACGAGAGAGGCTCGTGTCCCTGAGTTCGACATTGGTTACTTACCAAGTAAAATATAAATATGACAATTTGATTTTATTGACATATTAAATTAGATGGTTTTTGACGGACCGAATCCAGCCCGACTGCAATGACCGCTGAGTGTTAATTCCACACTATTAAATGGTTGAATTCTCGGTTCGTCAAATGGCATCGTTGTCGGGGACACGGCTCATCTTTTGTTTTATTTGGATTTTTATTTATTTATTTTATTAAGTATTTCATTTATGTAGGTCAATTTGTCCATTTTTCTTGCATTACAAAAAAGTTTCTTTTCGATTGATCTCTAACCTTTGCTTTTGTGACAGGGCCCTTGATATTCAATAAGACGAGGATCAGGTGCTTCCCCACTGTGAGGAGCCACAAAAGCATTCTTGGAGCAAGTCGAAAAGAAAGAAAAAAGGTGTTATTTTGCATATCATTTCATCTCTTGTAATAATCGTATTTACAGCGGTCTTAGATCGAAGACTCGTGCTTGTAAATGAACGAATCATATGTGGTTGTGTGGGGATCGTCCCCACTTGATTGTCGACCTAGGACTAGGCACGCAGCTCTTCGAGCTTCTTTCACCTTATTATTTTACGTGCTTGCTCGTAGGTAGGACACACTTCTAATATAGACGCACATAGCATCACTTCACTTAGCCAAATTTAAAAAACATTCTTCCCCGCTAATAGAAGCATGTTAGGTGCGGCTTTTGATCGACTTGCATACATATCATTTTGGTTTTCAAAATAGTCCAAGTTTTCACGTATTTTCGCCAAGGCACTGCATGTTTTCTCGCTTAGCCTAGATCATGGTTTTTGTCGATTACATTGTTTTTTCTCGATTTCCCCTCCTAGCTTGATAACCTAGGTTAATGGAAAATGGGAATGAACAGTAGACGATGATTGCTTGATTTATGTGCTCACCTTAATTCAGTGATAACCTTAAGCAAAATAATTGGGACTATTAATTGCAAGTCAACCTAAAATGGAGTAAAATATTGTTTTGGGAGAGCAATACCCTCGTTTACGCAGTTGGTTTTACTTAACTTTTTTTGGCGTAAAAAACAGAATGTTTTAATCACCAATAAAAATGACAAGATAATAAACCAACATCTATTGGTTTCATGTGTGAGTTGGTGAAACAAAGGGGTGTTGCATGCTTGTTTGAGCCATGGATTTTCCAACACCCTCCCCAGAGCCTTAGATACTCCATTAATCTCCGAAGATTCATCCACTCACTTATATATCCATCCATCTTCTTCATTCACCTCGGGTCTCTCCCATCATCAACTCTCAATCTTTATACTTAGGATACACTCAGCCTAAGTATAGGGGGGACTCGAGTCCCCGTGATTTCTCTACTCATCTTTCCTTGCCTCAAATACTTAGGTTATTTCTAACCTAAGTATAGGGGGAACCCTCCTTAGTTCTTGTATATTTTCCTTTATTTAAATGGATCTATGGACTTGTATCATCTAGTGCTATGAGGACATAGCAAAGTTTAAGTATAGGGGGTATACCGTATATACATTATGTGTACTTTAGCTAAAATCTGAAAAATTTGAAAAATTTAAAACTTTTTGGGCTAAAATAAAATCCTTTGAACTAAGTGGACAAATTTATTTTCAAGGCTTTCTATACTATGTTAAACTATTTGTATATAAAAATATTTTTGAAAATGATTTGAAAAATAAGTTTCTCTTGTTTTGAAAAAAAATAAAAATGTTTTGAAAATCTTTATTTGTGTGACTTGGTATTGAAAGTTCATTTTGATTTCAAGGAAAGTTGAGTCTAACATGTGTTCTAACCTCTATTAAAATTCCATAAAAATGAGAAAAATTCAAAAACCTTATAGAGTCAAATTGACTACTAAACCCAAATAAGTAGCCGCGTTCGGTGAGGGTTCTCCCTTAGCAGAGTGGGTGGTTTAAAGGACATCGCGTAAGGCCCTGTCCTCAAGCAACAGGCTCCGGCCTGTACTTACACCCATACTGGTTGAATGCAGATGCATCTACTTAATTGAGTTTAGGCAGTCATAATGTCTCTTGAAGTTAAAAAAAATTGAATGAAGGAGTTGGATTAATCCTCTAAATTCACACTTCCACCCAGGATCTGAAATGTTCAAGAAAGCTTGATTTATGTGGTCTTAAGATTTTAGGATAACCAGCCTTAACCATCAGGGTCTTAGACTTAATCATCCATATTTCCCTAGGTTTCTAGATTTGCGTGCTATATTGCATGTTTATCTCCGACCGTAAGAATATGATCAGCACATCACATGCACGGATGCGGTTTCGATGAGATGAGTTGACTCTTCATTTGAGGGACTGGGCTGGGGGATTTGAATCTGGACTTGATCTAATGATGCTCAAGGATGGGATAAAATCTTTGAAGGCTTCATGAAACCTGAGTGTAAGCACCGTTAGCCAGTATGAGAACTTGGTTTTTATACTAATCTCTTGACATTGACCTAAGTGCCAGGGTGTGAAATAAACAAAAATGTTGATCAGTGTGCGCCAACTCTTGGTAAAAGCAGTGGAGCTAGCCAAAAATACTATAAAGCAATGAAATGTCAAAGAAAAGCTCTCATTCCATACAAAGTCAAATTTCAACAAGAGCATCCACCAAAGGCGAGCGCTCCCAACTATTTTTCAAAGTGTCCACTTGGACCACAGCTATTAGGACGAGGAGTCGGGCTCCCCCCTTTCCCAAAGCAGGCGGTGGTGCCCCCAAATCTCACCGCCACCGTGATCTTCTCCTCCGCGAATCCCAACCATCTCCTCTGACCCCCCCCCCTGCGATTTCGCTGCCCGACCTTCCAAATCAACCGCCGCCACCGCGAATCTCGGATCTCCTCCATCTCCGCCGATGATTTCTCCGCCGACTCACCGCAAATCACGATCAAATCTCCATCAAATCGCCAGTCTTCAACCCAATCAATCCTCCATCGATGATCCCCTTTCCTCGCCTTCTCCCACCTTATCTCATATTTAAATGTCGCCGCCCCCGCTCATCAACCTATCCGTCGATTGCACAGAAGGGGCGTCAATGGTGACAGCCTGACGACCACCTCCTCGACGAGATCCGATGGGAACCCCCTCCATTACAGCCCATCCTCAGAGCGTGCCTTTACTCCGACCTGTTGTCGTCGAGCAACCATTATCAAACTCCACGCTTCTTTCACCACCAACCGTTGAGCCTACGTTCAGACCTCCAACGACAATCTTCTCTGACAACTGCATCGACATCGCTCACGTTGTTCTTCGTCGCCATCATCCAACAATCCTCTAGACGTCAACAGAGATTCACCAGCCAACGACACCTTCTCCACCAAACGCCAGGAGCCTCACCGCCTAGAAGCGCCTCCGACCCTCCTCCGCTCTATCGGCACCACCGTCACGACCAGAGCTTCACCAATGGCCACCTACTGATCATGCCTCGCCGTCGGGTCTACCCGAGGCCCTCTTCGTACGTGAGGAGCATGTGAGGAGAGGGGACATCTTGCGTAGATATCCCTAGAGTCTGCTTGATTTACGCCAAAGCCCCAGTTGCCTCAGGGTCACGTGACCTTCTGGGTAAATTTCAAAAGCAGCCCTAGAGTTTACCAAATTCACGTATCAGTCCTCCCCCTTCCAAGGGCATGTGCGCAGCACGTTCCCCTTGGAAATTTTGCAGAGAAGACCCTCTACTTATTGGTATTTACTTCCCTTATACTGCATTTTCATTTTATTTTCATTATTGCAGAAATACCCTTGTATTCCTTTATCATTTTGAACCGCTACATTGCACTATTTTATTCATAAAAAATTGGCACTGTGTTCTACAACTAATTCTCTACATTATGGCATATGTCTGATATGTTTGTGACTTGTAGTTAATTAATAATTAATTATTTTGTGGAAAGTTGCATACTTTGTCCATTTTGTGCTCTGATTTTTATAATTGATTAACCTTTGCTCTAAAAATTGTCGAAAAATCACGAATTGTAAAATTAATTGTGTTTAACATTGTGCCTAAAAAGAATTGCATTTGCATGCATCATTTACCTTCAAAAAAATCATTTTGCATATTTTAATATTTAATTTTTAATAGGTATTGAATCTTGTATTTTTGAGGTTTAGGATTTTCTGAGATCCATCATCTAATGGTAGATGTTAAATAATTTTATCCCCTGAAAATAATTAGGTTTAATATTTATTATAATTAAATGTTGAAATTAACTTTGTTTGCATTCAAAAATTCATAAAAAAATCCATCTTGCATCTAAAAATTCCAAAAAAAAAATGCAGTACACTCATTTCATCATTCTTGTCATCATGGCCAAGTTTCATATTTTTCGGATATCGTTTGATTGATCATTGCATTTTAGTCCCTAAAATAGGCCAACGTTGCATTTTGCATCCCTATTGCATTAAAAATTACAAAAAAAAAGACTGCCTCAAAATCGTGTACGAACTTTGATAGACAAAAATTCTAGGTTGTTCCTTTGCCTTCTTGTGTTCGACCTTGGGACTTGCCCAAGTAAAATAAACATAAAATCATGCGATTGAAAATTGACTAAATAATTTTGGTTATTTCTTGACTGATTCTGATTGCCTGCCTACAACGAACCGATACATTAATTTAAGCAAACGATAATCCAATCCATGAGATACACTTTTATCAAGGGTGATTTACGATCCGTCAAATGGCGCCGTTGCCGGGGAGGCAAACGACTTAGATTTTTTCTAAAAAGTATTTTCACATTCGGGCAGTCTGACCCCCGAATTTTTCACTGTAAATTCCATTTTTTTTCCTGTATTTATTTTTATTTTAATTTCAACATTTAGTTTCTTATTTCATTTTTGATTTATTTTTTAGTCACTCTCTTACACTTTCTCTCTTATTTTTCTTGCGAGGTATCCGGCGCACGTGGAGTGGTTTTTCAAGAATTGACGCATCTTCATCGACTTCCGAAAAACCGCAATTAATTTAAGATCGAGTCGAGTCGTGTGAGAGCGTAGAGTCTAGGATTTTATTTTTTGCAATTTTATCTCTTGTAATAAATTGCTCATTTATAATGGTGTCCGTTTGGACTCTCACATGTGTAAAAAGACCTTGAACCTTTTTCTGTGGTGTGTCGTGGCCTGTTTCACTCTCCGGTGAGGGTGGGGCTCGACTTGAGCGGTGCTTAGGATAGACCTGCACATATGGCTTTTAAAGCTTTTAAAATTTTGATTGTGCTCGTAGGACCTAGGACCACACTTCACATTAATTGAGACGCACATAGATCGTTCAATTTAGTCAAATTCCATTCAATTCTTCCCTGCTAATAGAACTTTCTGCTTCCATCAGCTTGCATTCATCTTTCAATTCTTGTATTGCATCCCATATGGAGATTGCGAAGAATCAGTGTAAGTCTTCTAACTGAACATACATCATCATTTTTCGTGTGCATCGGCTTTTACCGAATTTCTCCCTCTTGTTTTATCACATAAATTTTAAAGGAAATTGGGACTGGACGGTAGAAATGCATTTGTGCTCACTTAATTTTTTCAGTGATCACCTAATTAAAATTGGGACTGCTAAATATAGCCAATTTTAAATTAACATATAAAATCAAGAATTTTTGCGGGAGAGCAACCCCGATCTTGGATTCTTTTATTTTTCTGAGTGAGAGAGAGACGACACTTAAGGCTAGAGCCTAAACCCAGATTTTCATATTGAATATTGATTCTACCAAAAACGATTAGCTACTTCTCAGTGAGGATCTATGGGTAGCCGGTAAATGGTCAGGATTTCCTTAGCAAAGTGGGTGGTTTAAAGGACACTGTGTAAGGCTCCATCCTTAAGTAACACGGGTAGTCGTTTTATAGTTCGTACTTACACCCATACTAGCTGAAAGTAGGTGCAACTAGTCATTAGAATTCGGGCCAGTCCTTACAAAAATTTCGGCACCTAACAACTCGCTAATTATTTTCCAAGTTTGATTTATCACCAACTAAAATTGAAAAGAAAATTGTTGAACTATTGCGGCTTCATTGTGTGAGTTGGTGAACCTAGGATTTGATTTGTGTTTGCATTGGTGTGCATGAACCAATTTCGAAGATCAAAAGTCACGCATTTGTGCCCTCAACCTCCTTGATAAAAATTTGTTTTGAATATCTCGTGTACTTGCACTGAGATCAACCATGTCGATTCATCATCAACCTCCTTTGACAAACACAGGACAATGGTCCGAGTACCCATCATATCTATATTATGAAAATGAATTTGTCTCGGTCAGGCCCAAATCAACTAAATCCTCTCCTTTCAACAATCCCCCAACATTTGAAAGTGATTCTGACTCTAGGATGAATTCAGTCCCCTCATTGAATTCCAAGACATTCTACTCGAATCATCCTACCACCCATGACCACATACCATCTTGGAATGAACCGTCATATTCTCGGTTTCTCGCTAATAAACCATTTCAAGATCAAACTACTTTTGAATCTCATGACTGGCTGAGAAACCAAACCCAGATGGAGAGACCCGCACTTAATGATCATCAATGTTTGATTGATCGTGACGATCAGATCCCTATTGACCAAATTGAATACCACTCCTTCGACCAACCTAACATACAGAGGACCAAATGGATGATATCGACACATATGCACCCTGTATGACTCCATTATTTGAGGATACGATCAATCATGACCATGGAAGTAGACTCTACTCAAACCAGCATTACATGCCTGAGTTACGGCATGTTGAGCATGAGACATACACATTCCTGCAAAATCCTTCCACTGAGCAGCCTCTTACATAATTTTTGAGGAGAAATTTTCAGAAAATAATGATCATATATCGGATATTCCAAGAAACTCTCCTCTCAGCACATACAGGAAAATGGAAGATGAAATTATGGAATCTCAAATGCAAAAACACATACCGACTCCTCCCATGATTGATCATGAACAGAATTTTGAGGATGATATTTTGAGGATAAATAAGAGATTTGATTTAATGGAGGATAGATTTCGAAGGTTTACCGACCGACTAATTTCACTCTCTGGTAGCTCGGACATAAAAATGGATGTGGAAAAGATTGGATCTCTTGTTGACAATTTTGAGGATATTCACAAAACCTAGGGATGATTCTTATTGGAATAAAGATTGCCTCCTTCCATAATATGGGATTTGGTGGCAATCTCATGTAATCTCATTATATCTCATGAGATTACATCATTCCATGGAAATCTCCAAGATTTACAACAACACTTGTTGTAAATTATTCAACAAAAATAATTCATAATTATTTTGTGAATATTGCAAACTTGCCATTGGAAAATTGTGAATCACATTCACAACCCAAAATAAAATATGAATTACATTTTCAATTAATTGTCCAATGTGAATCCAATTCACATCAACATTTAATTAACAAATGTAAATTACAAATTGCTCTCTCTTATATATTATAAATCACATTTATAATATATATGATTAATATAGATAGTGCTATCCACATTATTCATATCCATGATAATTAAATCACATTTAATCATCTTGGAACTCTATTCTCATGTGCCCAAATAATGTGAATCACATTCACATTATTTACATATTTGATAATTAAATCACATTTAATTATCTAACATAACTCTCTTTATAATACGAACCAAATTCATATTATTCATGATAATTAAATCAAATTTAATTATCCATTTTCTCAATGCTCGGATACGTATATCAACAATGAAATTATCCTGAACTCTTTCAAGGATAATGCGCTTTCTCCGCTAATACTTGGAGATAAGGACAGGGTGATTGTATTATTCCATCACTCCCTGAAAGAGTCCCCCTAGGGCATCCATGGTGGACGGCCATGAGAGAGGAAGAGAGAGGGTTGACGTGTGGAGAGAAAGAGAGAGAGAGAGAGAGAGACTTATGTTCCATGAGAGAGAGGAAAAGAGAGGGCTGACGTGTAGAGAGAGAGAGAGAGAGACTTATGTTCCATGTATTGTGACTTGGATATTGAGATCACATCTCAAATCCAGATCTTGGACCTCCCATAGATGCTTGATTAAATCTAGACCGCAAATCTAATCTTCTCATTGCATCTGAATCACATTCAGATCAATGTCCAACATTTGGACTAAGATCAGATTACTTCTCTACTGAGAGGAGTCCCTAAAATCCAGACTTGTTTCATCACTCCCTAAGAATGGAAGCGTCATGGTTATACTACCGTTTATGATCACATCACCCTCAGGTATTCCCAATAACTGTACATCCTGCACACTGGAAGATCCAGAATAATCCCGAAGTATAAGATCAATTTTACACTGTCTACTTCAGGGATTTATCATTAAGTTTCTCATTCGATCATTGGGAGTTGGTATCGATCATATACTTTCCGAAAGCATATATCATACCCAGGTGTTGATCATATACTTTCAAAAAGCATATATCAAACCTACAAATTCAGTTAAGCTTCCAAAGCGAGACGACCGTGCACGGAATTTGATTCTTCCCAATATCTCATGAGTGAGCTCATGTCTTCCGGTTCAGTAATGAACATGTATGATCCCTTTGAGAGATCGTATTACTCATATGACTTTATATGCATACCAGCGCGCCGGTGTATAGACCTTGATTAGGTCATCAACCTATTGGTCTGCCAAATGTACATACTCAGACATATAGTAACGCCTCTGTCTCCAGTCAGAGGATACATGCATATATCATGACAGCATACGACATAGGACTTTGGTTATCCCGATCTCATTAAGTCAACTCTTTGACCTAACTTATCTAAAACCTCTGAATCTCTATTCCTATGCAGAGGACCTGCATCAAGAGGTCGGTTAGATATCAGCCTAAATGAGAAAGGATTGTCATCTCCTACTCAGGCTGGAGATCATCTCTTAACAATCATTTCACGATGCTTGATGAGTCCTCAATCTAACTCTTTAGATGTCCATCTAAGCACCAGCCTCTATGATTCAATATTTGAATCAACAGTTGTATGATCATCAAGATGGCCATGGTACATAACCCTAATTGTACTAAGGGACCTATTATGCAAATTATGTATTCTTCATTTCAGATCAGGGAATGATATTCGTAATAACATTTATTGCATAATGGCTCACCGTGGGCTCGCATGTCCAACACTCCTAAAGTCATTGCTCTTGCTCGTCGGGCCCTTGCAACAAAGGGGAAACAAAATATGTGTCAGAACAGTTGTGAGAAAAATATAGAAGAAAATAAAAAACAGAAAATGAAATGACTGAAAAGAAACAAGCAAGTATATAAGTAAACAAGTAAGAAGAAGATTAGACAAGTAAACCTGTCTACCCTCATAGTGCCTCTCCGACAACGGTGTTATTTGTTGAAAAGTAGTTTTAAGGTTTTATTTAAGAAAAAATGTATATATCTCTAGTGCGTCAACCCAAAACTGTCTCAAACAAAAAAAATATTCTAAAGAAAAAAATAACAAATGTTATTATTTAACCTGTACAGCTAATCAGAATTGAACTCAGGGAGGCTACAATATCCGAGGTTATTTAATTATAAAGGGGATTTTTTTTTCTTTTCTTTTTGTTGTTTTGTGTCTTTTAACGTTTTTTTTATTTTTAAGGATTTTTTTTAATTTTTTATATTTCTAATTTCTATTTTAAAAAATATTTTTAAATTTTGCAATTTTTATATTTTAATTTTAAAAGAAAACGAATTTATGAATATACAAAAGATACAAAGAACATTTACGTATTTTTCAAAATATCACAAATAATAAAAAATGTAGAATAAAGGTCTTTTGTGTTTTATATAATTTCCAATTTTGTGATTTTAAGATTTTTTAAGGTTTTCTAATGAATTAAAACAACAAATAGTGAATAAAACAAAATGAAGCTACTTTTTTTTATTTTGAAATACAAGATAAAAGAAACTATACCGATTTAAACATAAGAGAATTTTTCAAGCTTTAAAACAAGCCTAATTTCTTATTTTTATTATTTTTATGTGAATTTAAATAATTTTTATAAGTTTTATGTATTTTTCATTTTTTATGTTTTTTGACAGAATTTTTAAATTAAATTTATAAAGGTGATAAAAATAAGATAAAAGAACTTCAATTTTTTAGAAATTTTCAAAAGTTTTTCAAATTTTTATGGTTTTTTAGTGTAAAACGGGGAAAATAAGAAGAGTTTTTTAATTTTTTATAAGAACAAATAAAAGAAATGTTGCATATGAAAATCATTAGGTATAAAGCAACTAATTATGAGCTTAACTTGATTTTTTGTGAATTTTAAGGAAGCAATTAGCTAATTATTAAAATAATTAACAAAAGAAATTAAGAGCGTCAGAAACATGACCTACTTACAATTATTTAATGTTATATGTATTGATTGATAATAAATAAAATAAATACATGGCTAAAAGCGTAAATTCTCCAAAAATTCGCGTGCCTGCTCACATGAATCAGGTAGACAAGGACATGTTTGCAATTATTTAAACTAATGGTTCTACTGATAACAACAAAACATATATATATTGCAATTTTTCCAGACAACACGTGACGACGCACGTGATTTCAGATCTGAAAGACTTAAATGCAAAATAACAAAACTACACTGTGTGATATGTAATTATTCAATCATTCTAAACATGGCATGTACTCAAACAGGATTTATTTACAAATAAAAGAAACTACAGTATAGGAACCAGGGGCCCACCTCTCTACCCTACCCCCAGAAGGCTATAGGTGGGAGACTATCCCAATTATTCAGTTATAATTAGCCATGACCATGGCCTCAAATTTCAACGAAATTCGGTCGAATTTCTATCGAATATCGATATCCCGAAATTGAAATTCGACCGAAATGGCTGAAATGACCGAAATATGGGGACCCTGGTACAAAAAATGACCTAAAGGACCCAAATTTCAGTCGAATTTTGATCAAAATTCTACCGAAAATCCATTTCGGTCATCACCGAAATGGTGACCGAAACTGACATTTAGGGCCTTGGTCCTGACTAAGAAGAAGCTATTCAACTTGCCATGGGACTCCCAGGTTTGATGCCACTTTCCACATCCCTCTTGGGCCTCTGGTCAACTAGGATTGATATTACAGCTTTCCCGCTCACTTCATAGCCAAGTCGCTAACTCTCCTTTTTTGCGTTAGCCACCAACCAAACTCTAGTCTAGTGAGTGACCTTCCTGTTAACTTTGCAAAAGGAGCAAGTCAGCTCAAAGAAATTGCGCCTGGCAATGACTAGTTTCAGAACAAAGCATTAGACATAGGTGGATGGAGGTGAGCCAATCGTAGGTTGGACGCATGGTGACCCAGGGAGGAAAGCGACGAAACCTGGCTGACTAAGGTCTACATATCTAGTCAGGGACAACCTCAGAGTCATAGCTGTGGCTGCTACAAGCTCAGGTTTGAAAGGTGAGATATGGAAGCTCTCACAAGTTCACACAGATTAGGCAGGCTGGCCAGCGAGAAAGCCTCGTGTTGATACCTATGTCAACAATGAGTAGTCTCACTCAATCTCACAGCTAGTGGTGAATCAATACGATGTGATTCCAAAGAAGTAATGAGCATATAGCGAAGGGAAGCATCAAGGTGTTATAGATTGGACCATGACAGAGTATACATAAGCGGGGAATCCCACTTTATCCAACTTCTCCGGATAGTCAACGACTTCTTTTCGGAAAATTCGTCCAATCGCTAGAATGTCCTGAAGGGCGGTCTTTCTAGTTAGTAAGAAAGGCTGTGAAGTTTGCTTAACTCTTTACACAGTTTCATAATGTTCCTCGCCAACTTTTCCAGCATCAAAGGTCATGTCTCTTTGTTGTTTTGAGTTCTATGGTGGTGAACTCAATGGAGTCAGTTGGTCTTGGACAATTGAACTTATTTTTGAGTTCTTTCTTTGGTTTCGAAATTGGCCACCGTTCATTTCCACAGGTACTTGAGTTGCTAAGACCATTCATACCTCACGAAGAAAATAAGAAAAAATCAAAGGTCAGGAGGCATAAAATAGAGGACAGAAAGGAGGTGTGAGGTAAGAAAGATGACTTTGATCTCCTATGGTACCACTGAACCTCTCCACTTCAGAATCCTAAAGGGAAAGTCACAAGCCGCACATCAAATGACTAGATGACTACTTTATAACCAATCAATGCCCATAAAGGAATAATATCGTACTTCAATAGCAAAATCACCACTGAAATGTGCACGTCACGTGAGCGATGAACGATTGGGATTGGATGCGAGGGATCTGATCTAATGGACTTTATTTAGGTGAGGATAAATGTCTATGATGTGATCTAGGGTTTGTGTTCTTGATCCAACGCTTCTGAAGCTCGATGGAAGAACTATGAAGAAGGTGACTTTAGACAAGCTTGATTCGATCAGATTCTCGTCGATTAGCCTTCGATCTAGTAACTAATAGATCCAATAGGTTCCTGCTGAATTTCCTCATCGATTTGAAGTGAAAACTCGATCTAGATCCCACTGATCGGGGATCTAGGGCTCAAGATTCTATATGGGTACAAGTAAACTCCTAGGTACATTATCTTGCTCCAGCTGCTCCTCCTGTCCCCTGCAAGTTATTCCTTGCTCGGAGGCGAAGCTCCGACCATGTTTCTTAAGCAAAAATAAGGGGAAATGAGGTGGATGAATCAATCTCTGGCAATGTGGGGGAACTGAGATCGAAAACTCAGATGCAAAGAGGATCTGGGGATTAGATTGTGTGCAAGTAATGGAGAAATGGCGTGTGATTGATGAAGCAACCAAAACGGATTGAATTACAAAGATGACCTCCGATCTGGCTAATAGGAGGATGAGCTAAGATCTATTGATATGAATCAAAATCAAATGAAATTTGTTGAAATTAAATGATAAAATGGAAATAGATTTAACCTATGATGACCTAAGGTGAAGATGTGCGGATTTTGGCCTCGATCCAGCTGCATAAGGTCAGAGAAGCTAAGCTTGTCAGAGAGCTCTGGCGGTATGGTGGATCACATCAAATCACCTCCAATTCACGCTCCTGATCGAGGGCGGAGGGTCATGTCACCAACCTCAAGCACTTGGGGTCGATCTCGAGGTGAAAAAGTGGAAGATAGATAAAAATGGAATGTGGAAGTTGGAGATTTATTTATAAGGGGTAACAAGGAGCATAATTCAAAAGAAAATTGGGCGCACAATCCAAAGCAAACGGATCAAAAATTATTCAGGTGAGCAACTTGGTTATTCGGGCAGTTAGAAGGCTGCTCGATCTGGTCTGAAGGGCGAAATGATTAGGCTACAAAAATCGGAGAAGAAGGGATGTCAGGTCCTTATTCGAGCAAAGAGGAGAAGGGGTTGTGTTGACCTGGGTCAACGGACTCAGGCCCAGCTAATGGGAAATCAGACCCGAATGGGTCCAAATGCTAAAAGACAAAAATTCAAGAAATAAATAAAATAATTATAAAATGAATTTAAATAAGAAAATTTCCAAAATAATTAATGTTTAAAAAATAATAAAATAGTTTTTAATGATTTTAATAAATTATATATATTAATTAATTATGTTAAAATAAATGAAAATCTTTATTCATAGGTATAAAGTACCCATATATACAACATACACATTTTTAATTAATTATTTTTATAAATAAATAGATTATTTTGTATTTTATTTTTTTACAGAATCAATAGAGGATTTTAAATATATTTTCATTTTTTATGAATTAATTTAATATGTTAAATATATATAGTCATGTAAAGTATATGTACATTATACCTATAGTAGAAATATATTTATTTTATTTTTGATTATTTTTAATTTTATTTTTTTTCTATTTTATATAAATAATATAAAATATGAATAAAATATAAAAAATACAATATGTGCAAAAATAAGAATAAATAAATACTTACATAAATAAATATAGGTACACTACAAACACTAAGTACAATAACACTCTAAAAAGCCGACTTTCACATCTTAACTCCAATTTTTATGAAACTGCCTTTATTTTAAATATTATTTAATTTGAACACAATGAAAGTGAGTTTGATTTATCTAGAGATTGTATGGAGTAGATATTAATCTTTCAATTTTGACTTTACGACTTTTTCAGAGTTTTGTATCTCTTATTTTATACAAGGTTTTTTCTGCCATTATTTTTTTTAATATGCAAGTTTAAAGAAGAAAACACTTTTATTTAAGTTTATTTTAATGATAAATAAAATACTAAAAAATACAGACATTATGGACATTAATGAGTATGTACATGTGATGTTTATTTTCTAGATTTTTTATAGATTAATGACCTTATCCCCCCCCTATTTTATTCCTTGTCGATTAGATCAATTCTAGGCCTACTCTTTGGGTTAGGATCGAGCTGTATTTATTTCATATATACAATCATCTTTTCTCTTTCTTTTTCCTTTATTTCATTATTTATTTATTTTGGGATAAAATAATGATAATATACACTATTTACAAATAAGATGGATTATCAAAAAGTGAGAAACTAATGTTATTTATATGTATGTTGTAAGGGATTTTAAGCCAAAATAGGATAATAAAGATGATGAATTGATGATTCATCACCTTGTTATCGGTTCTGGGTATGCTACTCAACCAAAGAAGTAGAGAGTAAGTCGATTTAGCGAGTCAAATACTTCCCCTTTGTAGGGTACTCGGACGTGGCATGATGAGTCAAGGACCCATCATTGCAATTCCCATATGCTCAAATAATTCAGACTATGTTCACAAGGAACTCAGCCCTACTCGCCCGCGCACTGATAGAAGTGTTATTACTTCACAAAGCTCATGTGATACACAAGGCAGTAAAAAGATTGAGTTTTGGTTCTAATTCTTAAGGGTCATGCCTCACTCGATCTGGAGTTTACCTGAATACAATGAGGGTTTTATGAATCCAAAACAATGAAATCCATTAATCGATTTTTATTATGGTCAATATTTTCTTAGCAGTCCCTTTTTTATGGTTTTTGGTATTCTATTTTTTTTAGTATTTTTAGTGTAATTCGCCTAACAAATTTTCTGATTTCTTTTTTATTTAAGTCCAAGAAAATTGGGGGAGAAAGTCGGAAAAGCCGATGCACTTGAAGATTATGAATGCATGCACAGGATAGAAGGCGTACATTGCTCCAAGACTCTACATGCAAAATGATCCACACATATAATTAAAATTAATATATATGATATGTATGCGAGAACCATCCTAAACAAGAATTTCTATTAGTGGGAAGCACCGATTAATTTGACTAAGTCCAAAGGTAGATGTCTATAGGAATAAATAATCTACTTGAAGTTTAGAACAACTAACCGGACTAAGTACAATAAAAATCCTAAGTCTAAGGGCTTAATCACGAAAGACGTGAAATGAAAAATAAGCTAAAAAACACAAAACTTAGGAAACGAAATAAAAGAAGTATAAAAATAGAAAGAATAAAAATAGAAAGCGGATAAAACTATGAAAAAATCGAATAGGTCCCCAAGTGAACAATCACTTGTAAAATAGATTTGTGAACTCCAAGTGTCCAGAATGTGTCAATTATTACAGATTAATAAATGTCACTCTCTCACAGAAGAAATAAAAAATCTAAACTAATATACACTATTGCTCTTCTCAATTCTCTGTCGTCTTTAAATCTCTCTCTTGCTGACTCGTGAAGAAGAAGTCGACCTCCACCTAGCTCGAGTGCGTCGATCTCCTAAAAAACCGCCCTCACTTCGACGGACCCTCACAAAAAGACAAACATAAGATGGATTAGAACATGTAAACATAATATATATATAAAGAAATAAAATGAGATAAAGAAAATAAACAAGACAGATTATAGATACGAACAACCCTAAAAACACAAAATGTTGCACCCCGACAATGGCATCATTTGTAAAAGTGAGAGGATCTGTCTACCGACTTAATAAGCTAAGCTGTAATCATCGTGTGACCAACCTCACTTCAAACAACAATCAACCCGTGACTAAATTAAGCTATAAATTGTGTGATCAAAATTTATTACTTGAAATGAAATGTGCATAGGTGCAAGTAGTTTAAGTGTCTAACACTAGGAAAAATGATGGTAGTTAATGATTAATATTTACGACTAATTGATATAATTATTTTTGTATTTTCTACTTTTTTTATGTTATATGTTTTTAATTATATTTAATTTTTTTATAGATTTTTAATGTATTTTATGTTTTTTAATTTTGATTTCTAAATTTGTATTTTGTTTTAAATTTTTTAATTTTAATTTTCTTTTTTTTCAAAATAAGATATATAATTATATATTAATATAGATTTAATATCTTATATAAGTAATATATAGATAATATATATAATCAAGCTTGCAAAAATCGACCAATTAGTCATCCCGATTACTCGAAGCAACATACTGGCCGACCCGATTTGGCCTAGTTGGCCTTTAGCTGGGTACCCCGAGTAGTCGGGATGACTAGTCGACCTAGTCGATCGATTACTCGGCCGATTTTTGCAAGTGGGGTCCGCTAACCTAAATCCAAAAACCAATTTACTAATGTTTTAGATTACTGTTAGACAGTAACCTAAATCGCACGCATACCCCTTAGTTCGAGCGAGCTCCAGCCCAGCGACCGATCGCCCGATTGCCTCCCCAATCGCCGCCTGCTCCCGTGACCAGTCGCACGTCGTTGCGTGCTGCTCCGGTCGGCGGCCGCTCCTGTGCCAAATCCTGCTCCAACCGGTCGCCGACTTGCTGCCTACTCTGAATCCCTCTTGCTCCATCTGATCTCATTTCGGTTAGGGTTTTATTTTTTCATTTTTAATAATAGTTTGTTTTCAGGTTACTATGCATTTGTAGGTTACTATGCATTTTTTTGTCATTGTTGATAATGATTTATTTTTAGGTTTTAAAATTTTTTTACATTACTATGCATTTTTTGTTGGATATTTGTTGGATGGTTCTTAAGAAGCTTGTTTGTTTTTATTTAAATGCACGTGTAGGTGTTGTAGCTAGTTTGTTTTTTTAATGCACTTGTAGGAGTTGTAATTGGTTTGATCTTATTTAAATGCAAATTGAAATTGTGTGTTCTTACGTGAAGTTGTAACTTGATATTGTTATATTTTTATTATACAATTGTTACTTACAAAGAACTTGTATTTTTAGTATATGTGAAGTTGTAACTTGATATATTTGTAACGTGTGTGTTCTTATGTGAAGTTGTAATTGAAATTGAAATTGTGTGGTCTTATTTAACTTGTGAGTTTCTGACAATATAGATGGCAACGCCCACCATGAATGTCGCTTCTGGTAGCAATTCGTCCCCCTATGTGCCGTCAGGATCAAGTGAACATGCATGGCAATTTGGATACCTTTCAAACTGTGCGGATCCGAACATGGTTATTTGCATGTTGTGCAAGAAGGTGGTGAAAGGACATGTTCTTAGGTTCAAGCAACATCTTGCGCACCGTAAAGGCAACGTGGTTGCATGTTTTAAAGGTGGACGAAGAGATGAAGAAGATGATGATATCATACTTGGATGACATTGCTAGAAAGAAGAGTCAGAAAGTCATTGAGGTTCATGAAATGAGAGATGAGATTTATATTGGCATTGCTGGAGATGTTGGATCTGCTAAAGACATCGATCTTTCGAATCTTTGGAACAGACTGTCGCCGTTCAAGGAACGCGCCAGATGAGCATAAAAGATGCTTTATCCAAGGACCATCGTGAAAGGGTTGTCTCCTATATATATAACTGGGCATATACATCGGCGATCCCTTTCAATGCATTGTTCACGAAACAGTTCAAGCATATGGTGGAGGCAATTGGGATGTATAGCCCAGGTCTGAAGACTCCGATGAGTTTATAAGATTAGTGGTCCATTTTTGAAGAAGGCAGTCAAGAAAATATCTGATGACTTACAATGTCATCGAATTACATGGAAAAAGGCATGGTGCTCTATAATTATTGATGCATGGATGGACATGCGAGGACGAAGCATCATGAACTTCGGCGTCAATTTCTCCTTGGGGATTTCATTTTGAAGTCCATAGATGCTTTTAATGAGACACACACCGCCGAGTACATCTTTCAGCTCGTGGATGAGTGCATAACTAAAGTTGGCGTAGAGAATGTTGTTCAAGTTGCTATGGATAATACTTCGATAAATATAGCTGCATGGAGATTACTTCTCACAAAATATCCCCAGATACGGTGGATTTCCCATGCTCCTCATTCCATTGATCTTACTTTGGAGGAGATCAGCAAAGATTCGAAAGTGAAGAGCGCAATTAAAAAGGCAAGGATGCTCACAATTTTTATTTATGCTCACACTAAAACTTTGAGCTTGATACGGAAGTTTACAAACAAGAGAGACATCGCTAGACCAGGGCAAACGAGGTTTGCTACTACTTTTGTCACTCTTGAAAGCATTCTAGAGAAAAAAGACAAGCTCATATTGATGTTTTCGTCAGATGAGTGGAGGGCTTGCAAATGATACAAGACCAAAAAGGGATAACAAGCGACGTCCATAGTCTTCAGCGCTACTTTTGGAACCACACCGTATTTGCAATCAAAATTTTTACACCTTTGATTAGTCTATTGCGTGTGGTTGATGCGGATCGGCATCCATCCATGGGCTTTGTTTATGGAGGTCTTGAAGAGGCAAAGAGAGAGAGATAATTGCATCTTTTAATAGTGTGGAGTCATCTTACAAGTTTTTTGTGGACGTTGTTATCTCCAAGACCAAGGGCAGGCTTGACAATCCATTGAATCTAGCGTCTTACTTTTTGAAGCCATACTTCTTTTTCATGGAGTGTGGTGGTAATGTAGATATTGTGGTGAAGAGAGATTTTATGGATTGCATGGAAAGATTTTTTCTAGATTTGGATATACAAGATGCTATCACCACAAAGGATCTTCTTGATTATAGACAAGGTCGTAGGGCATTTGGGAAGCCGTTAGCCGTGAGACATATGATGAGAAATGATGAAAATTTCGATCCAGATATTTCAGGCATTATTTTCACTTAATGTCATTTGGATCATCGTTGATTTCATTGATTTTAACCAATTCTATATTTTATTACCTAATTAATGGTACAATTATGGAGACGACACACCACATTTGAAAGACATGGCCATCAAGATCTTGAGCTTGACTTCTGCATCCTCTAGGTGTGAGCGCAACTGGAGTACATTTGACTCGGTAATGACTCTAGTGACCCACCTAATAGAAATACTAGTAGTAAATTAGTAATTGATATAGTCATTAGTCACAATTTTTTTAATGTTGCTTACAGATCCATACCAAGAAGAGAGGCAAGTTGGAGACAAAGAGGCTAAATGATATTGTGTGTGTTCGTTTCAATTCCAACCTAATGGAACGTTGTCTTGAGAAAGGAAAAGATCCTCTTTCCTCTCGTGATCGTACACATTTACGTGAATGGAGTGGAGAGGTTAATGTACAAGCTCAAGATGAGGAGGTCTTTCTAGGTTCCGGATTGACTTGGGGTGCAGTGGCTCATGTAAGTGGTGCGGAAGAGAATTTGGAGTTGAGAAGATGCCAACGAGGTGAACGTGGCAAGGAAGCTTCATCTTCGAGTTCAAATGTTGCACCTATAAATGAAGAATAGGAGGAATTTCTACCTGAATACATAGATGATAAAGAAGAAGAAGATGGTGATGAAGATGATGAAGAAGAAGACATTGATTTGGATGATGACCTTGATGGAGATGAATGACTTTTTACTTGATGCTTCATGCTTGCTTGAATTATTTTTATTTTGACATGTTGTATCTGTTAGTGAACATTAGCTAATGTTATGAAGCAAACATTTGTTCTAAACTTGCTACTTTTTTCCTTCAATTGCTTCTTTTCTAGCTCTTATAAAATTGAAAATTACTAAATCTATGCAAATTTATGATTGAGTATATATATAATAATTTATATATTTAAAATAATACAAAATTCAAAATCGACTAATGCCTGACTAAATCCGATTAGTCGTCCGACTGCCGACTAATCCTTAGTCAGTGACCCGATCGACCGAGTACCGACTGCCGACTTCTTCAACCTTGTACATAATATAGCTTTATATATTTATAAATAAGTCAAAATATAGTCAAATTATGTAAATAAATGTTTTTGTGATTTTTATTTTTTTCTTCTATTTTTTTGTAAAAAATTTTAATTTTTCTAATTTTTATGGATTTTTAAAGTAATTAAGTGTATAAAATAGTGAATATAAATAATATTCGAGATTATTTAGGGATTAATAAATATAAGTCCAAAATAAACCAAAATCTATTTTTAATATAAAATAGATATATTAATGAAAACTCATGAGCATGAATATACATTATTGTATTTTTCTTGGATTTTTGCAAATTTTTATAAGAATTTTAGAGTTTTGTGATTTTTATGTTTTATGTTTTTAATGATTTTTGGATATGTAGTAGAATATATAGTAATATATATAATATAATTTTTTGGAATTTTTGGAAAAAGTTTTATAATTTTTGGGTTTTGTATCTAAACACGGAAAAAAATGCATGTTTTGTATTTTTAGAAAAAAGGAAAATGCGTTAAAATGCCACACAAAATTTATGCCAGATCAATCATAGTTATACAACATCTAACATAATTTTCCTACAATTTTTGTATGAAATAAATATTTAATATGAACAATGTACACAAAATATAATGGGATTTTTACCCGGCAGACCCTATAAACTTTGCTAATTGCCTCCACGACCTTTGAAACAACATAATTCTCCCCTCGACCCCGTAAACTTGCCAACTCTTACCCTATGAAGCTTGTGGTTACTTTGTTTGAAGCTCGTGAGGGTTCTTGGGGTAATTTATAAGGTCGATAGGGTAATTACGTTATGCAAAAGGTCGTGGAGGTGATTGGCAAAGTTTATAGGGTCTGCTTGGTAAAAATCCCAAATAAAATTACACTACTTGTAGGGGCCTATTTACAATTTATAAGAACTAAGCATCCATTTAATAATAGGTCCATAGACATTAATGATACATATGTAAAATTTATAGTGCCTCACGTGATGCTATATGTGAGGCGAAAGGACTAAAATATAAATAAATGAAAGCTCGAGGTCCAAGTTACAATATGTTCTAAATATTTTACATCGAATATTTATTTTACAAGAGTAAATATTAAATACAAAAAGTGTGAGGGATTTAACGCAATATAACCAAGGCCCCTCTTGCTCGGCGCGTACGTCAGAGAAGAACAGTTGTAGGCGTGCCACACATCTTCACTTATGGATGTACGATGATGGAGCGGACGTCATTTCATCTTTTAATCCAAAATCCGGGCCCATTGCCTGATCAGACGGCTTAGAAGCTAGGAGAAAGAACAGGGAAGAACACCTTCCTTGTTCTCCTTCAATCATTGATTGCTTCGTGTTCCGGCATGCTCTGGCCCACCTAAGGGGTTCTTCTCCTTCCCGTGTCTTACCGTAGTTGAAGGGGGCCCCACTGATGTCTAGATCTCATCGGAGGAGACTTGGAAGTGATGTCTTTCCCAGGGACTTGAGATGGGTCTTTTTTTATCAATCTATCATAGCCCCTACATAAAATAATAGAAGGGCTCAAGAATTATATCCTCAACCTAGAGTTGAAGCTGCATACACAAGAAATGAAGAGCATTGTAGATGACTGGCGAGCGATGGAGGATGAAATCTAATTAACTAATTCTTGCATAATTAGGTTGGATTGAGTGGAGGATTTGATGAAGAAATGGATGGGGGAGGTGATGGGGATTTTGCGGGTCGAAACAAGGGTGTTATCACGATGAACACAGTGGTCGGAGCACTAGCTCCGATGAACTACGATTTGGCTAAAATACTCGAAATTAAAAGGAAATGATTTGAACTAAACCTACAGTTATGCTAAGGAATGAAAATGCACGCTAATTAACCTAAAATTTATGCCTCGGCAGGGGTTACCTGAAAGCAGAGGAACCTTTGTTGGAGGTGGTCCGACGATGGTGGATCATTGCTCCTCTACCCTTATCCACACCGACGAAGCCTGGGAATCACTTGTTGTCACCAAGGACTCAACATAGAAGGGCTTTTGGGGTTACGGGTACGCTAGAGAGGATCAAAATCCAAAAAGAAGGTTGGAAGTTTTATTTATAGACATGGTAATCGGCAATCTCGTGACTAAGATTGCGTGAAGAAGAGAGGTAGTTGGTTGATGCTCAGGGCATGGTGAGATGGAGGATGGTTTGGGGAAGAGAAATGGTGAAGGGCTCGGGGGTTGAGGAAGATGATGTAGAAATGGGAGAAGGAAGGGGAGTCGTAGGCTATGACAAGGTCGGAGCTATGGTGGGTACAGTTGACCTAGAGTCAATGAACGAAGCATCCTTATTGGTCCACATGGACCAAGTCGGGACAGAACAGAATTTGAAATATGTATGAATTCAATAAATAGTTAATGATTTTATTAAATAAAATTAAAAACATGAAAAATGTTTATAATTTTATAAACCATTGTTCTATGATTTTTATTTATTTTTACAACTTAATTTATTATGTGTTAATTTTTACAAGTACATATCTAGGTAAATACTTATATTTTATGTATTATATTTTTATTTTGTATTTTATATACATAATATTATATTTACATACTTTATATATTTATAATATTATTTAATACCTATTTTGTAGATTTTTATAGTATTTTTATTATTTTTTGTATGTATAATTAAATACATATATATACATTATAGGTATAGTAGACCTATATATTTTAATGCAATAGTTATTTTAGGTGTATTTTAAATATTTTAATTTATGTTTTATATAATATTTACAATTATTTTAAAATATAAATAGAGTAAAAAATTAAATAATAAAATATATGAATTTTATATACAAATGCTCAATTCAACATTACCTTAGAAAGCCAACTTTTGTCTATTGACTCCATTTTAAATGAAATCACATTCGTTAGATAGATAATTTAATTTTAAATACAATAAAGGTATTTTTTTCAATTAAAGTTCATATGGAGTGGATATTGATCAATGAAGTCATGTCCGTGGCTTTTTCATCGGTGTGTACAAAGTGTACTGTGCATTATTTTTAGTGGCCATTATTTTTTGTAATTATATATATATTGTCATGTACAAGTTTCATGTTGAAATTTTATTGTTTGAGATGTGTATAATTGTAAATAAAATAGTGTAAAAATGGTTATTTACATTATAAAATTAGGGTTTTGAACATTATTTTGGCCATCTTCTCCTACTTTATTCTTGATCGACCTAATTAATATTTGACTTGATCTCAGAATTTAGGGTCATTCTGTATCTTTGACACTTCATTTATTTTTATTTTATTTTCTTTATTATTTAATTTTAGATTTAAATGCATGTATTTATATGTTAATTACATATTAACTACAAATGACTGTAAATATTATTTTGTATAATTTAGTGATATTTATAGGTGTTTTGTTAGGGATTTAAAGACAAAATGGAATAATAAATGTCGATGAGTGGTATTCATCAAGAGACCACATACATCAATATGCATGAGGTCTTGAATACCTATGTGTCTTACACCATTCCTGAAGAAGGGTGCCATGAACATTTTACTTTGAATACAATATCACAAGTAGGTAAGTTCTAAAATTTTAGAAAATCTAAAGGTTCACATCTGACTAGTCTAATAATCTTATCAATAGACACATGTTTAAGTCTTAATGCTAGATCGTAGCCAATGATCTTCGTCCACAGAAATGTCAATAAACCATTCATTAGTATTTTAATTCCATAGAGTCCTCTAGTTATTAGACTGCCTTCTGAAATATATCCATCATAACACTTTATGATAGGTATGTCTCAGAATGCATGTATATCTCTAACAAGTTTAGAAATAGATAGTGAACTATTTCTAACATCTAGGTCATAGAGACATTCTCTAAGACTAAGGACTCTCTCAATGGAATGTGGTAGCCTATCTATCTATCAGTGATTATTGCAACGATTGTATTAAATCCTAGTATACGAGTATCAACTTTTAGTCAAGTTCACTATTCTTCTAAAACATGTGCAACTGATTGTAAGTATTAGTAGAAGAGATACATACAACTATCCAGTTTAATCCTTGTGTAATAAGTAAGTTGGTTCCAAAGATGAATTGTAGATGTATGATGTGTGGATGTATCATCTGAGTCCTTCTCTGAGGATTATAGATATTATGGATAGCCATACTTCCATGTATATCGACATATTGTATTATTATGTCCAACTATTTGGATGTGGAAGTTCCAAAAGTATGGTAAACTATTTGACTTTTCCTCATTCTATGGGTCGGGTTCATACTTCCGCCACGCAATCCTGATCTCTCTAATTGAACATGTCCTCAAAGGACCTTCGATATGAAGTACTTCAACATTTATACTTGCTCCATATCTTTCATACGATATGAAATTATGAAGATTCATGAAGGATTTGAGTAGAAATAGCAGAATGATAACACTCACCATATCCACAACCATCTCGACTCTTAAGACTTTTGTTCAGGTAGGTACACAAATATTTTTGAGTACACAATCTCCTACGGAGCTACAATTCTGCATAACATCTACCCGCCTCCAAAAAGCTTTTTGTGGTGCTAAGGCTTCCTACGCGTGGCGAATGGAGGTAACAATAACGCGTTACCTCATATCGTTATTGTTGCATTCAACATGCACCCCTCAACATCCACATTCAATTCCGAAACTTCCACCTCCCGAGGAATTCTACCGGCGCCCGACTCCCACACTAATGTGTCTCCAAACTCTCCCAACCCTCTGACGGCTGCATCCGCCTCCATGGAGACCATCCAGACCAAAACCACCCTCCTTATGATCCCTAGTTCTACCCTTGAAGCATGTGGGGGCTTCACCCCCTCCAACAATACCTCCACCTGGGCGCCCTTCCCCAACCGGAGGCCCAAAAAACAGTCCCCACCATGTCCATGACGGATGCCAAGGCTCCACAGATAAACTCTAAGTCACAACAACGAAGGGGGACCCCGCCACCCTCACCCTCCATGTTGTTGCTTCACCGATTGAGCTACCATTTAAAACTTGTGGTCTATGCCATTGCATACCCTCCCTCAATTTTAAAGGTAGACAGTCTTCCAACACAACACTAATAACTTCACTCACGCCTTTGCTCGACAGGCCCTGTAAGCAGACCCCCCCTCCCCCATACACACACATCCAAACAACGTCAACAACAAAAACCCTCCTCATGACCCTTGATGTCTCCTGCATTCTCCTCAAAGCCTTAATACTAGATCTTAAAAGCCCTTAATATTATCTCTTAAAAACTCTTAAAAATAATGATTTTTACACTCTGCCCGTGCGTTTTTTTTGCAAATACATTTATGCTCATGCTTTTTTTCATGTCCCTATATTCTTACAAAATCTACAGTATAGGCCTTCCATTACACTTTTGTTCTGATATTACATTAATGGAAGGGCATTACATGAACTCGTAAGAATATAGAGGTACACGTGTTATTAAAAAAAGATAAAATATAAATGTATTTGGTTGCTGGGTTGGACTGAGTTGGGTTGGGCTGGGTTGGGGTGGGTGAATAGTAATCTGTGAGGAGGAAGTACCCTTGTGAATAGTAACCAAGGTTGGGCCAACCCTGCCCAACCCTGCAACCAAACAGGCCCGAAGGAACACAAGTGTAATAATCTTTGAAAAATATGTCATAAAACGTGGGGAAGAAAATCAAGTAGGAGAGGTTGTCCCCTCTTTCTCTCTCTTTCTGTCTCCGCATTCCCCACGGCCTACCACACACACATCAGCTCCCTCTATCTCCGATGGAGAAGGCCCTCATCGACCGTCTGGAGGCCGCCGTGACGCGCCTCGAGGCGATCTCCGCCGTCGGATCCCCTCCCGCTGCCGCCCCCTTCCTCGGCGGCGATGACGCTTCGACGGATCCGGCCATCGTTGCCCTGGATGAGATAATCGAGGGCACCGTCGGGCGCCTGAAGGCCGCCGCGGTGAAGATCGGCGGCAAGGTCTCCGACGTCACGAAGGTCCTCGAGGAGGCCTTCCTCGTCCAGAAGGATCTCCTTGCAAAGGCCAAGCACACTAAGGTCAGTAAGCCTCCCATTCCGCTAATGCCCGTCGAATCCACGGTTAGATCGATCTGGCTCTCTTTTTTTTCAAGTTTTTTGCCTGCACCATCTTCTGGATCTCCATATGATCGAAATTCCGGATCCGTCTCACAATTATGCTCGTGAATGTGCTTTCGAGTGAATTCGGAAGTGAGATATTTCGACTACGGGTGCCATGATAAACTATTAGGCAATTAAGGAATAGCTAGCTATTGTCTTTGTGATGTTCACAGCAGTTTGTTGTGATGGCGTGGTCGACGGGATTTGGATGGCGATTGCCATGACTGTGTGCTTCTGTGACGATTCCTAGGAGCCCGTGTGGTTTAATTTGAATTGCCAATTGCATTTGGAAGTTGGATGACACATCGCCACGACGGCGTGGTTGATGCATCACAGGAGATGGAAATAGTTAGTTCAGTTGGAATCAGGTTTGCAGATGAAATCAAAGGGTCGAGATATGATTAATAAGATTCTGTTTATCTAATAGGTTTTGGCATAAATTTTGAGCAATCTCACTTGCTGCTTGTTGCTGAAATTGGTATCTGGTTCTGTATCAGAAACCAGATCTCACGAGTCTGCAAGTGTTTCTGAAGCCGTTGAATGAGGTGATAATGAAAGCTAATGCGATGACAGAAGGGAAGAGGTTCGACTTCTTCAACCATGTGAAGACTGCTGCAGACAGTCTCGGTGCTTTGGCATGGATTGCGTACACAGGAAAAGACTGTGGTAAGTGATAAAGGAGAGACTGCTACGAGCAAATTCTTGTATTTAACGCTGTTAACTTGTGTTCTGCTTCTTTCACAAGGCATGGGCCTCCCGATTTCCCACGTGGAAGAAAGTTGGCAGATGGCTGAGTTTTACAATAACAAGGTATGGATGATTCAATCACGTCTTAGTATAATTTTATGAATGTTGTTGTATAGAGGAAAATTTAAAGATGGTCAGTAGTTTCTATGTACAAGATGAACCTAGAATTCACGGGATGGAGTAGGTCCAGCTTATTTTTGAAATTGCATTAGAGCAGGTTTGAAATACCAATATCACATTGGCAGGTTTGGAAATTGATATAGCGTGGATATATCCGGATATAATATCGGTGGAAATCTTAAAAAAGGGTCAAATGAGACATTTTTTTGTGAATTATTTAACGCTTTAAAAAAATAATAACATACAATAACACTCTTATAGACATGAAGGAGATGTATTTCGCACATTTTATCCAGTGATATGTTTGGGTTTCTGAGTTTGTATACTTTCTACTGTAGATACTCGTGGAGTACAGGAATAGAGATGCTGATCATGTTGAGTGGGCAAAAGCTTTGAAGGAGTTGTATCTACCTGGCCTGCGTGACTTTGTCAAGAAATTTTATCCTTTGGGTCTCGTATGGGGTACATCAACCAGTGTGTCCGTACCTACCCCGACTTCAACTGCATCCACTTCAAAAGCACTTCCATCCAAAGCTCCACCACCACCACCTCCTCCTCCTGCAGGATCTCTACTTAGCTCTGATATTTCTCCATCTCGTCCTAAAGATGGCATGTCTGCTGTTTTTCAAGAAATCAGCTCTGGCAAGCCTATGAGTGCTGGTATTTGATAATAATTTTTTCCTGAACAATCTTGTTTAAGGTTCTTGATTGTGTACTTTACTGAGATTTTAATACCATAGGTTTAAGGAAAGTGACAGATGATATGAAGTCTAAGAATCGAACAAACAAAAGTAATGTGGTCAGTGCGAGTGATAAAGAATTCCGCAGCAGTTCCTTTTCCTTCAAAACTGGTCCACCAAAATTGGAGCTTCAGATGGGACGAAAGTAAGAAGTTGAATTAATATTCTATTTTTTGGTGGATTTTGTATTTATTGAAATCCCCACCAAAAGACCAGGGTTCAAATCCCTTCATGTGGGGGTTGCATTAGGTAGTCGACAGCCAGCTTAAAAAAATAGTCGAATCATTCAACATTGATTTGAGTAAGAATCTATGTAGCCGTCCCTACTTATAGTGGGAGAAGGCTTTGCTTCTTCTTCTTTTGCATTTGTTAAAGAGAAAAAATATTTGTTCACTGTTTTGAGCTTCTTGGTTGTATCAGAGATACAGCATGAATTAGAGATAACATTGGGACACTTATCTGACCAGTAGATTTTGACAGATGGGCGGTTGAAAACCAAATTGGAAAGAAGAATTTGGTTATTGATGATTGTGATGCTAAACAGTCTGTTTACTTATTTGGATGTAAAGATTCTGTTCTGCAAGTGAAAGGTAATCTTAAAGCTCATTTGATATAATGCTTTTACCATTGTTAGTAAAAGAAAGTTATTTAGAGTATTCTTAAAGGAGATCTTGTGCAGGGAAAGTGAACAATATAACTCTTGATAAATGCACCAAAGTGGGAGTCGTATTCACGGTTAGTTCTTATCATATATTTAAATTTAATGTCGGGAAACAGATCTCTTTGAATATTTTTTCAGTGACTTGTGGAGTTTTTTTAATATTTGCATGTTTTATACAGGATGTTGTTGCAGCTTGTGAAATTGTGAATTGCAATGGTGTTGAGGTCCAATGCCAGGTATCTTTTATTCCAACATTATCTTTTAATTTGGTTGTAACATTCTTGGCTGGTTATGCGGCTTATGCAAGTTCATCCAAAAGAACAAGCAAGGAAATTGACGGGGACAGCTAGAAAAAGTTCCAAACATAAAAATACATGGTGCAGACACAAGTGTAGTAATAGATGATAACTGTATATCTTCACTTTTTTTATAAACGTGTTTAAGATAAGAGAGGAAGTTGCTTTAAGGATTGTGCCTTTTGTCAATTTTATGGTTAACTAGGATATGTAATGGATGCTCGATGGTCTGCAATTACATGTATATCCTTTCTTTTCATTATATTACAAAACACTATAAACTAGTTTCAGTAACAGTAAGTTCTTTATTCTTATTCATCATATTCATTTCCACTTTAAGTTATTTATTTTCTACCCCAAACCCCTTTCCACCTCCTCAACACCCCCTTCCTCCTGCTGTATCAACTTTTTATTCTCTCATCTCCGTCAATCTTCCTTTCTATCCATCTGATTCCATGTTTGCATGATCATACAATTGAGTTTTCTAATTTTTGCATTCCATATTGCATCAAAGGGAAAGGGTTGATAGAAAGGGTATGACTGTTGTATCAACGTTTTATACTATCAATTACATCAACCATCATTTCCATCCATCTGATTCCAAATCTGGTCTTCCTGCCATTTCCACCACCCCTTTCTCTTTGATGCAATATGAAATGCAAAACGCGATAACTAAATTGCATGATCATGCAAACGTGATGCAATACCGTTTGTTGGTCCACAATCTCTAAAATTACCCAAACATGAGTGCTAAGCTGAATCCTATTGGAAATAATAGCTGCAACCTCACATGAAATAACAGGGAAATAAGACCGATAAAATAACCCAGCAGAGATCATAAATAAATCACCTCAGCAAAGTAGTAATCAGAATGAAAGAACAAACAGATGGAATGTTACAAGGGACTAACATTATGGAAAAATAAATGAATGACATTTTCTGGGAATAACAATAGTTAGGTTTCTTTTTTAAATTGAAACAAAATTCGAACTCATCGGAACATTGAAACAAAAAACAAATAAACCCAGGGCTCAGGAGGACTATAGGGGAAGAGATGGCATTCGGGGGGAATGGACCATTGTAGCTGCGATCAAGGCTGGTGGAAATCAGCTCGGCACTGGAGGTTGGACAGCAGTGGTTGTTGATGGCAAGCTGAGATGGAGATGTTGGGGAGTGATGTTGTTCAATGGGTGAATGGATGGAAGGGCTGGGTGTGGAAATCCGTGTCAGTGATGATTAGGGTGGTGGTTGTGGCGGCGTCAAATGGATAGTGAGACGGTGTTGGAGATGGAGATGATGGCGTAGTGGAATGGAGATAACAGCAGTGATGGATGGTATTCAAGGAGGGATAGGGTGGGGAAAGGAGAAGAATCAGGGTTGAGGAGAGAGGGATGAGAGTTGGGAATGGAATACATGGTGGGTAATGGTTTTGTCTCTCAAAATCTTAATGTTGTGTTCCTCCCCAATACTTCCTTTTAATAACATTGTGGAAAGTGATCCCAAAAGTGTAGAATCATGACTAAAAATACACATAAGAAAGTAAAATAAAATACATAAAGATCCTTGAACTTATTATAATCATTGGAAAAAAATGATTCAATCCCTATGTTTAGGCTCGAAGTGCGTCAATTCTCTCATATTGAGAAGAATCTTGCTAGACATTGTAGTGGCTCTGTAATGGGACAGGGCAAAGCCTCTCTTACCCATGCTCTTCAGTCCACGAACTATTTTCACCGCGATGCTTGACCAAAAAATGCCGTATAAATCCATAACATGTAGCCAATTCATGGATATCGATGATGTCATCAATTTTGTCAGTAAATGATGTTGAGAAAGCACATCCGAAGGTTCTGAGCTCGTTGCATCTTCATCAAAGTAGGAATGTAAATCAAAGATATTAAATATAGGTAAAGTGCTGATTTCCGAAGTGCGTCAATTCTCTCATATTGAGAAGAATCTTGCTAGAGTTTGTAGTGGCTCTGTAATGGGACAGGGCAAAGCCTCTCTTACCCATGCTCTTCGATCCACAAACTATTTTCACCGCGATGCTTGACCAAAAAATGCCGTATAAATCCATAACATGTAGCCAATTCATGGATATCGATGATGTCATCAATTTTGTCAGTAAATGATGTTGAGAAATCACATCCGAAGGTTCTGAGCTCGTTGCATCTTCCTCAAAGTAGGAATGTAAATCAAAGATATTAAATATAGGTAAAGTGTTGATTTCCGGTTGCTGGTGCAATATGTAATTATTTTGTCCAATTTTCTTAATGAAGTTTGGAAAGGTCTATATTTTTTTGGGCTAAGTCCGTGATTTTGTTGTCTCATGGAACAATTCTTTCTGAATAAATGATACTCAAGGGAATAAACACTATAGTTGCAGCGGTAGCTAGTGGAAGTCGGCTTATTCTGGAAGTTGGCAGTGGTGGTCATTGATGGTGAGATGGGGTGGAGGTTGGGGAGCAATGGTGTTTGGTACGGTGACTGTACTGTAGGGTTGGGTGTGGAAATCAACATGGTGATGGTTAAGGTGGTGGTGGTGGCGACATTAGAAGGGTAGTGAGACTGGTGGTAGAGATGGAGATTGTCGTACTGGGGGAATGGAGGCGGTGACAGTGATAGAGTTTTGAAGGGTGGTGGGGTTTCCTTTTGGGTTGAAGGGCAAACATTGGGGGTAGAAGAAGAATCAAGGTTAAGCAGAGAGGGATGCCAGTTGGAAAGGGAATAAGCAAGGTTGCAGAAATCGGCAGTCGGTACTCGATCGGCCAGGTCACTAACTAAGGATTAGTCGGCAGTCGGACGACTAGTCGGATTTAGTCGGACATTAGTCGGTTTTGAATTTTTTATTATTTTAAATATATAAATTATTATTAATATATTAATATATATACTCAATCATAAATATGCATAGATTTAGCAATTTTCAATTTTATAAGAGCTAAAAAAGAAGCAATTGCAGGAAAAAAGTAGCAAGTTAAGAACAAATGTTTGCTACCCAACATTAGCTAATGTTCACTAACAGATACAGCATTTCAAAATAAAAATAATTCAAGCAAGCATGAAGCATCAAGTAAAAAGTCGTTCATCTCCATCATTATCATCATCCAAATCAATCTCTTCTTCTTCTTTATCTTCTTCATCATCTTCTTCTTCTTCATCTATATCTTCAGATAGAAATTCCTCCTCTTCTTCATTTATAGATGCAACATTTGAGCTCGAGGATGAAGCTCCCTTGCCACGTTCACCTCGTTGACTTCTTCTCAGCTCCAAATTCTCTTTAGCACCACTTGCATGAGCCACTGCTCCCCAAGTCAATCCGGAACCTGGAAAGACCTCCTCATCTTGAGCTTGTACATTGACCTCTCCAGTCCATTCACGTAAATATGCACGATCACGAGAGGAAAGCGGATCTTTTCCTTTCTCAAGACGACGTTCCATCAGGTTGGAATTGAAACGAACGTACACAAGATCATTTAGCCTCTTTGTCTCTAACCTGCCTCTCTTCTTGGCATGGATCTTTAAGCAACATTACAAAAATTATGACTAATGACTATATTACTTACTAATTTACAACTAGTATTTCTATTAGATGGGTCATTAGAGTCCTTACCGAGTCAAACGTACTCCAATTGCGCTCACATCCAGATGATGCAGAAGTCAAGCTCAAGATCTTGATGGCCATGTGTTTCAAATGTGGTGTGTCATCTCCATAATTGTACCACCAATTAGCTGATAAATATAGAATGGTTAGGTCAATGAAATCAACGATAATCAAAATTACATTACAACAACAACAAAGCCTTTTCCCATAATTAAGTAGGGTCGGCTACATGGATTCTTCGCCTTCATTCAGATCTATCTTGGGTCAATCCCGAGCTTATATCCAAAAAACAAAGATCTCTTCGTATGGTCTCTTTCCAACACTTCTTGGGCCGTCCCCGCCCTCTCTTAGGTGGCTCAACATCCCGACACTCGTATCTCCTAACTGGTGCATCAACTGATCTTCTTTGCAAATGACCAAACCATCTTAGGCGGTTTTCTCGCATCTTATCCTCGATCGGAGCAACACCAACTTTCTTTCTGATTGCATCATTCCGAATCCGATCTTTACGTGTGTGTCCACACATCCACCTTAGCATTTTCATTTCTGCTACAACCATTCTCTGCACATGTCTATGGTTCACAGGCCAACATTCAGATCCATAGAGCATAGAAGGTCTCACGTCTGCTTTGTAAAACTTTCCTTTAATTTTTAAAGGAATTTTCTTATCACAGAGAACAACAGAGGCTCCTCTCCACTTTAGTCAGCCTGCATTTATTCTATTAATAACATCTCCATCAATTTCCCCATCATGTTGCAAAATAGATCCCAGATATCTAAAAGAATCTCTCTTCTTAATGTTATCATCACCAATCTTCACCTCAGTTCCTTCACCATTGCTTCCATCAAAGGTGCACTCCATATATTCTGTCTTAGCCCTACTTATAGGAAATCCTTTACTCTCCAACTCATGTCTCCAGACCTCAAGCTTCTCATTTACTCCATCTCTAGTCTCGTCAATCAACACAATATCATCAGCAAATAACATACATCAAGGTAACTCATCCTGAATGTGACTTGTCAACTCGTCCATAATCAAAGTAAAAAGAAATTGACTCAAAGTTGAACCTTGATGTAAACCCATGTTGATGTCAAAATAGCCAGTCTTCCCAGACGGGGTCCTTACACAAGATAAAGCCCTATCATACATGTCCTTTATGAGGTTAATGTATAGGACAGGCACTTGTCTCTTCTCCAAAACTCTCCACAATATCTCTTGTGGGGCAGAACGATAAGCCTTCTCCAAATCAATAAAGATCATATGGAGGTTCTTCCTTTTAGCTCTATAAATTTCCATTGTTCTCAGCAAATGGATGGCTTCAATAGTTGAGCGGCCTGACATGAATCCGAATTGGTTTTCTTTGACGTTGGAAACTTGCCTCAACCTTCTCTCGATCACACGTTCCCAAATTTTCATAGTGTGACTCATCAGCTTGATACCTCTATAATTTGAACAATTTTGAATGTCTCCTTTATTCTTATAAAGAGGCACCACGATACTCCTCCTCCAATCTTTAGGCATTTTCTTGCTTCGCCAAATAACATTGAATAGATTCGTAAGCCAAGTCAAACCGCACTCACCTAAAACTTTCCATACTTCTGCAGGGATGTCATCCGGTCCTACACATTTCCCAGGTCGCATAACCTTCAAAGCCTCCTCTACTTCCTTTCTTTGTATCCGTCTATAGCTTGCACGATTCAAGTAACTTTCACTACTAGCTAGATCACCCAAAGTGATCTCTCGGCTAATGTCTTCCCAAATGCCCCATGACCATTTCTATAATCAACAAGCTCCTTTGTGCTGATAGCATCTTGTATATCCAAATCTGGATAAAATCGATCCATGCAATCCATAAAACCTCCCTTCACCACAATATCTGCATCACCACCACACTCCGTGAAAAAGAAGTATAGGTTCAAATAGTAAGCCGTTAGATGCAATGGAGTATCAAGTCTGCCCTTGGTCTTGGAGATAATAGCATCCAC
This sequence comes from Ottelia alismoides, assembly GCA_037367405.1. Taxonomy (NCBI): domain Eukaryota; kingdom Viridiplantae; phylum Streptophyta; class Magnoliopsida; order Alismatales; family Hydrocharitaceae; genus Ottelia; species Ottelia alismoides. The sequence continues at coordinate 315,896 of JAZKJV010009163.1, forward strand.
AAAAAACTTGTAAGATGACTCCAGGCTATTAAAAGATGCAATTACCTCTCTCTTTGCCTCTTCAAGCCCTCCATAAACAAAGCCCATGGATGGGCGGTAATCCGCATCAACCACACGCAATAGACGAACCAAAGGTGTAAAAATTTTAATTACAAATGCGGTGTGGTTCCAAAAAGTAGCGCTGAAGACTATGGACATCGCTTGTTCTCCCTTTTTGGTCTTGTACCATTTGCAGGTCCTCCACTCATCTGAAGAAAACATCAACCTGAGCTTGTCTTTTTTCTCTATAATGCTTTCTAGAGTGAGGAAAGTAGTAGCAAACCTCGTTTGCCCTGGTCTAGCGATGTCTCTCTTGTTTGTAAACTTTCGCATCAAGCTCAATGTTTTAGTGTGAGCATAAATAAAAATAGTGAGTGCTCTCGCCTTTTTAATTGCGCTCTTCACCTTCGAATCTTTGCTGATTTCCTTCAAAGCAAGATCAATGGAATGAGCAGCACATGAAGTCCACCATATCTGAGGATATTTTGTGAGCAGCAATCTCCCTGTTGCTACATTTGCCGAAGCATTATCCGCAACAATTTGAACAACATTCTCCACGTCAACTTCAGTTATGTACTCATCCACGAGCTGAAAAATGTACTCGGCGGTGTGTGTTTCGTCAGAAGCATCTATGGACTTCAAAAATGAAGTCCCCAAGGAGTAATTGACACAGAAGTTTATGATGCTCCGTCCTCGCATGTCCGTCCATGCATCAATCATTATAGAGCATACTGTCTTCTTCCATGTAATTCGATGACATTGCAAGTCATCAGATATATTCTTGACCGCCTTCTTCAAAAATAGGCCGCTAATCTCATACCTCGTAGGAGTCTTGAGACCTAGACCATACATCCCAATTGCCTCTACCATCTGCTTGAATTGTTTCGTGGTCAATGCATTGAAAGGGATCGCTGATGTATATGCCCGGTTGCATATATAGGAGACAACCCTCTCACGATGGTCCTTGGATAAAACATCTTTTATGCTCATCTGACGTGTTCCTTGAACGGCGACGGTCTCTTCCAGAGATTCGGAAGATTGATGCCTTTTCGCAGATCCAGCATCTCCAGCGATGCCGATATTAATCTCATTTCTCATCTCAGCAAGCTCAACAGCTTTTTGACTCTTCTTTCTAGCAATGTCATCCAAGACCTGGATCATCATCTTCTTCGTATCTTCATCCACCTTAGGACATGGAGCCACGTTGCCTTTACGGTGCGCAAGATGTTGCTTGAACCTAAAAATCCCTCCTTTCACCACCTTCTTGCACAACCTGCAAGTAACCGTGTTCGAATCCGCACGGTTTGAAAGGTATCCAAATTGCCATGCAGGATCACTTGATCCTGGTGGCACATAAAAGGACGAGTCACCACCAGAGACGACACTCGTGGGAGGTGTTGCCATCTACATTGTCAAAAACTCACAAGTTAAAGCTTGATATAAACAAGTTAATAATTATTACTTTAAGAACACACAATTTTATTTTGCATTTAATTAAGAACAAACAAAGTACAACACCTAAATCAATTCAATATTGACCTTTGTCATCTCAAATGGGCGTTCTCTGAAATTCTAGTTCTAGTTTGGAATTTATAGTATATTTAAAAATAGGGATTTGGAAAAAAAATCTTTAGATTGAATGGAATATGCAAAATCAGAAATAATTCATACATGTATATTTAAAAATTTTCAGCATAAGCTATGCAACAAACTATATTTAAAAAATAGAAAAAAAAACGAAACCCTAATCGGCGAGAGCAGGCGATCAGATGGCGGGGGCAGGCAAGAGCAAGCGGGGGTGGGGGAAGAGGTGAGCACAGTCGGGAGCTTGCGAGCAATGATCGATCAGCGAGCGTTGATCGATCAACGAGCGGCGGTCAGCATCGGGAGCAGGCGGTGGTGAGGGAATCGGCCGCGCGGGGAGAAGGTATCGGGGGATAGGTTGCGTGGGGGTTTTAGGTTACTGTCTGACAGTAAACTAAAATCGAAGTGAATGGCATTTCATATTCGAGTCCTCAGATCCCACTTGCAAAAATCGGCCGACTAATCGGCCGACTATTCCGACTATGCGGCCCGACTAATCGGGGCACCCGACTAATGGCCGACTATCTCAAATCGGGTCGGTCAGTAGGCCGACTCGAGTAATCGGGCCGATTAGTCGGCCTAGTCGGCCGGTTTTTGCAAGCTTGGGAATAAGTAGTGAGGTTCATACGGGCTTTTCTCTCTCAAGATCTTACTTCCATACTCCTCCCCAATCCCGTCTCTTTATAAAATTGTGGAAAAAGTCCCTAAAAGCTTAGACTTTTGATTAATAAAACATAACAAAATAAAAATAAATTGCATAAAAACTCATGAATTTATTTCAATCATTTAAAAAAAATGTAGTCCTTATGTCTGAGCATGAGCTGCATCACTCTTCCATGTATTTCGATCACTCTTCCATGTATTTCTCTCCTTAAGTGAGGATTGTGAAATCTTATTATACAACACTATTTTAATAATTCTGCTTCTCCGATCCCAAAAGTCTTGATGAACCATAGTCTGATTTGACTGATTGGATTGTGGATTCAGGAGCATCTCATCATATGTGTGGAGATCGAGCACAGTTTACTTCCTACAGCCCGATTGCCTCTGGTCGATTCGTGGTGATTGCTAATGGAGTTCGACTACCTATTGTTGGTCAGGGGGAGATTGTTCTAGCTCCTTCTTTTCATTTGCAGAACGTTTTACATGCTCCAGCCTTTCAGATGAATCTTTTGTCTATTAGTTAAATTACAAAAGATTTACGTTGTCGTGCCATATTTGATCCATCTTCCCTTGTGTTTCAAGACATACTAACGGGCAGGGTGATTGGATGTGGTGGCCGTGAGCAGCGAGGATTGTACAAGCTTACCATACCATCTCATGCTGGGATCGCTACTATTCCTTCTGGATCTGTTTCACCGTTCATGTGGCATCTACACTTTGGACATCTTCCTCTTCAGAAGATGTGTCATGTTCTACCTCAATTATCTACTCGTACTACCTTTGATTGTGAAGCCTGTCAGCTTGGAAAGCACCATCGCTCTTCATTTCCGTCTCGTCAGAGTCGTGACAGTAGTTAGTTGTTTGAGTTATTTCATTTTGATATTTGGGGTCCTAGTCGTGTTCCTGATCATCAGGGACATCGTTTTTATTTGGTTGTTGTTGATGATTACTCTAGACTATCTTGGGTTTTTTTCTTAAAACATAAGTCTGAAGCTGGTGCTCTAATCAAGTCTTTCCTTATTGAGGTCAAAAATATTTTCTCCGCTAGTGTTAAAATTATTCGTACGGATAATGCCTTGGAATTCTCTACGTTACAATTATCTGCATTTCTTAGATCTATTGGTATTATTCATCAGACCTCTTGTGTTCATACGCCACAGCAGAATGGTGTAGCTGAACGCAAACACCGTCACCTTCGAGACGTCACACGGACGCTTTTGATTCAGAGTCGATCTCCCCATTCTTTCTGGGGAGATGCTGTTCTTACAGCCTGTTACTTAGTAAACAGGATGCCTTCCACCATGCTAGGAGAAAAGGTTCCCTTCTTGATTGTGTTTCCCGAGAAGGACCTATTTTCTCTCACTCTCAGAGTTTTTGGTTGCATCGCCTTTGTCCACAATTTTGCTCCTGGTCGTGACAAGCTCTCACCCAGAGCGGTCAAATGTGTTTTTGTTGGATATTCTCGTACCCAAAAAGGGTATCGTTGTTTTGATCCTATAGGACGGAGATATTATGTGAGTGCTGATGTCACATTTTTTGAGTCTATTATGTATTTTTCTCCTACAGGTGACAGATTGTCCAATGGTAGTTCTGAAGAAGATGTGGTTGTTCCTCCCCCACCTTCTCCTCCAACTCTGCCTACTCCACCACAAATCTCTCCACCTCCATCTCCATCTCCATCTCTACCTCCACCTCCACCTCAATTCTTGCCACGTGTTTACACTCGTAGGTCTTCTACTCACCGCGCTGCTCATATGCCCTTTACATCATCCAACACGCTTCAGGTATGTTATGAACATATTATTTTATTTAATGGTCTTTTGGATGGATTACAGGCTGAGCCAATTATACAGAACAGTCTGGATGATGACCTGGAGGTTCCCATTGCTTTGAGGAAGCCTCGTCGTCAGTGTGCTACTTACAATCTTGTTGCACATGTTAGTTTGGATCATCTTTCAGAAGAGTACATGCGCTTTGTTGTGAGACTATCTGCAGTTACTGTCCCACGAACATATCAGGAGGCGTTACAGGACAATAGGTGGCGTATGGCCATGGAAGAGGAGATGGCAACCTTGCAGTCGCGGGGTACATGGAGTCTTGTGCCTGCTCCTTTGGGTGCCTCCGTAGTCGGCTACAAGTGGGTATTTACAGTCAACCACAAAGCAGATGGCAGTGTGGATCGCTACAAGCCAAGACTTGTGGCACGTGGGTTCACCCAAACCTATGGGGTGGACTACTAGGATACCTTTTCCCCAGTAGCCCGACACTCAACGCTTCGTATCCTTCTGTCAGTTGCAGCTTCAAAGGATTGGCCTCTTTATCAGCTTGATGTGAAGAATGCATTCCTATATGGGGATCTACAGGAGGAAGTTTATATGCAGCAGCCACCAGGGTTTGCTACTAAGGGGGAGTCCCAGAAGGTATGCAGGCTCCATAAGGCGATTTATGACCTTAAGCAGAGCCCTAGAGCTTGGTATCAGAAGCTATCAGAGCTAATAGAGCAACAGAGGTTTGTACGGTCTGCTGCAGATCATTCGCTTTTTGTCCAGAAGACACAGAGAGGTACCATTGCTATTCTTGTCTATGTAGATGATATCATTATCACAGGGGATGATGAGCAGGGCATTCAGACTGCCAAGGAATTCCTTGGTACGCAGTTTGTGACCAAGGATCTTGGCACTCTTCAATACTTTCTTGGACTGGAGTTTGCAAGGAATCAGCGTGGTCTTGTGATGACCCAGAGAAAGTTTGTAATGGATCTGCTTTCTGAGACATGTATGACAGAATGCAAACCTGCTACTACTCCTATGGATCCAGGTGTGAGATTGTATGATGATGACACTGAAGAGGTTGACAGCAGGAGATACAGAGAGCTTGTTGGGAAGCTCTTATATGCCACCATCACCAGACCAGATATTTGCTTTGCAGTGTGCAAAGTTAGCCAGTTCATGGAGCAACCTAGGAAGGTGCATATGGATGCGGTTCAGATGATTTTGAGGTATCTGAAGAACTCACCTGGTACTGGTCTTATCTTCAGCAGGGATACATCCCTTGAGGTGACTGCATGTGCAGATGCAGATTATGCAGGGTGCCCCAAAGATAGGAAGTCTACTTCTGGCTTTGCTGTTTTTGTAGGCAACTCCCTTGTTTCATGGAAAAGCAAGAAGCAGACAGTGGTTGCAAGATCCAGTGTAGAATCTGAATACAGGGCCATGGCACAGGGAAGTGTATAGATGATGTGGGTTAGATCCATATTGACGGACCTTGCTGTTGAGGTTCCTCTTCCTATGCAGTTGTTATGTGATAATCAAGCAGCTCTGTTTATTGCCAATAATCCTGCTTTCCATGAACGAACTAAACATGTAGAGGTGGATTGCCATTACACTAGAGACATGATTCAGAAAGGTCTCATATCCACCACTCATGTTTCTACTGGAGATCCGACAGTTGATATCTTCACCAAGGCACTTACTAGAGGTCCTTTCCAGAAGTGTTGTACCAAGCTGAGCATGATAGATATCTATGCTCCAGCTTGAGGGGGAGTGTTGAGATTGTTGAGATAATTATGGTAGTTGTTGAGATAATTATGTTAGTTTTCTATTTTTGGTATGTCTCTCTTATGTAATTAATCCAGGGCTTTTCTCCTATATAAGAGAGCCCTAGGGTCTCTTCTATGGTATGAAAAACGTTTCTCCCAACAAATTTTGATAACTATCCACTATCCCTATCATTGAAGCGCACCATGATCAGTAGTTTCTGAAACCCCACCTCAAAGGCTCAAACTGATTCTCGTGGTGTAGTAATGGAGGCGGAGCTGATAAGGCTTGGTTTTTTTTTGAGAATCCATTGTTTGACCATTTAAAAGATGGGCACCACAACTCACATATCCAAAAGTAAAGATGATTTATAGAAATATTTACATAGACCATGCCTCATATTATGCATGTGCATGCTCAACTACATTCGTAGCATAAAATCTCTCATTTTTGAAATCACTTTGTTCAGTGCTAGCCAAATGATCCATAGTTGAGCTAGCACCTTGATTCTCCCATCCAGAGAGCTGCTCCAATTGCTGCTCACAGAGTCCCAGAATGCATATTCATCTTCAGATTGCACATCAAGCAAGTTTGCCATTTCCCAGATTCATCTGGACCTGGGGCACTCGAAGATAAGGCTTAGTTAGGAATGAACTGCAATTGCTCTAGGATGAGTACATAGAAACATATCCAGCATTACAAAGGGATCTAATTGAGCTATAATCAAGGCCTTACATTTTGGATTTTGATTTTGTGTCATTAAATCCGGAAAGAGAAATTTCAGAGAATTTTACTGAAATTTTGGAGGATTCTGAAATTTTGGAGGATTTTGCTCAATCGTCTGAAGTCATGGAAAAAACTCTAAACTTGATTTTCCTCCAAAAATTAGGGTTTTTAATGTTTCTAAATCAATAAATAGAATAGAAATACACTTATTTGTAAAATAAATGTGTATGCGTTTGGTTCGTGGGTTATACCGGGGTGGATAACCCGGTTTTGTGTTTGTGTGTTTGGTTGGTAGGTTAAGGGTTGGAGGGTTTGTGTGATGCGATTGTATTGGAATTTGAAAAAGTTGGTAGTTATTATGATATGATTGTATTGAAATTTGAAAAAGTGGGTGGTTGTTGTGATGTGATTGTATTGAAGTTTGGAATAGTGGGTAGAAGTTGAGTATTTTATGATTTTTAGATGATATGATGGTATAATATATATTTTTTTTGATGGGAAGGGAGTGGGCCACACTAGTGGGTTAAAAGTGGGGGTTTTGGGGGGTTACCCACCCAAAGTGGGGGGTAACCCCCCAACCAAACGCATCATAAGTATAAGTTTTGATATAGTATTTTCGTCATCATTACGACGCATGTTGATATTTAATAGTAATGTGCTTCCTAAACTTAGAATTGGCTTCTCAACATGAAGCAAACGCCATGATAATCGTCTTTTCAACAAGAATGAGATGACACTTGTAGTAACTACTAAACAAAATTTATATGTCAAGCTCTTCTTCCTAAAACTTGAATTTAACTCTTGATGCATGTTTCTAGCTGATACGGTTTGAATTTTGACCTAAAGTTTTGGAACTAGCTAAAAGAACTTCTTCAAACAATGTAAAGCTCTCTAAGCACTCAACACATTGGGGGAGAAAGGGGTAAGATGTAGGCAAATTTTGATGAAAGCAAATAGTAGATTCCGTTATTTTTGACATTTCGCCGAAATCACTGCAATTTCGATGAAATTCGCTGACATTTCGCCTACCTTTCGCTGAAATCCTGGAAATAGAAATAAGGTAGTGTTTCGATTTCGTTTACTTGGAGAAATGAAAATTTCAAGGAAATTCAACCATGACCTTAAATTTCGGCGAATTTCGACCGAAGTTCGGTCAAAATTCGGTTTCGTGGCAATACCGATATCGAAACCATGTATAATATCAGTTTCCAGGATTTCGGCCGAAATTTCGGCCGAATTTTGGTCATTTCGGTCATTTCGGTCCATTTCGGTGGAAATTGTTCACAGATTTCTCGGATTTCGGTGGAATTTCGGTGGAATTTCGGTCCATTTCGGTGGAAATTATTCACAGATTTCTCGGATTTCGGTGGAATTTCGGTGGAATTTCGGTCGGTCCATTTCGACTGAAATTGTTCTAGGTCACCATATGTCATGCTTAGGCCACTTATTGATATTCATAGGTACTATTTGGTCACTAAATGAAATTTATAGGTCACTATTTCAACCACCATTGCAATATAAGCCACTATTCCAACCACCATTGTAATAAATAAGGCCATTAAGGGTCCTCTTTAAACCCAATAAATATAATGTATATGTTCTCATTCCATCTCACAACTTCACAAGTCACGATTCACAACCTAACTTAAGTCTTGGAGAGCCAAGTTTCCAAATTCCAAGTCTCGTATAACATATATTTTACGATCACAAGCTCTACTATGCATTTATTTTGGCATACATGTTAAAATATTCGTGTTTGTGTGTGTCTTATTTTATTTTTAAATAAAAGTATTATTATTCTTTTGAGAATTGATAGAAAAATTGAATGCCAAAATTTAACTGTGTACCGAAATATGAAATTTCACTATGGACGGTCATCGATATGATGACCGAAATCATTATTTTAAGGTATTGAACGTTATAACATCTTATTATAAGCAAAAAACTTGTATTTATGTCTCTTTTATTGATTAAACAACATTACAAATCTTAAATTTTGAAAAAAATGAGTTTTCAAGTCATTTTCCCAAATTCCGTCCATTTCACCGAAATTCCACCGAAATTCCTTTTCTGGGCTTACCGAAACGAAACCGAAATCCGACATTTGAGGCCTTGAATTCAACATAATCGCTAAAATTTGAGGCCATGCCTACAATAGGCTTCTTGTACAACACAACTTATGAGGTGTGTAGGGTGCCTATGGATGAGGGTTGTAGGGTCGAGAGCTACAAAAAACGAGCGGTGTGGTCTCAACAATAGGGGGATGTTATGGGAATAGAGAGCTTATATGGGACTGCAAGACAAGCATCCTACAATCGCAGCCAAGTGAGGTGGAGAGTGTGATGAGAGGAAGGTGGATTTTAGAGACAGATGATGGAGGATATGGGTGAAATGAACAAATAGCTTTGGGATGATGTTTTAGAATTTTAACATTTTAAATTTGTTATATTTAGTATTGAAACAGAGGGGTATTCGTGTGAATGAGGCTAGTTTATGAGTGTCAATGTAATTATTGTTAGAAAATAAGAATGTGGAAGTGGAACCAGAGAAATAAAGATAAAAATATTAAAGAACACAGGATTTTACGTGGAACCATACTCCCTAAGGAGCGGGATGAAACCACGGGAGAAGGCCTCAAAGGGTTGATTTGTCTATTGACTTTCTCACTAGATACAGGATGTCTGTGGCTTCTTATATAGCCTCCACAGACTCTCCAAGTCCCACCATTAGTAGATGTAGGACTAAACTCTGGATGTTGTAGTGGATCTTGAAAGGATCCATTTACCCATCTATACAAATAAGTGACGTCATACTCAAACACTCCCTCTCAAACTAGAGCATGCAATGCTCAGCTTGGACTCCGACAAACAGAAAGAAAACGCTCAAACTCACATACAAGACACTACAGACAATATCAACTCAATGTGCACAACTGTCAGCAGTTGTCGAGGACGTTGCTTCTCATGCCATGCAAGTGGGGAGGAACAAATGAGTTGGAGTGTGAGTCAAACTGAATCTCCTCGTCGGAGAGCATGTGCTCTGTACTGCACCTATCAGAGTCACTGCAACTGAAATGAGTTTCCTTGTCGGAGAACTCTGGCCTGCCACATCAGTGGGCAACTGTTCCATCTCTGAAAGGGTCGAACTATAAAAGCCATGGAGATATCCTCCTCGAAGTCCACGGTCATTGGAGAATGGAGTCTGAAAAAGTCTCCTCGTCGGAGAATCGGGTCTCTCTCATATTAGCTCAGAGAATGGGTTCTCTACTATATAGTCCCCATGATAGCACATGAAAACCCTAGCCCACATGGCATATGGAATGAGATCTCTACTCTGGAGTCCCCTATGGATCACATGAAAACTCTGACTAAAATAAAAGATGGGGGCCACAACAAAAGATGGCAAACATGTGCACATCTGACTGATGACTTAGCATCTGAATGTCGAGTTTGAAATCTGAAGAACTATAGAGTCTGAAAATCTTACTGGTTTGAAGAACTATAGAGTCTGAGATCTCTACTCCCCCCTTTCCCCCATACTTGTCGGAAAACAATGACATCAACAAAGTTGGGAGAAGACACAAAAATGGGGAGAAAACATGAATCACAAATGCCGATCTAAAAAAATCGGTTTTTTTCCATCAAAATTTTTGTTTCAAAATATTTTTTATCGCATGCGGTTTTTTTAACAAGTCGTTCCCTTTTTTTACAGCTTTCTTCTCGTATTTTTTTTGTTTGCGTATAGTTTTTTCCTTTTGTACGCATCTTTTTTTTTTCTTCCCTTTTTTTGAACTAAAGAAACTTGGCCCACTTGGGCCAAAGATAATGGCCCAAACAGTGGGCAGCAGTTTGCTCTCTCTCACTCTCTCTATTTCTCCTCTCTTTTTTTACATTTGCCCGACCCATCTGGGCCCTTACAATAAAAAATCTTTTTTTACATATGGCTGGGCTCATTTGACCCAAACAATTTTTTTCAGCTATGCCCTCTTGGGCCTAAGAAATATAGCAGACCCCTCATTTTTTTATAACAACAGTAAACTGGGCCCCCTATTTTATTTTTACGTGAAAAGGGTATCGGGCCCCTTGAATGGTCCCACACCTAGGGTTCCCTAATGGAACCCCTTCTCATGAAAAACCGTCGCTGGACTTGATGGATCGCCGCCCTGGAGATGGTCACGAGGTGATTGCGCAGCCGATCGTGCGAGAGGAGATGAGAGAGACGATGGAGGGGCTGCTTGGGGTTTGCCCTTGGCATTGTCTGGAGAGGAGGGCAGCGTCGCCGCTTGATGTTGGGATCACGCACCGTTGCCTGGGTATAGGGGCACCGGATGCCACTCGATGCGGCTGGAGAAGAAGATGCGTGAGAGAGATCTTCTTTGCCTAGAGAGGGGCACACAAAGGAGAGCGACGCCTGGAGGCTGGACTGCGCCGCTGAAGGGTGAACGCGGTGGGGCGGCGCCTGAAGGCTGGACTGCACCGGGATCTGCCTGGAGCTTCGGTGGAGGGCTTTTGGGGTTCGCATGCACCGAGCCCCTTTTTTTTTAAAGATCTGGAACACTGTCGGTGCGACTAGGGCTTGCTGGAGATCGGAAAGAGATGGAGATGGAGCGACGCAAGAGGGAAGCACCGCCAGGAAGGAGCGTGTTGCTCCTCTGATTCTTCTTTTCCTCGTGAGATAGGGTTCCCCTCCTGGGAACCCATCACTGCTCTCGAATAGGAACTTGCTCTCAGAACTTAGGATTGACGATTTTCAAAACGTTGATGGCTGAAACAATAGGATTTCAAGAACCAAACCCTAGACCTCTTCTTAATCACGAACACGGATATAATTAGGGTTTCAATAGAAATCCTAAAATCGAATCTCGAATCTCGAAAAATAATGAACATAAAATCCTCGAGAATCAAACCCGTTCTGATACCATGTTAGAAAATAAGAATGCAGAAGTAGAATTAGAGAAATAAAGATAAAAATATTAAAGAACATGGGATTTTACGTGTAACCCTACTCCCTAAGAAGCGGGATGAAACCACGGGAGTAGGATTCAATGGTCTGATTTGTCTATTGACTTTCTCATTGGATACAGGAGGTCTGGAGCTTCTTATATAGCTTCCACAGACTCTCCAAGTCCCACCACTGGTAGATGTGGGACTGAACTCTGGATGTAGTAAGTAGATCTTGTAAGGATCCATTTACCCCTCTATACAAATAAGTGACACATACTCTAACAATTATGAAAAGTCTAGATAGGTGCATTTGTGATTGCATGATGTTACCTTTTCCAATGGTGACCGTGCAGACATATGGATAAACTTCCGTGGGGTTATATGTTATAACGTTAATGAGTTGTTTATCTTAAAGATTACAATCTATGCACATACAACTGACAGATCCCTTCCTATGGTATAGAAGGTTATAATATTATTTATGGGAGTGCTGATTTGGTGCCAAAATGTTGGTGCTGCTCTAATAGGCGATGGCAATGTTCTAATAGCTTTTTTTGTTTGAACTTTGAAGTAAAACTTTCCTTGTCTTTTCTGGCATATATAACCTATGAAATTGCCATTAGATGAAAGTATGATGCTAGATATGATAAGAAATTTGGTTATTTAAATGGTCCTTCAAATAGTGTTTTGTGTGAGAAGGCTTCCAATGACAATTCTCTAAAAATCTCCTTCTATATGCAGGGAACTGCACCAACTATATCAGTGGATAACACCTCTGGCTGCCAACTATATCTAAGCTCAGAATCGTTAAAGGCTTCAATTTCTACCGCAAAATCAAGTGAAATAAATGTTTTGGTTCCTGGTTCCGGTCCTGACAGTGATTGGGTAAGAATGTTTTTTATATTTGTTCAAAAAAGATGCATGCACTCATGTGAACATGATTTCATGGCATGTTCTTGGAATCATTGATCTGCTTTTTTTAATATCCAACAGTGAGTTGTTCAAGTGATTTTAATTATTAATGAACTTAGGGATAGTATGATCACATGCCATGTTCTTGGAACTGATCTGATTTTTCTACCTTATAATCTCCAAATCTGAAATGTTCAAGTAATTTTAGTTATTAATGAACTTAGGGATAGTATGTTAAGGAGGATATCATTCATTCTGAGAGGATCCCAATGTTTGAGGGCGAATGTACAGCATCCGCCACTAACAAGGGGTGTCCCGTTTTGCCCCATCCCACTGGAGGTTGCAGGTTGAATTCTTTCCCATTGCCTCATGCAACGGAAGGGGGTGGGATGAAATCTATTTCATTTAACCTGGGCAACATTTTGTTTTTTACATTGCCTTGCACAGTGCCTGCTTGCATTATATGGTGTCCACTTTTTTCATATATATCACCAATCTCTTATCCTATTTTATATCACATCTGCCCTCTCCCGCATTAAGTTCTACTAATTTATCTCCTATCCATTCATCCTCAATAACTTTCCTCCTAACTTTATCCCAGTTCTCCTCAATAGCGTTCTCCCAATTCAAAATATATATATATATGGGTTAAATGGGGCTGCCCCGGGGGAGCTAACTCGGCTCCCCCCGCCCCATTTCGCCCGGTTTTTTTATTTTTTTGAATTTTCTTCCGTGGAATTTCATCACTATATCCCTATATTATGTCATTAAAATTTCGTACGAAACAGAGACTCCCACGACCTCCATCCAGACAGTCATTTTTTAAAGGTAACAGAATTGCTAAAAACGACCCCGTCTGGATGGAGGCTGTAGGAGTCTCTGTTTCGCACGAAATTTTAATGACATAATATAGGGATATATTGATGAAAATCCATGGAAGAAAATTTCAAAAAAAATAAAAAAACCGGGCGAAACAGGGCGGGGGGAGCCAAGTTAGCTCCCCCCATGGGGGCAGCCCCATTTTACCCTATATATATATATATATATATATCCTTTTTTGGTCAAATCTGAATTCGTTTTTATGATTCTTAGGGATGCACTTAAACATGTTGGTAATAAGGATTAAGCATATATTAAAAGTGTAAATGTCTAGTGTTTAATGGGGGCTACCCCTACGGGGAGTCAACTTGGCTAACTCCGCCCTTGGTTTTTTCATATTTCTTAAAGTATTTTATGAAAATATGTGAGGAGTTTAGTCCAGTGGATGACAACATGTCATTCAAATTCTATGAAAAACTGACATTCTCAACCCGCCATCTATAAGGGGTCAATAGACCGTTAAAATGTAATAGGCTTGACGAATGGATAGGTGATGCAGCGTGGAGCCGAAATGTAGGGCCGCATAATTATTTAATTTTAGGTGTTAAATTTATTTATGTTTATTTAAGTTGTCGCAATTTTTAATTTTAAAATAACGAGATCGCGTGTGATATCCAAATTAGTAGTCAATTTTAAATTTGAATTTCAAAATTAGTCGGTTAATTAGTTATAGTCAATTTAGGATAATTAGTTGTTTTTGCTATTTTTGTAATCTCATCCCTCCTATATAAAGGGATGAGAGTCCATTGTTTTAGTCAGTTCAGTGTTATGATAATTTGAGAATTATTCTCTATCTCCTCTCCTTCTCCCTCTCTCCACGCGTGATCTGCACGTTCTACCTCCCTAATCCCTCGTGTTCCCGACGAGTTTCTTCTTCTCAACCCCTCTATTTTCTCCACAAAATTCCACCGTTCAAATATTCATTTTTCCAACATCACGCAAATTTCAATCCGCATCAATAGGAGTCTCGAGTTGAATTGAAATTTAAATGAAAACATGTTGTCATCTAGTGATCTAAATCCCCATGTATTTTCATAAAATACTCTAAGACATAAAAAGGTAAATTACAACAAAAAAGAGCATCAATTATGTGTTAATTTTCAATCAGAGGCCTCATCTTTCAAATGTAACAAAGAGAGGCCTCAACTTTTAAATTAAGGTTTAACGTCGACATAATAATGTCGTGGAAGCTTACATAGACCTGCATTTGAGACAAAAATAAGATCAGGCTCCTCTTTGTTACATTTGAAAGATGATGCCCCAATTGGGAATTGGCGTATAGTTAGGAACTTTTTTGTATTTTACCCTAAAAAATAAGGGTGGATGTAGCCAAGTCAGCTTCCCACTAGGGTAGCCCCATTAAATTCAAACATCTATTATGTCAGAATACTAATCTTGAGTATTATTTGCATTAAATGTTGATAATTGAAATGATTTTATCTCACATTCATAACATTATATATCTCACTTTATACCCTCTATCTCTCTTCCATTTCCTCACGCAGTGCTTGCTTGCATTATCCAATGAGACGAGGGAGGTCTGGTTACTACAATGCTTCAAAGCCAATGGGGGCAGGGTTGGATGAGACTTATATGATGGAGGGAGCGGGCAGGAAAATGTGGAGCTCCTACTTTATATACCTTGCCCACAAAAGACCTTTGTGTGGGGCGAGCTGAGGCTCTCGTGGATAAACACTAGAGGCGAAGATGCTTTTTGGGTGAGTTTCTAATCTATAAGAGGTGGTGGGGACTAGTTGTATATGAGGCTTCAAGATTGGCGATGAGCGCTTGCAGTTCTTTGGGCTTTCTGGGACAGGCACATGAGGAAATTAGGTAGTACTCAGAGATGGGGTATACTATGTAGAGAATGCCGTACGTAGTGCTAAGATGTATGCGAATATATCAACCATTTCTTTATTTTCTGATCGCCTGAAAGAGACAAAAGAAACATCTTGTTTTTTCTTCAAAAATTTATGATCTCTAGTGGACCCCTCAGTAGGATTTGAACCCAGATGAAGTTCTGACCATTTGTCAGAGAAAAACGAACGAATTGATCTTGTGGGATTCTCAAGAAATTCTTCGGTTTCTTCCGGAAGTGGATGATTATTCATCTGCTTCTCACCTTCCGTGAATAGCCGAGACATTTTGTAATTAGTATTTTTGGCATTAAAAGATATTTTAGACTGGTAATTATTCCAAAAAATATTACTAATTCCGCAACAAAACCACTCAGTCCTGGCAATGCAAGAGAGGTTATCGAGAAACTACTGAACAAGGTACATAATTTTGGCAATGGGATGGATACTCCCCCCCATTTCGTCAAGATAAACAACATGCGTTCTATCACAGCATGTTCTCCCTAAGAAAAAAAGCGCAGCACCAATAAATCCATGAGAGATTAGCTGTAAAACGGCTCCATTAAGCCCTGCGTTGGTTATAGAACCAATTCCTATAATTATAAAACCCATAAGAGATACGGAGGAATAGGCTATTCTCTTTAAGTTACGTTGACCAAAAGAGGTTGAAGCTACATAAATTATTTGTATCGTTCCCACTATCACGAACCATGGAGAAAATATAGAATGAGCGTGGGATAAAATTCCATATTTATTTGAATCAATCCATATGCTCCCATTTTTAATAAGATTCTAGCCAGAAGCATACATGTACTGTAATGCGCTTCTCCGTGGGTATCTGGTAACCATGAATGTAGGGGTATAATCGGTAATTTGACAGCATAAGCAATGAGAAAGCCAAAATATTCAATTCAATTAGTAACATATCATATACAAGAAAAAAATGGGGTAATTCCTTTTTCCTGGACTATTCAATAGTCATGAAATATTTCGACTTATTTATCTCTTACATTATACTTAAGGTTTAACTGGACCAATACATGATATTCTTGTAGTATTTCTGGGATCAGTTCTTATATTAGGAAGTCTAGAGGTAGTTTATTTACCAATCCTATTTTTTCTACCTTTTCGTTGGGATTGGTTCTTGTTTGTATATCCTTATTATACATTTTATCGAACTCCTATTTCATAGTTGTTGCGCAGCTCCTTATTTATGTAGGTTCTATAAATGTGTTGTATTGTTGAGAGTTGCAAGTGCATCTTACGTTTATTAGTCAAAAGATGAATGAGGTCCCAAGGGGGGCACTCATCCTTCGGCATTTCAAAAAAAAAAGCTATAATTTGGGTGTGCTAAGCATTATGAAGATATGTGGTACATAAAATCTTGATTTTAGTAATTATATTTATATCTTGTATGACTGCTTATAATTTGTACAACTTTCTCTTTTTTTGGTTAAGATGAAGATGAAATATATTGGACTTTTGTGATTTTGGATACACCTCTACTTGGAATATATTACAACCCAACATTAAAGTCGAATAGTAAAGTCAAATTGTAAGTTTAATAGTATGTACCTTTACAAGTACAATATAATATACAAATTTGATTATCTATTCATGAATTTTACCACGATACTGAACTGTCAACTATAAGGGTTACACTATCATCCTGCAACTTATCCTCTCTCTTTTGTGGCTTTTCCAGCCAAAACAGAAAAATAATGGTCACAACTTATCCAGCTAATCTCTACCTAAAAACATACAGAAAACGATATCCTTCCGATTCAGATGTTCGAAAAGCAGCCGGCAAGGAACCCGCCATTGACCGCCCGTGCCCATTTCAGGGGTGGGTTTAGGGAGGCTGGAGGCAGTGGCGGATAAGATCTAGCCTCTGTGTCAAACTAGCCCTGCTGTAATTTCAGTCATAATTACTGTAGATTGTCCTCTTGGACAGCGTTTATATGGGATATATAGGAGCGGATGATAAATTGTGAGATTTGTATTGACTTTGTTGTTTGAGGTATATTTGGGTAGTTGGTTTGATTTGAGTAGAAAATATTATTTGTGATGTGAAATTTGTTTGAATACGAAATATACCTGTATAGATAAAAAGTGACATTTTTTTAGAATTCCTGTAAATGATTGCTTTTATGAATTAGTTGTGAATGACCTGTGAGAGGATAGATGTGAGATAAGATGCTATATTTCTATCCTGATGCCTAGTAGGATATAGGATGTGAGTGGATAGGAGGAGAGAAGGAATAATCTGTTGATTATTTGAGACTTTCTCTATTATATTGAATGATTGAGGGATAACCCCAACTAATATCTTTGAAAATAAAGCTAGCATCATCCCCCACTTGGATGCACATCAAATCTGGATGTGCATCCTCTTTCCTTTTAAAAAAAGCTGACATTATCCCGTTGGTGGCCATGACTTCTTTCAAGCATGCTCATTTTTTAGATCACTGAATTTTACATACTAGAAACTGAAGCACACCTATAAACAATGGTTTCCGGTTCCAAAAAACAATTCAATATCCGAAAAAATGGGATTTGTTTTTTCATCTAGTGGAAAATTAAGTCGAAATTTCAATGCATGATCATCCATTTGTTACAAGTTTTGGTCATGGACAAATAGGTGAAAGTTTAAGCCCTTGGAAACTTTTGCAAATGCAAATGAATTCAGATGGAAGTGTCCAGTATTTTAACAATTTTTTTAAAAATTTTTAGGTGGAGCATGCGTTACCACAGCAATATATCCACGTCTTCAAGGAAGGGCAGTTCACAACAACTCCAGCATCTCATTCTGGTGCCTGAAGGAAACGGAGAAGTTATCTTGGTGTATGTATATCTCTCTCGTCGGCGTCTTTCTAAGGAGGAGATGTGCAGCTTTTAATTTGCCATTTTTCTCATTGTCGTGTTGTTTTTCATGCGTGGTTGTTGTCGATTTTTGTTTGCCATTTGCAAGCAGCTGTAGTGTTGGTTCTTAGTTTGGTGCTGATTCTTTTTGCAAGATTGTAACCGGTTATGTTGTTTTACGTGACTAGAAACCGGTTCCTACACGGTCTGTTCATGCTTTACTCCAATGATGTTTGGCTATACCTTTTTTTCAAATTTGACGACATTTTTTTCGAAAGTCCGTCAAAGATTTTTCATGTCTAGTGAGGAGGAAGCTGGTTATAACTTGTAACCTCGCATCGATATAGATATGTATCCCATATCCCTCTACTTTTTTTGGTGACCATGGCGTGTTCTTGTTACCTTATTGAGAAACTAATGACGGTGACTTCTTGTTGCAGAACTTTATAGCAGGATCATGTGGCCAAGCTCTATTTTTGTAGATGGACTTGTGTTCAGGTAACATGGCGTGGGAAGAAATCTGGGCGGGGGAGTTAACAACTTAACAGCTCGTTCGGATGTACGATAGCATTTCCATTGTCTCGAAATAAAGAGATTTCATCTCAGAATAGACTATATCGTTGGATGAAATCAACAAATCATCATTACATAATCAATTATATTTCTATTTATAATAGGGTTGGGCATTGGGCCGGGTCAGGCCGGAGTTGAGTTGGCCCGGCCTAAGCTCATTTACATTACATATATGGGCTAATGGGTCGGGCCTAGGCCTATTTTATTTTCAAATTCCAAGCTAAAGTCCAAACCCGACCCAAACAAAATGGGTCGGGTTCGGGTCGGGCCGTACCAATTTAACACTTTACATCAATATCATGTGTTTCACTCTTGCATTTAACTGGTTGTTTCTTATGCACGTGTGCATGTTTAATACTTTAAGTACGCTAACTAATTCATGATTTTGACATTGGTTGTATGTTAGAAATAGAAATGCGGTAAAAAAATATGCCGACTTAAGCCACCATTCAATTAACCAATACATATTCTATTGTAGATGTGGGTACTATAACCCAATACAAATAAGGGATTTTTACCCGGCAGACCTTATAATCTTTATCAATTACCTCTATGACCTTTGAAACATCGTAATTCCTCCCTTACCCCTGTAAACTTGCTCCGTCTTACCCCACGAACCCTACCGTTAAATTGACACATCTAAAGTTAACTTCCTTGAGTTAAAAAGGAGTTAATCTAACCAAGCTACGATCGAACGACTAAAATTAATCAAGAAGAAAAAATAATCTATCCTCGTTTGACCTCTCCTGTGGATAGCCTCCCCTCCCATGACGATGAACCTCTGGACCTGAACCGAAGAAAGTAGGCGGGCAACGGGTGGCTTCGTAGGGAGGCAGCAGGTTGGGAGTCGCCGGGTTGGGGGAGGGGAGGGCTCTTCAACGGACGGGTGGCTTCGCAGGGGAGGTGTTGGGGAGGCGCGGGCTTAAGGGGGCGATGTGTGTGTGTGTGGGGGGGTGGGGGGGGGGGGGGGTGTCGGCAGGAGGGCCGATGGGGGGTGACGCCACAGGGCCCAGTCGACAGCCCGGGGATGATGCGCATGGGGGTGTGCGATGGGGTCAGCAGGAGGGCCGATGGGGGGCGACGCCGCAGGGCCCAGTCGACAGCCCGGTGATGATGCACGTGGGGGTGTGCGATGGGGACGGCAGGAGGGTCGATGGGGGGCGACGCCGCAGGGGGGGCGATGGGGTTTGGGGGGTGGCGATAGGGGCAGGAGGGGAGGCGATGGGGGGCGACATTGCAGGGGGGCGATGGGGTCGAGATGTGCGATGGGGTCTGGGGCTTCAACCGACGGGGGGCTTCGCAGGGGTGGCAGCTGGGGGTCGCAGGGGAGGATGGGGTTCAATTGGCGGGCAGCAGGGGGGCTTCGCAGGGGGGAGGCGGCAGCTTGGGGGTGGGGCTTTCGATCGGACGGGACGGGATGAGCGGGGGAGGGGGGCGCAGGGGTAGTGGTCGCAGGGGAGGAGGGGCTTCAACCGGCGGACGGAGGGGCTTCGCAGGGGCGGCGGCGGGGGTCGCAGGGGCTCCAACCGGCGGGCGGGGGCTTCGCATGGGTGGCTGCGGGTCGCAGGGGAGGAGGGGATTCAACCGGCGAGTGACGTGGGGGTGGGGTGGGGGGGGGCTTCAACCGGAGTTGGAGGATGCTTAGGGGAGGAGATGGCACCTATAGTAAATTTGATAACTAAAATGGGTATTGTATAAAAGAAGATAAAAGAATTTGGTTAGTTTTAATGGTTACATGGATGGTGGTTAACCACAGGGTATGTAGAGTAAAGGTTAACAAGATTACGGGAGTGAGGAAGGAATTACGATGTTTCAAAGGTCGTAGAGGTAATTAACAAAGATTATAGGATCTGTCGAGTAAAAATCCCTACAAATAAATAGGTTACTTACAGTTGTAAATGTTCTAACATTTGAGGACACATCAATGTAATAATCTTGCATGTTAGTGCAATAATGTCCTTAATTCATGCTGATGGATACGATTATTAATAGGTCTAAGCATTTATTCTAAACTCGAAATAAATATATGAAAGTTAGAACATAGCATTTGGAGCATAAATGAATAGGATGGATATAATTATATCGTGTAGGTTTGACTATCGAGCTTGCGAGTTTGGGCATCACCGCCACTAAATTTTTGATTTGGATTTGTCGAGTTACGTGGGTCGGTTTTTGAGTCGGGTTAGGTTGGCCCAACCCAATGCCCAATCCTAATATAGTATATATATTCACTGTCTCTCAAACCAGTCAAACAAGAATATAAGAGATAGACTTCACTTATCCTTTATCTTTTCTTTTTCCTTATCGGCCATTCAAAATTTCAAGATAAAGCAGTAGTCACGTCATTATTATATAACCAATTATGTATGTCTATAGTATTTATCTTTTCTTTATCCGTTGTATCAACTAACGATGACGATTAACTCTTACTCATTCCTTCTCTCATTGTTCTTTTCTTCGAGTGTGACTCAAATTCATTAAACTGGACATTTGTTTACAAATTTCTCGGTTCACTTTGAGATGGTAATGGTATAACCAAAATGCGGATACTTCCCTATTCACTTTATATCTAGTGCTTCTCGCATAAAAATGAAATACCTGGAAACGAATCCAAAACGTTATCTTCGACTTTTATCTTAGTATATTACACACATTCTTGGATAAGCCGAGTATCATTTGCCCTCGATCGATCTTATGTCGAAAACATGAAGACACGGTATTCCCATTCTTCTGGTCTATACCTCATGCAAGCAAGCCATAAGGACGTCTCTACAATTTTTATCATCCATCTCGGATCATACTCTCGAGTCCCTAGCGTAATCAAAAAAAAGGTTGATCGGTACGACCACCAAAGGTTTTGAGAGAACGATCACCATAACCATCAGCACTAATGCACTTAAGAAGCCGTATTACAACAAGAAAGTCTACTTTTCAGTTATAATTATAGTTCATATATCATAGCATGCCATTGGCAATGCCCGCCTACCAACCGTACAGAACCTCCAACACGCCTGATGATGGTAGACCTAGCATGTCTTCTTTCCAGTGTGCAGATGACCGGTATGCTACCAATACCACTATAAATATCATCGCAAAACCACTCAAACCAAATTATTAGGAACAAAGACTAAGAACTACTACTATGCAGTGAATGTTTAATGTTCTTTTTCCATGATAGAGAACATAGTTTTTTTCTTCCAATTATATGAATAAAAACTGTCACATAGAAAGAGAAATACCACAAGACAATAATAAGTTCACGAAAATCAACAACACAAAGCCCAATGAAACACAAACAACATTGAAATGTCCTTGCTGTTATACTGCTAAGTAAAGACCAGTTTCATGAACTACTTAAGAAAACGAAAAAAGATCCTTGCACTGAAAAAAAATTGCACATAGTAAATGTAAATTTTTTGTTTTACCTTCGAGTATTACAAGGACTCCAACAAACTACTCAGAGAAGGATTCATTCAGCGCAACTCAATTAGAGAAAATATTTGCAGCTGTATTGCGATATGATCTGTCTCAGATACACAGTTCTACAAGAGCGCCGTCTCATCAGTCACCAGATCCTCCACCTCAGAAGCTTGTGAATATGCAGCAGATGCCTCCATATATATTGTTCCTCTAACATAATAATGACTAACGAAGCGCAATGGTGAAAAAATGAGATTTTTTTATATAAGCTACTGTATGGAGAGAACCAACTTCAAATTACTTCGGATGGTGGCTCATGCTGCACCAGGTGTATTGATATTCTACAATCTTCGGTGATGAATTACCAGAGTTTACGTTTAACCCATAAGAGGAGGAATACCACCCCGAGGACAATGGCTACAGGTGCCCATTTCCGGATCAAGGCCTGTAAGAAATGCATCACTCGAAATCAAGAATGGTCGAATGAAGTGATGTATAAACATTGAATAATTTATATACCCTTTTCCATGACCTACATAGTACCAACATGGGGGATTAATATGAAAATATGGTTGGGATATCTTGACGAAAAGAAAGAGGAAGAGTGGAAATGCTCATTGATATTCTAAATTATATAGTCAGTGTCTTGACAAAAAAAGAGCTCTGTGATCCAGGCAGCCGACCAGGACCTAAATCCATAAGTTACTTCTTAAAACAAGAACTAAAATTATTTTAAATACTATGTATACTCATTTTGAAATTCCGGAAATGAAAAATAAGCTATCCCAACTCCTGCGTCAACTGCAACATCATCCCTCAGAAGGAGACTGACCAGAAAAGCTCGTTCTCAAACTCTTGTTTCAATAGAATGCATACTACCAAAAAGGATAATCGCGATAAGTATTCAACTCTTCTCCCAGATCAAGAATGACAACGTCGGTCCCAATTCCCTTGACTGACTTCTAGACAGATACATTGCTACATCAGGAGTAGGGAACTATAATATCACAAAGGCTAGGCAGGAAAGTTCTAAAGTTGTGGTTCCAGGGTATTCATGTCCAAGAATTAGCAGATGAACTGGCCTTAAACTCACTCGATTGTTTGGCGGTTGTGTGATTACATGTAATCAGGGTTAAACTATTACCAAAAAATGGAAGTTTTTTATGTGATGAATTGACGGGTCAGTTAATCATGTAAACTTTTCCCCGTGAATAAAAATAACCAAGAAATAACGAGGATCCATAGTGAACTGATAGAAAATGTCGAACAGGACTCTTCTGAAACTAGATCTTAGTTCAAAATGGAGATGCAGACATTGATGACTATATAATGAAAATGTCCTTTCAATCAAGGTTGTAAAAGTGACCCGACTGGCCCAACTAGTAGGTCCGACTAGTCTAGTCAGTGGGGTGGCCGACCGAGTACCGACTAATTTCGACTAGGTACACTAGTCGATCAATTTTTTGCTTAAAGATACCATATTCTTATATGTTTTGCTTTTTTTACAAGCAAACTTATTATAATATGCTTAGTGTTTTATTTAAATTCAAATACTTTTTTTATTTTATTATGATAGTATAAAAATATACAAAATCTATGTAAATATATGTATAAAAATGAGTTATATATTTAAAATAATCATAAAATTTAAAAAGCCGATTAAAGTCCGATTAAATCCGATTAGTCGTCCGACTGACGATTAATCCTTATTCAGTGACCCAACCGACCGAGTACCGACTACCGACTTTTGCAACCTTGCTTTCAATCAATCAGATGAAACTCTCCTTGCAGCTCTTCATTCATCAACAAATTAGAGGTAGAATCAAGCTACAAAATTTGATAGGAACTGGCAAAAACATGCCAGTGGTTGCATGCAAAAGAGATTATGAGTTCTAGAATTACGTTGGAATTAACTTGCCAACTCCAATATGATCAAGTGGATTCTGGCACAACCCCAATTTACATGACATGTTAAATATAAGTATAGCCAAACAGATG
This sequence comes from Ottelia alismoides, assembly GCA_037367405.1. Taxonomy (NCBI): domain Eukaryota; kingdom Viridiplantae; phylum Streptophyta; class Magnoliopsida; order Alismatales; family Hydrocharitaceae; genus Ottelia; species Ottelia alismoides. The sequence continues at coordinate 339,887 of JAZKJV010009163.1, forward strand.
CAACTATGAGACATCAGTATATGATTTTGGATCTAAATTTCCACAACTTGAATGAGTTCAATCGGAATCAGCTTTCAGCACTAAACAACGTCCAAATAATTCCAGTTATAATATCTGAATAGGGTCCAAACAAATCAGCCCATCTGACCAGAAGCATCAAATCTATGCCAGCTGATGGAAACATGAAGTCGAAAATTTAACATTAGTTGGACCGTCTACAACCAAACAGTCAAACAAGTGCCCTGAGATCCAATTAACTAACATTCAGTGCTAATGCAATTCCATATAATTGTAATAGAAAATACTCCTCCCCACATAAAAATTTGGAACAGACTGGTTCACGGACAAAGCCCAAATTCAAATATTGGTTTAATCAGCTATGCAGAAAGCAACAATTCTTTTTTTGATGACATGAAGGGTAAAAACCCTTGTAGGTAATCGTCCATATTAAACTAAAAAAAATCAAACAAAATATTCCATAAGCCAAATCATTCTCCACAGTTTTTTGTCCCAGAAAACTACACAACGTTCTTGGCCAACCATAGAGTGCATTTTGGGTAGTTGCCAATGAGTCTGATTTCCAAACCCAACAAGTTGTCAAGATTAGCTTTCCCTGTAATGGTTCAGTTTTGGGTTCAGGACCGACTCAAAATATCTTTATCATCAACTTAGCACTTCATACTAGCTGCATAAAATCTTTACTTGCTAAGGTGTGTTTGCATCCCCTATCAATTCGCAATCCCTGGCAAGATCCCCACTGCCAAGGGCCAAGAAGCAGTGAGCATTATATATGCCTTTCTTACTGTGAAATCCCCCCCATCTCAAGTCCAATGATCTCAACTGATGTAAGGACCCTAAACCTTACTCAGCATGTCCAACAAACGAATATAATCATGAATTTGTTGTGCCACGAAACTAAAAGAGAGTCGGTGCCCAACCACTTGAGTCGGACAAACACCTTGTACACAATCAGAGCAAAACAAACACAAGCACTCATGAAGAGCAACCCCTTCGACCAGTCATCTTTTCAGAATCTAAAATAATTTTGCCATCCAAAATCAATTATAACCAAAGAATCACATCCATAATCACATGGAGAGACATTGAGCCTAGGGGAGAACGAATAAATCCCGATCAATCTGCACAAGTACTCACATGGGCCTTACAATCTGGTGTCTATCGAGTTGAACCAGTCAAGTCAGCCCAAACTTGAACTTGAAATCGAGCTCGAATTTGATAATCTTCGAAATCAGTAATATTGACTCAAACTCGTTGAGTTCAACTTGCCTCATGAACATCTTGATGGGACCACTTGCAGGTTGATTTCTATATTTCTTCTTCGTGACCATTCTTCAACGTACCAAGTTGAACTCATTACTCATTAAGAATCTCAATAATAATAATGTTTGAGTTTTTTTATAGAAATATAAGATGAACTTATTCTAGACCACTCTTGTCTATATAACATTATTATTTCGATATTGTGTTATCCCATCTTATATTCATATATCATAAAGCTTCTTATTTTTGATTCCATGCCACTTTATTTAGATATAACACAGCATGCGTCAAAATTTCATGTCAAATAAATCCATGTTGTAATACATTTTGGACATTATTATAACAAATAGACCAATATGATCTAAATATCGAAAGGACTAAAATAATTAACAAAGCGTGATTTTGTTCTTTGTTACGTTGAATAAAAATAAAATCACTTAACAAAATAGAATAACAACTCGAATTTGACCTCCTCTCTGCAGGTCAGTCAAAAAAAAAAGAAATGTTAATTAAAGATCCAACTGCACAGTGTGTCTGCATTGTAAATACGCAGTTATGAAATAATATGAATTACAAGATTCCAAATTAGAAAACCTCAATCATTTTGGTTCGTTGAGATAAAAAGAAGGTAAGACCTATTCATAAATATTAATATGAATTCTTCCTTAATTTCATCGACCCAAAGTTGGCAATTAGCATTAAAATGAACCATAGAATACTTGGAATCCCAGAAAAAAATATTTTTATGAGTTGTTTGTTCGTTCAGATCTCTTTGAAACAATGTTATGCTAGTTTAATATCAATATGGAAGTTTATCATAAAATCAAGCACATATTGGATATGCCAAAATATAACTTATGCATGATTAAGATCCATATGAAAATATCATAGAGAAATTGTTTATCGGATATGTACACATGCATATAATAAACACCACAAAATCTTGGATTTTTAAATAGAAGAAAAATTGTTAAAAAATAATGAGAAATCAAACAAGTATCCTAAACGTTTATGGAGATTGGAGAGATTATGAGTGGTCAAGGAGAGGAGCTTGGGGCGGGCGTGATTTACAAAGGTCAACATCATAGGAAGGGGCCCATACAAAAGCCTTCTAAACGGTGGATTGTGTTGCCGACATCATGAGGGAAGGAAAAGAAAGGAGGTAATATTGGTAGTGTCACAACATTAGTGGAGCTTGGAGGAGTCAAGAAGCAATCAAGCACGAGTAGAGGAAGGAAGAAGCTATGGAAGCAAGAGAACAAGGAACCACATGAATGACTTGGATGGGAGAGTCGGATTGGGTTTGTCATGTCATGTGGGAGAGTTTGGGGATGTATCAACATATTTATCCATTGATGGGAAATGAATAATGATGGACAGTTGTGGCATGTGTATTGCAAGTTCTTAATAAAAAATAAGAGTCGAGTTAGCGACTTGAGCACCACTCAACTCGACCTCGACTTGATAAGGATAACGACTCCATTATCCGACCCGAACTCGAAGTCATTAGCTTTCCAAATTTGACTTACAAGTTATTATTGAGTTGAGTCGGAGTCGTGTCCTGACACCCCTAACCCCAACACCCACTTCAAACCTTATTCACTTCCACCAATTTTCAAACTAGTAAATGGCCCTCATTTTAACGAATGATCATGCCCCTATCGACCCGTACAACCCCCTTGTTATCCTGTGCAAAATTAAGGACCAGAAAAATCTATGTACCACCCCTTCCCATCTTTAGTAAACATTGTCCAACACCTAGGCATTGATATATAAAGCACAAATATAGTCAAGATCACGAACTTCAAAAGAGGACTCCTCCATTGAAAGACATATAACCTTCCATTTACCAAGATCATTCTCCGTCTCCATCAAAGGGCCCCATTCCCTTGTTCCTACCTTCCACAATCCGATGGAAGATCCACATAACTCAAAAGGAGCTCACATGGTGGTTACCCCAAAGCACAACCACACTCAATGAGTCTTGATTTCTACCAATAAAAAGTGTACAAAAATGGACTTTCATGGTTGATCCAAAGCTAGAAGAAACCATCAAAACCCTCGATCGAAGCAAAGATAAGATTGGCTTCTCTAAAAAAGCCCTCCATAAAATGAAAAATTGGGATAGAACGAATGTGTCGAGTAGCTATTAAAACAACATTTTACTGTCAGATAATTTTTGTTGAAAGAAACACCCTGTGGGTGTCCGTTCTTTAACACTGAGTATGATGTGGTCATACACCTCCTTCATAAAAAGAACAATCCACAAGTTCAACAAGCCCATCTTATACAAAGAACTCAAAAGGAAACCCCCATATACTATATCATACATTTCAGTGAAATTCACCTTCCACAACAAAATTTAAATCCATCCAAATCTGCCAATCCACCACCATCTCCAAGGCAATTACTATGTTGTCCACCATAAGTCTGCCATGTATAAATGTGATCTGTTGCAGTCTAAGAGCTCGTCTAATACCAAGCATATCATATTACCTAAAAGATTTGCCACAAAAAAATCACAACCACATATATCATGGTACTGAAAAAATAGCTCAAGTTAGCGGTAACAAAACCAGTAAATAAGTGTCATCAAATTTAATTCCCTTGCTTTCTTTGGTGATAAGATTAGTTGCAGATATTTGTATTTGTTTAACACAAGGAAGGCCGTATCGGCGATATATCGCCGATATATCGGTTTCGAGAGGGTAGGGGTTTCGATATTACCCAGTATCTCCTTTTACAGGGATATCGGCGATATATCGCCATATCGGTTCATATCGGTCAAAAATAGCTGGATTCAGTAGAAAAAATACAGGATATCGATCGATATCATCGATATTTCGCCGATATCTCTATATATCAATGTTATTATTCATGCAAGATTGATTCAACTACTTATTTAGCTACACCCAGTATTAAAACACATATATCTACTATACCTAGTATTAAAACACATAATGGTTTAATGTATTTTGTTTTGGGTCGGGGGCGCTGCCCCCACATCCCCGCAAGGGGGGGCCAACCTGGGCCCCCCTAGCCCCCCCAGGCTCGCTGACTGGGTAGCGAGACCCCCGTATTGGTAGACAGGAGGGTACATACAATGGTGCTTCAACTTGGTGTATGTTTACAAGTTATTTCATGCTGTAAGACTTGAATGAAATCGATTTCCAATATCTATAAGTCAATTCTTCAAAAACAAGATATCTATAAGTCAAGAATCAAACATTAATATCGATATGTTCAAAATGATCGATATATGCAATATAAGATTCATAGATTGATCGACATGTGTAATCTAAGAGTATATTTGTAAGCTATTTAGTGATCTAAGAACTTAGATGAACTCCATTTTCAATATATATAGGTCAACAACTAACAGTACCAGCGATATGTTCGATATGATCGATATGTGCAATGTAATAGTCTTCACAAATGATCTATATGTGTCATCTAAGTGTATATATGTAAGTTGTTTAATGTTATAAGAACATGAATGGAATCCATTTCCATTATTTAAAGGCCAGGAATAAACATTAACATTGATATGTTCGATATGATGATCGATATGTGCGATATATGGTCTATAAATGACCGATGTGCGTGATATAAGTGTGTATTTATAGGTTATTTGTTGTTCTAATATCTTGGATGATCTTAATTTCTGAAAAAATGGCAAAAAATTGGCTTTTTTAGCCATTTTCGACATTTCCACCGATATCGTCGATATATCCCGATATATCCATTTCCGGGCGGACCGAAACGATATCGATATCGATACAGCCTTCCATGGTTTAACCTTGAGAAATATTACAAAGAGGAGTCTTCAGTAAATAGTAAAACATGTCATCACGGAACTCGAAGATCATGGCTTGTTTCCTGGAAATGATTTCCAGCTAAAATGCCTCCATCCGCAAAATCCTCATAAGTAGAAAGCATCAATAAGTTGTCTTTGTTTGACATTTATCAAAAAAATGTGAGTCCCTGGAGGTCAGGCTCAAGATCATCCTTATTTAATGTTGGCACATCAAGAAAGAATGCATTGTTCTTTTCCCTTAAGGGACATCCTCAGCCAACATACGTACAAAATCAACAGTGGAATGGGAAATACTAATAAGTGGAAAAAAAGATGTCTTAGTAGTCTTGAGAAATTTATTTACTCCACCTTAAATATTTTACTTTTCTGTTGTCGTTCCAAAGCCTGGGTAAAAGAGAAAGGCTGCATTTAGTTGACAACCATCACAAAAATTGTTAGATCCCATAATCCATTACACAGACTCATGAATACATTTAAAACTCATTGATATGTCCTTACCTAGCCACGTCCTAGATGATCCCAATGCATTAGAAGTTCACAAGGATACTATACTATCGCCCAAGTATAACAGAGTTTTAAGGAAGATAGCCCTACCAGAAAAGGAAAGCGAAGCGGGAGTAGAGGAGAATGAAGATAGTAGAGGGATAGAGTAGAGGAGATAAGAACTTTAAGAAGTAAATTGTTGATGCTGGATCAGTTACTGTTTGCTGCAGGACCTAGAGATTAGGTGGCGAGGGCGACTGTTGCTTTTAGTGTGGTGTGCGTGATCATTTTACAATCTCGTATAGAGATTCGATAATGCGCTTTAGACATGGAAGGATGGATGGGTGAGTTGTGCAGCAACCGAAGCATGAGTTTGCTCTGAATCCGTTCCTGTTCTTATGCAACTAATATGATCCATGCGTGAAATCTGATTTTGATACATGATACCCTGGATGTCATTCCGCGTAATTACATAAGAATACTTAAACCTTTTGCTCTTGTTTCAGAAGTTGAACATATAGTTACGTGCCTAATGTGGGGGAAAACAGGAGAAAAAGATTTTTTTGAGACCACAATATTGAAACAGGTGTGGGGTGCATCTCCACCCAGGAGGCGGAAAGCCTGGTTATGCCTATCGCAGAGGAGGCTAGGCGGGTTCTGTGGCAGCTTAATGCGGATGGTGCCTCAAGTCCTGATAGGTTCCTGGTGTATTTCTTCAAGGAGTTCTGGGATTGTGTAAAGGTGGATGTGGTTGCAGTCGTGTGAGTTTGAGAAGGGAAACCGTGGTTTTGAGAGGTTGAACAAGGTGTTGTTGTTTCTTCTACCGAAGCGGGAGGGAGCGGTTCGTGTGGAGGACTTCAGGCCTATCATGTTATCCAATGCGATCTCCTGCTCATGGCTAAGGTTATGGTGAATCGCCTGCGAAAGGTGCTGGGAGAAGGCATCATTTCGCTCGAGCAGACGGCTTTTGTCCCAGGTAGGCAGATGGCTGACTCTTTGGTCCAGGCATCGGAGTTAGTGCTGGACTGGAAGAGGGAGAACCCGAGAGGGGTGATGTGGAAGGTGGACTTCTCAAAAGCGTATGACTGTGTTGATTGGAGCTTCCTTTGGCGGTCAATGCAGAAGAGAGGCTTCCCTGTCAAGTGGATTGGTTGGGTGAAGAGACGCATCACAACGGCATCCTACTCGGTGCTGGTGAATGGGCGGCCGGAGGAGGGGGGTTCCAGCCACAAGTTATTTTCAATACACAAATTTTTATATATTTATACAGATTTGGTCATTCTCAACCAGATTAGATTATCAATTGCACATCTTACAGGGGCGAGGATGGGAGAGGTCGGGAGCGGAAGTGGCGGGAGAGAAACGGGAGAAGGCGAAGAGAAGGGCGCGGAAAGTGTTGGTTCCAGTAGTAATCGGAGGGCCACCCTTATAGGAGAGACTAGCAAGAAGGAGCGAACGAGCAACAGAGACAAGTCGGACGACATCATTATGGAGGAGTTAGCGGGGGAAGGCCCCTGGAGCAAAGCAAAGAAGCCGCGACAGTCGCGACTGTAGTCCAAAGATAGAGTGACGTCATGGTGTTTTCGCTGCAACGTGGAGGACCACCTATCCAAGACCTGTTTAGCAACAAAACCACTGTGTTTCCGATGTGGCAGCCTGGGCCACCATCAGAGAGATTGCAGAACCAAGGGCTCCTGGTCGAAGGAAATTGACCGCAAGAAGCGAGTGGCCCATGAGGCTATTGCGGTGGAGGAGGACCACCAGAAGATCCGAGCGAAAGCAAACTTTTCTTCTGTTTCACTGCAACTATCTGAAGGTGCGACAAGCGAGCATCCACTGGATGGTCTTCTGATCGGGGAAGGTACTAACAAGGTGATAAAATTGCTCACGGAAGGGCTTTCAGCGACGAGATTGGTTGGAGCGATGATAGATGCCCTTGGCCTTTCGAGAGGGCTTTTTTGTCTAAGGGGTCTCTCATCAAGAGGAACAAAGGAGGTGTTGAAGGGATTCTTAGAAGATTGCTAGCCATCGAAATCGAAGGGGTTAATCCAATGACGTCGCCCTCGATACCTAGATGGTACTTCGAGCGGACTAACAAGACCTGGAAGATGAAGATTATGGGCATCCCGTCGAGATGCTAGAAGGTGGAGGCCCTGAACGAGGTGTTGATGCATGTAGGTGAGATCGTCGAGCTATGTTGTTCAAGTATGAAGCTGGGAGAGGACACAAAGGTGCTTGTTTTGATGCGTGGTTCCAAACCACTGGCTCCGATGAAGGAGAAATTATGGCTTGGGCGTAGGTCGGTGACAATTTGGCTTGTGCTTTTGGACGAAACAACCGTCGACAGTGGGGTGGCGGCGGAGGTGTCGCCGGAAAATGAGGTTGTTGCCGAAGAAGATCAAAAGTCACATTGTACAGCGAAACTCCCTGGATAATCAAGACTCAAAGACGGCATTTTGAATGCATTAATGAAAAACCCTAATTACGTCGCTTTCTTATTCAATGTGGTAATATTCGGTTCCGACTCGGGTTAATATATGAACTCAGGAAAACCCAAAAAGCCAATTATCTCTTCGACCTTCACAGATCCACCCCTTTTGTTTATAATCGGAATGGGTCTCCAGGATCTGAACTTGGCATTGCTCTTGGATGCAAGACCCGGGTCTGAAATCTTAGACATGGATGAGTTCTTTGACCCTCTGGAGGATCCAATAACGGCGGACCGTGGTGGAGAAAATTTGCAAAAGCTGACATACCTGTACCAAATTTTGGGGCTATCTCAGATCGCAGGGTGACATCGACCCATTTAGGACGTGATGTTGTGCCCTCAGAGGTGGACAATGTGGTTAACGGTGATGCATCGGAGATTCCTATGCATAAGAAGACGGTGGGACCTAGAAGGTTCCATACGATGGTTCCTCGTCACACGAAGGTGAAGAGTGGGGTTGACCACAACAGGGTGAAGAAGCCTACATAAGGAGGGGAAACTTTAATGGAGCAGGGTGAGAAGCCATACAACAACTGAGATGCTTCGCGAGAAAACGTCATCGAGGAGACACCTTGGACTAGGAAACCAGGAGATTAAACTGTGTGCGAGAAGAGGTCATCTAACTAGAAGATGAAGTAGAGGGTTTGCTTTTGAAGAAATGAGGTCTGAAGACCAGGGAAAAACTAGCTTCAGGGAAGGGGAGATGGGGGAAGTACAACAGATAGTTGCTGAAGGAATTCTGAGAGCATCTGCTTCAGGGTTGGTAGGGGTAGGGTTGTTCATGTTAACCAGGTTGGACGGATACCCGATCCGATCCAGATTATTTTGAGCCCGGCTTATGGGTACCCATTGAGACTTCCCGAATTGGATATCCATTCCATGTGACCCCATTCCCATTGGTGCCCCATCTGGATTCCGTGGAAAATCCACGGATCGATCCGGCTTCTACCACCAAAACATCCATTCAAAATCTCCCTCTCCCACTCGAATCCCCAATTGCCCCCGAGACCTCGGACGACACTGGTTAGTTAAGGGTTCCTCCAGTGAATGCAGGAAACGAAACCCTAGCTTCAATTAAATCGGCCATACCGCCTCGGTCCTCTTCAATCGATCGAGTCAAATCTGAGGGGTGAGACCCCTAGATTGCTCGGTGGAATCCGTGAGTCGAATTCCCATTCCATTGCATGTGTGTCAAATTTCCAGCAGCTGCTCCATTTTCCCGTTTGTTCAGCATTTGAGATTTGTGGTGAAAGTTTTAAATTTGTATATCATGGTTTGTGTTCTTCTCAATTATGTTCGGAGTTTTTTTGGACACATTTACACGATATGTGCAATGATTTATGAACTACGCTTCATACCACTAGCCTTTAATCCCATATTATGGAGTACGTATGTCACTCTTCACCAATTAACACACTTTGGTTCATAGGATACTATTAAAGCTTTTCATAATAAGGATTTAACTTGCAACGGATTTTGCAGGTTGTACATAAAAATCTATTTTATCTACAAGTTGCTTAAGAATATTTCGATCAAATATTTAGTATAGTGTTTATATTCAGATTTGTAGGTTGTACACATTATTTGGGATAGGTGCTACTAATTTAGTGTATTATTTGTATTTCATTCAAACCGTCGTCGCATTGGGATAAGATTGCTGGAGATCATCTTGTGAATTTAAAAAACCAACACGGTGAAATTTATCTTGATTTGAGAAGAGTCGACAAAAAAATTTTGAGTCAACGAAAGAGTATTTTAAAATAAGCAGAGCTTGATTTGAGAATAGTTAACACGTGAATTTTTTTGGAGTTATTTCAAATCTGATGTGGCAAATCGAGACGTCGATATTTATTAACATGTACTATGTTCATCTATATAAATTTGTCATCACAGACAATGGCAAATTATAAATTAGAATCACGTCTTCTGCGATGATATGATGCATGCTAACAGGATATCAAGAATATATCCAGCTTGTACATAATGTATTTTACCTTGATGCAGATTTTTATGGGCAGTGAATCTAGTGATCTGCAAGTACCCGCGGGTACCCGTTTCCCATTCAAATAATTTGGATACCACTAGAACGGGTATCCGTTGAAATGGATCAGGTCGGTTCATTGACCCGGTAATGACGGATCGGGACAGATCATGATCGAACGGGTAGGGTACCCGCCCCATGCACGCCCCTAGGTAGGGGAGACTTTGGAGAGGTTGTTCGAGCTGGAAGTTGCGTAAAGTGTGGGTGTAAAGATGGTGGGATTGTCCCTCGGTTTCCAAGTGAAATTTCAATGTCACACTCTAAGTAGAGGATAGACCTGGTGGACGAGGCACGCAAGATCCCCAATCAGACATTTTTGCCAACGTGATGGAGGAACTAAATCTAGAGATCTTTGATGTGACGAATTGCAATACACATGGAGGAGCTCGTTCTCCATATCACAGATTGATCGGTTACTTATGTCGGTTGAGGCCTTGGAAATGTTTAATCTGGCATTTGTTACCTCATTACCTAGATCGATATCTGACCATACACCCCATTGTTTGGAAACTTGCAATTGCAAAGGATCCTCCTCATACTTCATTTTTTAGTAGTGCTGGAAGTTGGAGGAGGGATTCTATGAAAAGATCATCCCTTTCTAGACAGATTTGGAGGTGGAGGGATCGGCTATGGTGAGGCTAGCCTTGAAGCTGAATGTGTTGCACATAGTCTTACGGACTTCAGGAGGGCTACTAAGGTGGCGTGGTGTGAAATGAAATCAAGCCCAGGAAGAGTTGGTCTGACTTGACCTATTGGAGGATGACAGGGAGCTGGATAACGAGGAGATTTTGAGTCATAGGGTTGTCTAAAAAAATTGGAAAAGGATAAGAAGCATGAGTTTAAGTGGAGACAGAGGTCAAGGCAGAAGTGGTTGAAGGAGGGTGGTGTGAATACAAGATTATTCCATAACATGACAAATGGCAAAAGAAGAAACACGATCCACACGATTGAGGTTGGGGGTGTGGAAGTACATGGGGCGGTGGATATTGCAATGGCAATGGCGAGCCATTTCAAGAGCATGAATAGGCGTGGGACTCACAACGAGTCGAAGTGGTTGAGGATGGGGGTAAGCCACATTACAAATGGTGACATCGAGGAGTTGACGAGACCATTTGGTGTGCAGGAGGTTTGTGAAGCCCTATTCAGGCTCAACTAGGACGAATGCACTGGTTCGGATAGCTTCCTGATTTTCTTTTACAGGAAATTCTAGGATATAATTGTAGATGACGTGATGGAGGTGGTGGCAAAATTCACAGAGAGGAACTACGACTTTGATAGGATCAATCGTTCATTAATATTCTTGCTTCCCAAGAAAGATGTTCCTACAATAGTGGAGTACCGGTCTATTGCACTATTGAATGTGATCTACTTGATTATGGCGAAGACACTTGCAAAACCATCTGAGGGGTGTATTAAACAAGACTACGTCATCGGCTCAGAGTGCTTTCCGCTCGAGAAGTCAGCTTGTAGACAATGTGGTTTTGGCCTCCAAGATTGTGACCGACGGGCGTAGGCAGAAAACAAAGGAGGTGACATGGAAGGTGGATTTTTCCAAGACATAAGACTGTGTGGAATGGCACTTCATATGGGCTTCTCTGCATAGGCGTGGCTTCCCATGTAGGTGGATTACATGGATAAAGAGATGTAGCACGACCACGTCGTTCATTGAACTTGTGAATGGCCAGCCGGGGGGGCTGCAGTAGGCTGTTCGTCAGGGATCCCCTCTGGCACCCTCCTTTTCATTATTGCTACCGATGCTCTATTGATCATGGTTAATCGTGCAATCACGGGGGTCTCTGTAGTGGTTATTTAAAGGAGGAGATCTCGATTCCTATTATCCAATATGCAGATGATACAATCATTTTTGCAGACGAGGACTCTATGAACTGCAGAGGCACGTCGACAATACTTGACATTTTCGAGGTGGTTTCGGGGTTGCGAATCGATAGAGAGAAGTCAAAATTCATTCATTTTGACTTGAAGGAGGAGGAGATTGTGAGAAGTGCAGAATGATTGTGTTTCCTACAGAGCCATTTATCGATGAGTTACCATGGTGTCCCACTAGTGACGGGGAGGATGAATATTGTAGATTGGTGGCCTATTATTGAGAAGATGGAGCAGAGACTAGCAGGTAGGAAGCATGTTTGTCTATCTAGAGGAGGCAGATTGATGTTGCCGAGATCAGTATTATCCGTGATTCCTAACTTTTTTCTGTTAGCTAAGCTCGCATATGTGGGGGTGAGGAAGAGAATTGAGGGCATCATGATGAGATTCTTTCGGTCATCCTCCGGGTGGGCCAACGGTTTCCCTTTAGTGGACTGGGAGACGATTACATGTTCAAAGGAGGATCAGGGTCTTGGGGTGTGCAGTTTGGAGGAGATGAACATGACTTTGTTTGGCAAGTGGATTGCATATGTACGGGGGATTGCGATAGTTTGGTATGCACTCTTATCCATAAAATCATGACTCCGGGAGCTCTTTTCCTAGCCCCGGGGATATTGGGGCAGGGCCTTCATATTTTTAGAGAGGCATTAGTGGCATGCCGCATGAAATTCGACCTCTCTTGAGACCGATTTTAGGGGCGGTAATGGTTTCAAGTTATGGACTAATGATTGGAGTGAGGGCGGAAGTTTGGGTCTGCATTTCCCACGTCTAATTGTGTTGGCCACTAACCAGGATGCTTCAGTGGTTGAAGTTTGGGACAACCAATCTTTCTTTCCACTGTTTAGATCTAAACTTTCAGATCAACGATTAAGGGAGTTGTTGGTGTTGTTGGAGGAGCTTGATGGTGTAGACGGGCCCACTGATGGTTGGGATTACCAGATATGGCGAGATGGGATCTTCTTGGTGGGGAAAGCGTATAGAGCATTGAAGGGTCCTATGATTTTTGACCATGGGGAATGTGAGGCAGACTGTAGCAGAATATGGAAATCGAGTGTGCCAGCTCGTGTGAAGGTTTTTCCATAGTTATTTAGAAGGGGCAGACTCCTAACAAGGGATCGGTTTGCGTGATTTGTTTAGAATGCTTACTCAACATGCATAATATTCCAAGAGGATGTAGAAGATGCATATCATCTTTTCTTAAAATGCCGATGTTCATTGGAGGCACAAACCCTATTTGGGAATTATGTGGTGCGTAATGATTGTGGATCGAGTTTTTGGGAGTCCATTGGGGTATGGTGGAATGGCACAGAGAAGGAGAGATCAAGATACTTAGCTCTGATCTAGGCAATCTGGATTGACGGAAATGGTGCAGTCTTTTGTCGGGATCATGTATATGGTGAAAATGTAGTAGTACATGCCAAGACGCTTGTTGAGAGTTGGAATTCATAATCTCTTCATATCTCATTGCCCATATTAGGCTTGTAATTTTTATGAGATGATAAATGGTAAAGCTTTTGGGCACACACCTGTACAGGGGAGGCCTTTTTCTTTCAAAAAAATTGCACAAAATAAATTATTAATAAACTATATTTTTCATTGGTCAGTCATACATTGACTCAGGCCGACTAGTGAATGAATAAAGTAATTTTATTCGATTACCCCATATAATCACATAGTTGGAATGACTACTACGCCTTATCGATCAACTATTACAAACATAGACACTGAATAAGATCAAATAAGACATACTTAAGGTGATATAGATATGTACAAAGTCATGGTGCTCTGATCCAAAGGTACGAAAAGCTTAGTGGTAGTCTTACAGAAGGGGTGGGAAAACCACATAAATGTTTGAAGGGAACCATTTGGAAGGATAAGATTGTTTGGAAGTAAACCAAGAAAATTCCAAAATGGATTTCTTTGAAAGCAAAGAATCCGCATAGATTTAGATTTGAGCATTATTAGAGTTAACCTACATAATCAATCAAAAAGTATAAATAGATTATGTGAATTAGGTTATTTAGATTTTTGGGACAAATTGGAACCAAAGCATATTTCTTTTATGGGTATTAGGTTGGTTTGTGGATTAATGTCATCTACCCAACCGAAATAATGAAACTACTACTATATAGAGTTCGACCTACCCCATATATAATTATAATACAATGAATAGAATTCTAACCCCGAATATAACTCTAGTTTCACTTCTCATTGTCATATCACATGCTCTCAATCCATCCTTGGACTTTTCACTTCTCATTTCTCTTGTAATACGCTCTCAATTTCCTAGCCAACCATGGCTCCTTGAGCCTCGTTTCGGTTGCCTTACCTCCAACCCCATTAAGACCACCCTCCCACCTCAATTATACATTGGCATTCATTGCATAAATGACAATCCCCAACCTCCCCTTGTCACCTTGAGCACGGGCGTGATGGTCTCAACTGATGCTTTATGCCTCCCAACATTACCCATTCTCGATGCCTAAGTCTCTCTTGATGGATAACATCCATCAGGCCTTGCCTTACATGCCCCATACTTCCCTAGTATGCCCCACATCCCCATCCATGATCTCAATCCCATATATAATTATAATACAATGAATAGAATTCTAACCCCGAATATAACTCTAGTTTTACTTCTCATTGTCATATCACATGCTCTCAATCCATCCTTGGACTTTTCACTTCTCATTTCTCTTGTAATACGCTCTCAATTTCCTAGCCAACCATGGCTCCTTGAGCCTCGTTTCGGTTGCCTTACCTCCAACCCCATTAAGACCACCCTCCCACCTCAATTATACTTTGGCATTCATTGCATAAATGACAATCCCCAACCTCCCCTTGTCACCTTGAGCACGGGCGTGATGGTCTCAACTGATGCTTTATGCCTCCCAACATTACCCATTCTCGATGCCTAAGTCTCTCTTGATGGATAACATCCATCAGGCCTTGCCTTACATGCCCCATACTTCCCTAGTATGCCCCACCTCCCCATCCATGATCATATACCAGCGTGAGCATCCCCTGTGTTGTCTAGATAGTACAAGACCCACCAGACCAAATGTTATTCATCATTGAATTAGCAAGATTTTTCACTAACCTAATTTGACCTTCGCCCAACCTAGTCAATCCAAATCATTAGCATGATACCTCAACATGATTTGATAGGTCGAAAGGTGACATTTTAACAATCCAAATTGAAATCAACCTAAAACGAAAGATCTTCAAATCAACCAAACACCCACCCATACTTAGTAGACCCAATTTACAACATCATCAACAAACAAGCCTTTTCCCTTTTTAAGTGTTGTCAACTATATAGATTCTTTACCAAGCAGATCTAATTTAGGTCATATACTAGTGAGATCCAAAAAGGCAATATCTTTCCTAACAGTTTCCTTCCAACATTTATTTAGTCTTCCATGGCCTCTATTATAACTTACAAGGCTCTTATTCTAACATCTCACACTTTGGAACTGGACCACTAAACGGGCTTCTTTGTAAGTGCCCATACCACCTTCGAACTGGAGCACTATGTAGATCCCATTTAAAGTGGGAAAATACCTTGTTATTGAAGATCCAAAAAAGCGACATCTTTCTTAAGTCTCCTTCCAACGTTTCTGTAGTCTTCCCTGGCCTCTTTTGAAACTTACAAGGTTCTTATTCTAACATCTCACACTTTGGAACTGGAGCACTAAATGGCCTTCTTCTAAGTGCCCATACCACCTTCGAACTGGAGCACTATGTAGACCCCATTTAAAGTGGGAAAATAACGTGTAGTCTCTTTCCAACATTTCTTTAATCTTCCCCAACCACCATTACAAAGCTCTTCCTTCCAGCATCTCATGCCTTGAAACTGGATCACTTAGATGGACTTGTTTGCATGTGTCCATACCGCCTCTGAACTAGAGCACTATGTAGACCACATTAAAGTGGGAAATTGCTTGGTTGTTGCCATCATCATCTTGATAAAGTTTTTTAATAAAGACAACTCTTTTTTACAAAATGCATGCAAGGTAAGAATGCATAAAATAGACATAAAGCAGGATGATCCTTCCGGGACCCAATATAGCAGGACCCGAGGCACTAATAAGTGTCCTTTTAAAAAAATGACTTGCATATATGACCATATACTACTGTTTTTAGTTTATTTCCCTGGGGAAAAAAGGAATGGGCATCCAAAGTGGTGCCTACCAAATTTATGTAGTCACATACTACTGCTTTTACTTAGAACAAGAAGAAAGAATTGATCCAACCAAAAACAATACAATCAATATTTCATCTCTTAACAAGTACTAATGTGTACGAAAAGTGTTCTAATAAAAAAGTTCGACTAATATGTGGAAACAGTTTAACTAAAACATGCCTTTCAAGATAAAGTACATTATAATTCTCAAAGAAAATATAGCACTAACCTGTCGATTCAGATCCTTCGCCTTATCAGCATATACACGAGATTCAGATGTCAACCGACTAGACATTTCACTAACCTCTGCACACATAAAAACCAACTGATAAGCTGAAAAAAAGAAGGATTAACTCTGTTACTAGAATAAAAAATGTACTGAGCCTTCTCCCACTATAAGTAGGGTCGGCTACATGGATTCTTGCTCAAATCCATGTTGAAAGATTTGACTATTTTTTACGTTGCCCATCGACTACCTAACGCAACCCCTGCAAGAGTGGGATTTGAACCTTGGTCTTTTGTGTGGTAGACACATTGTACTACCACTAGACCATTAAGTGGGTACAACTCTGTTACTAGAGTCTCACAAAAAATCATCATGAAAGAGAATCTGGCGTCATATATTGCTGCATTCACACTATATAAAGTATAAGCAGTAAATTCATTGATAATTGACATGGCTTCTAAAAAAATTTAATGCTGATATTGGTGTTGCGCTAAAAAGTTGAGATGGGATATGCTATTTGCCCGAAAGAATGAATCGTAGCCAGAGAATTTCCCAACAGCATGCAGATGAATACTTATAAAAAAACCAGTGCCCATTCAAACAGAAACACACTATTGAAAGTAATCAAAACTTATGTTGAAAATGTAACCAACCTGGCCAGATCTCTTATCGAGAGCTGGCTTCTATAAGTTTCCGTTTTAATATTATTATGGGGCGGACACCGATTAATGGTGTTTCCCCCTTTTTGAGTCAAATAAATAAAAAAATTGGCAGCATGGCCTTAATGTTGTCATCAGCGAGTTGGCAATATCGAAATTTCCCTTTACCGTTGGAATTTGCCCACATATGAAGAAAGTTGGCTAAGTACCAGAATTCACCCTATGTTTTTATTAAAGGAAAAACATGTGACATCGAGGAGACATCCACCCAAAGAATCTTCTATATATTTGCAAACTCAAAATTAGTTACAAGAACCAGAAATCCTGAAGGCTTTTGGTATGTTCGAAAACATTCTCCATATACATTCTTTCCCCTCGGAAAACAACTCCATTACATGCTAGCCACAACGACAAAAAGATAGCCGCTACTAGATCTTAGTAATATCATTTCCCACCCAGGTTCTCAATGGAATCCCAAAAGCATCCTAAGTAGAGGTATCCACCTCAGCAACATGTGCCATAGATCAGACCTCCCTATCTAGTGGCAAGTACAGAGGAGATGCTTTATATCCCTCTTCGTCATCGAACAACGCTAGCAAGAGCTCGCGGTGCCCAGAAAAACCTAGCCCGACACTCGCAAGTCATCAACCATTCCCATTTCAGGATCCAAACGAAAAAAACGAACCCTTAAGGGAACTTTCCAATGCTAGATGTGCCTGAATTGATCTGATGCAACCCTAGGATCAAAAATAGTCATGGAAAAAAATCCTTGTATGCCTTCTTCACTGTAAAGCGTCCATCTTCCAAGGTCCAATGGTCCACAACGTCAGTAAGGATACCTATCGTAGGCAGGGTCCCCAACAAACAAGAGGTCAGCAAATCGTTGATCATTCAAATCACAATGGAAGCAGGGCATCCAACCATATCCCTTTGGAGTCCCTCACCGTGCAATTCACAGCTAGTGCCATAACAAAAAGTCTACGAAACCTACACTAAGCATGCCCTGACAAGTCCAATGATCCATCCAAATTTGATTACCCAAGCCCTCCCCCACGACTGACGGTATGAGAGGGGTCACACCATCTCACACGCGTGCAGATGTGTCTTTAGAAGTTAGAGGGTGCGTTCACATCTACCAACTGAGCTATATGAACCAATGAGATGCCATAGATAGATCGAAACAATCTATAATAACCCAGAGTTACCCCTATATGTTGTGACCCACTTGGCCACGAGGGCACCATTCATTACTTCCAAACCCAGAATCTCGATTCTTCCAGCTCATCAAAGACATCCCCTGCGCCCATGGTTTAAAAAACGTTGCCTCAAGGTGCAAAGGCGTACGCCTCGAGGCGAGGCACACCAAAATCGCCCGAGACGCACGCCTCGGGTCCTTTGGGTGGGGCGTACACCTTGCCTTGACATGAGGCGTTCGAGGCGTAAGGCGTTAAAGGCGAGGTGGAGGCTTAAGCCTCAAGCATGAGGCTTTTTTTTCACCTTTTTGGTTATATGTTTTGCATATGATCCTAATTTCGATAAGCATTATATTATTTTTATGTTTGTATTTTTGTTTTCATGTTAAACCTTGCATATTCTATATAAAGAGAAGAGATCGCTTGAAACAAGTGAAGCTCCATTATCTTGTATACATCATGTTCAATTTATCATACATCTACACATACTAGTTCTATTGCACACATATTTGAGTTTGAAATGTAATAAATGTTTTATATTAGCTACAAGTTTGCAACTTGATGTTGTTATTTGGTTGTATAAGTTGTGAATCTTATAATAGTTATTGTATATGAAGAAGAAAGGTTGAAAATAAACACGTGAAGTAAAATAATTATTATTATTGTGAATAGCAAAATAAAAATAATATCGTTAGTAAAAAATTTCGCAGCAAGACCCTCGTCTTTTTGGGATATGATATGGCAGGGGGATGCATATGACGTTTCTCCAACAATGTCCAGCAAGACAAATGGTTGGTATTCATTCAGGGTATGTTAGTATTTTTTTACTTCGAACACTAAAAATTATGGTTTCTATTGTACTTTAATATTAAGTATAAACTTTAATTCAATACTCATATTAAATTATTGAAGTTGGGGTTGGAACTTGATATTCCATATATTAATGGCTTAGTATTGGTTTTTTTGAACTACAATGCCTTCATCGCTTATGTAATGTATCTTTTACTAGTGTTAAACTATTCTTAAATGTGTTTTTGGAAAAAAATTAATATTATCATGTACTTTTTTCAATGTATTTTGCTTTAATTTTAATTTTTTTCCAAAAAAATGAGGCTTATGCCTCGACCGCCTCGAGGCTTACGCCTTGCCTCAATTTCAGGAAAAACACCTCGGACCGCCCCGCGCTTTTTTAAACCTTGCCTGCGCCTCGCCATCAAAAGCCCAAAAAATCTCTGCATCAATGCCTATTAGCTCTCCTTCACTCCAATATGCAACAAAAACGTAGAGAGGAAAAAGATCGGGGTGACTGACAACACTGCCTTCAAATGAACCAAGTGGTCACCTCTTGAAAGATGGGTCCTACACAAACTAGCCAACTTCCTCTCCATCTTTTCAAGCACAGGTGATCGGTCTGACTGCTTGAATCTACCCCCTACAAAAGGCAAGCTAAGGTAGGGCAAAGGGAGGGCCCCATGTGAGAAGACCAGTCCCATATCTCCCAGTTTTATCATTAGACATTTCAAAAGGAACAAATGCGGACTTCACAAGATTGATCTAGAGCCCGGAGATCCTCCCAAACAGCTCTAGCACAATAAAGACCATTTGCAGATCATTTGTCCCCCTCCACAAAGAAAATGGTGCCATCATCATATTGAAGAATCAATAGATTCGGTAAGTACTGTCACCCACTGTAAATCCTAATAAAAGCAGCCTTCATACGCCTTGGTAACTAATCTTGTTAGAGCATCGACAACAATAACAAAGACCATCAGAGCTAATGGACAACCATGTTGAAGTTGAACCCCTCTCTACATCTAAAATAAACCACCCTCCTACTTGTCATTCACCAATAAAGCATATGACACGGTCGTAATACATCTTTTGATCTAGACAATCCACTCACCCAGAAATCCCTTATGGTGTAAGGTCGCCTAGATGAATCTCATTCAACACAATCGTAGGCCTTAGAAAAATCAGCCTCCCACTGAAGCCCTTGATCTTCCTATGTCTCCATCCACAACGATCTCAAAGTCCATCACACACCATCCATCATGTGTTGACCTAGAATGAAAGGCGTTTATGCATGATCAACAATGGAGCCAAGAAACCCCCGTAATCGGTTGACCAACACCTTTGCCATGATCAAATAAATGGAATTTGATAGAGAAATAGGGTGCAAATCTTCCACAATCTGAACCACGTCCTTCTTAGGCAAGAGGAAAAAAGCAAGCAGTTTACATGCTCGAAGCCACCATTTATCTATTGTAGCTCCTCAACCACCTCAAAGGCTCAAAATTATCTTGACCCACCAGATCCAAAAAAACATCTAAAGAACGACATCGAAACCAATGCATCCTATTGAATTATCGGTATTTAGCTCAAAAATTGCCTTATGAACCCCAAAGGAGAAAAGGGTGCAACAGTTCCTCCCTTGAAGCTCAGATAACTGTGGGATATCTCTGCCCTCCCATTTGGTTTTGCTACTAGTAATCATTCAACTAAGCGTAAAGTAATGAGTCCTTACTACCTCCCCAATGAAGCGATCCCCTTCCACATCAATACTATGAGTCATTAACACCTCATGTAGCATATAATGTTTCTACATCAGAAGATAAGCAGAAGATTTTTATAGACAAAATATGATTTACTTGATTGAAGACATTTTGCAGAAGAATTTTTAGACAAAATATGATTTACTTGATTGAAGACATCAACCAGTTCTAAACATTTCTCAAAGATGTTGAGGAACTTACAATTCCTGCTAATAAAGTGAGTCGTTTGAAAAAAATGGAATTATTCAAGATCAAAGCACGATACAGAGTTACATCAACGTACATGAGTGATACTGGAGTTGTTTCATGAATTATTACCATTATTATGGTACGATTACTAAAATGGCAGAGATCTCTTTTAATCACGATAGTCATAGTATTTAGTTTAAATATGTTTAGTTTGATACAAGGCCTCAAATGTCGGATTTCGGTTTCGTTTCGGTAACCCCGGAAAAGGAATTTCGGTGGAATTTCGGTGAAATGGCCGGAAATTCTGGAAATGACTTGAAATCTCAATTTTTTTATGAAATTAAGATTTCTGAAGTTGGTCAATCATTAAATGAGATAGAAATACACATTTTTATTATAATAATAAGTTGTTTTCATGATGAAGGCCTTAAATATCGGTTTCGATCACCATTTCGGAGACTGGCTGGAATTTCGGTGAAATGGCCGGAAATTCTGGAAATGACTTGAAATCTCAATTTTTTTATAAAATTAAGATTTCTGATGTTGGTCAAGCATTAATTGAGATAGAAATACAAGTTTTTACTATAATAATAAGATGTTTTCATGATCAAGGCCTGAAATATCGGTTTCGGTCACCATATCGGTGATTGACTGGAATCAAATTTTGGTACATATGATAATATTAATTTTGAGTTTTGACATTGAAATTTTCCTTCAAGCCCAGAAAGAAGTAAAGAAAAGCAATGATTTTCTATGCATAGATGCCTTTCAAATTGAAATATCATATATTCATATTATTATTATACAAGTCCACAACCACAAAATTACGTAACATGACACATGAAATTCCAATCACATAATGTGCATAGACAGATGCACTACCTTACTACTACTAGTAGTCTAGTACCACATTTATTTATCTGGGAGAGTAGGAATGACATTTAGTCATCCAAACCAAGAATTCCTAGGTGGATGTGGATCCATGTATCCTGTATGATCCCTTCCTCCATAACGTGACCTGATGGTGTCCCTATATTCCACGTAATCCTCCCATGTCATATAGGAGTGCATGGTTTTGTAGTCCATTAAATACTCCCTGTATTCATGCTCAGTCACGTGTGCAAGGAAGCCAATCCTAGGATACTTGTCACCCGAAGAGGCAGAAGCCGCAGAATCACGCGGAGGTCGACGCGAGGACGATGCAACGTGAGAACCTCGAGATGAAGAAGATGGAGCAGGAGCCGCAGGAGGAGAAGCCATCTGAAGGGGTTGAGATGGAGGTACTGCAGGGTAATAATCTGGAAATATACCATATCCTGATCCAGCGCCAATCTGGGATTGGGAAGAGGTATTGGTATATTGTTGTTGATTTCCCGGAAATACCCCATAAGTACCACTGCTATAGCCATATGGCTCATATCCAGGAGGGAAAACATCATATGCATCATTTTGCCCTTGAGATCCATATCCACTGAAGAGGCTTGAAGTTGTCCCGCCAGCAAATATTGAATCTCCAACATCCATACTCAATGATCCCACCGAAGATATGAGATCTTCCATAATGGTGTCATCTTGGACTTGTCCCCGAGGGTGCGGGTACGAGGGGTATGGACAGTAATCCATTTGCTCTGCAGATGACTCTCGATTAGGACTTGCAATATATTGACCATGTATGTTTGTACGGTAGCCTGTGTATTCTTGTACAGGTCCTGCAAAAAGTCCAGCATTTATTCCTTCGAATCCAGATCCAGTAGCACCTCCACCAGATGTCGCCCCTTCATCTTCTGCTGGAACAACACCTCCACTACCACCTGATTTGGATTTTGATTTAGACCTGGAGGAGGAGTCATCAGAATCACTTTTCAACCCTCCAGCTGGGTCTGGATGTCTCCCTGATCTAGCCATATAATCTTCGACATTTGCCTCCATTTGCGAGGCAATCTGTGTATTTACTCTCCCTCCTCTCTCGTCGAGTACGGGAGCGCCATTATCATCCATCCACTTCTGTAAGACGTCTTCCTCATCGTCATCGTCATCTTTAATCTTAAATATATATGCAAGGTCGATGGGATCTATGTACTCTTGCTTGTCGTGTCCTTCCCTTGCATGCTTCATTTTCAACCTGAGGTTGTAGTGGATATAGACAAGGTCATGTAGCTTTTGTACTCCTAAGGAATTTCGCCTTTTGGAGTGGATGAGGTTGAAGGTGCTCCAATTTCTCTCGCATCCTCCAACGGACGCAGTCTGCGACAATACCTTCACAGCAACTTGTCGCAAATTAGGTGCATCTAATCCATACAAGATCCACCATTCACCTACAAGCCAAGGTACAAATTATTTTAGTCATGCTATATAAGTAATATTACTGCTTGATACTTCAAGATCATACATTAATACACACCTGGAAGAGTATTATTACGACCGTTGATCGCGACCATTCTTCCAAAAGAACCCAAGGACTCCCTAAAGTATTTTATCTACAAGGTAGAAAATACCAGGTTCAATAATAAATTTAAGAAGAGAAGACATCAGATATTAGGAAGATATGATATTGTATACCTCATTCATGCAATGAGTTTGGACGTCTCTTGACTTCACTAATTTCTCCACTACAACTTGAAGGGCTGATAGGAGCTCAGGACGAGTGCCAAGGTTGTGCTTGTAGTAGTATTTTGGATTAAGATAGTACGCTGAAAACAGACAAAAAAAGTACTTAAGGGTGACTGAATAAAGCTAAAATATTAACTTAAAGAGCGTAATATACAAAATGCATACCAGCTTGGTGAAGAGGATGTGACAACATTTTCGACCAACGTTCGTCGATGATGCCCAACCACACCTTATAACCTTTTCCAACATTTTCTTTCACTTTCTCCTTCATCACCCGCATGGCTTCGTATATCACACCCATGGTTGGTTTCTTGTCACCATCCACTATTCTCAAGACTGACACAACCGGCTCCATAATTTTTATCGCTCTGGCAATGTCGTCCCAAAAATTGACGTTGTTGATCAAGGTTTCTGCCCTTCTTCCTTGATCGGTGCGAACCTCGGGAATCTCGAACCATTCCCCTGAACAACACATTTGCTTTAAACCAACCTTATGTTGTTGCATGCTTTGCAACGCTATAAAGTTGGTTGCAAATCTTGTAATTCCAGGCCTTACGATGTCGCCACCACACATCCTTCGCATCAATGCTAGGACTTTTGAATGGTTATAGATGAATGTCGTGATTGATCGTGCATTATCAACAACATTCATGAGGGTTTTCCTCTTTCCAAAATCTTTAAGGATCAGGTCTATGCAATGTGCAGCACAAGGTGTCCAGAAGATGCCATACCTGTTGGAAGACATGATCATCTCACAAGCCTTCTTGAAATTACTCCCATTGTCGGTCACAATTTGAACAATGTTCTCTTGACCGACCTCTTCTATGACATCTTTCAAGAGTTTCAGTATGTACTTGTGACTCTTGACATGCTCAGATGCATCTACAGACCTTACAAATACCGTTTTTCCATCACAATATACGAGAAAGTTGATGATTTGCTTTCTCGTATAGCTTGTCCAACCATCACACATGAGGGTCACGCCATACTCCGGCCACTTCTTCAATTCGGCAATATACTCCCCAATCTCCTCTTTCTCCATGGGAAGATACTTGTTCATTATCTCGTACGGAGTAGGAGCTGTCACGCCTCCTCCTGCTGCAGCAATCTCATCAATTGCGTGCTGCAAGAAGGGTCCCTTTGCCACATTTGCCGGAATACCCTCTCCAACAAACAACTTTGTAACAACCCTTCCTACCCACTCCCTCATATTACCGAACATGCCCTTTAATGTCTTTTGCTTTGGATCTTTGCTCGGAACATAGTGACCGGAACTGCTCCTTCTCAGAAATGCTTCCATGCCCTTTTGTTTCTTCTTTGGTGGCACCATAGCTGCACCACTTCCACTTCCACTGCCGCTTCTCGATCCAATATTTATCGGGAACCTTGAACTACCACCGACACATCCAAGGCCACCACGACCACCGAGTTCCCGCCTCTCATGCTCGCTCCTCATAGAGTCGCGTAATGCTGCCTTATATGCATTTCTCTCAGCCTCCGTTTGAATATCTTGTGGGTATTGGATATCATCATCATCGGAATCAGACAAGACATTGAACTCTCTATGGAACATGAATTCATTAAACTCCTCATCTCTTCGCCCCTTTTCTTTCTTCTTCTCACTCTTCCCTTCCAAGTGAGCCTTCACTTCAGCTCTGATCTCCTTTGGACATGTAGGGCATTTAGCCACATTCACGTAGCCGCCAACGAGATGTTGTTTCAGTCTTGTGATTCCTCCTCCTCCAATTATCTTCCCACAAAATTTGCACTGAGGTTTTGACTTGTTGCCGTCAGGAGCAGTAGCATATTTCCATCCAATCTCTCCACCAGTCATTTGAGAGTCGGAACAAGAGTCAGAAGCCATTATCTTCACCTCTTGAGCATTAACAAATTAACAATGTAATAGAAATTATTTACTATAATTAGTACTAAAATATTTATCAAAAAGGGAGTCATTGACCCATTGACTATAGTTGTCATTAAAGATATCCAAAGTGTCGATATAGATCGTATAATTTGATTCCTAATCGTATGTTCTGCTGAGCACATGCCACATATATAGAATGGTTGCTCACCTTGGCATGCATTCTCTGATAATAGTGGTGGCGTTCGTCGAAAAGAAAATGATGTATATTTTCAGCATCGAACATCAACTCATATTTAGAGCAGTGACAAATTGAGAATTCATCTTAGATAGCAACAAAATTATAAGGAAAGTACTTACAGACAGTTACAAACACAGCAAGACTTGTCGTCAAGGAGAGAGCAAGAGAGCAAGAAGGCTTGTGAGTTGTGAGAACTCTTTGTGTTGTGTGTGTGTGGTGAAATGGTGCAATGGATGCCACCATTTATAGGCCTCCAAAGAATCTTTATCAAGGGCCTACAACCAATATAATATGGATGAAATCCATATAATATAGCTAGCTCTTCTTTATAGGTGTCTAAAGAAAAATATGAAATGACTAAAGTTGGCTAGATTCTTTGAAATTTGGACTCACTAGGACACCTAGCTAGTATTTTAGAGTCTAAAATACTAGCTAGGTGTCCTAGTGAGTCCAAATTTCAAAGAATCTAGCCAACTTTAGTCATTTCATATTTTTCTTTAGTCATTTCAGCACTTTTTTTCCATTTTGGCCAAAAGTAGCCGACAAAGACCAAATTTCGGCCGAATTTCGAGGACTGCATGTGCAAATATTCCAACTTTCGGTCATTTCGGCCGAAAGGTGTCGACATGACCGAATTCCGGTCATATTTCGGCCGATATGTATCGATATCCTGGAAAAAGATATATCACTATGTATCGATATCGGTTTTCGACCGAAACCGAAATTCGACCGAATTTTGGTCGAATTTCGCCGACATTTAAGGCCATGGTTTGATATACTTAAAGATACTTGATTTAAGTTGGATCCTCGTACCGGTTATATAAATTTGAATAGGGGTCGCATTAAGTATCATTTGTTGCAACATGTCAAGTAGATCAAGTTTTTTATATTTCAGATAATGAAAAATCATGGATGTGTGCCATTTCAATAAAAACAATTTTACGTGGATGTTATGGAGATGGTTGCGTAGATTTGGTATAGCAGATTCACAACACTGCTAGTGCAGACCCCGGCGCAAGTCCTATATTCATATGTTCTAGAGATGGCGCGATCTAATGTTATGGAGATGGTGGTGTTTAAGAATACCATACAACAGCTTGAAGATAGCAGCACAAACTCCACTGCAAATCCCGACACAGCAACGATGTGATGAACCAATACAGATCCGAGCAGCAGCAGCAGCAACGTGATGGTCCCAGCAGCAAATCCCTAGCAACACAATTGCTAGAGAAAGAAAGGTGAAAGGGTTTTATGGTGGGGGCTAGGTTTCTGGGCAAGAGAGGCTTAAAGCTCCAGTCTAGGACCGTCACTCTAATACAATGCTGGAAAAATAACGGGATGGAATGAATTGAAGCGGTGGAGCTTCTTACGTAGAGTGAAATCCTAAAACACTAATCATCAAAAAGGGGAAACACAAAAAAGCCTGTAACAAGACTACTAATATAAAAAGCACAAAAATAAACAAACAACAATGTCTAAATATAGTGGAAGTCAACTGATGTCACTATCAAGATTATTGGGTATGTTAATGCTGGAGAATTTTGCTCTACACAATTACGGGATCTCTACACTTCTCGAGGAATAATCCATCATACTTCATGTGCCGATACATCACATCAAAACGGTGTTGCAGAACACAAGCATCGACATATACTTGGCATCATCGAGACACTTATTAGTCAGGCCAACGTCCCATCATCATATTAGGGATATACAATACCCGCGTCTTCATATCTTATTAATCGCATTCCTTCCTTAGCGATTAATGAGAAACTCCTCATTGAGATCTTATATCATGATCGTTGAATCTTTGACATGTTTCCTAAGGTGTCTGGGTATGTTGCCTTTGTGCAACATCTTGAGATCAAGAGGGTCGAGCTCATTCCACGAGAAATTAAGTGCATGTTTTCAGCTATGCTAGGAATCAAAAAGGGTGTTGCTATTTTAATTTCAGCAACCGTCAACATTATATCAGCACTGATATCACATTGTTATAAACTATCCCATCCTCCTCCACCGTAGAAGTCAAGCAACGATTACTTCTAGTAAGGAATTCCAAGGAACAATGCCCATGGTATCTTGTGTACCATTACCTTGAGACGTTACGGATTTTTCAGTTTCAAATGATAGCAAATTCAAGATTCAATATACAAGTCGTGCTCCTCCTCACTAATAACTAAATCTTCACATGAGACTGTCAATGATCATGAGATCTTTCAATCCGACATTGCTTATAGTAATGTAATTACATATAAGGAGGCAAGTGACCTAGATGACCTTGCTTTTCCGATTGCTATTCGAAAGAAGTCATGCAACTGCATCTTGATCCTCTCTCCAAAGCAATGACATTGGCTCATCTCTTTAGTAGCTAGAGACAATTTGCATAAGGCTTATCCTTTATACAAATACAAGTGTCACATGCCACACTCTTTCAACCTCAGTGGGAAGGGACTATGGAGGAGATAGTTGCTCCGATATCCAAGGTTACTTTTTTAATCCAAGGGTATTTAGACCTTAGTGGATCTACAAGAGGGATATAAAGTGGTTGATTTCAAATGGGCGTTCACATGAAGCACAATCTTGATGTAACGATCTTGAGACACAAGGCGTGACTAGTAGCCATAGGTTTCACCCATAGCTATGCCATACATTTATGTGATACCTTCTCTTATGTAACCGGACTTTTACTCTTCGGATCAATCTTTCAGGAGTTGTGCATAAAGATTGATCTTCACATTAACTAGATGTAACGAATATATTTTATAAAGATTTAGAGGAGGTTATCTATATGCAGATATTGTCCAGATTTGAGTTTCAGGAGAGTTGGTTATTAAAGAAGGCCATCTATGGCCTTAATCAGTCTCAGGGTATGGTCCAGAAGCTCTCGGATGTGCTAGAGAGCAAATTCTTTGCCAGGCTATCCTCGAGTCACTCATTATTTACCAAGAGGACATGTAGAGGTACTTTAACAATGTTGGTCTATGTAGATGACAGTCTTGAAAAGAGATGTGAGCAGAGTATCAGAGAAAGGAAGCATATACTTGAAGACCACTTATTGATCAAGGATATGATCCCATTGAAATATCTACTTGGGCTAAAGGTAACGAGTAGTCGCAGAGGATTGGTTTTGTCACACGGAAAATATGGTGTTTACACTGTACATGAGACTAGCATGTGATCCACCAGGTCGGACTCAAGTTCCTACAGATCCCTAGACTCATCAATATGAGGACAAGCATGCACCATGCAGATAAGGGGCAACAATGTTGCAAAATTTGATATTCGGTATTCGGTATTCAGTTGGAGGGGTCACTGAATAAAGAATAATCGGTATTCGATGACTATTAGGAATTATTCGATTATGTATTTTTTAATATGAAAATAATGTCTACTACATATATGATCTATCAATAAGAATTCAAAAAAAGTACTAATTAACAAGTTATATATATGGAGCTTTTTATGATATTGGGATAAATGGGAAACTTTACCATTTAAAAAATAAAAAATAATAAAAATCAGCATTAAGTGAATAGTCGACCGACTATTCCGTTTGTCTATCAAATAGTTGGATTGAATATTCAGTTGGACCAAATATTGGCCAAATATAGTCTATTCAATTGGTGATCCTCCAACACCACATATTCATACCAAATGGTCATTCTAATCGGCCGACTATTGCAACACCGAGGGGCAGTATCGTTGGTTGATAGGAAAGCTTCTTTATCTCACTTTCACTACACATGGCATCTCCCTTGAAGTAGGGAAATTTAGTTAGTTCATGAGCAAGCCTACATGGGCTTATTGGGACACAACATAGTGGTCTTGAGGTACATTAAGGTTGCTCCTTGGAAGGGGCTATTCTTCACAACCGGGACATCACTCGATATTACAACACATTATGATGCAGACTATGCAAGGTGCCTTTCAGAGAGGAAGTCAACCATTAATTTTTGCACTTACCTGGGAGCAACCTTGTCACAAGGAGGAGCAACAGACAAGAAGTGGTATTTTGCTAGACTGCGGAGAGCAAATACATGTTGATGGTCCAGGAAGCAGTAGAAATACAATGGATTCATGTTGTACTTACCGACCTTCATTGTCACCAAACACGGTGATGGAGTTAAGACGCGACAATATTGATGTTGTGCACATAACAAACAACCATATGTCTCATGAGAGAATCAAGGTTTTAAATCTCGATTTTGATTTCGTTTTGAAATGGTGAAAAAACGAAACAATTTCAAAATTCGTCGAAGTTTCGACAAAATTTCACCAATTTCGGCCAAAATCGGCCTAGATTTGTGAAGGAAGGGTCCATATCGAGATTTTGATTTCGATTTCGGTGGAGTGTCGAAACTGAAAAATTCGACGAAATTTTGCGAAATTTGAAACACTGAAGAGAACTGAACATGTAGAAGTTGATTGCTATTTGACCAAGGATCTCATCCAACAAGGACTTTGCGAACTTCCAATGTTCTCTCTACATGTCAGTCTGCATATATATTTACCAATACACTTTCCACAGTCACCTTTGAGTGATGTTGTCACAAGCTAAACATGATGGATACATTTTACCCATATATATATATAAGCTGGATGCTCCATGGGGCAATTCCCCCCCCCCCTTATTTTTTTTGAATTTTCCACCATGTATATTCATCTATATGTCCCTCCTATATGTCATTCGAATTTCGTCAGAAACAGAGACTCCTAGACCCTCCATCTAGAACAGGTCGATTACAGCAAATTTCAGACCGTTAAAATTACATGTTCTGGATGAAGGGCATAGGAGTCTCTGTTTCTGACGAAATTCGAATGACATATAGGAGGGACATATAGATGAATATACATGGTGGAAAATTCAAAAAAAATAAAAAAGGGGGGAAATTGCCCCCACGGAGCAGCCAGCTTAGCTGCTCTGCGGAGCAGCTTCCCTTTCCTATATGTGTATGTGTGTGTGTATGTTCTAGCACTAGGGAAGTGTTGAGAGTTTATAAGAGTTGTAACCCTCAGGGGTATTGTTGTATTTTCTATATATATATATATATATATATATATATATATGACCTAGCATTAGGGAAGTGTTGAGAGTTTATGAGAGTTGTAACCCTCAGGGGTATTGTTGTATTTTCTATTCAATATAAGAATCTTTCGTATTCCTTTCCATGATAAATGTTTCAAGTAAGATATATAATGAGCATTGAGCAAAAATCTGCCACATGCAGTACCTATTATATGCTGGCATTGGCAAAAGATGGGCATAAAGGGATATAAATCCAATCAAGGAGTGATAAACCACACTCCAACAAGCAATGAATGAGATTATAGGGTCCTGACCAGTACGAACCAATAAAAGAAGGGATCGTTTCTCATCATTTCTTTCCAGGTTACATGAAGGATATTCTCTACGTCCACCTAAATATTTTTACTAACAGCCCAAAAGAAGAAGAATAAATGTTCTGAGAAAAATATTCATCAGTAATATCATCAAGAAACTTTTTTTTGAGAACCAACGGGTGAGCCCCCAATTTGGGGTTCACCGCCTCTATATTCCATTAAAAAGTTTTAGAGTACATTACCGTCATAGCCAGAGATTGTGAAGAGCGTTACAATGGGACAAGATGTTCTCAACATAAAACCTCTGGTTGTTGAAGATTGCCTCGTTTCTCCCGGTCCAAATGGCCCATAAAGCAGCAAAAGGCTTGGAACAGTCGACATTGGAGTTGCCGCCCACCACTCTAATGGATCTCCAGAACTCCGCGTAATCCTCGCTTTGCACCCATGGAATCGCCATCTCGTTCCAAACCGCAGTCGATGAGGGGCAGGTGAAAAAAATATGTTCAGCATCCTCTTCCGCTGCTCCGCATCTGTCACATCGCGTATCAAGGGCTCCAAGAATGCGTCCCCTCCGCACCTTGTCACAAATACGATTCCTCCTCAGGCACCAAAGAAAGATCTTTACCCTCAATGGGATCCTTGCCGCCCAAATGATATCGACGTCCTGGCATAAATCCCCGTCCTGCTCTCCACCCTGACTGAGATCCATGTAAGCCCTTTTGACGGCGAAATTGTTACCTAGCCATAGGAAGTGATCCTTGATGTTACGGCAGTTCTCCGTGGACGGCAGTATCGATTGCATCATCATAAACTCCTCGAATCGCTGATCAGACAGGCCGGAGATAAAAGATGGGGCCCACAAACCGCCGTCAATATCCACCTCCGAAATCGCAACATCTTTGTCCACAGCCAAAGAGAAAAGACGTGGGAACCTGTCCTCCAAAGAACCCTCGCCGAGCCAATCGTCGCGCCAGAATCTGAAAGATTGTCCGTCCCCCACTTTGGGATACAAGCAATAAGCCAAATAAGGTAACACCTCCCGAATACCTGTCCAGAGCGGGGACTCGAAGGGCAGTCTCGTCGCGGCCAAAACTCCCCCCACACCGTATATTTTCCGCAGCAGAGTAATGACAAGAGGGCCCCCAGATTTGAACTATCCATTTGGCTATGAGGGCCTTGTTCATGCGGCAGATGTCTCTGACCCCCAGACCTCCCTCCCTACGCCCCCTCGTAATTTCTTCCCACTTGACAAGGTGAGGCCATGTCCCGACTGCTTCCCATCCGACCAAAAGAATTGCTTCATCAACGACTCAATTTTCCTTCTAACACCGGTCGGCATGATTCTGGTCGAGTAGAAGAAGACCGGAATGGCAGAGAGCACGTGTTTCAGAAGTACCAGTTTTCCTCCTCTAGATAACGTAATAGCTGTAATACGCGTTTTCTACACTATGCTTTTGAATGTTATCAAGTGTTATTTCAAGGAAATATTGAACTTATAGTGTTTACACTATACGTTTAACACAGTCAATAGATTCGCCTTGATGCAACGATTTCATTGAAACTTGTTTTGTAAAAATCAGAAACCATCTTGAATAATTATGACTTTAAAAGGTTCTTTGGATTTTGAAGCACATCCAACATACTACCACATCTAGTAATCAGAGAGTTTGGTAGTAGCTTATATGTAGTAGAAGCCACTACTAGTATAGGGCCCACAATGTTATAGATTTATGCTCATTAGACCATAATCACATCATTAAGACTAATTAAGCGTGATTAGTACTGATTACCCATCATTAATGATAACTAAGTATCATTAGCAAAAGTAGGACACATGGAGGGGAAATCAGGGGACACGTGTCATTATACATTCAGGACAAGTATCAATACCCAAGATTACCATGTGCCATCATTCTAAGACTAACACGTGTCATAGTGTAGCCTCATGCTTGGGCAACAAGTTCTCTCATGCATAGGAGACAAGTGGCATGGTACATGGACGGAAAGTGTTGCCATGTATCTTCATGCATGAGAAGGAGGTAACATGTGTCCTAGAGCCTCCCTTATATGTTGGCACATGTCACCCATGCAATGAGGTTGGAGGCCTATATATACCCATGAGCTCCCATTCTACTCACTTCATCACACACCTCTCTCACCACCTTAGAGCTACAAGGCCGTCGAGGTTGCTGGAGGAGCACGATAGGAGTCACGACGAAGCTCTGTCGGTGATCGAGAGCGCATTAGAAGCCGTAACGAAGTTCTGTCCGCCATCAAGCCGTAGTACTTGATCTAAGACGGATATAGGGGGTATTCACCAAAGAAGGCGATTCCGACTCAAGTTAGATAGCGATCAAGTGAGGGATTCTCAAGTGCTATTTTAAAGAAATAATCTTTAGCTTTTTATGCATGGTTTTGAATAGCAAGTATGCAATTGTGTTTTCTAAAGCGTTTACATATGAATTGCAAGTACCATATAGCTGATATGAAATCAGGTCTTTAGAACGTATTTCAGACGTCGTTTCAAGTGTTTTATCATGATAGCACGTTTTCAAGCATATAATTCTTTGTGGAACACAAAGTATAAGTTTCACTACTTAGATTTGAGCTTTATATTTAAGAAATATGTTTTTCACAGTTACTATGCAATATGAATCGGTTTTGAATAGTTCTAGTTGTCAAAATATGCATGCGTTGGCAGATTGTTTTATGTCCATGAATTAGCTGTTATAAGCATGAATTAGCAAGAGTACGGATTATTAATGGCATGAAAAGAATCAGAATCAGAAACTAAGCACCACATTAGCTATTTTATACAATTCGTGAACTAGCCATTAGATATGGTGATGTCATTAGATATGACCCTGAAACAGCCATTAGATATGGCAAACCATTAGATATGGTATCAAGAGGACTTTGGGTCCGCATTCTGTATACATATAGGCTTTGGGCTGTATGCAGGGTGTTTTTGGTCTTTGGGACCGCCTGCGCGTATGACTTAGCTTTGTTTCAACGTTCATGAGCGGTGATTAATGCAAACAGCTTGTTAGTGTTAATTATGTTTCAGTTTATCTGCTTTTGAAGTGATTTCAGTGCTCAATTGCAAAACTAGCATGTTGTTGTTATATGATTACTGTCATAAAGTCTCTTTCAAGCTATTTCAAAGTATTCAGCATAAATTTTGGTATGATGCTCATATTTCAGCTTTTAGCTATATGTAAAAGCTTGAGATCCTTTCACTGGGTCTAAGCTCATAAATGGGTTTAGACTCATCCCTTTATATTATAATTATGTTCAGATCAACAGAATCAAGACCAGAAGGAGAAAGGACTGCTTATACACTAGGAGGAGGTGGCTTTTGATTTTCGTTGTTTTTTTTTTGTACTGTATGTTGTTTTGTATGGAGATGTAATAAGGCACTTCTTTGTAATGTGAACTTTAAATAACAACGATGATATGTTTGATGAGATTGCCACATGTGTACTTAGAGGAAAAAGGAGCAGAAAGATCTCTGTCGTGGCACGTTTTGGTTAGCGGGACGGGTCGTAACAACTTGTAGCATCAGAGCAAAGGTTTTTAAGACCTTGAGCAAGAATTATAGTAAGAGTTGACCTATAAGTATTGGAAGATAATTTAGTTATCATAATTTGATTTGAACTTAGAAGAAAATTGATGTTATAGTCTTGAGGATGTCTAGAATCATTATTGGAGGATTTATGTTGATAGGAAACAATGGCAGCAGAGCAGCCACCTCTGACCACACAAGGCCTTAGTCATGAGAATGATAACAATAGCGTCTATGACACGCTGACCTTGATAGCTCAAACACTAGGAGGCATGGCTGCCCAGTCCGTTAAAAGACATGAATTTGAGCACCAGTTGCCATTTGAACATGTAAAGAAGTTGGGAGCATGACCATATATAGGAGACACTGATCCAAAGAAGGCAAGGGAATGGTTCAAACATATGGAAAAAATATTTGCATTAATGGACAGTGCAGATGAACAAAAGTTGAAGTATACCATATTTCTTCTGAAAGATAGCGCTGATGATTGGTGGACATCGGTGAAAATGAAATATCCAAACCCATCTCACATTACATAGGAGATCTTTGAGAAAGAGTTTAATGAAAAATATTACCCAAGGGTTTATCAGGAGGAGAAGCGTAGGGAATTCCTATTCCTTACTCAGGGGAGCAATTTGTTTGATGAATATGAGAAGAAATTCACCGAACTTTCAAAGTTTACTGCTTCTCTGGTTGCAACAGAGGAAGAAAAGTGCAGACGTCTAGAAGATGGTATGCATATTGATCTAAAGGAAATGGTTTCGGCCACGGGATGTACTGATTATGCAAAATTAGTGGAGGCTGCTCGTAGGGTTGAACGAGTGGTGATAGAAAGAAGGAAGTGCAATGATCACGTAAAAAAAATTTGCAGATAGACCCCAATGGAGAGGAACCATGAACAAAGAACCAAGAATAGCTGGGAATTCAAGGCAATATAATAGGTCAACCCTTAGAGTACAAGGGAATCAAACAAATAGATTTACAGTTGGGACTTCTGAAAACAGAACACTTTCTTTTCCACAATGTACAAACTGTGGAAAGTTTCATCCGGGCAAGGGGACCGCTGGGTGTTATCAATGTGGCGAGATAGACCACATATGTCAGAATTGTCTCGTACTTGTCCAAGGCCTTCGGGTTATGGGAAGACCAGCACAAAATAAAAATCGCGATATCCTTATACGTCGTCCTCCACCTGCAAGGGAGCAAAATAAAAACAATACACAGAAAAGATCAAACCAGAGAGAGGGAAAAGCTTTTGCTATGTCCTTGGAGGAGGCCATATCTGCGGATGATGTTGTATCAGGTACCACTATTATTTTTTGTAAAAGTGCACATACTCTTATTGATTCAGGTGCAAGTCATTCTTTTATTTCACAAAGATTCTCCATATATGCTGATAAAGTTACAAGTACTCTCAAGCATGCTTTAGCAATTTCTTTGCCTAAGGGAGAGCCAGAAATTATTAGGAATGTCCTCCGAAATTGTTTGGTTAAGATAGGAGAAAATTATATTGAAGTAGACCTGATTCCTATGGAGATAAGGGAATTTGATGCTATCATATGAATGGATTGCTTAAGTACATATCATGCTCTTCTAGACTGTCTTAAGAAGCATGTTACTTTTAGAAAACCGGGTGATGTCGAATTCACTTTCTATGGAGAAAGAAGGATATATCCTACTCATGTCATCTCATGTCTCTTAGCCCGGAAGTTGTTAAGGAAGGGATATTCCTCTTATGTTGCTTATGTGTTTAATACTAAGGCAGAAGAAATCAGTTTAGAAAATATTTCTGTGGTGAAGGAGTTTCCAGAAGTGTTTCCAAATGAACCCTACCAGGAGTTCCTCCTGATAGGGAAATTGAATTCACTATTGACCTCATTCCGAGTACCAATCCAATTGCCTTAGCTCCTTACAGAATGGCCCCGGCTGAACTTAAAGAACTCAAAACCCAATTACAGGAGTTGACAGATAAAGGATTTATACAATCCAATATGTCTCCTTGGGGTGCTCTTGTTCTATTTGTCAAGAAGAAAGATGGTTCCATGAGACTTTGTATAGATTACAGGAAACTA
The DNA here is from genome assembly GCA_037367405.1 of Ottelia alismoides. Taxonomy (NCBI): domain Eukaryota; kingdom Viridiplantae; phylum Streptophyta; class Magnoliopsida; order Alismatales; family Hydrocharitaceae; genus Ottelia; species Ottelia alismoides. The sequence goes on from JAZKJV010009163.1 coordinate 376,578, forward strand.
AACAGAGTGGCTGTCCGCAATAACTATCCTCTGCCCAGAATAGATGACTTATTTGACCAATTGCAAGGGGCCTCTATATTTTCCAAAATTGATTTGAGATATGACTATCATCAATTAAAGATTAGAGGAGAAGATGTCCCTAAAACTGCATTCCGAATCCTATATTGGCATTATGAATTCTTGGTGATGCCTTCAGCTTAACAAATGCTCGAGTTGCCTTTATGGACATGATGAATAGGGTTTTCCGTCCATATCTGGACAAGTTTGTGATCGTATTTATTGATGATATTCTAGTATATTCTAAAACAGAGGAAGAACTTAGAGAACACTTGCGAATTGTGCTGCAAACTTTGAAGGAACACCGATTATATGCAAGGTTTAATAAATGTGAGTTTTGGTTGAAGAAGGTTGCATTTCTAGGCCATGTCATATCTGGAGAGGGAATAGCAGTAGATCCATCAAAGATAGAAGCAGTTCTTAGATGGGAACGGCCGATAAATGCATCAGAAATCAGAAGTTTACTTGGATTAGCCGGCTATTATCGAAGATTTGTTGAAAACATCTCTAGAATTGTCGCACCATTGACAAGATCAACTAGGAAGGATGTAAAGTATAGTTGGGATGAAGAATGCGAGAAGAGTTTTAAGAAACTCAAGAGTCGCCTCACCTCAGCACCTATACTTAGCCTTCCTTAAGGACAAGGTAATTATGTAATCTATAGCGATGCCTCAAGACAAGGGCTAGGATGTGTCTTAATGCAGAATGATAAGGTGATTTCTTATGCTTCTAGACAGCTAAAACAACATGAGTTAAATTACCCAACTCATGACCTTGAGTTAGCTGCTATAGTATTTGCCTTAAAGATCTGAAGACACTACCTATATGGAGAAACTTGTCGAATCTTTACGGATCATAAGAGTTTGAAATATATTTTCTCTCAGAAAGAATTGAATTTAAGGCAAAGAAGATGGTTAGAGCTAATCAAAGATTATGATTGTTCCATAGAATATCACCCGGGGAAAGCCAATGTCATAGCTGATGCTCTCAGTCGAAAGTCTAAGGGTCAGCTATCTCACCTAAAAGCAGAATATTTACAGTTGAAAGAGTTACGTGCAAAGTTAACCATAAATAGCTCTGGAGCCTTATTAGCATCATTACAAGTGAGACCCATATTATATGATAAAATTAAGGAAACACAAGTTCATGATTCTGAAATCATTAGAATGATTGAGAAGATTAAGGGAGGAGATGAAGCTGGGTATACAATAGATGGTCAAGGGGTCTTATTCTTTAAAGGAAGATTATGTGTTCCGAGGAAATCTGATATAAAGACTGAGATTCTGGAAGAGGCACATAACTCCATGTATACTATGCACCCAGGAAGTACTAAGATGTATAGAACACTTAAGAGCTACTATTGGTGGTCTGGCATGAAAAGAGAAATTGCAGAGTATGTGTCTAGATGTCCTATATGCCAACAAACAAAATCGGAGCGTTTGAGACCTGCGGGGACTTTACAGCCACTTCCAATACCAGAATGGAAATGGGAACACATCACTATGGATTTTGTTACAGGATTTCCAAGGACCCGTCGAGGTCACGATGCAATTTGGGTCATAGTAGACAGATTAACTAAATCTGCACATTTCTTAGCCATTAACATGACATACAGTCTAGACCGCTTGGGAAAGATCTTTGTTAATGAGATAGTTAGCCGTCATGGGGCTCCTATGTCAATTGTATCAGATAGAGATCCACGATTCACTTCTAAGCTTTAGCCAAGCTTACATAAAGTTATGGGAACAAAGTTAGCATTTAGTACATCCTTTCATCCTCAAACAGATGGCCAATCAGAACGGACTATCCAGACTCTAGAAGACATGCTTAGAGCTTGTGCACTGAGCTTTAAAGAAAGCTGGGATGAACATATCTCACTTATAGAGTTTGCATACAATAACAGCTATCATGCTAGTATTGGGATGGCACCTATTGAAGCCTTATATGGAAGACCATGTAGAACACCTATCTGTTGGAGTGAGGTTGGAGAATGAAAATTGGTTCAACCTGAATTAATACAAAGCACAATAGAAAAAATTGAGGAAATAAAGAGATGCATGAAGGCAGCGCAAAGCAGACAGAAAAGTCATGCAGATAAGCGAAGGAGAGACTTAGAATTTCAAGTGGGAGACCATGTGTTTCTGAAAGTATCTCCATGGAAAGGCCTAATCAGATTCGGGAAGAAAGGAAAACTAAACCCAAGATACATTGGCCCTTACGAAATCATAGAGAGAATTGGAAGTGTGGCCTATCGTCTTCGACTTCCATCTGAACTACCAAGGATACATGATGTCTTTCATGTCTCCACACTTCGGAAGTTTATTCCAGATCCATCCCATATGATACAACCCCAAGATATTCAATTGAAGGAAGATCTATCATACGAGGAGGTTCCTGTAGAAATTCTACATTAAAAGTACAAGAGCTTCGTACAAAGAAGATTCCCTTAGTTAAATTTTATGGAGGAGTCACGCAATAGAAGAAGTCACATGGGTACAAGAGGAAGAAATGAGATCTCAATATCTCCACTTATTTTCAAGCTAGCAAAGGTACTTAAATTTCGAGGACGAAATTTATTGCAAGTAGGGGAGAAATTGTAATACGCGTTTTGTACACTATGCTTTTGAATGTTATCAAGTGTTATTTCAAGGAAATATTGAATTGATAGTGTTTACACTATACGTTTAACACAGCCAATAGATTCGCCTTGAAACGATTTCATTGAAACTTGTTTTATAAAAATCAGAGACCATCTTGAATAATTATGACTTAAAAAGGTTCTTTAGATTTTGAAGCACATCCAACATAGTACCACATCTAGTAATCTGAGAGTTTGGTAGTAGCTTATATGTAGTAAAAGCCACTACTAGCATAGGGGCCGCAATGTTATAGATTTATGCTCATTAGACCATAATCACATCAATAAGACTAATTAAGCGTGATTAGTACTGATTATCCATCATTAGTGATAACTAAGTATCATTAGCAAAAGTAGGACACATGGAGGGGAAATCAGGAGACACGTGTTATTATACATTCAGGACAAGTGTCAATACCCAAGATTACCAGGTGTCATCATTCTAAGACTAACACGTGTCATAGTGTAGCCTCATGCTTGGGCAACAAGTTCTCTCATGCATAGGAGACAAGTGGCATGGTACATGGATGGAAAGTGTTGCCATGTGTCTTCATGCATGAGAAGGAGTAACATGTGTCCTAGAGCCTCCCTTATATGTTGACACATGTCACCCATGCAATGGGGTTGGAGCCCTATATATACCCATGAGCTCCCATTCTACTCACTTCATCCCACACCCCTCTCACCACCTTAGAGCTACAAGGCCATCGAGGTTGCTGGAGGAGCACGATAGGAGTCACGGCGAAGCTCTGTCGGTGACCGAGAGCGCATTAGAAGCCGTAACGAAGTTCTGTCCGCCATCAAGCCGTAGTACTCGATCTAAGACGGATATAGGGGGTATTCACTAAAGAAGGCGATTCCGACTCAAGTTAGATAGAGATCAGGTGAGGGATTCTCAAGTGCTATTTTAAAGAAATAATCTTTAGCTTTTTATGCATGGTTTTGAATAGCAAGTATGCAATTGTGTTTTATAAAGCGTTTACATATGAATTGCAAGTACCATATAGTTGATATGAATCGGGTCTTTAGAACGTATTTCAGACGTCGTTTCAAGTGTTTTATCATGATAGCACGTTTGCAAGCATATAATTCTTTGTGCAACACAAAGCATAAGTTTCACTACTAAGATTTGAGCTTTATATATAAGAAATATGTTTTTCACAGTTACTATGCAATATAGATCGGTTTTGAATAGTTCTAGTTGTCAGAATATGCATGCGTTGGCAGATTGTTTTATGTCCATGAATTAGTTGTTATAAGCCCGAATTAGCAAGAGTACGGATTATTAGTGACAAGAAAAGAATCAGAATCAGAAAGTAAGCACCACAGTAGCTATTTTATACAATTCGTGAACTAGCCATTAGATATGGTGATGTCATTAGATATGACCATGAAACAACTATTAGATATGGCAAACCATTAAATATGGTGATGTCATTAGATATGACCCTGAAACAGCCATTAGATATGGCAAACCATTAGATATGGTATCAAGAGGACTTTGGGTCCGCATTCTGTATACATATAGGCTTTGGGCCGTATGCAGGGTGTTTTTGGTTTTTGGGACCGTCTGCGTGTATGACTTAACTTTGTTTCAGTGTTCATGAGTCGATAACTTAGCCACAGTGGTGATTAATGCAAACAGTTTGTTAGTGTTAATTATGTTTCAGTTTATCTGCTTTTGAAGTGATTTCAGTGTTCAATTGCAAAACTAGCATTTTGTTGTTATATGATTACTGTCATAAAGTCTCTTTCAAGCTATTTCAAAGTATTCAACATAAATTTTGGTATGATGCTCATATTTCAACTTTTAGCTATATGTAAAAAGCTTGAGATCCTTTCATTGGGTCTAAGCTCATAAATGGGTTTAGACTCACCCCTTTATATTATAATTATGTTCAGATCAACAGAATCAAGACCATAAGGAGAAAGGACTGCTTATACACTAGGAGGAGGTGGCTTTTGATTTTCGTTGTTTTTTTGTACTGTATGTTGTTTTGTATGGAGATGTAATAAGGCACTTCTTTGTAATGTGAACTTTAAATAACAACGATGATATGTTTGATGAGATTGCCACATGTGTACTTAGAGGAAAAAGAAGCAGAAAGATCTCTGTCGCATCACGTTCTGGTTAGCGGGATATGTCGTAACAATAGCCTTCCATCCTGATGAGACGATATTCGATCCGTTGCACCACATGATCCCAATCCTTATTCCTCAGTTTCCCAGTCGTTAGAGGCAACCCCAGGTAGGAGATGGGTAGGTCCCCTAATCCACATCCGCAGACAGCAACAAGCTCCACACGGTCCGCCTCCTCTATCCCAAAAGTTACGACGGAAGACTTCCACCTGTTAATCTCAAGACCCGAAATGTCGCCGAAGATCTCCACCAAGTGGGTTGTGTTCTTGTTCTGCTCGGTCGTACCTCCCAAAAATAATGTCGTGTCGTCAGCATAATGTAATAAGGGAATAGAGATTCCCTCAGCGAGGAAGTCCTCACACCAGTCCGCCTCAATCGCCTGCTTGAAAAGGACCCCCAAGGCGTCTGCCACAATGACAAATAACATAGGCGCCAGCGTTCATCCCCGTCTGACTCCCCTCTGCGGCTGGAAGAAGCCGCCCTCCGGTTTGTCGTTCACCATGATCGAGTAAGAAGTCGTAATGACGCACCTCTTCACCCAATCCACCCAAGCTCAGGGAATCCCCTCTTCATCAGATATTGCCAAAGAAATTTCCAATGCACACAGTCATAGGCCTTGGAGTAGTCGATCTTCCATAGCGCCACCTTGACCCGCTTCCTCTTCCATTCAAGACAGATCTCCGAGGCCATAACCAGTCCGTCAACCATCTGCCTCCCAGGAATGAAAGCAGACTGGCCCTGCAACACCACGGAGTCCATGATCCCCTTCATTCTATTCGCCAGAACCTTTGCAATGATAATGTATATCGCATTTGAAATGGCAATAGGCCGGTAGTCCTCCACTCACAAAGGGTTGTCCTTCTTTAGCAGCAGAAAAATCAGCGAACAGTTTATCTTCTCTAAGCCAAAGTTGCCGACTTTGAACTCATTTAGGACCCCCATGACATCGTCCTTGAGCAAATCCCAGAATTCACGATAGAACAGAACTGGAAATCCATCGGGCCCAGGGGAGCCTTCTGCATTCAGCGACCACACTGCCCGCTTTAGCTCATCCTCTGTAAACGGAAACGTCAGCCCCTCCGCCTGAGACACCGACAGAGATTCCACCCCGTTTCCCTGCCACCCCCACCCGCTTCCAGCCTTTCTTCTAGTAGCCCCAACAAAATGGTCCCGCAAAGCCCCCCAATAGCCGTCTCACCAGAAAATCGCACTCCTCCTACCTCAATCTCGTGGAGGAAGTTCCTTCTCCGCCGCCCAGAAGCCACGAGTGGAAGAACCAAGTGTTAATGTCCCCTTCCTTCAACCATTTTTGCCTGGATCTTTGCCTCCATTCGACCTCCTCCTTCTTGGCGTCAAGAAGAAGTTCCTCCAAATGGTTCTGTCGAGTCGCAAGTTCGGGTTCAGAAAGACCTCTCTCATCATCTAAGCCGTCGAGTCTTGCCATCTCATTCTGCGCCTCCTCTCGTTTAGCTCTCCGTCGGTCCCTCACCTCCTTCTCGAACGATGAGAGGAACACCTTCAATGATTTGAGCTTGTCCGCCATACGCGAGACCGCGGACTCATCGGAGGCCGCCCCTCTCCAGTGATCCGCCACCAACTCCCGAAATCCCGGCTCCAGCAGCCAGCTCTTCTCAAAACGAAAGAAACCCTCCCCCGCCCCTCCTCTCCTAACGATCACAAAATAGGCGTGTGATCCGAAAGAGCCCACAGAAGGGCCCAAGCCCTAGAGAGAGGAAATTGCTCAGCCAACCCCGGAGAAATCAAAAACCGATCCAGGCAGGACCTGGAGTTTTTGTTCCGCCAAGTGAAAGTGCAGCCAACCGCATCCACAATCGAAAGGCCCATCCGATGAATCATCCCGCGGAAAGCCACCGAGCCCGGATCCAACCCCCCACGGCCCTGGGGACGATCTTCCTGAAGGAGGGTGAGGTTGAGGTCTCCACCTATCAGCCACATGTCAGTCACCCCCGAGCTGCCCAAACGTTCAAGTTCTGCTGCAAGAGTGATCCCACCACCCCCAGAAAGGCCGTAAATGTTCGTAACCAGGCATTCCAGACCATCAGAGCGGCGTCGGAGGAGCGTTGAAAGACAGTAGTGGGACCTGGAGATGGTCTGAAGATCAAATAGGTCCTTCCAACCCGTCAGCAATCCTCCCGACGTGTCAAGTGCTTCATTCTCCGCCAGCTGGTACACCCCACCCCCATCCATGCCCCGTAACGCTACCGAGGAGGTGGCGTCGAGCTTCGTCTGCTGTACCAGAAATATGACTACTCCGTTGTCCCTTATATGATTGTAGACTCCCCTCCGCTTCTCCGGCCTGACCAGCCCCCTCACGTTCCACGACAAAACTTTTAAAGGCATAAAATCTGAGTTGACCTCCTTGGTGGGACCAGGTCAAGACGTTCTGCCACAGTCTTGTCTAAGATCCTGAAGCGGTTTTGGAATGCCACGCCAGCCCGCTGAGCCTCCGCCTGCGGAGATCCGTTCTCCAACCGAGCCGCTTCCTGTAGCAGTATCGCCCTCCACCTTCTTCTACCAAGGGAGGTCCTTCTTGAGTAACACGTCCCAAATCTGACGGTGTCCATGACCCGCACCAGCGGCCCATAGGTGTCCTCTTCTCCCCCTAAGAGTAATTGTTCTTCATGCAGGGAGGTGGCGGGGGTCGACACCATCCCGATCGTATCAGTCAAACGGCCAGCATATGCCACGGCCACTGGCGGGTCTCGCCAGGAAGACCCCTCAAGAGCTGCGGACTATCTGGGATGTAAGCCCCGGTAGCTATCCCCCTCTCTTCCTCCCGCGCTCCCCCCTCGCTCATGGGCATCAAAGGAGGACCATGCGTGACCAAGCCCTTCGCAGTTGAACTCGCAACGAGACCGAATGCCATGGCACTTGGCCCCGAAGCGCTAGCCGGATTCATAACACGCCCCTTCGGACCGCTTTGCTCCTCGGGTTGCACCTCCAGGTCCGTGATAGCAGCACACTCAGGGTCCGATTCTCCAGCCCGAACAGAATCCGTATAAGATGGGGTACCCGTATGTGTGGCGGGTGCTCCAAGAAGACCGATCGTTACAAAAGGGTCCACATGCAGAGGATAACTGGTATTGACTTCCCTAGCGGCCACTACTTCGGCTCCTTTGTTAAGTGTCGCCGCAAAGCCAGCCGTGGGGCCCTCCCTGGGCGATTCATATCGATCCTCCACCCAAAATTTTCCAAGAACGCTTCCTTTAGGGATGTCAATCGACGCATCCGGAAAGGTTCCGAAACGGATCATCTTCGGCATGTGAACAGATGTTTGTGTCGTCTCGTTACCCTCCGCGGCGCCTCGAAATCCCCGCACCGCTTCGAAGCCCTCAACGGCGTTTCAAATTCCCTGCGGCGCCCCTTCCGCTCCTGACAGTGGCTGCCCCATCGCCTGAGATCGGCAGAGGTCGACCGCCTCGTTGCCGGAGACGAGGCCAGCATGCGCGAACTGCACCAGGAATCTCCTTCCTCCAAAAAATAGCCACCTTGGCCCCAGCGACTCAGGAACAAGGTTCTCCACCTCTATCACGGGGTCCTGGGGCTCTCCGGGGAGATAGCCCATAGAGATGACACGGAGGTTGCCCAGCCAGGCCCCCAGTAGCCCGTAGAGATGACACGGAGGCTGCCCAGCCAGGCCCCCAGGAGCCGCTTCAGCCGATTCCGCCCACGTCATGCGAACGGGATACCCCTTACCGAGACCAGGGACGTGGGCTTAAGCAGAAGAGCACCATCGTCCAACCCCGCTTGTCGCCAAGTCAGTTTCGTCCAGCCCTCTTTAGACCACCATAAAATCTCCGCCGCTTCGAAGTCCCTCAGACCACGCGCCAAGACGCGCCACGGAGACAACCTTGCAATGTCCCCTTTAAATAATTCCGCCGTGAGTATCCCCACATCGGACGTTCCTCGAAATAGAGCTTCATATGTGCCACCGCCTTCGCCCACCAGCAATCCCGCGGGTCCATCTTGAGAACTGGAATGGACTGGCTTCTTTTCCTTCGACAGTTGCCGACTTGCTCTGGTCGCGTTGAGGGGGCAGTGCCGGCTCCTATGAGCAATCCCCGACAGCGAAAGCATCGTACATGCTCCCTGCATTGCCGGGACCAGTGATACAGAGATCCGCAACGAAAACATCCCCTTCCGAAAGGATTGGGAAGGGGACGGGGTTTGATAGGTTTCCTCTCACGGCGCAACGATCTCCTCCCACGAACCAATGCCCACCCCTCCCCCGCAAAGTCACCGCTCATCCTCCTCTAGTCATGCAGTCCCATATCATCAAGAAACTTGAAATGCAGTATAGATGCCAAATGCAAGTTGAGGGTTCATAATATTAAAAGCTGAAGATAACAGTTGACAATTGTGCATGAGAGATACTAAAATGACTTCGAAAGAGTAAGCCAATTCTACTTAGGCAGTGTTCGGAAGTTTCACTGCTGCATCATTTTTTAAAGGATGCTGCACTTTTAAGCATAGAAAGGCAATTCAATCTGTCTTCTGTGTATTAAACTGATTACTTCCATTGACAATTACCGATCACGTTCAAATGTCAAAATACCCTACTTCGAAGAGGAAAAAATACTTCAAACAAAGGGTCCAAGCGATGATGCTTTTTTGATGAAAAACTCTACAAAAGACTGAACTCTTTCAAGTTCCTCATTACAGAAGTCGTAAACTATGGTTTAAGAGTCAGGGAGTAATAGGTAAATGAATGAAAGAGTACTTACGATCTAACTTTTCGCCAACGCCAAGTACTTCTTGAACATTGCGGGTCATTATTTGGTGAACTTCAAAAAGTTCATCATTTAGCTTTGCAAGATTTCTTTGTGTCCGTGTATCCAAGTATAATTTCTTCGTCTTCTGTATATAAGTGTCTTCAAAAACCAAAAAAAAATCAAATGAAACATCAAAAGGACGCATCATGGTTTTGTTCGATGATCCAAACCAAGAGCTTTAAACATACCAAATTTGATGAAGGCATATGGCCTGGCAGCGGTCTCTATTTGGTTGCCGTTAACTCTCTCAAATTCATTTTTGAGATCTTCAAGGTATTGAAACGCAAGTTTCTTTGGATAAGAACGATCACACATTGTTAAATAACAAACACGCCCTTCGATTATATAGCTGGAAGTAAGAGAAAAGAACTGACTTAATGCATACAGAAAACATAATCAAATGAGCATATGATAAGATGACAGGTGCAATACAAGACCATCTTTAATACCCTCTAATATGGTCCAGTATACGCTGCAGATGGCAAAATGAACACTCACCACAAAAATTATTCGCCAATAACTTCCAATAATAACTTGGTCTGTTGGAGGAAATGAGATAATTGTTTATTCCAAGTAACTCTAGGCTCTCTTATATAGAGAAGGCCTATGGATAAATTACATAAGACGGAAGAAGGAAGTAAAAATAACTGAAAAGTACATAAAGACTAGAAATATCTCTCCACTCCCCCTCAAGATGGAGCATAGCATGCTCAGCTTGGAAGAACACTTCTGGAATGGCCCTCTGAGCAATGGTTTGGTAAAGATGTCTGCAGTCTGCTCTCCTGAACTGACATGGGAGGTAGAAATCAAACCTTTTTGAATCATATCTCTAGTGTAGTGGCAGTCTATCTCAATATGCTTTGTCCTTTCATGAAATGCAGGATTATTAGCAATGAATAGTGATGCTTGATTGTCACACTGTAACTACATGGGTAGAGGTACATCTATATGCAGATCTTCTAACACAGCTCGAACCCACATCATCTCTGTACTAGCTTGTGACATGGCTCTGTATTCAGAATCAGCACTAGATCTTGCCACAACTGTTTATTTCTTACTTTTTCAAGAAACTAAAGAACTGCCAACTGTTGGGAAACGTGAATGAGAGATATTCTATTCCATAGCCCTAGGCTCTCTTATATAGGAGAGTAGCCTACGGGTAAATTACATAAAGAAAATAACAAGAAAACAAAATAACAAAGAGATACAGTTACTCAATATGCGCCAACACTCCCCCTCAAGATGGAGCATAGATGTCAATCATGCTCAGCTTGGAAGCACACTTCTGAAATGGACCTCGTAACAATGCCTTGGTGAATATATCTGCAGTCTGGTTCTCTGAAGTAACATGAGATGTGGCAATGAATCCTTTCTGAATCATATCACGTATGAAGTCACAATCCACCTCAATATGCTTGGTCCGCTCATGGAATGCAGGGTTGTTTGCAATAAACAAGGCAGCCTGATTATCACACTCCAAGTTCATAGGAAGTGGTACATCTAAGCATAAATCTGTCAGCACCGCTTTCACCCACATCATCTCTGTAGTAGCCTGGGCCATAGCCCTGTATTCGGATTCAGCACTAGATCTAGCTACCACAGTTTGTTTCTTGCTCCTCCATGAGACTAGGGCATCTCCAACATAGACAGCATACCCTGAGGTGGACTTCCTATCCTTAGGACATCCTGCATAGTCTGCATCTGCGCATGCTGAGACAGAAATCCCTCTTCCTTTCTTGAATAGCAGACCTTTACCTGGAGAAGATTTGAGATATCTAAGTATCATATGTATTGCATCCATATGCACCTGGCGTGGCTGCTCCATGAACTGGCTCACACGGCTCATTGCAAATAATATATCTGGCCTAGTGATCGTGACATATAACAATTTGCCTACCAGTTCTCTATATCTTCTCCTGTCAACCTCCTCTGTGTCATCATCATACAGCTTCATGCTGGGGTCCATTGGTGTCGTAGCAGGTCGGCACCCTAGCATACCTGTCTCACTCAGTAGATCTGTAACATACTTCCTCTGTGACATGACTAATCCATACGGATTTCTGGCAAACTCCAGCCCCAGAAAATATCTAAGGACTCCCAGGTCCTTGGTGACAAACTCAGTCCCCAGCCTTTCCTTTGCCTGCTTAATGCCCTGGTCATTATCACCTGTAATCAAGATATCGTCAACATAGACCATGATTACAATAATACCTCTTGCCGTCTTCTGTACAAACAAGGAATGATCAGCATTGGAGCGTTTATATCCTTGTTTCTCAAAGAGGTCTGACAGCTTCTGGAACCATGCTCTGGGGCTCTGCTTAAGGCCATAGATGGCCTTATGTAATCTGCAAACCTTGGAACACTCCCCCTCAACAGCAAAACCTGGTGGCTGTTGCATATAGACTTCCTCCTGCAAGTCTCCATACAATGCATTCTTCACATCCAGTTGATAGAGTGGTCAGTCTCTAGTAACTGCAACTGATAACAGGATCCGCAGAGTGGAATGACGAGCCACAGGGGAGAACGTGTCAAGGTAATCTACCCCATATGTCTGTGTGAATCCCCGTGCAACTAGGCGTGCCTTGTACCTGTCAATGGAGCTATCTGCATTGTGTTTAATTGTAAACACCCATTTGCAACTCACCGGGCTGACATCTGGAGGTATAGTAACCAAACTCCATGTTCCTCTAGACTGAAGTGCCGCCATCTCTTCCTCCATTGCTAGCCGCCATCTAGAATCCTGCAAAGCCTCATAGTGGTTCTGTGGAATGTCTGTAGCTGAAAGTGCCAATGCAAACGTCCTGAAGTGTCCAGATAGCCTCTCAAAAGACACAGTTGCTGATACTGGATATTTGGCACAGCTTCTCTTCGGTTTGCGTAGAGCGATTGGAACATCCAGATCCTCTGTGTTATCACCATGCTCCTGTAATGCATCCTGCTGAGAAATGTCGTCAGATCCATCAACATTAATATTTTCATTACATACCATAGGCGAGCTAGTTGACTGGTCAGGACCATGAGCTGGATTCGGCCTGCGGGTGTAATGGAATGGTAACGGGGATACTGTTGATGGCGGTGGTGGTGGCGGTGGTGGTGGTGGTGGTGATGGTGGTGACGGTGGTGATGTTGGTGGTGCCATGAATACGGTATCAGGAGATATAGGTGGTGGCTGCATGTTCGCGGATTCTGAAAAATACATAATGGATTCAAAAAATGTAACATCTGCACTGATCATATACCGCCGACGCACAGGGTCAAAACACTTGTACCCCTTTTGAGTTCTGGAGTACCCCACAAAGACGCACTTGACAGCCCTAGGAGAGAGCTTGTCAGAACCAGGCGACAACTGGTGGACAAATGCGACTGACCCAAACACACGAGGGGTAAGAATGAACAGATCCTTGTCAGGATAAATAAGTGAAAAAGGAACCTGTTCATTCAAGACAGACGAAGGCATACGATTGATAAGATAACATGCAGTAAGGACGGCATCACCCCAATAGGAGTACGGAACATGACTTTGAATAAGAAGTGACCTTGTGACATCAAGTAGGTGACGGTGTTTTCTTTCTGCAACCCCATTTTGTTGAGACGTATGAGCGCAAGATGTTTGGTGTATAATTCCTTTAGAGGAGTAGTAGTTGGCTAGATTGTTGGTGCACAACTCTAAAGCATTGTCACTTCTCATAATTTTTACAGATGTGGAAAAAACATTCTGAATCTCATTTAAAAAGTGAATAATAATATTTCCTGCTTCAGACTTATTTTTCATTAGAAATACCCATGATGCTCTAGAAAAGTCATCCACAAATACAATATAAAACCTGTGCCCCTGATGATCGGGAACACGACTCGGACCCCAGACATCGACATGAAACAACTCAAACTTGGAGTTACTACTCCGACCTTGACTGCTGGGAAAAGACGACCTGTGATGTTTTCCCAACTGACACGCCTCACACTGGATAGGTGTGTGAGAGAGACTATAGGGTAGGACTAGACGCAACTTCTGAAGCGGTAAATGACCAAAACGCAGATGCCACAGGAGAGGAGATACTTGTTCAGCGGGAGAGGCTGTGATTCCGGCAAACGGTGTCTGGTTCAGACGATAAAGGCCTCCTTGCTCATAGCCATGACCAATCACGTTGCCAGTACGGATGTCCTGAAAAATCAACGAAGATGAATCAAAAATAGCTCGACAATGGAGATCTTTCGTAATATAACTAATCGACAACAGATTCATAGAAAAATGCGGTGCATGTAAGACATTCTTGAGCTGCATAGAAGACGTCAGTCTAATCTCCCCCTGACCCGTGATAGGAGAATGCGTGCCATTGGCAATAACTACTGTCCGTCCTGGAGGAATCTGAGTGTATCCTGTAAGTAGACTCTGGTCGCCACAAAGATGATGTGTAGCGCCCGAGTCCATGATCCATGGCAATGTATCAGATCTACTACTGTGGAGTGCAAGAGTACTACCTGAAGTACTGGTGGAGGCAGAAGCAGAAGCAGCAGCATCAGTATGACTCTCTGTAGTAGGTGCTGGACCAGATGGTGGGATAATACCCCTGAGGCGGGCAACCAGGTCATCAAAACGTTGATCCAGTGAAGCAGCAGACGGGGGCTCTATCTGCTCAGCGGCTCGTGCAGATGCAGGAAATCCATGCTTCGAGTAACATGTGTCTTCAGTATGTCCGACGCGGTGACAATATGAGCATGTTGGCCTAGTGCGGCCACCCCTTCCACGAGGGGTACGTCCACGGCTCTGATGATGAAATCCGCGACCTCTGTCGGCCGCCATAGCTGAGGGATTCTGATTCGCTGCTGATGAAGGTACTGTGATCCTGCTCAATCTGTGAAAAGCTTCCTCCATGGGAGGAATAGTCGAGTCCGCCAGAATCTGTGAACGTGCTGCCTCATACTCTGGGTCAAGTGCAGCGAGAAACACACCCACCATCGTCGCATTCCTGTATGTCTTCTGTTGTTCTGGTGTGGCAGTAAGAGGCATGAAGCTATAGAGCTTCTCGAACATCCCTCTCAATGATGTATAGAGAGAATGTAAAGGACGACCATTCTGCTTTATCGTGAAGATATCATGTTGTAGTTGCAGGATTTTCGTCTCGTTCTTCGCTTGAGAATACGTTGCTGCCAGGATATCCCACATGTCTTTGGCTGTAGGTTGATGTAGAATGTCATTGGCGATTTCAATGGCCAATGTACCAGATAGCCACACCTTGGCATAAGCATCATCAGCCTCCCATGAGGCATGAACTCCAGTCTTCTCTGCAGGCTCGGGCTCGGTAAGAATATGCTTCTTACCCGTAGACTTCATCATACTCATGAACTGCATTGCCCACAGTTCATAGTTCGTACCATCCATCTTGACAATGGGCGCTGGACCACGAAATGCACCCATAGATGGGATATCTGCCTTGCTTTCTGACATACTGGAGATGGAAGACTGGAGTGACCGAGAGACAACAATCTTTGTCTACAATGACATAGACGGGATTAGTTGCGTGTGTAGACGTCAAGCAACTAACCCCATGTATATCAAGATCTGTGCCCTAGAGTTTTAGGACTTGGGGCACGCAGGCACGTGCAGGAAGCACGTGCGCGCGCAACCAGATGCAGGTGCAGGCGCTACTGGATGATCACTGGTGCACGCTGTTTGCACAGCGCACAGGAGGGCGCGCAGTGGCTGGATGCGCACTAGGCGCTGGATCAGTGGCGCACGCTGTTTGCACAGCGCACAGGGAGGGCGCGCAGTGGCTGGATGCGCGCTAGGCGCAGGATGTGCGCTAGGCGCACAGTCGCTAGAGGCGCACTAGGCGCTGGACTTGCGCCGCACGTTGCGCGCTAGATGCGCTGCGCGCGAGAAGCGCTATGCGCAGAGGTGCCGCAGAGGCACTGAAGGGCGCCGCAGGCGAGCGGCGAAGATCGGCGATCGGATCGGAGAAGAGAGCGGCGCCGAGAAGGGAGAGAGAGAGAGAGAGAAGAGAGGCCGGCGGATGGGGCGGGTTAGGGTTAGGGTTTCGAGAACTCCGGTCTAGGACCGTCGCTCTGATACCATGTTGGGAAACGTGAATGAGAGATATTCTATTCCATAGCCCTAGGCTCTCTTATATAGGAGAGTAGCCTACGGGTAAATTACATAAAGAAAATAACAAGAAAACAAAATAACAAAGAGATACAGTTACTCAATATGCGCCAACACCAACAAATACTGCAAAACCCGAAGTAGACATCCGATCCTTAGGGCATCCTGCATAATCCGCATCAGCACATGCAGAAACTGAGATCTTTGTTTCTTTCATGAACAGTAGTCCTGCATCTAGAGACGACTTTAGGTATCTCAGTATCATGTATATGACATCCATGTGTACCTGTCTGGGTTGTTCCATGAATTGACTCACTCGACTCACTACAAAAGCGATATCAGGTCTGGTGATAGTAATATAGAGAAGTTTTCCCACTACCTCTCTATATCTCCTACTGTCAACCTCATATGTATCATCATCATATAACTTCATGCTGAGATCCATAGGAGTAGTTGAGGGTCGACAACCAATCATGCATGTCTCAACAAGCATGTCTGTAATATACTTCCTTTGGGTCATCACGAGACCATGCGCATTCCTAGCAAATTCCAACCCCAGAAAATATCGTAGTGATGGCCTAGAAATGCCTTTGCCATCTTTATTCCCTATATATCATATCCCGTAATGAGTATATCATCAACATAAACCATGATAATGACAGTACCTCTGGGAGTCTTATGAACAAATAAAGAATGATCTGCATTTGATCTTTTGAACCCTTGCTTCTAAATTAGGTCAGAAAGCTTCTGAAACCATGCCCGTGGGCTTTGTTTAAGCCCATATATGGCCTTGTGAAGTCTACACACCATATGACTCTCCCCCTCAGCAGCAAACCCCGGAGGCTGTTGCATGTAGACTTCCTCCTGCAGATCCCCATACAAAAATGCATTTTTAACGTCAAGCTGAAACAAGGGCCAATCACGTACCACAGCAACTGAAAGGACACGTGGAGTGGACAGACGCGCAACTGGAGAAAATGTGTCTATATAATCCGCGTCGTAGGTTTGACTAAACCCACGTACCACTAGCCTTGCTTTGTAACGATCGAGGCTGCCATCTGCATGAAATTTGACAATAAAGACCCATTTACAACTGACAACAAATGCTCCTAGAGGAGCAGAAACCAAGCTCCATGTTCCCCTTGACTTCAAGGCAGCCATTTCTTCTTCCATGGCAGAGCGCCAGCAGCTCCCCTTCAATGTGTCATGATAATTCCGTGGTATTTCCACAGTAGATAGTGCCATAGCGAATTGCTGAAAATCTCCAGTGAGGCGATGGAAAGAAACATGCGAAGCAAGTGGATAGAAAGCACATGTACGCTTTTGCTTCTGTAAGGCAATAGGTACATTCGAATCATCAGTAATCATACTCGGTATGCTATCCTCCTGCACATGCACATTATTAGACCCATCGTTAATAATGTTACCTGGACAATCATGAGATGTGGTGGATGATCGACTAGTACCGTGAGCAGGAACATGACGACGGGTATTGAATCGTGGTAAAGGTGGCACAGGTGGACGTGGAGGAGGTGGTGGTGGTGGTGGTGGTGGTGGTGATGGAACACAGAAACTGGTAGGGAAATGGATGAATGGAGGTGGCACATAAATCTCATCATCAGTAGTGGAGGAAGTCAACCTGTCACCTGCAGGGGAGAAATACATCACAGACTCAAAGAATGTGACATAGGCACTGACATAATATTTCCTGTTCAAAGGGTCATAGCATCGGTAACCCTTCTGCGTACGAGAGTACCCAACAAAAACACACTTGACAGCCCTAGGTGAGAGCTTGTCAACCCCTGGAGAGAGCTTATGTACAAAAGCAACCGAACCAAAGATACGAGAAGTAAGAGAGAATAAGTCCTTATCAGGAAAGACAAGTGATAGAGGAACTTTCTCACCTAAGACAGAGGATGGCATACGATTAACCAGATAACATGCCATAAGTACAGCATCACCCCAATAGGAAATAGGTGCACAACTCTGAATAAGAAGTGTCTGAGTGATATCAAGGAGATGGCGATGCATTCTTTCTGCAACGCCATTTTATTAAGATGTGTAAGCATGGGTTGTTTGATGGATAAAACCTCTAGACAAGAAAAATTGAGAAAGAGCACGAGTACAGAATTCCAAAGCATTATCCGTTCGAACAATTTTCACAGTAGACGAAAAAACATTCTGCACTTCATTTATAAGATTTTTGATAACATCCCCTGCTTCATATTTATTTTTCAACAAAAATACCCAAGACAAACGAGAAAAATCAACCACAACTAGATAAAACATGTGTCTCTGGTGATCAGGGACACGACTTGGACCCCAAATATCAACATGAAACAATTCAAAAGGGGAGTTACTGCTCTGAGACTGTGACTAGGGAAAGTAGATCTGTGATGCTTTCCCAACTGACACGCTTCACACTTGAAAGAAGAACCCGGTGGAATCTGCGGCAGGATATGACGCATCTTCTGAATAGAGAGATGACCAAATCTTAGATGCCATGTGAATGGAGAAACTGGACCACTTGACTGAGAGGAGACACCAGCATATGGAGTTCGGACCAACCGATAGAGACCATCCTGCTCATAGCCACAACCAACCACCTTGCCCATAAGAATGTCCTGAAAAACAAGAGACGATGGGTCAAAAATAGCTCAACAGTGCAAATCCTTCGTAATTTGACTGACAGATAATATATTCATCGAAAAATCTGGAGCATGCAAGACATTCCGGAGACGCACGAAGGGTATTAAACTGATCTCCCACTGTCAAACAATAGGTGAATGAGTCTCATCTGTTATGACTACAGATCGCCCCGGTGGAACCTCTCTGTAAGATGTAAGCTTATCTTTGTCTCGACAAAGATGATGTGTCGCGTCGGAGTTCATAATCCATTCTGAAACATCAGATCCATGACATGAAGTAAGGGCATAAGCACAACCTGAGGTGCTAGCGATGGCAGATGTATTAGCAAAGGCTGAAGCAGCTACATCCGAGGAGCCTCCAGGAGAATCTGTAGATGCAGGAGGCATGATATCTCTCGGTCTGGCAACAAAATCCTCAAATCGTTAGTCTGAAGTAGATGGTTGTGGAGATGTACTATGCTCGGCTACCCGTGCCGATGCAGGAAACCCATGCTTAGAATAGCATGTCTCCTCTGTATGTCTTGGGCGATGACAAAATGTGCAAGGCTGACGAATGCGGCCACCTCGAACACGAGGTCCACGGCCACGAAACGTAGAAGAGGCTCCTCTGCCTCTGGAAGCTGCCATCGCCGAAGGAGGCTGAGTGGTAGCAGAAGATTGGAATGGAACTCTGCTGAGCCGACGGTACACTTCCTCCACTGGAGGGATAGTAGCATCTGCAAGAATCTGTGAGTGAGCAGCATCATATTCAGTGTCAAGCGTCGCTAGTAAGACCCCCACCATGGTAGCATTCCGAAATATCTTATGTTGCTCGGGAGTTGCCATAAGGAGAATGATATTGTAGAGCTTCTCAAACATCCCTCTCAAGGATGTGTACAGAGAATGTAGAGGCCGACCATTTTGCTTCATCGTAAATATATCATGCTGGAGTTGAAGAATCGTGGTCTCATTTCGCGACTGCGAGTATGTCGCTGCAAGAATGTCCCACATTGCCTTAGCAGTGGGTTGATGGAGCACGTCATTAGCAATCTCCATCGATAGTGTGCCTGAAAGCCAAACCTTGACATACGAATCACCTGCCTCCCATGAGGCATAAACCCCAGTTTTCGCTGCCGTCTCATCTTCGGTAAGAATGTGCTTCTTCCCATTTGACTTCATGAAACTCATGAACTGCATAGCCCAGAGCTCGTAGTTCGTCCCATCCATCTTGACAATGGGCGTTGGACCTTTAAATGCGCCTATGGAGGACATGTCGATCTTATTTTCTAACATGGTTGCCGGAAACGAGGTTTTGCAGCTGCTGAGAAAGATCTATGGAGGACATGCGCATTTGGGGTTCGTCCGATTCGCCGGTTTTGCAGCTGCTGAGAAAGATCTATGGTCTTACTGGGGAGTTGGTGGCAGAGAGGAAGCGTCATGAGTCCTCCTTGTGGAGTGGGATCCGTGCCGTGCTTCCGGTGCTACGACCGCTTGTTAGGCCGATTTTGGGGGATGGGCTCCGTTTCCGCTTTTGGCTGGATGACTGGACGGGGGATGGGGCCACGGCCTCCCGCTTCCCTCGGTTGATGGCTTTGGCGGTTGATAGGGGAGCGCGGGTGGCGGAGGTCGTCGAAGCTGGGACGTGGGCGCCAAGGTTCCTTGTGGATCTCTCGGATCAGAGGTTGGAGGAGTTTTTGAGGATGTTGTCTGAGATTCCCCCTGTCGGGGAGCTGTCGGGGGACCCGGACCGTTTTGAGTGGGCTGGTGGTAGGTTCTCGGTGAAGGCGGCATATCGGAAGATTACTGCGGCTTTGGTGGAGCGTGATGAAGAGATGTGTGCTGACGTGAAGATGATTTGGGCTGCTAAGATTCCTACGCGGGTTAAGGTCTTCCTTTGGTGTATGAGGAGAGGCCGTATTTGTGACAAAGTGAGAAGAGGCAGACTGTTGGGTGGGACGAATCTAAAGTGTGACAGATGCGAGGATGAGTTGGAGGATGTGGACCACATCTTCTTTGGTTGCAGGTCTTCCGCAGAGGTTTGGGAGTCATTGGGGCTCACGTGGGTCCGGGCCTTTGATGCTGATCAGTTTTGGCGGTCGATTCGTCGGGCCGGCCATGGGTCTTCCGATGGTGTCTCCAAGTCTTTTGCCGCACTGTGGGCTATTTGGCTTGGTAGGAATGATACAATCTTCAAGGGGCAGTGGTTTTACTCTGAGAATGTTGTAGCACACTGTAATGTTTTGTACAATTTCTGGTTATCAAACTGATGTACACTATACTTTATTAATGAATGCTTTGGTGTGGTGACTCCCGCCTCGGGAGGTCTCCCCCGTGCCTTTACTCAAAAAATGGTTGCCGGAAATGAAGAACTAGA
Organism: Ottelia alismoides; assembly: GCA_037367405.1. Classification (NCBI taxonomy): domain Eukaryota; kingdom Viridiplantae; phylum Streptophyta; class Magnoliopsida; order Alismatales; family Hydrocharitaceae; genus Ottelia; species Ottelia alismoides. Next base: position 397,306 of record JAZKJV010009163.1, read on the forward strand.
GTTTGTAGACTTATGCACTCAAATCCATAGAGAGATGGCAGCAGCGGCGAGAATGTGGAGGGAGGAGGCGGTGGTGTCAGTGATGGGGTGTCGGCGGTGTAGGGGTGTCGGCGATGGAGAGGAGAAGACGAGGGGTCGACGGTGGCGCTCGCGGTGGAGAGAGAAGGGGAGGCCGGCGGCGCTAGCGGTGGAGAGAGGAGAAAGGGGGGGCGGCGGTGGTGGTTCGGCGGCGGGAGATGGAGGGGCGACTAGGGTTTGTGAGGGGCTGCTAGGGTCTGGGTGGTGGCTCTGATACCATGTTGAAGGAAATGAGATAATTGTTTATTCCAAGGAACCCTAGGCTCTCTTATATAGAAAAGGCCTATGGGTAAATTACATAAGACAGAAAAAGGAAATAAAAATAACTGAAAAATATATAAAGAGTAGAAATATCTCTACAAGATCTTGTGAGTGCACAAGAAACTATCAGGGGTTTTGGTCCAATACAATGTAGAAGAGTTAAAAATGATGTTATAAAGTAATGCCAACAAGAATAGATAGAACATACTGGAAGAAGTTCGGGCCTGTCTCGATGGACATTCTTGAAGCCTCATAATGCCCCTGGGATAGATTTTTAAAAATAAGCTTGGCCTGCTGTTTATAGACATCAGTGTCCTTCTGGTCCCGGCCATCATCCAGGCCTTCTGCTAATGGAAGACCATCAGTAACACGAGCTATCATAGTCAATCTCACCATCTTTCACAGACCCTGGATGGCAGAAGAACAAAGTATTCAGTCGAAAGTTAATGCACAGAAGGTTCAAAGAATATGAATCAGCTAAAAGAATAAAAAAGATGTGTTAATAATACATTCAAGAAATTGCATGCTTATAACCAAAGCCAGTGGAGTTTGCAATTGTGAATTCGGAGAGCTTAAGATATGGGGAGCAATCAATGTCTTCTTCCAGGATTTGACAAAATCCCAATGTGTGCATGGAACCAAACGAAGGTCTATCTACTTCTAGCACGTAGCAAGAGCTACTCTTCATGCCAATTGAAACATCTGTTACTAGTTCATCAAGAAAAGGTCGGCTCCTTTCCTTTATGGAGAGGAACGCCAAGAAAGAATGTAAATCCAAAATATTCCAATATTAGAAGCCCTAACAAATGGAGGACCTGTAGTAAATTACAATATAGGATTGTTACATCTCTACTCACGAAGCCTCAAACCTGTAAGCTTTACATATGAATCCAATTCCCGGTATGTGCATCGAACCAGAAGAAAGCCCATCTTGTTCTAGGTTTCTAGCACAGGGTCAGAGGCTAAGAATTATTCTACCAATCGAAGCATCTTCCCAACTAGTTCAACGAAAAAAGATCATATCCTTTCTTTTATGGGGGAGAAACACTGGATATATAGGTCAAACAGAAAATTTTCCATTATTGAGATATGCCCGATCCCAATGGAGGTTCTATAATAAATCATAATGCTGGGTTTCTATTATCATTCTCACAAGACCCGAAAATTCTAATCAAATTAACTTTACATAATAAACCAAATAGCCATTTCCCTCAATCGAGAAAAGACGAAACAATGAGACCAATCCTTTTCCCACTTTCCGGGATGGCTAAATCAAAAAAAAGAACAAAAAAATTGCCTTCCTTTCTCAAGTGACCAATTTAAAGATTCAGGGGTTTTGAAAGAGATTGATAAATTGAAAATATCCATACCTCTAAGGGTCACAACTCTCATATAGACATACTCTAGCACTCCACCTCAAGATGAAGAATATATATCTAACATACTCAGCTTGTGACAAACATTCAAAAAATGCTCTGGTGAGGCCCTCAGGGTGTGTTTGGTTTGTGGGTTATCCAGGGGTGGATAACCCGATTTTGTGTTTGTGTGTTTGGTTGGTGGGTTAAGGGTTGGGAGGGTTTGTGTGATGTGATTGTATTGGAATTTGAAAAAGTTGGTAGTTATTATGTTATGATTGTATTGAAATTTGAAAAAGTGGGTAGTTGTTGTGATGTGATTGTATTGAAGTTTGGAATAGTGAGCAGAAGTTGAGTATTTTATGATTTTTAGATGATATGATGGTATAATATATAATTTTTTTGATGGGAAGGGAGTGGGCCCCACTAGTGGGTTGAAAGTGGGGGTTTTGGGGGGTTACCCACCTAAAGTGGGGGGTAACCCCCCAACCGAACAGGGTCTCAGTAAACATATAGGTTTGGACTACAAAAGGAACACCGGAAGCTTGTAGAAATCTTTACTGGGTGAGAACCCTGGTGAATGGTAAATTCGTAATCAGCCTATACATGCTTAGTTCTCTCATGAAAAAGGAGTTGTTAACTATGTATGTAGTGGCGGTATTCTCACATCTCAATTACTTCCCTCTATCTATTGAAAGCAAAAAGTTAGTCTAACATAGCATGAATCTAATCTCTGCCCATTGCACTATGCTTGCTTTATGCAGTAACGCAGGATACCATCGCTTTTCTAATCTAGCTCCTCCATGGGACAAGATTGCCATCGCAGTATGTGCCATAGCCAATGGCAGACTTCTTATCTACAAAGCATATGCACAATATGCATCACGCTATGCTGCAATATCTGGTACATCCCTCCTGTGAAGAGTAACCCCTTTTCGGGCATGACCTTAATGTACCTCAAGACCATCATGGTTGTCTCCGAATGAGCTTGTATATGCCTACTCACAAACTAATGTAGTTCCCATGATGCAATGGAGATTTTAGGTTTAGTGATAATGAGCTTTCCCACCAACTAAGGATATCGCCCTTCAACCAAGAGATTCCCCTCATATTTATGAGCCTTAAGATCCATAGAAATCTCTGATGGTTTTTGGTCTATCATGGTGGTTTCCAACAACAGATCAATATGAACGACCTCGAGCTAAAGAAAGCACCTCGACGGGCCCGTTTCCTTGATCACAAAGTAATCTCCAAGCATTTGTGTCACTTCTCCGAATCTCCAGTCCTCATTGCTAGCCAGGGCAATTTCATCAACATAGAGTAACATAGTTATAGTGCATCTACCTATCCTAGTGGTAAATAGTGAACATCATGAGGACGATTTAATAAAGCCTTGTGCTCCAATACCTCTGAAAGCTTCCGGAGCCACGCTCTAAATTTCTGTGAGGCCATAAATGACCTTCAGTAAGCGCGCTTTCTGATGCTCCTCTAAAGCTCAAATCGAGGCCACTGCTGCATATAGATGGTCTCCTCAAGATCCCCCACCTAATGCAAATACCAGTGATTATGCATAGCAACAAGAAGAATCCAAGGAGTCCAAAATCAAACCACCTGGAGAAGGTATCAAACAAATTTACCCTCTAATTTTGGGTGAAGCCTCTGACGGCAAGTCATGCCTTGTCTCTTAAAATCATTCTATCTAGGTTATGTTTCACTATGGACATCTATTTAAAAGCAACCACCCTCCAACCCTTTGCCAGATCCACCAAGATCTGCATACCCCTGAATATCAAAGCAACCATCTCCTCTTCCATGAATCTCTTCCATTGAGGTTGAACGAGGACCTGAGTGTAAATCAAATAAGCCCTCTACAAACTATATGTAGCTATCACTGAGAAAGAATAAGGATAATGATTTGGAAAGAGTATGTAAAAAGCATCTTTGAAGCTTCTTCAGAAAAGAAATTGGAATAGCAAGGTCATCTAGTCTATTTGCCTCCTCAAACTGTCTCCAAAAACATATCAAACTGGAATAGTTCCAAGATAAGGAAACAACAAATATAAGTCACATCACAATAAATCCTTCTAATAACACACATCCAAATACCGAAACAAACAAACAGCTTATCTACCAGCTTACCCCTAGAAAAAAAGGATTACCTTTTGGCCAGCTTTCCCCTCCATTCAATGAAGCCTTATTATTGTCATCTTCCAGACAAATTCTTACTCCACTTGATATTGTGTTATTTAGTAAAAACCAATGTCCTCATTCCATGTTTGTCACATGCGCATTATGGAGCTAAACTGCATTTGTAAATCGAAAGGGGAGAAAACCCAACTAACAACTTTGGCTTTGAGGCAATGAATGGGAAGTAGCATTAGATTGCTATTCAACGTTCAATATTGGTATTGCCCTTACAAACCTTAATCCATTCATTAAATTAACCCTCAACTAAACAAGCCATCAATCATTTTATGATTGAGCAATTTTACCAAGGAGTGTATTTATCCCTAGCCTCGTTTACTCTTCCTCTATTTTTCCTCCCTATTATTTATGGAACAGGAAAAGGAGAAGGTATGGAGGAAGTGGGAGAAGGAATTCGAGTAAAAAAGGTAGAGGCATTAACTACATTTATTTATCCCAGGGTAGACAAAATGTTCAATGGCTCACAGACAACGAATAATAAACCACTCAGCCCTAGCCTATAGGACTGGCATTTGATTTTTCTTGATATATGACTAGACAGACAATTGCTCAAGATCATGACGAAAAGAGGTTTACCATTTTCTTCAATCTCCTCTGGTTGATTCTACTAATATCCATCGGTCCTCTACTACTTCAATCTTCTTCAGGCAGAGTGGTGTCCTTGCAAGGTCCGTAGTTTCCAAAGCTTCATCGAAGTCATTTTCTTGTGTCCAATCACCTGCATTCATCTACTTCAGATCTTTTTCATGTGGATGTTTAGGATCCAGTTCAGATTCCAAATCCTGTTGATCATCGCTACGACCTGGTCAATGTGGATGATTTTACCCACGTCTTAGAATTTTCTTCTGAAGAATAAGTCTAATGTTTGCTCAAAGATTATACAATTTATGATTAAAATAAAGATGAAGTTCGTTGCCACTGTTAAAATGACATAATCTGATAATGCTATTGATTTTGTTGTTCACAATTGTAGGGTTTCGATGTTTCTTTGGGACTTTTCCATTTTTCTGAAAGAAAAAAGGGCCTCCACCTTAAAGGTATGTGCCCAAAAACCTCACCATTTAGCACCTCAAAAATTACAAGCCTATGATAGGCAAAAGAAATACAAAGAGTTACACGTTTTAGCTCTCAACTAGCGCCCTAGCATGCGCCACCACATTCTCCACATATATACGGTCATGACGAAAGATCCCACCATTTCTGACAAGCCAAATTTCCCATATTAGTGCTACATAAGTAGATCGTCCCTTCCATGTACCACTCCATCTTTTCCCAATGGATTCCCAAAATTCCGACACATTGGCAAAATGATCCACTTGGATCCCAAACAGATTCTAGGCCTCCAAAGAGCACCTACACCTGAAGAAAAGATGAATTGCATCCTCTACTTCATCCTGGCATTGCGAGCAAGTTGGATCGACATTCGGAATGAACCGTGCAAATCTTTCCCGTATAAGAAGTTTGTCCCTTCGAAAAATCCACAAGAATACCTTAACGTGAGCCGAAACACTCCACTTCCAAATTCTCTTGAAGTATGTCTCGCATCCTCCAGGGTCAAAGATCGTAAGACCCTAAAGCTCTGTAAGCCTTCTCAACTGTGAAGGTACTATCACGCTAACACCAATAGTCTCGCCCATCAGTGGGACCAGGCACGCCCTCCAGTTCCTTAAGCAGTATCAACAATTCTCCCACTCTCTGATATGAGAGATGAGATCTAAAATGTGGAAAGAAAGATTGCCCATCGAAGACCTCATCCACTGAAGCATCCCGGTTGGTAGCCAACGCCATCAATCATGGGAATCGCACCCCCAAAGCCCCTCCCCCATGTTAGTCGTCAATCCAGAATTTGAATACATTTCCGTCCTAGAGGATCGGTCTCAGAAAAGGGTGAATCTCGCCCTCTCCAAAAAAAGATGGTGCTGGCTCAAGTTCCTTGACTCTTGGGAGAGAGTTACCGCACCCATATATCTTTTTTATAATCTTGCAAACTAGACTGTCACAATCACCCGAAATACAGGTAATCCATTTGTAAGCAGAGCATTACTCATCTCTTCCAGGCTACGCACCCCAAGACCCCCATCATTCTTTGATCAAGTGATCGCCTTCTAGTCCACCAGTGGGAATCCGTTTGTCCGCTTGAAAACCAACCAGAAAAACCTTCTCATGATGCCCTCAAGTTTCTTCCTCACTCCAACAGGAAGCAGTGTAGAAGACAGGAAGAAAATTGGGATCGCAGATGACACCGATTTCAGCAACACCAACCTACCACCTCTCGATAAGCAGACTGATTTCCAACCCGCCAGTCTTTGCCCAACTTCTGAATCACCAGAAGCTAGTCCGCCAACCTCATCTTCCATGTCACCAGAGGAACACCAAGGTAACGTAATGGTAATTGCCCCTGCGGGGAGCGCAACCAACCAGCGCAGGTTGTAATCTCCTCCTCCAAATCAAATAGTACAAATTTTGGCTTCTGTCGGTTAGTCTCCAGCCCTGAAATTGTCCCAAATAGGTCAAGGACAATCGAAACACCTCTGCAGCTCACCTGCCCCCCTCCCTCCACAAAAAAGATCGTATCATCCGCATATTGGAGGATAGGTATCGAGATCTCATCCTTGGAATAGCCGCTGCACAAACCCCCCGTGGATGCACGTTCAACCATAATTAATAGAGCGTCTGTAGCAAGAACGAAAAGAAGCAGAGCTAAAGGACGACCCTATCGAACTCCTCACTACGTCTACAAAAGCCCCCCCCCCCGTTCACAAGCATTGCACAAGATGCAATAGTGATACATCTCTTCGTCCAAGCAATCCATCCATTTGGGAATACGTGCATGTGAAATGATGCCCATATAAAGTGCCAATCCACGCAATCATAAGACTTGGAGAAATCTACTTTCCACAAAACTCCATTTATTTTCCACCTATGCCAGTCAACCACAATCTCTGAAGTCAGAAGACTCGGAACAATGTTGCCTGTGAGCTGTCGAACCGGCAAGAAAGCACTTTGAACCGATGAGACTATCTTATTCAGTATTAAATGGTTTGCCAATGTCTTTGCCAAAATCAAGCAGATCGCATTGGAAAGGGCACTGGGTCTGTACTCCTCCACTCGTGTAACATCTTTCTTGGGAAGCAAGAAAATGAATGATTGATTGATCCTATCAAACCCATAGTTACCTTCCACAAACTCCTCGACCACCTCGGTTAACTCCTCTAAAACGAGATCCCAAAATTCTCTATAGAAGAATGCCGAAAAACCATCCGGACCAAGGCAGCCATCCGGGTTGAGAGCAAACAATGCCTCACGAACCTCCAATAAGTCAAAAGGTCTCATCAGCACCTCTGCATCCGCATCTGAAACGACGCTCACCCCCGCTCCCAGCCATCTCGCGCTGTTGTGAGCTGCACGTCTACTTATGTCTTTCAAGTATGTCGTCACCGCCTTTGCAACCTCACGCTCACCCCCGTTCTTTCATCATATTAGGTATATGCAATACTCACAACTTCTTATCTCAACAATCATCTCAGATCATTGACAATTGACGGGAAACATCCCATTAGGGGTTTTCTATATTTTGGTGCTATATTGCATGTTCTTAAGTTTTTCCTAGTATTTATTTAGGCTACAATTTCTTGTAGTTATTAAGATTTTAAAGAAGTAATTTTTAAGGATTTTTATATATTTGTTCACATTTACTCTAACCCACTTAATGGTCTAATGGTAGTACAGTGTGTCTACCACACAAAAGACCAGGGTTCAAATCCACTGTTGCAGTGGTTGCGTTAGGTAGTCGACGGCCAGCGTAAAAAATAGTCGAATCTTTCAACATGGATTTGAGCAAGAATCCATGTAGCCGACCCTACTTATAGTGGGAGAAGGCTTAGTACATTGTTCACATTTACTCTAGTTAATATTCAGTTCTCTTAGACATTGTAATATACAAGCTTAGATATCAAGTTTGAAGTGTAATTTCTAAATTCTAAGATACGGACTTTATGTATCAGATCTTAATTTATTGTTAGGTTTATATGTAATCTGCTTAAGATGTGATATTTTTGTATTACATTTGAGTTTTTAATTTATCACTTACTACTAATTTAGCAAATAAAACAGAAATTAGTACTAATTACTATTAACTATTTAAATAACAATTACTAACTAGTGTCCATTAATCCATCACGAAACTCTTAGTCTTGATCGTCATTTGCTTTCTTATTAATTTATATGCATATATCCTTGATTTATAGTGTAATCATATACTTTAACGAAGAATGTACTCTAAAATCTATATTTTGTCATGAATGTGCTAAATACACATCTTTCATGCCTATAAAAGTGTATTCACAAGTTATTTATTATTCTGAGAACTAAGATGATACAAATTAACTAGAAAATCATTCTTTTTGAGTTATTTCCACTATTTTTCATCAATATCTGATGATATATGTCTGAAATAGTCCTTTCCAGACTCATACCGATATGATATTGTTGGAGTATGTGTCCATAGATGGGTAATTGGATCATTTCATGGTATAATTACCACATCCACAAGTTTAGTCACACATCGTCTATTAGTGGGGCTTGGTTTACCAGTAGGGCTACATAAGAAGTCCCACACCACACGTAACTTTTTTTCAACATTTATTTATTTATTTATAGGATTTGAACCCCGGTCCTTTAAAGTGGGAGCCACTGCTTCTACCACCAGACCATTAGAGACACGTAGCATTTAAGAGAGGAATAACAGAGAATCCGACCGTCGAGAGGCCTTCTCCTGTGGTTTCATCCCGCTCCTCACGAAGTAGGGTTCCAAGTCAAATCCCGGTGTTCTTCGTGTTCTTTATTTGTTATCTTTGATTACGCTTCCACGTTGTCATTTTCTACATGGTATTAGAATGGATTCAATTATGTGGTTTATTACTGAAGATTTATTTGATTTTGTTCTTCAGAGTTAGTGATATTTCGACGACAATCAAGATTTTTGTTCAAAGTTTCAAGTTTCTAAAACCCTAATTTTGTATGGTTTCTGAAGATAATGTTATTAGGAGAAAGAAGAGAATGCATTGTATGAGACCCTAGGGCTTTCTTATATAGGAGAAAAGCCCTGGGTTAATTACATGAGAGGTACATAAAGAAAATAGAAATGAGAAAACACAATAATGTGAGATACAAATATCTCAACACTCCCCCTCAAGCTAGAGCATATATATCTATCATGCTCACCTTGGAATAACACCTCTGAAATGGACCTTTAGCAAGAGCCTTGGTGAAAATATCAGTCGTATGATCTCCAGTAGCAATATGGGAGGTAGATATGAGACCTTTCTGGATCATGTCTCTAGTGTAAAGACAATCCACCTCTATATGCTTAGCCGTTCATGAAATGCAGGATTATTGGCAATAAATAGAGCCGCTTGATTGTCACATAAAAGCTGCATGGGAAGAGAAACCTCAACAACAAGATCAGTCAACACAGATCTAACACACATCATCTCCGCGCTTCCCTGTGCCATGGCCCTGTATTCAGATTCTACGTTAGATCTAGCAATCATTGTCTGCTTATTACTTTTTCATGATACAAGAGAACTTCCAATAAAAATAGCAAAGCTAGAAGTAGACTTCCTGTCTCTAGGGCAACTTGCATAATCTGCATCTGCATAAGTTGTCACCTCAAGAGATGTATCTCTGCTGAATATAAGACCAGAACCAAGTGAAGTCTTCAAATATCTCAAGATCATATAGATTGCATCCACATGAACCTTCCTGGGCTGCTCCATGAACTGGCTAACCTTGCTCACAGCAAAAGATATATCTGGTCTGCTGATAGTGGCATATAGGAGCTTCCCAACAAGCTCTCTGTATCTCCTCCTATCTACCTCCTCAGTGTCATCATCATATAATCTCATACTCAGATCCATAGGGGTAGTAGCAAGCTTGCACCTTGTCATACATGTCTCTAAAAGAAGATCCGTCAAAAACTTCCTCTGGGTCGTCACAAGACCACGATGGTTCTTGGCGAACTCTAATCCAAGGAAGTATCGAAGATTGTCAAGGTCCTTAGTCACAAATTGCTGACCTAGGAACTCCTTGGCAGCTTGAATGCCCTGCTCATCATCCCCTGTGACAATAATATCATCAACATGGACAAGAATAGCAACAGTACATCTATGTGTCCTCAACAAAAATTGAGTGGTCCGTAGTAGACCGCACAAACATCTGTTGCTCTATCAACTCTGATAGCTTCTAGTACCAAGCTCTCGGACTCTGCTTCAGGCGTAAATCACCTTATGGAGCCTACACACCTTCTGAGACTCCGCCAGGTGGCTGCTACATATATACCTCCTCTTGTAGATCACCATATAAAAATGCATTCTTCACATCAAGTTGGTAAAGAGGCCAGTCCCGTGAAACAGCAACTGATAGAAGAATGCGAAGTGTTGAGTGTCTGGTCACTGGAGAGAAGGTATCCTAATAGTCCACTCCATAAGTTTGGGTGAAACCACGTGCCACAAGCCTTGCCTTGTAGCGATCCACAATGCCATATGCATGTTACTTCACTATAAAGATCCATTTGCATCCCACAACAGAGGCACCTGGAGGAAAGTAACAATGCTCCAGGTACCACGCAACTGCAAAACAACCATCTCCTCCTCCATGGCAAGTCGCTACCTACTATCTTGTATGACCTCATGATATGTTCGTGGGATAGTAACAACATAGTGTCCCACAAAAAACCTCATGTACTCCTCTTAAAGATGGTCCAATGAAACATGCACAGCGAGAGGATAAGTGGCACACTGGCGACGTGGCTTCCTTAAGGCAATAGGTACATCCAGGTCATTAGCCTCTCTGTTCTTTGGTATCAACTCATTATGTGCATTATCCTGTGTAACATTCAAATCTCCAGTGCCATCAGTAGAAATAATGTGCGCATTACATACCTGAGGCATGTTGGATGATGGGGAAGGCGCATGAGCAGAGGGGCGAGAAGAAGACCCGTGAATGTAAAACCGTGGTAGGAACTGCGTCAGGATAGGTGGAGGTGGTGGAGGTGGAGATGAGTGAGACTCAACATGGGGTGCAGATGGTGGACATAACGGAGGTGGAGGAACAACAACATCCTCACCAGAAACAACATTAGACAATCTGTCACCTGTAAGAGAAAAGTACATAATAGACTCAAAAAAATGTGACATTGTCACATCAGCACTAACATAATATTTTCGTCCTACAGGATCAAAACATATATTTAGTTTCTGGGTACGAGAATAACAATAGAGACACATTTGACAGCTCTAGGTGAGAGCTTGTCACGGCCAGGAGTGAAATTGTGGACAAAAGTCATAGGCCCAAAAACTCTGGGAGTAAGGGAGAATAGGCCCTTTTCGGAAATGCAATCGATAAGGGAACCTTTTCTCCAAGAATAGTGGATAGCATGCGGTTCACCAAGTAGCAAGCGGTGAGAACAGCATCACCCCAAAAAGAATGAGGAGCTCGACTCAGAATCAAGAGGGTTCTCGTGATATCCAGAAGATGATGGTGGTTGCATTCAGCCACACCATTCTGCTGTGAAGTATAAGCACAAGAGGTCTGATGAACAATACCAAGAAATCGCAGAAATTCAGATAAATGTAAAGTGGAAAACTCCAAGGCGTTGTCAGTACGAATAAATTTCACATTAGCAGAAAAGATATTATTGAGCTCGATAAGAAAAGATTTAATGATAGCACCCACTTCAGACTTATGTTTCAACAAGAACACCCAAGATAATCTAGAGAAATCATCCACAGCAACCATATAAAAACGGTGTACATGATGATTGGGAACATGACTAGGACCCCAAATATCAAAATGAAAAACTCAAATGACTGACTGCTATGGCGACCCTGATGACTCGGAAATGAAGAAGGATGGTGCTTCCCAAGCTAACAGGCTTCACAGTCCAAGGTAGCACGAGTAGAGATCTGTGGTAGAACATGGCACATCTTCTGTCGAGGAAGGTGTCCAAAGCGAAGATGAAAGGAGAAACATATCCTGAATGAATAGTAGCAGCCCCAGCAGACGGTGGTAGGGCAAGCTTGTAAAGTCCTCTCTGCTCACGGCCACATCCAATCATCCTGCCCGTGAGTATGTCCTAAAACACAAGAGAAGATGGATCAAATATGGCACGACAATGTAAATCTTTTGTAATTTGACTAATAGACAAAAGATTCATCTGAAAGTCTGGAGCATAAAAAACATTCTGCAGATGCATAGAAGGAGCTAAATAATCTCCCCCTGACCAACAATGGGTAGACGGACCCCATTAGCAATCACCACGGATCTACCAGGCGGGATAGACCTATAAGAACTGAACTGTGCCCGATCGCCACACATATGATATGATGCTCCAGAATCCAGAATCCAGTCAGTCAAATATGAACCGCTACAACCGGTAAGCACATAAGCAATACCTGATGAGCTATACGAAGCTCTGGCAATAGCTGCTACATCTGAAGAACCTGCAGCTGAAGTGGTAGGAGTGCTCAGCATCTCTCGTAATCTAGAAAAAATATCATCAAAGAGTGCATCATGAGCAGGGGCAGAAGTAGGCTCGGTCTGCTCAACAACACGAGCAGATGCAGGATATCCATGCTTTTGATAGCATGTCTCCTCATAATGACCAGGACAGTGGCAATGAGAACATGGGCCACGTTGACGTCCTCCTCCTCAACTACGAGGTCCGCACCCGCGAAACTGTGAAGTCCCCCTCCTCTATCATGAGAGGATGCCATAGTAGAGGGAGTCTAGGTCGTAGTAATAAATGATGTAGTGATCCTACTCAATCTCTTGTAGACCTCCTCCATTGGAGGTATCATCTCTCCAGTCGGTAGTTAAGTACATGTTGCATCGTACTCAGTCAAGAGATGACAGAAAGACTCCTATCATATTGGCATTCCGATATGCATGCTGCTCAGTGCTGGTAGTAATAGGCATGAAGCTATACAGATGCTCAAACATGCCTCTAAGATGTAAGAAGTGGGTATGAAGTGGTCGACCATTCTGCTTGGTCGAAAAAATATCATACTGCAACTGAAGAATCTTGCTTCCATTCTTTGCATGCACGTATGTGTTAGCTAAGATGTCCCATATTGCCATTGTTGTGTGTTGATCGACAATATCGTTGGCAATCTCCGTGGTGAGTGTCCCAGAGAGCCAAATGCGAGCATAGGCATCGTCTTACTTCCAAGAAGCATTAGCCCCAGTCTTGTCCGCAGGCTCTGAATCCGCATGGACCACAACTCGTAGTTGATCCCATCTATCTTCACGATGGGAGCCGGGCCCTTGAAGACACCGGACGACGAGAAGACGTCACCCTTGTTCTCTGCCATTGTAATAAGAACGCCAAAACCCGAAACAAACTGAGTAGACTGATCTGAGTGAGTCTACACAATCATATGGAAGATTGGTTGTATTTGTAGACCCGCACAACCATCCTCACTACATTTTGTTGTGGTCTAGAGTCGGAAGACATGATTTATATGTGAAAAATCATGAAATCCGAACAAAATCAGACCTTAACAGCCTGCAGAAACAACCAAACTGCAGCAAGAACACGAAGATGAGGTCGAACCAGCGTTGGGAGTGGCCTGTCCGATCACGTCCACCACTGCGAGTCGGCGGGCTGCTGCTCGACAGCCCCTGGGCGGCAAGGGATAGCCCCGACAGGGGAAAACTCCGGGGGCAGCCCCTGGCCAGCGTTGGGCTGCATGCGGGGTACCTGCAGTGGCTGAGCGGAGGGGGCTGGGTACCTGCGGCGGCGACGGCGGGAGAGGGAAGGGGGTATCGACGGCGACAGCGGGGGAGGGGGCGTGTATGGTAAGGGTTGGTGGGATACGGGAACTCCGGTCTAGGACCGTTGCTCTGATACCATGTTAGGATAAAAGAAGAGAATGCATCAAATGAGACTCTAGGGCTCTCTTATATAGGAGAAAAGCCATGGGTTAATTACATGAGAGGTACATAAAGAAAATAGAAATGAGAAAACACAATAATGTGAGATACAAATATCTCAACAAATGGCATTGTCATCGCCATGTTCAAAAAGGTATCTAGGGTTTATGATAGGGGTGCACATGAATCGGATCAAATCTGATGCAGAAATGAAATCGGCGTCGACGATAAAATTGAAATAATTGATCGGTGGAATTTTGGGTGGAGAAAGAGAGAGGGGTTGAGAAGAAGAACTCGTCGAGAATACGAGAGGTTGAGGAAGAAGAACGCGGAGATCGTGGGAGGAGAGAGGAGAGACAGAGAGAGATAATGAGATAAACTCAAATTTTCATTGATACTTGATTGACTAATACATTGGACCCTCACCCCTTTATATAGGAGGGATGAGATTACAAAAATAGGAAAACAACTAATTATCCTAAATTAACTCTAACTAATTAACCGACTAACTACTTAATTTGAAATTCAAACTAAGACTAATTAAGATCACACGCGATCTCTTTATTTGAATAAAAATGCGACAACTTAAAAACGTAAAAAAATTAATCACTAAATTTATTTAATAATTCGGCCCTATACTTGGACCCTACGCTGCATCAACTCTCCTCCGCTTTTAAAAATTCGTCTCCCGACGAATTGCTTGATGTAGATGCGCGTTGGAGAAATCATCTTTGAAATTGTAGCTTGCAATTAGACTCTTTTCAACATTACGTTTGTAGTTCTTTCCAATTGGGGGGCATCTCTGCAATTTTCTTACCCCTTCATTACCACTTATATTGTTAGAGGAGCCTTTGAACCTTCCCTTTGAATAAAAACTTTTGCCTGGAGGGGGTTCTGCGTAATTTCTCCCACTTAAGTTCTCAAGGAATTTCCAATCCCACTGTCCGTGGGATTCAAATCCGTAACTCTCGGGACCCCAGTAAGGGATTGCCCGAGTCTCCTTCGCACATATCGCGGGCTGAGGCGGCGGCCTTTCGATGGCGGGCGGGGCTGGAGCAGCTCTGCGGGGAGGCGGAGGTTGCCAGGGGCTTCTCGATGGCGGGCGGGGCCGGCGCGGCGCTGAGGGGTACCGGCGACGCAGAGGGAGGGCGAGGGCAGGTGTGCGAGGCGGGGGGGAAGGCGATGCGGGGAAGGGTAGAGCGAGCGGGAGGAGGAGGGGGGTCCTGGGGGGAGGCGGCGTCGGATGGGGAAAGGGGGTGGCAGCGGCGTCGGGCTGACAGGGGGGTCGCTGGGCGGCGCTGAGGGAAGGTGGGGGTGGCGAGGGAGGGGCGGTGCGGCACGCGTGAGGAAGGAGGGGTGTTGGCGGCGAGGCCTGGCTGGGGAAGAGGGAGTGCCTAGCAGTACGCGAGAACGGAAGATGGGAATCCGCTTGTACGGTAACGTCAACCGCGAACTCGTCGAGGAGTTCAGATTTTCCATCTGCGAGATCTTCATCGAATATGGGCCCCGAATCTTCGTGTTCTTTACATTTTAATCCCGGGACAGCAACTTCGACTTCGAATCCAGATTCTTCGTTCGTACCTTTGTTTTTTGCTTCGAAATCGGATTGAACAGCGGTTGCACAGATCTGATTTTGGTCGTTGGCGGTTGAATCTTCGTCGATTAGCGCATCCAGCCATTCTTGGACCTTGAGGCTTGATTCAAGACGTCGCCTGAACTTATGTCGATGTGCATGTGTACGCGAATCAGGAGATAGGCAACTCAAATCGAATTGCATACGCCAATATGCGACAGGATCGTGGAATCGTGAGAACGACTCCATAACCGCTCTGATACCAAATGATGCAGAAATGAAATCGGCATCGACGATAAAATTGAAATAATTGATCGGTGGAATTTTGGGTGGAGAAAGAGAGAGGGGTTGAGAAGAAGAATTCGTCGGGAATATGAGAGGTTGAGGAACAAGAACGCGGAGATCGCGGGAGGAGAGAGGAGAGACAGAGAGAGATAATGAGATAAACTCAAATTTTCATTGATACTTAACTGACTAATACATTGGACCCTCACCCCTTTATATAGGAGGGATGAGATTACAAAAATAGGAAAATAACTAATTATCCTAAATTAACTCTAACTAATTAACCGACTAACTACTTAATTTGAAATTCAAACTAAGACTAATTGAGATCACACGCGATCTCTTTATTTAAATAAAAAATGCGACAACTTAAAAATGTAAATAAAATTAATCACTAAATTTATTTAATAATTCGGCCCTATACTTGGACCCTACGCTGCATCAAAATCCGTAATCAGATTCATTCCTATGTGATTGGGTTGGATTGATTTGGTTTTGTCATTCTGATGGATTAGATCAGATTAAGATT
This sequence comes from Ottelia alismoides, assembly GCA_037367405.1. Lineage (NCBI taxonomy): Eukaryota > Viridiplantae > Streptophyta > Magnoliopsida > Alismatales > Hydrocharitaceae > Ottelia > Ottelia alismoides. The sequence goes on from JAZKJV010009163.1 coordinate 413,525, forward strand.
TAGAAAATCTATTAAATTATAGACTGGATTGGATTGCTTCCAAATACGATCCAGTCCATTAATATTATATATGATAACTACCAATATTTACAACTTTTTTTCTTATTCTACTTTATGACTTCCAACCACACTTGTCTTAGTCAAGTGGCATTTTAAACATGTAACATGATGCTAGAAATAAAAAGGAATATAACTTTAAGATTAAAATATAAAAAAAACCCAACTACCCTAGTCTACTTCTCACAAGTCAACCTCATAAATTAACAATGCAAGCGCTTGGACCCTTGCATATCCCTCTCAAGCGAAGCTTACTTCATCTTAGATCAATTAATTGTGCTCCAATTCAACTCCCTAGGGCCACATTCATTGGTTTCATTCGTTGTTTGGAGATGCGGTATACAATCATTTTTTCCATCCCATTTTCTAGCCACAAAATGTAAAGCCTACACCAAATATTGATACCGTTCCCTTCTAAGTCAAGTTCTTCCCCAATTGTATGCTAGCTTTCAGTTACATTCTTTTCAATAGAAAATCAATAATATAATAATTTTCTATATTCCTTTTATAAAATTTTTATAATTATTGTAGTTGGATATTAATTGGGCTAAATCCATTATAGCAAATATTCTTTTTTAAGCTAATTCAACATCAAAAAATAATCTAAATGTTAAGTGCTACTAACATGAGGATAGACCATGACGGGAAGAACTGATAAGTATCAAAAATCATATCCAATCTGATCCAATCCATAAACCAGTAGATTAGATTGATTTGGATAGGAATATTTAATGGATTGGATTAGATCAAGAAAATTTATAATATGTTAAGCTTGGATTGGACATGGATTAAGGTAAAATCCAATCCTATCCATGTGCACCCTAGTTTCTGATCAAACCCAGGGATCTCATCATTGCATCATCTTCCAGGCCGCATTGCATGCGTACATGACGACCTCACGTTGTTGTACTGGTTTCGGTTCACAGAATCCTAGATGTTGCTCCATCAGGTTCAGTCGAACACCTCTAGGCAACCTTCCCAGACGCAAGTTGAAAAAACCTTCCCGAACGCAAGTCAAAAAAAATGATCCCACACTCCAAGCGGCGAACAAGAATTTAACACGGAACACCATCTCCGGGCACAGCACACTCCCAACGTGTGCACGATCTCCAAGAACCCCCAGACTTGTAGTCATCCTCAAGGCGACCCCTCGGTGACAAAGCCCTCGAACGATAGCCCCAACACGATGTTCTCCCCTATGGCGATGTGTTTCCAATCAGAATTAGGATAAAAAGAATAAAAGATGATGCGTGTGACTTTCATATTCACTATGTTTAGTAGAGGATATGAATGACATTTATTCAATCTAACAAATATGAATGCAAATACAAATATTGAAATCCAACATCCTACAAGTACAAATATAATATTCTAAATTTTGGCAAACACAAATATGGATACAAATGTACAAATTTTAGAAGATACAAATATAAATAATTATGTTTCTAAGGATTTAAATAAATATAACATATAATTATGGGAGAAAATCAAGAGGCATTGTTTTCCATGCTCTAAGTTATCTACAATTTTACCTCGTTTTATTGAAATACTAACCTTTTTATTCAGCATGATAATTTTATGCAGTCTGTCATGTTTCATATCTCTCCCTCGCCTCAATGTATATTAGTGATGATTATTTCCCTTTATTTATGCTCCATGAGACTATCAGTGTTAGGACTTAGAAAGCTTTTTAATAACTAGTGAGATTAATTTTAGTTGTGTTTTTAAATATAATATTACTTATGTTCATTTTTATTTTCACAACAAACAAAATAATTATCTTCTTTTAGATATCATTCCAATACCATTAGTTATTTTTTCTATATAATATGTTGTTACATATGTGAGTACTTTTATACATAGAAGGCCATATCGATATCGATATCGTATTGGTCCACCCAAAAAAATGATATATCGGGATATATCGATGATATATCGACGATATCAGTGGAAATGTCGAAAATGGCTCGAAATGATATTTTTTCAGAAATTAAGATCATCCAAGAAATTAAAACAACAAATAACATACAAATACACATTTATATCACACATATCGATCATTTATACCCCATTATCGCACACACTGGTCGTTTCGAATATATCGATGTTAATGTTGATTCTTGACTTATATATATTGGAAATGGAGTTCGTCCATGTTTTTACTTCTTCAAACACTAAATAACTTACAAATATAATCTTAGATCGCACATATCGATCATCTATGACCCTTATATCGCACATATCGGTCATATCGAACATATCATTGGTACTGTTCATTGTTGACCTATAGATATTGGAAATGGAGTTCGTCCAAGTTCTTAGACACTAAATAACTTACAAATATACTTTTAGATCGCACATATCGATCATTTATGACCCTTATATCGCATATATCGGTCATATGGAACATCTCATTGTTAATGTTAGTTGCTAACTTGTGAATATTAAAAATGTAGTCCATCTTAGTTCTTATAACACTAAATAACTTACAAATATACACTTATATCACACATATCGATCATCTATGACTCTTATATTGCACATATATGTCATATTGAGCATATCATTGTTAACATTGGTTGTTGACTTTTAGATATTGGAAATTGAATTCATCCAAGACTTATATTGCATCACATATTATGTATAAACAAAATGTCTAAGCTATTTTTGGAAACAAACAAATAAAGAGCATAATAGTAATTTTTAAAAAGATATATAATTCATCAATAATATTTTCGAAAGGGAAAGAAGAAGAAATAAAATCGATTGGACACCTCCAAGTTGAAGAACCAATGTATGCACCCCCTCCCCCCCGGTCGCATTATACCCTACTAGACGGGGGTCTCGTTGCCCGATCAACAAGCCTGAGTAGGGGCTAGGGGACCCAGGTTGACCCCCCTTGCAGAAGCAATGCCCCCGACCGAAACAAAATATATAAAACATGACGTGTTTTAATACTAGGAGTAGCAAAATAAGTAGTGAAATCAAGCTTACAAGGGTATTATTCATCAATATATAGATATCGATGAAATTTCGACTATATCGGTCGATATCTAGGATTTTTTGTATTGAATCCAGCCATTTTCGATCGATATGGGCCGATATGGCGATATATCACCGGTATATCGGTCATATATTGTTGATATCATGGTAAACAGATATACACCCTGATATCGATATCCCCTTCCTCTCGATACCGATATATCAGCGATATATTGTCGATATATCGCGATATGTCCTTCTATGCTTTTATAGTAGATCTATGCAACATATGCCATGCCTATATAGAATGAAGTAAAAGTATTAAAATAAAGTAACCATATTATGAATTGGAAGTTATTGTATTCATATTAAATAATACATTCATTTTTTGTACATATTTGATCATTTTTCTTAATAAAATGTAAATAGGTTCAGCTATTAGAGTATAATGAAAATTAATGCATATGTTGGAGTTTCAAGTAATGAATTTGCGGAGAAAATTATGCATCCCAAATCCAAAAAATAAAAAAAAGTTAGTAATTAGAGATAACATAAGTCAATTAGATATGTTCAATATTAATATATTAATCCATACTCGTTTGTCAAATATTCAATATTTGTTTCGAATTCGTATCTGTATTTTGAGGATATGATTTATTATTTTCCATATTCATGAGATATTCGCATTCGGATCATGATTCAGATTTTTAAAAGGATGAGGATACGATAACACCTATATTTCAATATGTATCCAACCATTTCAATTCTAATCAAGGTACATGTCACACATCTAGTTGGAAGAGGGTTCACACAGATCTATAATGTTGATTTTTCGACACTTTCTCATGCTCATCTATCGACTCACACATTTCTTCTAGCTATAATAGTGCACAATCAATGATCTTCACATCAGCTAGATGTCAGTTATATGCAGCAACCATATAGGCTCGACCTTTGAAGGTGCTAAAGAGCAAGTTCTTTGTCAGATTATTGTCAGAATTCTCGTTTAAAACCATGAGGCCAGGTGGAGGCATAATAGCTATGTTGGTCCATGTCAATGTATTCAAAAAGGAGATGATGAGTAGAGAATCAAAAAAGTGAAACATGTGTTGGTTGATTACTCGTCATTAAGGATATAGGACTGTTGAAATACTTCTTTAAGTTGGAGATAGCCCACAAACGCATCGGACCTGACATATCCGCAAAAGGCATGTATTGGTTCCAAATTAGCTCACATTCCTAATGGATCTCGATGCCAAGATATATGAAGAGATACACTGTTGAATAAGGGATAGTATAATTAATTAATTGGAAATCTTTTTAATTTTACAATTACCAAACCGGTCATCAACTTAGCAGCTAGGAAACTTAGTCAATTATATGCATGCTTAACAGGCCCACTAGGATGCCTCCATGATGATATTGAGGTATATCAAGGTACATTACTGAAAAGGGGGATATTCTTTATAGTATATCGTCAATGGATACAACAACATATTGTAATGCAGACTATGTAAAGTGCATTGCAAATAAGTAATCCACCACCAATTTTTGCGCATGCCTCGGGAGCAACCTTTTTACCTAAAGAAGCAAGAAACAAGCATTGGTTTCTCGCTCGAGTGCAAAGAAAGTATATGGCAATAATATAGGAAGCAGCAGAGATTTAACAAATATAGGCAATGCTGACTAATTTTCATACTCCATGTGATGAGACAATGTGACGGAGTTGAGATGCAACAAAACAACTACCATGCAAATAACAAACAACTTCATGTTCCATGACCGGAGTAAACATGTAGAGGTTAATTGTCGCTTCACTAGAAACCTCATCCAATATGTCATAGCAGACATGACCGGAGTATTACTTCTGCAAATTATATAGCAGACATGATCACTAAGGTACTTCTCGATGTTCCCTTTAAGCGATACCATAGCAACATGAGCATGTCAGATACATATGCTCCAACTTGAGGGGGAGTCGTAGAGTATAAACCATATATCATTAGATGTAATTACGTATTTTCCTTTTCTGGCAAGGTTCATAACGTCGATATGAGGTATCTCTTCGGTAAGGGTCTAAAGCGAGTAAAATCTCCCTGCTCGGGGCAAGGATGAGTCTAGGATCACTTCCCCTAAAGGAGATTTGTATCCGAGTACCTTTGTTGTATAGATGCTTTCTTATTAAAGAGAAAATTTGGTATTCTGCAGAATTTGACGCTTCTTGGTGTGTGCATACTCGACCACATATGCGATTTAGCCCGACCGACTATGCGCCCATACCACGGTATACACCGCATATAGTATATGAGGTTTTGTGGACTTACCACCTCCGTATATGTGACCGCATATGCAGATGCCTGAACTAACTTTCTAAACACTGCTTTCTATGGCATACACTATAACCCCACCTCTCTCTATATAAAGTGGATTAGGGCTCTTTTCTCAATACAAAATTTCATCCCATGACTTACTAAATTTAATATCCTATAGTTTGCACAATTGTACCTCTATTAGTTCTTATATAAAGACATTAAAAAATGACAAAGCCTTCTCCATTTTAAGTAGGGTCGGCTACATGGATTCTTGCTCAAATTCATGTTGAAAGATCCAACTATTTTTAAGTTGGTTGCCTAACCTCCACAAGGGGGATTCGCTCAAATACATGTATAAAGACATTGCAATACTTTATCTCAAGTCATTTGATATTTTCTTTCTCAAATAGCATCAAAAAGTTTCATCAGTCTCAGGGTAATTTCTTCTCTCAACATCATCCAAACATCCACAAAGGTCTAACTCCTTTCCTTGATTACATCCTATTAAAACCATCCTTCACTTCATTACTTCATAAGCATGGTTCTAGAAATTTCCAAAATTAAACAACTGACTGAAGTTAACTAGCCTAATTCACATTAAAAAGTTGCAAAATTTCTAACCCGCCTTATATCTTAATATCTTCACTTGTTGTCAACTTTTGTGCACTAAATTTTGATGTATCATACTGAAGTAAGATCATGTATTCTCACCTTACTACTTTGAATGTATCTATATATCTTCCCTTAGAATCAAGTTTCATATGCAAAAATGCTCCTGAACCTTTTTTTCCATCAGTATTCTCATAAGTTGATCCAAATACCATGCCTGGATATCTTATTTTCAGAGCAGGAAAAAAACAGAACTAGTTTCTTTTTCAAGGAAAAAATAGATAAGTAGATTGTTTCGATTATCCATTCTCCTACAAGAATCTTAAGAGCACCCGGTTGCAAGATACTAATATGAAATGGGGATACTGTCCATCTATCATTTGTTTGATAAATGAAAATCTGACAGAAGATCAGCACCGTCATTTTACGAGATATATAAAATCCCGCATGTCCCATCAATTATCCTTCTCTTACACCCAAGTAAGATTGCCAGATGATTCCCATTTATCACCATGCATAATATTTATCCCCTTATCCTTTCCCTGAAACCTAATGGACAAGGAGAACCATACATACATCAAAACAAGGAAAACTACCTATTTTTGCAAAAGCATACAAATCTAGTTCGGTCCAGAATCTAAAGCTTTATCTTTAACTTCAGTCAGGGACAACTTTCACTTCAATTTTTGCTCGGTAATAGCATCAATATTCATTTCTGTCACCAGGAAAGAAATTGCATTGCAGTTATATGGTTCTACTCCGAAGTCAAGCATAACCTTGTGTTGCGCAGCACAACAATGCGGCAGGAAAATAAAGCATGAACTTGTTTTAACCAGTAGTATTTCCGGGTCCCTCTAGGTTGTTTCTACTAAAAACATTCTCTACAGACCATGCTCTACTTTCCTTTTTTACTAAATATGCCAAATGAAGGCTACATGAGAAGAGTAATCATCTAAAATTCTTAAAAAAATACAAGTACAAAAGTAGGTTTGCATTAACCTGTCCAAACCCCCCAAAAAATACCCAAGAAAAGTACAACTCTTTTACACAATGAACAATATCCCTCGCCTATATCCCACAACATTCTCAAATAAAAACAGACCAGGAGGTCTATCACGTATACCATACTGTTGCCCATCTCAAATCTAATCCTACTTCTTAACATAATCAACAACTCTGTCCCAAGCATTCATTTAAATGAAGCATATGTTCGCCTCCTCCATCAATTCTGGAGGAGCTTAATAGCTGAGTATCAGAGGGGCCGTTGCTTAGGGCCTCCTCTCCGTAGCCACGGCGGGCGTCCTCTCGGGATGGGGCATAGGGTGATAAAAACTCTTACAGCCTTCTCAAATTTTCAATGAATTATTCCTACTACAAATTATTGATCTCAAGTATGATTTGTCAAGACAAAACCTCTTGTCCTAAGAAGAGCTACCGGAATCACGAGATTATCGATACACAGCCAAACAACTATTAAAGAAGAGCTACGATTCGTGGCCGATGTTCTAGTTTGACAAAATCACCACAGCCAAACAACTATTAAAAAGGCGCGTTTTTCTCATCCAACAACACGAATTCGAGGAATCGATTGCGACGATCCATATGAGGAGGTGTGTAAGAAACCCTACCTCGTAGGATCGATCGGGGGTCAACTGATCTGGTAATGGATCGATGAGGAGAGATCGGAAGGGGCGCCGAGATCACGGGACGGATCTGGAGATGGGAGCGGCGGATCGCGGTCTGGCGAGGCGGATCGGGGATGCACGTCGTGCGAGCGACGAAGGGCTTTTTCTCAGCATCCGATCGGGCATTCAGAGACGGAGAGGGGTGAGAAAAAAAAAGGTAAAACGTTAATTAGAGGGGAGATTAGTGCCAAAAGATAGGGATTGTCCTCTCCCGCGCTCCCGCTAATTCTGTATCCGTACGAGGATGACGGTCTTCTTTCTACGGTCTTCTCTTGTTTTACTCCTTAGTCTCGTCTAGTACTTGCTATCAGCTCGATAAGGGCTCGCCTAGCTCATTAAACTATTGAACTGAGCTCGAACCGGAATTTTGGACTCGATAGTCTAACGAGTCGAGTCCGAGCTGAATCCCGCTCAGCTCGATAACTCAACAAGGGCTCAACTCGATAACTCGATAAGGGGCTTTACTTTAGTCCCACATCAGGTAAAGCTGAACTCATAGGGAGCGATGTCTATATAAGCAGAGGGAGTGTCCGGTCTACATGTATACTAGCCTTATCTCGTCTCGAGCCTTATCGAGCCTGAGTTGGCTCGATAAGAGGTATGAGCTCACCGAACTCGAGCCAACTCGGCTGGGCTCGAACGATCATGAGCTCGAACCTGAGCCCAGCTGAGCTTATTGAGCCCAAGCCAAGGCCTGGCTCAGCTCGTTGGGCTCGATAGCCAACCTTAGTCGGGGCAAACATTGTCTTAATTTTTCTTACGAGGAGAAAGATTGTAACGTTACTTTGAAGGCATGATGTCAAAAATATTTGAAAAGCGTGCGCAGTGGAGAAAGTTAGAAAAAGAATTATGCTAATAACCGGGTTTGTTACCTATTCATATGTTCATAACTATCCAAAAAAAGATTTGGTTGCTTGTTTACATATTTACATTTTGCAAAGAAAAAAATAAATTATGTATATGTATATATCATTTATTAAATCTTGAAGATTTTGGTGTATATTTTTTAGATTAAATTACACTAAAGTCCCTGAACTTTACATCCAATTTCAATTTTATACTTGAAGTCTTACAAATCTGGAATCCAATCTTTAATATATGTCTCAATATGATTTTGGATTGTTGTGATTTAAGGTTAGAAAATTGAACAACTAAATTTCAATAGGTCATGATCACATTGAGACAAATGTTAAAGATTTGAGACCATGTTGTTACTTTTCAAATTTGACTTACAACATTGAAATCTGGTGTATATTTTGGAATTTCTTTGCAATTTATTATTTTGTTTATTTTTTGAACTTATTTATCACTATGTTAACGAATATATTATGAAGCTGAAGAAAATAAATCTTATATTTAGATTTTTAATATCGAAACATTTTGTTTGTTAAATAAGAACTTACACACAGAGCTGATATGAAATAACACATCATTTTCTTGAATTACCCCGATACAACATCATCATTATTTATAGTCACTGATATTAGTTCAGACTAAAGTAATTTTATACTTTATTATTTTGCATAAAATAAAATCAACAACTGATGCATGAAGAAATTTTTAATGTGGAAGATACCAAGAAGGTAAAAAGATCACGGGATTGCAACCTAAATCCAAGTTATATAATCAAAGTTGTAACATGTGAATGGCTTACATGAAGCCTATTCTATCTACAAATGACATAAGTCATCAAAAATAGAGATAATTTAAAGCAAAATTATCACCGCAATCACCGACAGATTAATGCCTAAAATCGTAGAAGTCCACAAAATTGAAGTTGTGGTTGCGCTTCAATGCCTTCAAATCGTAGAAGTCTACAAAATTGAATGTGTATGCACTTCAATCTCTAACCACGTGTCAAGATGAGACAAGTGTGCATCTTCTTCTCATTTTTCTCTCTTTCTCTGTTCGATTTCTCTATTAAGTTGGATGCCTTTGATAGGGGCAAAGGATTCATTATATAAGGATGGAGATAAGAGAATATGGAGCCTTCAAGTCCTAAATCTCATATGATTAGGATTAAAGAACTCACATTCCCAAAAAAGAATTCATATCCTCATCAAATGAGACCCCAATGCAAAGATGTACATTCATTGTTCTATCTAATGGTTGAGTTCCCACAATGAGAGAACTCCATCAACAAATAGTTCCCTCACGATGATGTGGGAATGGCTCCAAACATGCATGAAAACAATTATCAAATTTCCCAAGCGCCAAAGTCTTTGTCATCATATCAGCAACATCATCTTGGTGGATTTTATCAAGTGCAAGATGTTCTGATTCTAGCACATCATGTTTCCAATGATATATAACATCAAATTATTTTGACCTTGCATTAAAAATAAAGTATTTGCCAAGGTGAATCATACTCTAACTGTCACAATGCAGGATAAACTTGTTTTGAAAAAAATTAAGTTCCTACATGAACTTATTCATTCACAAGATTTCTTTATTGGCTCATATAGTGGTATTTGAATTCTTCCTTTATAGTAGATAATGTTACACACTTTATGCAATCTTGCATTGTCGTGAAATAGCGCTACCTGCATATGTCATCAAATAACCAGATATAGATCGGTTAATGAATATGTTATCCATCACTTTAATAGTTGAAAATACAGCTTTTGTCCCCAAGTAATTAAGTACATCTAGGCATTTATAGTGCATTATTATCATTCATGCATATGTAAATAAGATGTATATTTTATCATTCATAATTGCATTAATAAGGAGCCAAATTTTTTGTATATATTCACATGTATTTTTAGCCTAAAATCCTCTATTTTCATTTAATTTACACTAACCTCAAATCATGTAAAATCAACTCCATTGTATAAATATCACTAACATTAACAAAAAATACCAAAAAATCAAAACTTGTATATACCTTAAATAAAACCAAACCCTAATTTTAGATCAAAAAGGTTTTAAAGTCAAATATTTATCAGAAACAGTATCCTATGAACTCGTACTCACTTTCGAATTAATGTACATTCAATTATCTAGAAAACAAAATAAAATTCAAAAGAATCACAATCTATATGTGAAACTTAGGTTTTTGATCCACATTGTATATTATACATATTTACTAATTTTAACTTATCATTTATGTACATAATTAATTGTTTTTAATTTGCTTCCTTTTCATTTATTTTCTTTGATTTGGATTTTAGTAAAGCATGCAAAAATCAAAATCCAAAACAATTCAAAAATCAAAGAAACTGTAGTTTGTATAAATGATGTCTTTTGATCTTGATCCCCTCATAAAAATTGTAGGTCTCATCGAGACGAACAACTTTTATGAAGAACACTTTTTGATTTAAGGTCATTTACTGTTTTACTTTAATTTTTCTTTGATTTTGTATTTCAATTTTTGTGGAGGCGACGCGTAGCAGCTCCTGGAGCTACCACGCATCCTAACACCTTAATATCCCAGCTCTTTCTTTGTGAGCCATTGGATCGATGCCCCTTCATCTAATGACCCTCTCTTTTTTCATTCTTTTCTTCTCTTCTCGACATGTGTCACATTCTTGGGCGTTCAATCTCGGGCGATCGAACAACCAACTGAGAACTCTTCTCTTACTTATGTTCTTCTTAACGAAGATCCCAACGCCCACTGCCACCAATCGATGCCCGCGACCCACAAACACTTCCTCCAACTCAGTCCCTCGATGACCGAGCTCCATCTCCAACCACCTCCCCGAATTTTGCTCAAAACTCCAAGCCACAAGCCAAAAATTCTATCGTCCACCTACAGTTTCAAATCATCTGTTATTCTTGAGAGAAACCCACCTATAGCTTCAAGCTCCCAAGAATGCTTTGGCTAGTGACAGCTACGAAGTTGGCGACACAACGACAAACGAGGGTTCCTTCATCGAGATCCAAGGTATGATCTTGGACCTTGTAGCAGCAATACTCTGGTGTTGCTCACAGAGCTTTGAGGCCTTCTTTTCACTGGTCTTTAGAGGCGAGAATCGGAGGGCGTTCCACACTCCAAACCTTAGGCGAACAAAATATTCCAAGTAAACATCGCTAACCCTCTTTTCTCTTTGTTTTCTTCTTCTTCTTCAAGCTATTTTCTCTTCTACTGTCTTCGACCTTTCCAGTTGAACCTTGATGTAAACCAATGTTGATGTCAAAATAGTCAGTTTTTCTAGATTGGATCCTTACACAAGATAAAGTCCTATCATGCATATCCTTTTATGAGGTTAATGTATAGGACATGTGCTTGTATCTTCTCCAAAACTATCCACAATATCTCATGTGGGACAGAATCATAAGCCTTCTCCAAATCAATAAAAATCATATGGAGGATTTTCTTTCTAGATCTATAAATCTCCATTATTCTCCTCAACAAATGGATGGCTTCAATGGTTGAGCGAACTGGCATGAATCCGAATTGGTTTTATTTTACTTTGGAAACCTGCCTCAACCTTCTTTCGATCACACGTTCCCAAATTTTCATAGTGTGACTCATCAGCTTGATACCTCTGTAATTTGAACAATTTTGAATGTCCCCTTTGTTCTTATAAAGAGGCACCTCTATACTTCTCCTCCAATCTTCAAGTATTTTCTTTCTTCACCAAATAACATTGAATAAATTTGTAAGCCAGTTCAAACTACGCTCACCTAAAACTCTCCATACTTCTATAGAATGTCATCCGGTCCTACACCTTTTCCAAATCTCATAACCTTCAAAGCATCCTCTACTTCATTTCTTTTTATTCGTATATAACTTGCATGATTCAAGTAACTTTCACTACTAGCTAGATCATCAAAACTGGTCTCTCTATTTCCTTTCCCAATGAAAATCTTATGGAAATACTGCTTCCATCTAGTCTCCATATCCTTCTAGGCAACAAGCACGTGACCTTCCTCATCCTTAATGCATCTCACTTGAGAAAGATTTTTGGTCTTTCTTTCTCTTGCTTTGGCCAACCTGAATATATCCTTCTGTCCCTTCTTAGAGTCGAGATTTTTGTATAAAACTTCATAAGTTTTTGACTTAGCTTCACTTACAGTCTTCTTTGCATCCTTCTTTGCTATTTTGTAGTTTTGATGGTTTCCTCATTCTATCCTTAGACATAGCATCAAAGCATGCTCTTTTAATTTTGAGCTTCTTTTACACCCCTCCAATCCATCACCATGCTTTCTTTTGGCCTCGAGCTCCTCCCTTTGACTCGCCTAACATCTCTTTAGCTACCCTTTGGATAGAAGATGCTACAGCCTCCCACATCTCGTTTACACTTTCACTACAATCCCAAGGTAAGTCTCCTAAAACCTTCTCCCTAAAACTCGATTGCTTCAGTTGAAGATTCCACCGTCTAGTTCTAGTAATCTTGAAAACCCTCATTTTCTTTACAAGGCCCTTTATTTGCTCATCCGTAACTAACAAGCGTTGTTGGTTGCCAAACTCTCTCATGGATTACTTGTAGTCTTTACAACAAAACCGATCTCTTCTGATGCACGTAAACTAATCTATTTGTGTTCTAGTCGGGCCACTCTTATAAGTAATTAAATGTCCCTCCCTCTTCTTGAAGAGAGTATTTGTTATGAAAAGATCATAAGTCGTTATAAAATCTAGAATGAATTTTCCCTCTTCAAATTTATCTCCGAAACCATGACCTCCATGAACATCAGCATACCTAAAGCATCCTTTCCCACATGTTCATCAAGATCTCCACCCAGACAAATTATCTCTCTTTGCGGGATTCCTTGCAAAATCTTATCCAGATACTCCCAAAAATCTTATTTAATCCTTTCATCTAAACTAATTTGCAATGCATAAATTGAGATGATATTCACGATTTCTTCTTCAAGCACCAATTTTAGCAAAATAATCTGATCATGAATCTTTGCACTTCAACAACACAATCCTCCAAATCCTTATGAACAACCACTCCAACACCGTTTCTACCCTTATCTTTACCTGAATACCAAAGTCTAAAGCATTTCTTATCGATCTCCTTTGCTTTCTCTCCAACCCATTTTGTCTCTTGGAGATATAGTATATGAATATTCCTTCTTTCCATCGCATCTACTATCTCCATCAATTTTCCAATCAAAATGCCAATATTCCAACTACCCATCAGCAACTTCCTTCGCTACCTCTTTTGGACTAACTTCTTTACTCGCATGCGTCCATCATGCGAGAACCCTTGCAAATTTTGGGTTGCATCCGGATGGAGATACCATGGAACTAGCTTATTTACTCGCATGTGTTCCTCATACGAGAATCCTTACAAATTTCGAACTACATCCGGATATCGATGTAGTAGCCCTTGCCAATTTTTCATTGCATTCGGGCGATGCAACGCGACTCAAGTAGGGAGCACCTCAACGAAATCTAGTTACATACTCATGATCTCCCATAAAATACTATCTAGGAAGTTATCTTCGATTGTTTTACACTGGTTGTTGGGTACTTAATGCAATCCTCCTCAATTTACCCAGGCTTGGGATCAACCATGGCTGAGTTATTAAAATTTCATTTAGAATCAGAAACATCTCAAAAAAATCATAGTAGCATAGAGTTACATTTTTTTCATACTGACCAAGCTTCATATGATTTGGAATTGGTTTAATTGGAAAATTACAAATTAGCCCCTAGTCTTAGTTAAATTTACATAGCATCATTTAATTACATTTAAAAATCTAAAAAATTCTATAAAAATCTAACTTTAAATCATCTAAATTAATTCTTGAGCATATAGTTGCTTTCCCGTGTTCGACCTTGGGTTTACCCCAAGTAAAATAAAAAATCGACTGCTTTTCACATTAATTTGATATTAGTTGAGAAAGTGGTTTCTGACCAGATTTCTAATTGTCCGAATACAATGCATAATCCACACAATTAACATAGAGCAAATTAGACTTCTTCAATCATTTGCCATAAACATCACATGCCATATCAAAGTATATATAGTCCATGAGAAATGCCATCTCTGGTCCTATATAAATACAAGTATTGCTAGTGGAATTGAGAGACCTTGGCATCCATTTGACACCATTCTAATGTTGTTTTTTTTAATTTGAGACAATCTTGTTAACAACTCCAACAAAATGAGTGAATATTATGTTTACTACATATCATGACATATATTTAATATTTTGTAGTCAAGGCATAAGGAATCATCTTCATGTCCCTCTTATCATCTTCCACCTATGTATGTTTAAATTGAAGTGTGTTGCGAGAGGGGAAGTCATGAACTTTGCCTTTTCCATGAATCTCTGAAGTACTTACTCCATGCACTTCTCTTAAGAAAATCAAATTCTCTTACATATAATCTTCATAACCAAAAATCAGATTTCTAAATCCCAAGTCCTTCATAGTAAAGGACTTAGTCAATTCATCATTCAAACTTAAAATTCTCGAGGTATGACTACTAACAACTAGCATGCCAACAAACATAAATTAACAAATGATTAATCATCGCCTGAGAACTTCTTGATGAACACACGATAACCTTATGTAGTAGTTACATAGTCATGATCTCCCATAAAAGGCTCAAATTTCTTATATCATTGTCTAGGAGCCTGTTTTAGTCCATATAGATTATTCATCAATGCCAGTGAAGTGGTCGCAAATCTCTCATCAATGATCTTACTTAGAGGAAGATTGTAAAGACGCGTGGAGTGCAAGAGGTGTCAGTCTTCCATACCACGGGAACAACAAGTGGTTGATGAATCCATGATTCATCACCTTTATTCTTTTATTTTGACTAAAATCATTGGTAAAACGTATGTAAATAGTCACTATTTTACATCTTTTAACAACATAATTTCATTTGTTAATAATGTATAATTAACGCTTATTAAAACCAAATAAACGAATAAAGGAAGAAAAAGAAAAGAAGAATGCTCTATATATGTACCATTTGTATAGATTGGCCCTAACTCCAAGACCGGGCCAATACTGACATGGTTGACAAGAGAATAAAGTTGGGGGAGATAGGATCCTTGATGCATAAAATTCAGAAATTCATATCATTGTACACATGTATCTTATCCTTCATGTTGTACATAACTTGTACTATTTTATCTATCATCAGTATCGCTTGAAAATTTTGTTTTATTTATAAAATATATATGTAATAATGTATAAAAAATAAAAATATCCCATAAATGAGACCTTGCATGGATATCATCGTGCAATAAACCAAAAAAGTCGTAAAACTTACATTCAAAACTTGAAATCTTCTCCATATGAATTCAAAATGAACCAAAGTCATTTCATTGCACTCAACATACAATTCTCTTTAAAGCAAGGATGTTTTCATTAAAATTGAAGTTAAGATATGAAAGTTGATTTTTGAGGTGCAATTGGTAGATGTACAACTATATATTAGTACTTATTATTTTATCTTTGTATTTTCTGATTATTTTTGTTATTAATGTCTTCCCCTTATTTTATAAAAACATATACCGTTAAAGTAAAAATCACAACAGTAAAAAAACAACAAAATATTTTAAATATATATGTAAAATGCACTTATATGGTATCTATATGTATTTTAATCTTGTAAATATCCTTATAAAATTATAACAAAAATATATTTAATTATTTAAAATATGTTCTATAAATATAAAATATAAAATAGAAAAAATATGAATACAAATTACTTATAAAATATTTAAATATTTGTATATAGGTATATTTATACAATAATCAACTTATATTTGTGTATTTATATATTTATAAAATTTTGTAAAAAATATTATATTCCTTAAGTAATATAATAAATTAATAAAATATAAAAATACAATGCAAAATAATAAATTAAACCTATGTCGACTATTGTATATAAGTAAATTATACTTGTTAAATTATAATATCCAATTAATTTAAGAAATTAAATTATTTATTTAATAAAAAATCACCATATAATAATTTATGGATTCTTATTAGTCGTGCCCTTCTGAGATATTGCAACTCTCTCTTTTGGAATATCAGTTGTGCCCCCACCTTCTTGCAAAATTCACTGTTCTGCCCTTTTGTAATATTAGTTATGCCCTAACTTTACATTAATAGAAGGGCAGAAGAGTAAATTTCACAAGAAGGTAGGGGCGTAACTGATATTCCAAAAAAGGGAGGGGGATAACTGATATTGCAATATTTCAGAGGGGCACAACTGAGAAATACCCAAAAGGATTTGAACATTGTGCATCATTATTGATGGGGTTGTTTAGTGCACTTGTATATCTCCTCCGTTGTTGGCATACCTTTATCATTTTTGTCAAATTTACAATTAAGTTTTAAAATCATATATTTGATATCATAGTGTTCCTTATAATTTGGATACAAATCACATAATTTCATTTTATGAGTAATTGTATGATTGCCTACATAGAAAAGCAAATAATGGAGAAAGTCATCGTGGAAGAAGTCATTAGTGTTTTCTACATAATTAAAAATCGTCGAACACAACTTCAATAATGTATGTATGTTATTCTTTGATTAAATCCATCACTTTCAAAGCAGTATAACTCAATAGAAGTTTTTAAATTACTTATAAATATTTTGATTAACTAAATATCGACCCCACTTATAAAAGTTTTCTAGCTCTGCCCCTGCTCACGATTGAATCCTCATGCACTTGCAATTGATACGACGATTTGAGACTATCGTCTCAGTCTCAAAATACAAATATATGAAGATGAGCGTAGGAGCTCCGGTGAGTGGACGATTGAGCTCCAAACTCCGACCTCTATGCATGGCCAGAGGTGATTAGTTGTGTAGGATAGATCAACAATGAAGGGAAATCGAAAAGGAGATGAATTGGCGATGGTTTTGGCATCAAAACATATACAAAGAGAGGGATTGAGAAGAGAATAGAGGAAGATGAAAGATGTAGAAGGCGAAGGTTGAATGGTCAAAAGGAGTTAGAGAACTCAATGAGCTTCTGCCATGTGGCATCAAAGGTGTTCTGCACTAAATGACAAAGACACTTTGACCAACTCATATAATTACGATATAAATTATTTTATAAACATCAATTCAGTTAAATTAAAAATAAATTTAAATAAACAATGCGTATAACATAATAAATTATCCTTATTTATATAAAGTAAATATGTAAAATGTCCTTTACCCAAAATTTAGGATATTCATGTAACATATAAAATATGATAAATAATTATTCACTACAACAAAATTGACTTAAGGAAACAAATAATCAATATTTGTTGGTATACCTTGCACAATTAAATAAATTACAAACGAACAATATTTGTTGTTTGCTTCTCTAAATTCATAACGAATATTGTATTCATTGCCATATTTTTTGCAAATAATTATATAATAATGGATATTTGTTGAACTTTCTTATAGCGTTATTAAATTTAGCAATGATTATTACAAATTTAAACGAATAACTCAACGGAAATATAGTTGTTATATGACCATTTAACAATGAATGTGACATCATGTGCTATGTATAAGAACAAAAGATAATTTGACAACTAATAATAATTATTGATATATTTTTAACATCGGAAGATATGACAATGATGATCAATATAGTTATAGTCACGTGGATGATGGAGTAGATTGTGGATGATTGGTGGTTTCAAGTCACCGATATGTCGGCAATGAAGCCATGCTAAGTCACTAACGTGTCGAGCTGCCAGGATGATAGAGCGTGCCTAGTTGCTAAGGAACTGGACTACCGAGAAGGAGGTAAAGTTAGTATTCATGAGCAAAAGCATCTTCGTCAGATTCAATCGAACAACATTACATACCCATCACATAGAGCATGAACCACTGCATCTGAGCACCATCTGGAAGCACAAGAGACCATGATCACCTGGAAGTGATTCGAATGAGCATATAAACATCGTTCGAGGTCAATAGATTTACCACCAGATGTTGAGCAAGCTCTAGATTTCGAGACCAGAGACTTGAGAAAGCACTGCATGGAGCCGCGTCAATTTGGGGAATAATATCCATGCTTCCAAAAGTTACACTAGTCATACCATCGATGAAGGTGACTTTTCCTTAACAATCTTGGTTCCTGCCCGCCTTCGTATCATGACCATTAGCTCGTGATCCATCCACGACCATTGGATCAACCCATGATCCTTTGCTCGTAGCCACTAGATCTAATAGTTTGATAGTTATTCAACCGCCACCTAATTTAATGTAAATATATGCCATGTAGCCGTAATATGTCGGCCTGATTAGATCGAGATCGATCCATTTGAGCCTATCACATGCATCTGGAATAATTTCACAAGAACCCTTAGTGTGTGTTTGATATCCGAATATTTCCATTGATAATCACATGACTCATGGGTATTCTGCGCTATATATCCTGAACATTCGATTATTCTAAACAGGTTTGCTTCTGAGTAGACCTGGCCAAAATGTGGGCCGGGTCGAACATGCCGAGGTTCAAAAACCTTTGTCCAAAGCCCGCTATGGGCTGGTCCATGGCCCATTTCATTTTATTCCATTGATTTATAATGGTATTTAATATGCATAAATTATTTTATTAATACCATTTATACTTTATATAACTAATATTAGTAGTTTACATGTTACTTGATATGTAAACTATTAAATTATATTTAAAACTAGTGTCACATATGAAAAATTTGAAGTGTATCATATTAATACATGTATTAATTTTTTTATGCTTGACAACATAAGCAACAAATACCGATTTGTTCTCCTCTTAAAGAAGCGATCAAGGCACTTCATCACTAGTGGAGACCAACATTGAGCAACTGGGGAGTAGAATTCTCCACAAGTAGAGTAGGAGACACCATACATAAAATATGGAGATGTTTAATCCTCTAATGGGGTTGAAAGAGGTACACCTAGGATGATGGATGATGAGAATGCTACTATTCTCATGACAAAGGCCACATTAAGACCCAATAGAGGACAAGGAAGTTCATGATAAGAACTTATGTAGGTTGGGAGGTGACACATGCTTGCACAATCCTTCCTTTTAAGTTACAAAGTGACGATGAATAGATAAAGGATCATGAAGGGACATTAGCTGAAGAACAGATGTTCAGTTGAGGACAATTAAATCTTTAGGTTGAGTAGGTTTGTCACACTCCCAAGTTCCATAATCTAGAATGAAGGCTCATGTTTTATGATGGATGCATGTACACAAGCGATATCGAACATTAAGAGGAGTTGCGTAGATGGATAGCTCGACAATTATCTACATAAATCTTGTAGGGAGTCAGCTTTTCATCAGAGTATGTGGTCATGGACGAGTGTCAAGAGGCAGAGTGTTGTTGAGCTCTTGGTGGAGAAAGCACACCAATTAGTACATATAGTAGTGCAAGACATGATAGTGGAGGCATGAATTAGCACATATGCAGCAGTACCAACGGTATGCATAATGAAGCATAAGGTACGCGGAGGAGCAATGAGGTGATGCCACACAAGATATGAACAGAGTCGCACATGATTCATATTGTTGCATAATTATCTAAGGAAGCATGGAGGTATTGTAGTTGTTGAGTACAAAGCGTAGGTGTGCATGCTTGATGATGCACCTGCATAAGTAGTCAGGCGATCGTGTAGTGAAGTTTGGAGGAGTTCCACTTAGTCTACAAATGAGACAACTACCACATTAAGGATATGATAGTGTGGGTTCTCTTCTTGGTATATGATCTGGCGTCTTATAGCACTTGATGTAATTTTGTGAAATAGCTAGCTTCATCGTGTGTTAGAGGATGTTGATGATTGGGCAAGTGATGCGACATCATCTTCAAAAGATGAAGGGATTGCATGAAAATTTAAGACACATGAAGGAAAAGTTATCTCAGAACGTGAAGTTGTTGTAGAATATGAAGTATATTATAAATGTAATAATGATGCGTCTCTTGACATTCCGGACTTTATATAAGGAGGGGTTGTCTCATTCTCTAGACAACCAATACTCACACATATTTTGCATTCGCTCAGAGCTTTCCCTGCTTGGGGAATTTGAACCCAAGCCAAAGCGAGTCTTCAAAATTGCAAATCTACCATCACACACTTGGAATTTTACACAGATATCCCTCCGAGTTCTTTAAATTATTGATAAACTCCTGCGGATTAATATGCTATAAATGTTTATATTTCCTTACATTTTAGTCCTTGATCTTCAATATTGAATATCTTTTGCATTTTAAATCCAAATTCTTCATATTTTATTCCATTTTAAAGCTTGTTCTATGCTCTTTCATTTTATATAATTTGTGGGCAAATCAGAGCTTTAATATATTGTAGTATTATGTGAGATATACATTGATTTATGCTTGATTAATTTGACATATTTATGCAATTACATCTGGGATATTGGATCCGTTTCTACAAGGATTTTATTGAGAATATTGATTCCATGCTATTCTTAATGATTCATAATTATTTCCGAGGAATTAATTATTACAGGAAGAAAGGAAGCTTCAGAATGAATTTGATTTGAGCAAGAATTTATAACTGATCTTTTACCCTACAACTTTAAATGTAAATTGACAAATATTACTTGAATACTTTCTTAGAATTATGAATTTCGTCGAGGATTTAATTGATCGCATCATTAGAGGATAAAAATATAATCATAGATCTACTATTCTTTCTTTCTTTTTAGTTTTATTTACATAATCACCCTGCATATACTCATCTTAATCTTATTTTCTGACATAGAAATTAACATTACAAATAATTGAATACATAGATTATTTTAAACCACACGACTAAAGAACCATTGTTCCCTGAGTTTGACCTTGGTACACTTACCAAGTAAAATCTATCATATATTCAAAATGTGGTTTTTGACCACCAGTTTTCTATCTTGCTATACTATGATAATTTGATAATTTCAATAGAGATAGAAATCGTTCATTAAATGGCGTTGTTACCGGGGAGCAACATATACTTTAGGGTTTAAATTAATTTTTGTAATTAAATTTTGTAATATTAATATTTGTGTCAATTTTCTTTCATATTCCTTTTATTTTTCTTGCATTATTTTATTCAATGCATTTCTCTCTTACTACAGATACTAGCATCATATTCTCTCTTGGAAAATCTATCTTAGAGCATTTTAAGGAAAAATCCAAGGAGCTAGAAGGAAAATATTTATTTTATTTTTGGGTGAGAGAAAGTTTAGTCTCGGCTTAAATTTATGTAATTTTCCCTTTTCTAGAGTCTCTTTGAACCCTATTATCTGTAATAAACAAGAGTGAACTATTTATGGTGTGTTGGGCATGTTTCATCCCCTTCTTTGTGGTTGGGGCCCAACTTGAGCAGCACATAATTAGGCACACACTCTAGTTTGGATATCTATTTCTTGTGCTTGTAATTTCTAGGACACACTCTCACTAACAAGACGTAATAATAGATCATTCTGACTTAGCCAAATATTGAACTCAAATTCTTCACGCTAATAGAATTATCTGCTTACGACGCTACATAGCATTTAGTATAAAATTTTAATTCCTTGTATTGCATCATGTATAAAGATAACGAGGAGCCACTATAAGTCTTCCAATTAAGCATGCATCATTGATTTCATGTTTGTATCGGCTTTTACGATTCTTTCTCCCTCAGTTTTATAACTTAGGATTTCAAAAGGAACCGAGAGTGCTCGTTGATGAATATGCATTTCATCATCTTTGTTCATTTATTTTAGCTTAAAATACCTTCTTAAACACATGTAAATAACAATAAATTAATGTTTTTATTCTTTCTCATTCTTTTGTAAATACTTTACAAAATCCATTATTTTTAACCTAAGATAAATAAATAAAGACAAAGGAAAAATAAAGAAAAGAAATACTGTATATATGCAATAAATATAGGTAGACTCTCCGAGTGAAGGTCAAGACTTGACCCGATCGACAATGAATAAAGTAGGGAGAGATAAGGCTTAGTGTAGAAAAATAAATAAAAATCAAATTCAACTCATTATTCATTCATCAATTTCACATATGTCACTTATTTGTATATAAATCCCTTCTACTATTTATTTATCTCTCTATTCATCTCAAATAAAAATGTTTTCTTCTTGAAAATTGGACATAAATATTAGTTATAAATATTAAAATAATTGCAGGAAGATTTATTATTCATTGTGTAAATAATGACACTTTGAAAAAGCCGCAAAACCAAAATTTCTAGACCCATATCTACTCCATAAAAACCTAAAAATAGGCAAACTCACTTTCATTGTACTCTAATAAAATAAGCATCAAAATGGCAGTGGTTTCATTAAAATCAGAGTTAAGATGTGAAATGTGGCTTTTTGGAGTGTATTGTATATTGTGCCTATACTATATATTGTGTGAATTTATTTATTTATTTTGTGGATATATTTGTGCATACCGTATTTTAGAATATTATAAATATTTTATTTTATCCAACTAAAATAAAAATAAAATTTATAAAAATCAAAATCACCCTAAATAAATTCATTATATAGTCTACATATACCACTATGTATATTGTAACTTTACCTATTTATTTAACTTAATAAATTATTTTATAAAAATAAAATAGAAATATATTTAAAATCCTTGTAAAATTTTGTAAATAAATAAAATAATAAATTATGTATTTATTTGTAAAAATAAATTAATAAAAATACAAGTGTAGTATATATAGGTATATATACCTATGAATAAAGGGTATTATTTATTTTTAACCTATTTAATTAACTTATTTAATTTATTAAAAATCACATAAATTAACTTTTTTATTTCTTAACATTTTTTAATTTATATAATTTATTTATTTACATTAATTAATTAATTTAATTTGAATTTATTTATCTTTTTAATACCTTTTTATCTTATAGCGATTTGGCCTGTAGCTGGACTGCTTCTGATTGGTGGACCCGAGTCAATTGAACCGCGTCAACTCCACCAATAACCAGCTCCACCTGAATAAAACCCTCCCTGGAGCTCATTCTTCCCTTTCCCCCTCTTGATCTGACTATCAAATCATTCCATTTTCTTCACTGATTTTATCAACCGATTAACCAATAACCTCGCCCGATCATTCATTTTCTAGATTTCGCCTCGGTTTGCGTGCTTCTCCATTTCAATTTTCGTTGCTCGTCACCTATTATAGAACCCCCTCTGATCCATCTTTTCCCCCTGATCTGTTTTCACCACTTTTGTGCCCGATGTTGATCCCTAGAGACGAGGTGAGGTGACGACGGTCCTCTCCCACAGCTGGGAGTGCGTGAAACTAGCTTGGAGACAAGATCCAGATCACTCGTC
This sequence comes from Ottelia alismoides, assembly GCA_037367405.1. Taxonomy (NCBI): domain Eukaryota; kingdom Viridiplantae; phylum Streptophyta; class Magnoliopsida; order Alismatales; family Hydrocharitaceae; genus Ottelia; species Ottelia alismoides. Next base: position 437,400 of record JAZKJV010009163.1, read on the forward strand.
GAAGCTCCATCGCGAGTCCAGTTTCTTTGAGTCCTGAGTCATCACGCACAAATCGAGGCGATCATCCACTTCATTCCATATGTGGGTATAATTTTGGTAGTTTGCTTTCATTTTCACATGCAAATCCACATTTTATCTTCGGTAATTAGCTTAGATCAGATCATCTTCCTGGAGCTCCGATCCGCACGATCAAATATCTCCAATCATCTTCACACCAGTCTAATCAGTCCATCATGTTCACCATCACCTTCTTCACCTTCTCCCATAGTCTACCCCTCCCAGATCACATCGGATATGAGAATCAATCTCCTTTCGACTACCCCTTCACTGAAGATCCACATCCACCCGATTTGCTTCCATTTTCTGTCAAATAATTCAGCCGGAGAGATCCTTTGAGCATCAACATCTCATTGCGGGGTCTAGGAGTGCATTTGGGACCAAGGAGCAGGATTTGGAGATGCACGTTAAGTTGCATACACCCAGGTCACTAGATCCATGATTGGACGTCGTAGCACCTCATCACCATAGCTGATCGACGGAGGATCGTAAAAGGAAGCCGCAGCAACCTTTAGGAGGAGATTCAGACATAGATCGACCGATTTACGGTCGATTGAAAGTTGTCGGAGCTGTCTTTCATATAAGTTCTTCTACTGTCCTTTAGGAGTGTCCGATCAAGCACAAGTTCACTAGATCAGATCAACACCATTCAAATTACCCTAAATTTCAACTGCAGATCAGATCTCCCAGATCGAACCCACACCAACCATAAGCGCTTCAACCTCAACCGTTAGATTAGAGGCTCGGATTCATCTCAGCCATCCAGAAAACCACATGTATACATGGTACATTTGCACTCAAACCCCTACCATTTTTTATATTTTGTAAATAATGCATTGGTTGGACATATGTCATATTGTGGATGATTGAATAATTGCATTGTTTGACCTATTGATTATTTTATATGCAACTTTTACTGATAAACGTGCTTAGCACGTGAGTTGTGGTGAAATTACATAGTCAATCCCGTTGTTTTTATTGTTACTTTTTAGTCCTTATAATAAATATATCCCCTCGAGGTCCATGCCAACACATCGTGCGTGCTTCAGCATGCCCTTTTTGGGTAAATTGGGGTTCATCCCTACATTTCTTTGTGTGTTGTCTTTTTAGCCATTTAAATAAAAATAATTGTAGATATGCCCTTGTGAATCAGACTTTTTAATTGCTTGTTAACTTGGATTAATAAGTCGTTAATCATCTTCTAAAAATCCCCAAAAATCACAATAAACTCATGCTAATTAGTATTATCTTCAGTAAATTTTGTTTTGAAATTTGTTTAGTTTTTTTTAAATTTAAAAATAGTCCAATCATATTTGTAACAATAATTAAATAAAAAATCACAAAAAATCTTTGAAAAATTCTAAAAAAATTATGGCTATGTAATTTAGTGTAATTTAATTTCTATATACATTTCATCCTTGAATTCCCTATAAAAGACGTAAAAATCATAAAAACTAAAAACACTTAAAAATTCATATAAAATCATAGAAAATCCATAAAAATTATAAAAATACCTTTTTTAAAAATCTTAAAAAAACTCTCTATTTTTGTATATATTTTACATATTGTTGGCTTTATTTTCTATTTTAAAATCACAAAAACATTTTCATTATTTTCTATTTATTATTTTTGCTATTTTAAAATTTCTAAAAAAAATAAAAATTCCCTAAAAAGCATAAAAATAGTATTGAAAATATCAAAAACCTGAAAAGTTTTTTATTTGAATTTTCTATATATTTTTAATTTATTTTAAAATACCAAAAGCTTGCTTTATTACAATTTCTTTTTTTTCTTTATATTTGTTCTCTTTCATTTTAAAAATATAAAAAACATTTGTAAAATTTAAAAAATGATAAAAATACATAATCAGAAACCATAAAAAAATAAAATTAAAAAATTCCATAAAATAGAAAGATAAAAATCCACAAAACCAAGAGTAATTTACTTTGAATTTCTTTTTTTATTTCATTGATTTAAATAACCCTTGCGATTCATTGTTGCCTCCCTGAGTTCGATCCTGTATGTTATACGGGTAAATAAATAGCAAAATCTTTTCCTTGCTTACATTTCCTTTTTGGTTGTTTGCTTGTGAATAAAAATCAAATTAATTTTTGTTGAGACTTTCATTAGGTTGCGACGATACTTGTGCATATTTTCCACATTTACTTCTCTTAATAATGAAACCCCGATAAAAGTCGATTTCAACAAATTACGCCATTGCCAAGGAGGCACAATTAGAGTAGCTAGGTTCTTCTCCTTTTAGCATGTTATTCTTGGATTTCTTTCTATTTTCTCTTATATATTCTTGTCATTTCTTTTATTATTGTCTTGTCTATATTCTTGTCTTTTATTTTATGTCATTTATTTTTCTTTTATTTTTGTATATATCATTGTTGTGGATTTGCATTTTGTTGAGGAGTGAGCACTCATATTGAATACCGCATGCCGTGAGGGAGCTTACATAACGCTTGTAGGATCTGATTTGTTGACACTGAAGCTCCCCAAGATCGGATTTTGGAATTCATTTGAGATCACTTATTCTTGCGCTTCTCATTTTACTTCATATCCACCTATGTGTTCTGTGTTTGTTTGTTTGTCTACATTTTCTGCTTTTATTTTCTTTTATTTTCGCTCATATATTTTCATAACTGTAATCCGACACATTTTCTTATTTCTCTCTTTCTTGCGAGGGCCCGATGAGCGAAGGCAACATTCGTAGGAGCGCTAGCGTACCCGAGCAAAGCAGAGGCGACTCGTTTCTTCACTGAGCTGCATGAGAGCGTAGGAGAGAAGCATGAGATTTGGAGGACCACTTGAGCATTGATTTTTTGTTTTATTTTTGATTATTTTATTTCTCATTTATTTTTTGTATTTAATTTGTAAGAATTGTTGGCTCTTGCCCTTTTTCTGTTTTTATTAGGACATTAAACTCTCTTGGGATTACGGGGTCTGTTTCACCAAGTGCTGGTGCACTTGGGGGATCTCACCATATTTTTGTTTTCTTCACTTTTACTTTTATTTATTTTCTCACGATTTTTTGTGCTTGAGACCTTAGAAGTAGGTTATATTCTCTTGGTTGAGCCAGGTAACCGATTAGGTCCACACCCCTTAATAAGAATATCTATTCCTATAACTTAGTTCGTAGGATTGGACTAGTCAAATAATTGGTTCTTGCCCACTTATAGAAGTTACTGCTTAGGACATTTCTCTTGCATCATTTAGGTTAGTTTGCATTTTTGTTTTTATTTTATGCGAGGATCATTTTGCATGTAGACTGCTAGAGCAAGGTACACATTTCTTTACTCTCACATGCATCATTGATTTCCATCGCATCGTCTTTGTCGACTTCCTCTCTTGATTTTTCCCCTTAGGAAAAAAGGAATTGGAAAAATCATTAGAATGTTTATTTGAAAAAGATCCATAGAAAGTGATAACCAATAAAGAAGGGACTGATAAATTTACTTGACCTAAAACAAACGTAATTGACATATCATTCACTATTTTGGGGAGAGTAACCCCCTCATTATTTGCATGCACTGACCTTCAGACAGAGTGAGTGAGGACGTAACCATAAGGGTATAGCCCAAATCCATGGACTTGTGCCCTATGCTCCTGTACACATCTCTGTGGTGTACAGTTGAGATGCTAGCACTTGCCTATGATGTTAGAAAATCATTTTGGTGTACTCATGTTCTTATCTCCCTGTGGGCCTAATATTGATCCCGACAGCCCCAACAGATGGTTCCATTGATTGGGGAGGTTTGAGGACGTACACTGGGTGATAGCGATGACTCACCCTGTGTGTTTAATAGTAAGAAACTTTTTGCAGATTCACTAAACTAAAATTGAAAATATAATTGACTGAACTCTCACGGTCTTCATTTGTGTTTAGTTGGTGAATTGGGGGTTTGTATTTGTGTTTGATTGCTAGTGTTAGAGATCCATATGTGCACTTCGCGCATTCACTTCATTTTCTTCTTCTTGTTTGACCTCGTGTTCTCGCATATTTCCTTTTGACCATCAAAGATGTTGGATTGGAGTATTTTGTGCTCGGACTTCGTGAGATTATCTTTATACAATCCACTTCGTTCATCTTCATCGATGACTCTCTTCCCCAATTCACTTCTTTTTCTACATCTCTATTTCTTTCACTTATATTCGAGATTGACTCTAATATCGAATTATCATTTAAGACTCTTGATTTTCTGAGGATTGATCGAGTGCCTTGCATTTTTATAGAGACCGACTCAGACTCAGAGTACTTGATGGCACCACCGAAGGGAAATGGTACAGGTATTGAGCAGCATGAGATCAACAATACGATGTTGGCATCCATTCAGCCATCCAGGCCCAGCTTACTAAGCATGGCAATATCCAGGCTGGTCTTCATGACATGATCTTAGATCTGAGATAGGACATAGGAGAGAGGAGGATGGACATCATAAGGAGGTGGGAATGGGGAGCTGATCATGAGCAGCCGAGAGTGGAGTTGAAGTCCACGCTTAGAGATGCCTATAACCCATGAGCGGGACACACGATGACATGGATACAGATTCCTGCGGTTCATGGGCATTTCGAGCTTAAACCCACTATTCTTCCTTTGCTCCCGATATTCCATGGGCATATTCACGAGGAGCCTTATATGCACCTCCAATAGTTTGAACACATTTGTAGTATGATTCATGATGAATATGTGATTCATCACTCTAAAAGTAAAAAATAAAGATTTGTTCTCAAGTGGAGAAGCATATATCCATTTATCATGCATTATTCACATTCATGCATTTAGAATTAATCTTTGCATTTTAGCATGCATATTTGCATTAAATAAGGAGCCAAATTCTCTTGTACATATTCACATTTATATTAGCTAACTTCACCTATTTGTGTCTATTTTATACTAACTCCCAATTGAATAAAATCAACTCTATAGTGTATATATTACTAACACTAATAAAGGAAAAATATCAAAAAATATTAACTTGTAAAATTGACCAATAAAATCCAAATCCTAGTTTGAGACTAAGGACCTTAAAATGTGAATATCTCTCTTATACAGTCTCCTATGGATCCATACTCACTTTTGAATCAATGTACATTCAATTAACTTCAAAACGAGATTAAATTCAAAAGAATGGAGTTCGCATGTGAAACTTGGGTTTTGGGCCCCTATTGTATATTGTACATATTGACCAAACTACCCTTTATTTTCTCTTTTTATCTTCTTAATTATTACAAATCCAAAAAACAGAATAAGTTGTAAATATTCCTTTCATATTTTCTTTAATTTTATTTTGATTTTTCTATTATTTAAAAATGATAAAAAATATGCAAAAGATAAAAATTCAGTATTTTATATTTATAAGATACCCCCAAAAATACTTTTTATACAGATGATTTTTTTTATTTTTGATCCTTCATGAAAGTTGTAGATCTCATCGAGATAAGTAAATTTCATGTTGACCACTTTTTGATTTGACCCCTTTTGTTATTCCTTTTTTTACATTTAATTTTTGATTTTTCAAGGTGCGACACAAGGCCGCTCCTAGAGCCGCCATGTGTCACTCCCTTTTATATTATTTTCGTATAATATTTTATTTTATTTTATATATTTATTCATTATTCAATTTAATTAATTTATTACTTACTTTTATTTTTTTAAATTTAATTTTTATATTTTTCTACTTTTATTTTATTTTCTCTTCATTATTTTCAATAGCCTACTTATTTTATTTTTTATTATATTCTCTTCCTTTTACTTCTTCTCTACTCCAACCTCCAATCCAAGCCACCAACTTCCATTCTCCCTTCATCTTCCACCACTTCTCCAATTTCCACCCCCACTTCTTTTCCAACTTCCCCTCATCTTCCTCCTGTTTTTATTCCCCTCACCCACTTCATTTTTCTTCATCTGTCATTCCGTGTTTCAACGAAAAAGAGAGCGAGCTTGGAGTGTTTCCATCGGTGACAACAACCTAGCATTCTTCTCGAGCAACGACTTCTCCAAGGCGAGAACCGAGGTGATCTCAACCACTTCGTCGCAACCGTCCCTCGCAGGAAGCAGCTTTAGCTTTGAAGGCCCGTCTTCGCCGATCTTCTTGAGGCGACGAAATGAGTCCAACATAGTTGCTTGATGAATATCCATTTCATCACCTTTATTCTATCATTTTGGCCTTAAAAACCCTAGTAAATGCGTGTAAATACCCTTAATTCATGCATTTTAGCATTCATGCATTTGTGTACAAATAGTGTATAAAATACAGTTTTTAATGCTAAAATTATATAATAAAGAAAAGAAAAGAAAAGGAGTCAAATATTGAAAATATTTTATGACCATAAACCCTGAGACCTAGGCATCTTGATGACTAGGTCGACAAGGAATAAAGCAGGGAGAGATAAGGGCCAAAAATACAAACCCATTTTGTTTTCCATATTTTATACTTCAAATAAAGAAACTTTGAACATGAAAGTTGTAGATAATAAAATATAGAAAAATACAAAATTTATTTCATAAAAAAAAATATACATTGTACAAAATATAATCTAAATAAGAATCCAAAATCCCAACTTCCCAGACCCATATCTCACAAATAAAAACTCAAAATATATCAAAATCATCTTTAGTTGTATATAACTTTTCATAAGCTATTTAATGAAGGTGGTTTCATATTTTTTGGAGTTAAGGTATTAAAGTTAGATTTTGGACCCCTATTGTATAGTATACCCGATTAAAATATTTTATTTTATATATTATTCTTTTTTTTTATAATTTTATATATTTATAATTTGGTAAATATTATTTATAATATATGTACATATTAAAATATGAATAAAACAATGTAGAAAACATTAAAAGTAAAATATGTAGGTAAAATACCTATACTTTTACCTATATAATTAATATATCTATTTATTTAAGTATATATAGTATATCAGAAAAATATAAAAAAATATATTTGAGTATATAAAATTAAGTTATAAATATATAAAATAATGAACTAAAATAATAAAATCAAAATACAAAATAAAAATAAAATACATAAATACATAGATGAATATACCTGTAATAGAACCCTAAAAAGTAACTTATAGTTTTAAACCTCTAAAAAATAAATAAAAATCATAATAAAACAATATAAAAAACAATAAACATTTTTATTTATAACTTAAAACTAATAAATTCATTCATTATTTTAATCGATTTTTTTAATAATTTCTGATAGGGATTTTCCGGTAGGTCCATGTGGACCAACCAGCTTCTCCCGCTTGTTGACCTCGGTCAACTCTCTGACCGAGGTCTGCCTCTTATCAGAACCTCATTTTAGCCAAGATTCTTGATTTTTTGGAGGCCGCTCCTTGTGCCTTTTCGGATCGAAGTCTTCACGACTTTTGCTCGTGCATTGGTGATTCACGCCCAAGAAATTTCTTGGGCTGTGGATCATTGATACGCTCGATATCCCTCGATCTTTCCACGTGCTTCGTCTATCTATACATAAGCCTCCTCCGTCCTCCTCTTTTATTTTGAACCCCTTTTTGTCCGGTCTTCCATCTCCTTTTCGTGTGCTGAGGCTCGAGCGAGGTGACAGCGGTCTCGCCTCACCGTTTGGAGACATGGAGGAGCGGCGCGGAGGATTCCACCCATCACCGGAGCTCCGCTCCTTGCGGTCTCATCTCGCAGTCGTGCGCCGCTCGAGGTTATTTTCTCCTTTTTCCGCATTTATAGCTTAGATATATCCCTAGATCAGTTCTCGCTTTTTCTTTTTGTATTTCGTGCCTGTTTTGCCACCGTTCGTAGTTCATCGGAGTTCCGCTCCAGCGAACCTCCACCATATTCTTCCACCGTGCTCCGCTTGTGTTCACCTCACTACCACCTCCACCTTCTCCCCCTTCCGATTCCTGTCACCCCAGACACCACCAACCCCCCCCCCGATCCATCGTGGATCGGGAGACCACTCCCTCCTCCTCCGCCACTCGCCGGAGGGAGTACGCCTGCACGACCAGCCTTCTCCCCCTCACAAGAAGAACCCATGTACCCCCGATTTTCTTTCTCTAACTAAAGTTGTAGGTACAAAAGGCTTTAGACCCCCGTTTGGGGTCAATTTTTGCTGGACTAAGGTACCTGGAGCCGCCCACGACTCCTGACCTCGCGACGGTATGCCGGTGGCCACCTGACCAATTTGGCACCGTCATTGGGTTAGGGGCCACCCCGGGAAGCTTATAGGATATTTTGGGCTTGAAGGACCATCGGAGGAGGATGCCATGCCCAGAGGAGGTTCGCTGCAGCGAACCTTCTTCCCTGTTCTTCCGCCGCCCTTCTCAGCCGTCGATCTACGCCAGTTCTTCCAGGCCATCCAGCTGGCGTTGGATCCCCACAGGCCCTCACCGTCCGATGTTCAACTGGTATCTAATCTGGGCTGCACGAGCTGAAGCGTCATCGCACGACGAGAGCCCGATACGTAGCAAGTGAACTCATATCCGTCGTTCGCTCGCGCGTAAGTGTGGGCATTTTGCATCGAAGCCCACACAGTTTTTTTTGTATTTAACTATTAAGACCTCAGCTTTCATTTGTCATTATTTAATTTTTGTATATTTTGCACTAAGGCCTTCCACTTTTATCATATTTGCATTTCAGTCCTGGCTAGTGAAGCTCACGTGCGCATGCACATGGGCTTGACAATTTTACACCGGGAGCCTTGTAATTTCAGGTATTTGTGATGGGTTCAGAAACCATTTAATTAAGTGTTATATTTTTGTGAAAATTGCATTGAAGCCCCTTAACTTTCTACTATGTCTATATATGCCCTTGCCAGTAGTGTAGTTTCCTTTTGTTGCCTCTATTTATTATAAATAGCAATTTAACTCGAACAATTGTCAAAAAAAAGCTGTAGACTCCCATTGCATTGTACTTTCATGCGCATATTTTATTTTGCATTTTGGACCTTTTTATTATTAATAAAAAACAAAAATTGCCTATTTCATCCCTGTTTGCATTATAAAACCCATAAAAAAATATAAAATATTTAGGAAATTCCCAAAAAATCTATTTTATTTGTTTATGTATTTTTAACCTTCAGACTAAAATCGCTAAAAATATAAAAGAGAACTGTAAAAAATAGAAAAACTATAAAAACCTTTACAGAAGTTTATTAAATTCTCCAAAACTCCAAAAAATCCATTTTCTATTTTATATGTTCTTTATATTATTATAAGGGCGCAGGGAGCCTGCACCCTGTGGTGTAGGAAACTCCTTGCACCCACCCCATTTTTTGACTATTTTTTATTTTTTTTGAAATAAAAGTTGGGGGGATTTACTTAATATGTTAAGGGGAATATGTGTTTCAAATTTCACACAAAACAAACATTCCTAACATGTTCATCTAGACAGGGTCAATTTCAGCAATTCTGAGACCGTTAAAATTTGGTAGTCTTGATGGAGATGATAAAAGTCTCGAATTAAGTTGAATTTAGAATGACAAAATGGTGATACATGGTGATCTAAATCCCCCAAGGTTTCATTTCAAAAAAATCAAAAAGTAATGAAAAATTAGGCCGGGTGTAGGGAGTTACCTGCACCCGCCGAGGTAGGCTCCTTTTTCCCTTATTATATTTGTTTCAAAATTAATTTGGAGAAATTTTGATTCTGTTTTCTATTTTTAATCTCCATTTTAATTTCAGGTATTTATTTTATCCTTGTTTTAGGGCATTTTTGACTTTAAAAAGATATAAAAATTAACAAAAATTCCTAAAAAATACAAAAATAGTAAAAAATTATTGAAACCCAAAAATAATTTATTTTTTTGATTATTTTTGTAGATTTTTATATCAACCCTAGCTTATAGTGTATATATACCCTATATATAGCTTTAAATATATTCCAAAAGAAAAAGAAAATATAAAAATATAAAAATAAAAAAGGAAATATAAAATCCAAAAATTAAAAATCAAAATATAAAAAAATCAAAAAAAAATAAAAAATCCACATTAAAAACATAGACAAATATCCTCACAACCATCTTTTGTGCTTCATTGCCCCGATCTAGCCGTTTGCTCTTTGTGTTTGACACCCTACATACTTGCACTATACACACATTTTGTAGAGTTAAATAAAATAAATTTTAACTCCACATTGATTTTTGTTTTTTGATTATCATTGTGGGTTAATTGTTGAATATAACAGTTTTCTTGAGGGTCGCTATAACGACTTTGTCTCCGCCTTGTGTGAGACATATTTTAGACCCTCGGTAAAATCGTTATATCAAATGGCGTAGTTGCCGGGGAGCAACTGCGCTTAGATTGGTTCTTGATTGATTGTGTCTTTATTTGAGTCTCTTTTTGTTTTATTTATTTTTCTTATTATTTGATATTTATTGTGAATTATCTAATCACTCATCTCTTTGTCAACTTTGCTGCGAGGTACTGCTGGCTCGAGATAGGCTCTCCTAGGAGTGTCTACGCATCCACGAGGCGATTTCCCTTTTTGACTTAGTGTCAAGAAGGACTTGGAGCAAAGGAGGCTTGGAGACAGTATGGAAGACAAGGCTTTTTGAGCACTTTATTTTATTTTATTTTTTGTAATTTAAGTGAGAGAGAGGGAGAGCAAGAGAGACCCACTTATTGCAATAAACAAGACTCTGACGCTACTCCGCACTTCTTGAGGTCCAGTACCCGAGGGATTGTTCCCTTGGTGGCCTCGTTGGTTTTCCGCGGTTTTCTTCGCATTTTTTATTTTGTTTTCCGGTTTGTTTTCTTTTTTTGTGTGATTGGGCTCTTAGCTTTAGGAACTGCTTGTCAATAGTATTAGGTCCAAACACCTAATTATATTTGCTTGTGCCTATAGAATACATTTAGATCTAGTTAAATTATAAATTACTATTTATTTATATTTGAGATCGAGCACCGAGAGAAGTTCTATACATCGCTTGCAGGATCCGTTATGGCGGACACCGATGCACTTTCGAGTCCGGACTTTTGGATCTCTGATGAAAGGGGTAAATCGAGCATCTAGATATCTCACAAGGCGAGACATCCAGTCGATGCGGTGACCGCTCAATAAATCCCAAATCAATCAACAATTAACCCACAATGAAATACATGCAATTAAATCTCAAAAATGTGGAGTTAAAATTTATTATAACTCTACATGCAAATGTGTATAGGTGTAAGCACAAGTAGAGGTCGAATACTGGGCGGCGAAGGGATGTATGTGAGGTCTAATTATTCAATTCATTGATCATGTCCAATCCTTATTATTTTTGTGGGTTTTTAATTTTATATTTTTTATATTTTTGTCTTTATAATTTTTATTTTATTTTTTTTATATTTTATATTTTTTATTATTTTCTTTTAATATTTTTAATTATATAATATAGATATGTATACATACATATATATATATATATAAAGAGATATATATATAAGAAGAGAGAGAGGAGTAGTATCTGGTTAAATATTTATATAAATACTCAATATATATAATATTTTTTGGCTTTTTATATTTTTGTATATTTTATAGTTATTTTTTTATGGAATTTTTCTATTTTTTTTGTATTTTTAAATTTAAAAAATGTCCCTTATATGGGACTAATTAAAGAGCCGAATATAATTTTGGTGTTAAAATTATAACATAAACTCCAAAATTACCCAAATTAATTTTAATACATTAATAATAATATATAGATAATTATAAAAGAGAAAAACATATTTTTTGGGGTTTTTTAAGGATTTTTCTATTTTTTTGTTAGATTTTGGAGCTTTTTGATTTTTTTATTTTTCTTTTTCATTATTTTAGGGTTTTTCAATTTCTGGACTCAATATAGATATAAATATACCATATATATATTTTTGGGATTTTTCAAAAACATTTTATATTTTTCGTATTTTATAATTTAGACAGTACAAAATGGGCTTCTTTTTCATTTTTAATAATTAGGAAAAATGCAAATAAATGTGAAATAAAATATGGGCGTGCAAGAACATCACATGAAACATCTACCCTAATTTTTCTGGATTTTTAGAAGCACCATAGGTATTTTTAATAATTAGATAAAAGACACAAAAATAATACAGCCTGGCAGGGGCATTTTTGCAAATAAAATAAGTACCAGGGGCATGGGTGTAAAAATACCTACAGAAATAAACATTTATTTAAACTTTTGGGGCTATTTTACAATTAACAAAAACCGCCAGGGTTAAAGTGCAAATTGCACGCGCCTCATGTGGGACTGCACGTGAGGCACGGAAGGACCTATTTGTAATTCTGTAAACCTCAGGGTCCTTTCAGCAAAAATCACATTTTATTTACAACGTTAAAAATTATTTACAGAATTAAAAATTAAATAAAAAAAGAACAGGGGCTGGTTTTGCAATTTACCCCCACAGGCGCTTCATCCGACAGCTGATCTTCGTCCACTAATCCACGTGGCGCCTCCACGTGGGCCGATGACGGTTTGCGATCCACGGCTAGGATTAGATCTCCAAAGGGATCTGACGGTCTGAGCACTGGGGGATCGGACGGCTGTGATTTAACCTGGGCCTTCGTCTTCATCCAACGACGGGGAGCTCACGTGCAAGAACAGGGAAGCAAACTCGCCGGGGCGAGCTTGTTCCGGCCAGATCTCGCTCCTCCACCGGTCTTCGCTGCACCTGAAGGTCCCAGAAGCTTCCTGGAGGGTTGCTCTATCTTCTGGAGGGTTTGGATCGGCCGGAGGCACGCTGGAGCGCCGCCACGAGCTCGGAGAAGGATTAGGGCTCCAGGTGCCTCCGCCAGCTTGGATTTCGTCTCCTGGCGCTTCTTGGCGCACTAGACCTGCACAGGAAGAAAGCACGGCTCGAGGGCTTCACCCTCGACCTGAGATTGAAGCTGTTAGCACTCAAATGGGGTGAGGTGGTGAAGCCTCTGGCGAGCGGCGGAGTTGAGGCTTCGATTCGCAGATCTGGAGCAGATCCGGTTGGACAGGGTGGCTGGGAAGTGGAGAACACGGTGAGGAACAAAATGACGGTGGAATGGTGGTCGAAAAACAATCGGAAACACGGTGGCGAAGTCACCGGAGCTGAGCTCCGGCGAACTTCGATTTACCTAATCTACACTACTTTAATCATCTAAATGCGAAATAAAAGACAGAAATAAAATGTTGACATGAAGAGCTACCTAATAAATGTAAATGCGCAGCTCGACTTGGCCGGAGGGCCAAGGAGCAGGGCGACTGCCGGAGCGACGCCGTGGGTGCAACCGCCACCATCTCCAGCCGATTCAAGGTGCCGACGGCATCCTCCTGTCACGAGGAGCACATCTGGGACCGAATGAAAGGAAGAAAATGGGTAGAGGCTGACCAAACTTGGAGAAATGGCGGTGGTTCTTTATTTATAACCAAAGTAGCACCCTTATTTGACCAGGCCATAGCGGCGGATCGACGATATGTACAAGGACTCCAGGATCTCGGCGAGAATCACGGATGATCAGAGAATATTTTTCATGAAGAGACTATTGTCGACGGAGCGACCAAATGAGCAGGAAAAATGGAGGAAATTGGGGAATTGATGGGTCTGACGGGAGTCAGAGGTGCAGGGGGGAGTTGACCGGAGGTCAAAAGTCCCTGGCCCTTGATTGGTCCACATCAGCCTAGTCTTGACCTATTTATTACGCGTAATAACTGAATGAATTAGGTTTTTCTTATAAAATAAAAATGTTTATAAATTAATGTAGTATTTATTTCTGATTTTTATTTATTTTTTTTGAAGTGTTTTATTACGAGTTTATTTTAATAATGTATTTATAAGTATATTTATATATATTTATATTTATTTTATTTTATTATTTTATTTTTTTATTTTATAAATTTATAACTTATTTTTATGAGTATAAATATATTTTTATTAATTTTTATGAGTTTATTTACATGTTTAAATAAATAGGTATATTTATATGTAGGTATACTTATAGGTATTTTACCTATATATTATACATACTTTATTTAATTAATGTATTTTATTTGTCTTTATTTTGGATTTGTATTTTTAATAAGTTATATATAATATATACATTATTATAAGAATATAGATGAATAAAGAATAAAAGAATAAAATCCCTTTTTATTTATATACACATAGGTAGGATAAGTATTTTGTCTATGTATTTTATAGACTTATTTTATTTTACAAATTCTTTTTGGGTTTTCTTTTAATTTCACTAGGTACATGTATTATATACATTATTTACAAGATTATAAAAATATAAATTTATAGAAATAATAAATATTGAATAAAATGAATATTTTAATCAGTCCTATATACAAGGTGGGCCAAAAACCTAACTTCTACATATGAACTCCAAAAATTATGAAACCAATTTTGTTAAATAGTTCATGGAAAGATATATACAATTAAAGGCGAGTTTGGGTGATTTGGAGTTTTTATTTGCAAGATATGGGTCTGTGAAGTTGAGATTTTGGCTTTTTATTCTGGGTATAAAATGTACACTGTGTATCCTTTTTACACAAACTCAATTTTGTAATTTTCTTTACATTATTATCTACAACTTTCATGTACAAAGTTTCTCTATTTGATGAATAAATAATTAAATACAAAATAGGTGTCAAAAATGCATAAATAGATGAATAAATAAATGAGGTATTTATTGTATAATTGGCCCTTATCTCCCCCTACTTTATTCCTTGTCGACCAATTCCATGCTGGCCTTGGTCTCGGGGTTCGGGTCATAAAATATTTGCAATATTTTATTCCGTTTTCTTTTCTTCTCTTTATTTTATAATTTTGGCATTAAAAACCTTATTTTATGTACAATGAATACAATGAATAAGGAATGCTTTTATGTACAAATTGAGGCTATTTACATGCATTTGCTGGGATTTTTAAGGCCAAAATGATAGAATAAAGGTGATGAAATGGAGATTCATCAGCCCCCTATACTTGCCTTTGCTAGTCCCTGGCAATTACTTATGCAATAAGTACAAAAAGAACAAAGAATAAGAAGAAAAGAAAAGGCAAAAATAAAGAATTTAAAGAATAAATTGAATTGATCATGATTATTAAACTTATCTGTACAAAATCAAAGTTTGGAGCTCATGTTAGACCTTGATGTGAAGTTGTGTGTGGAACCTGATAGTGAACCAAATTTAAAGCACAACAGCCTTCGAGAGTCACAGAACTTGGTTCAAATCACCTCAATAGCCAGGTCAGAACTAGCCTATGTCATACGCAAACCCTTATGACTATGAAGCTGACTTGTACAGTGTAAGTGATAGTGGCTCTCCCCAACTGAAATGACAAAGAGACTAGCTTCTCCAGAATGACAACCCAATGATTCCCCAATCCAGCCCTCTACCGTCGAGGAGCGGGGTATTCCCTTCTAAGTTCAAGTGGCATCCAACTCAAGAGGAGGGGGAGGAAAAGAATGGACGGTAGCCAGTGTAGCCATCTATCCTGGGATGCAAGACCAGTGTAGTCAAGTCATCCAGCTGCAGGCTCACATGGTATAACTTTGATGCTCAAGCTTGCTTATTTTCTATACAACTTATATACATACTCCGACAGGCACTTTATTTTTTATTTTACAAGCCTGTCCACTTTTTTAAAGTTTTTCTTTTTTTTTTCTTTTTTTTTCAACATACTATTTACAACAGCATTTACATAAGGACTTTTTCCTCTTGAGCCAGAAGACTATCCCTCTTTTGAAGCTTTATCGCAACCCACACTCTCCTGTCATTTGACTTCATTGAAACTGGACCAGGTTGGGGTGCACTTCCCTCCCTAGACGAGGACGAATGTTTCCATCTGTGTGCGTCTCAGACTGGCAAATCCAACCCCCTCACCACTCCAACTGAGTTGACCCAAGTGAAAGGTGCAAGTGTCCAAGTTAGGTCACGGCCGACAAGAGTCATACGTGTGTTTCGAAAAGTTCTAGTTAGTCCACTGAGGTGACTTGAACCTAGCCCTGATTTCTCAAAGAATTAAGTCTGAATAGACCTGAAGTACCTTAAACCTAGTTCCCATAAGGTTCCAGTGCAATTAGGTGCAGTAAGGCCCAACCAAGCTCCAATCTTCGACTTTATTGGACTAGTTCAATCATCAAGCTCAATCAAAGAATATAAATGCTATGCAAATGCTATTTACAAATATGCAAAGAATAATGCAATTTTCCAAAGAATTTGAAACAAAGAAAAAAAATTTTACACAAAGAATTTTTTCAAAATAAAACAATTTTGGCACTTAAAGTAACATATATACATCTATTTACACGGGCGTGTTGCTTTATTTACAAAGAATTCAGGATTTACAATTTAGTTTTTTATTTATAGGTATATATGTACACTATTAAAGAATTTTGTTTATTAATAATTTTTTTATTATTATTTTTATTTATTTTTTATTTATTAGATGTATCTATTCCTCAAACTTATTTGACACAAATTTTTCAAACAATTTTTGAAAACTATAGTCCAAAATAATTTTTACAAACATTTTTACAAACATGTACATACATTTGAAAATCATTTTGCAAAGGTTTTTCAAAACAGTATATATAGATTTTCAAAATATTTTTGCAATCATTTTTCAAACCATTTGCAAATCATTTTTCAAACATTTTATTCCACATAAAGAAAATAAATTTTTACAAACCACACATTTTTACAAAGGTTGAAAACATGTAACAAAACGTTTTCAAAATAGTTTTCAATAAATGTTCACAAAGATTTTCAAACTATTTTTCAAACATTTTGCAAAAAATATTTTCACCTGATTTATTAATCAGTAAATACAAAAAGAATTTGAGGAATAATCACATCTTTTTATTAAGGGTTTTTAACGAATTTAAAGAGTTATTAGCCATATTATTAAGAGAATATGAAAGTACGTGTTATGGCTAAAGTATATACATAGTATATACGACCCCCTTGTACTTAGCTTGAGCTATGTCCTCATAGATCGGAAAAGAGAAAGAGAAGACATAACTCGTACTGAGTATAGACAAGTCTAAAGAATATATGGATAAGAGATGAACGAATGAGAAGTTGACCGTCCCCCCTATACTTAGGATCAAGTAATCCTAAGTATAGCAGACTGTACACAAAGCAGGGAGGGTCAAGGGTGGGAATAAACAGATCATTGAACAAATCAAAGGTGCACTCCCCCTATACTTAGGACAAAGTACGTCCTAAGTACAGGAAACTGACACAAAAGGGCGACACCTTTTATTTAGATAAAGAAATATGAAGAAGAAAAGAGGAAAAGAAGAAAAGAAGAATACAGATTGATGAAAAGATCGTGGAGAATATACGCATCACTCCCCCTATACTTAGGGTTAGATATCCCTAAGTATAGACAACAACATGAGTGACGAAACTGCACAAGGAAAGAACAACTCGGTGTGTGCCCCCCTATACTTAGGACAAGGTGCGTCCTAAGTGTAGACACAAAGATATGGCGATAGATCTAGGGCACACATAACATGCGGGAGAAAGAATGAACAAGGCACACATATATACAAGTGGTGAAGAAACTAGTGAAGTACAGGACGGTATCTGGTAAGCGACTACCGTGCTCTCGTCGTCGTCTCCCTGTGAGAACGAGGATGCAGTCAGAAGGTGAAAATACACCCGAATCTGTAATCAAGTGGGTGTCAGCTACCGGAGACAACAGGTCGAAAGGATAGATATCGGGTCCGGTCGTATGAAGCAGTCAATCGGCTCATAGGGTTAACATGAGGGAACGGAGCCGATACCGTAGGACCGGGAGAAAGAAAGAGCAGTACAGACTCCTCCAGTCAATCAGAGTCTCAGTAAGATATGGAAAGGTAAGGATCAAGAGACATCATGGTATTCGGTGGTCATGAGGTCGGAAGGTCACAGGAGACACACCGAATACTACAAGTCATGGCTCAACCCTGCGAGGGTCCTCAAGGTGAGCAGAATCAGAGAATAATCAGAAGACTCGGCTCCGTGCTCCAACAGAGAGGAGACACAACCAGGGAGGAGACTGAGTACACAAGTCAGAAGACCCGGCTTCGTGCTCCACCAAATGGGAGACACCAGAAATGAAGCCGAGTACCTAGAAAATGATGTAATCTCCCGCAGATAACCCTCGGGGAGTAGTACATGCTAGGCAATGAATAATCAGAACGGAAGCTCACCCTACGAGGGTTGTCAAGGTGAGTGGGCTCAAAGGAGCCTGATCCATCAGACGGATCATCAGGTATGGTCTCGGTAGGCGACATATCGGCTACCAGCAGAAGAGACCAGAAAGTCTACAGAATGTGGCAGTGTCCCGCAGACAAACCTCGGGGAACGTGCTACCAAGTAAGCATGAAAATAACAGATATCAGAGGCTCAACCTTACGAGGACCGTCAAGGCGAGCAGACTCAAAGGAGTGTAATCAGATGGGTCCCATGATCCAAAGATCGGATAGGCAACTCAAGATGGGGCCAAAAATCAAGTATATCAGACAACTCGATTCCGTGCTCCGCAGATCGGAGACACAGTCAGCAGTGGGAACCGAGCGTAAAGAGAGTGTCGCAGTCTCCCGTAGATAGTCCTCGGAGAGTACTGTGATCTAGGCAAGGAATGGTCAGAATGTGTCTCTACCTTGCGAGGGTCGTCAAGGAGAGAGATGGGCTCGAAGGAGCCAGATCCATCAGACGGACCCACATAGTGGTCTCAGTAGTCGACAAATCGGCTACCAACAGCAGAGACCAATCAGATCGGAAATATGTCATAGTCTCCTGCAGATAATCCCTCGAGGAGCTACGAGCTAGTCAAGGAATACTCAGAAAAGAGCTTATCCTTGCGAGGACCGTCAAGGAGAGCGGACTCCAAGGAGTCTGATCAAGTCGGTCTCATGCCTCAATAGATCGAGCGCATAATCAGAAAGGAAGACCAACTGCCATATCAGACGAATCGGCTTCGTGCCCTGCAGATCAGGTCACCAGAAGTAAGAGAAGCTGATCGTAAAGAAAGTGTCACATCCTTCCGCAGATAGTCCTCGGGAAGTGATGTGAGTTACATAGTGAATAATCAGAGTACCTCCCGTCCTTGCGAGGGTCGTCAAGGAGAGAGAAGGCTCAAAGGAGCCGGATCCATCAGACGGATCCACAGAGAAATGTGGCCTCGGTAGACAGCAGACCGTCTACCCGCAGAAGAGACCAATAGAGCTAAATTGTGTCATAGCCTCTCGTAGATAACCCTCGGAGAGCTATGAACAAGGCAGTGAATAATTGTAGTATCAAGGCTCGTCCTTGCGAGGACCGTCAAGGAGAGCAATCAGACAGCTAGCCTCGGGTACCGACAGGTCGGGTACACAATCACAGGGTGAGGCCAATCGAGCATATCATCTGACTTGGTTCCGGGTCCCATCACAACGGCGACCCAAGCAGTGGATGAAACCATAGTCCTAGAAATTGTCGCATTCTCCCGCAGATATTCCTCGGGGAGGAATGCGAGCTATATCAATGTAGGTCTAGGGAATGCTGGCAAGTCATCTCAGGTCCTCAAAAGCATTCAATCCTCCAATCATCCGGAGGGCATAAGATCATGTGAGGGAGAAAATCATCAGGCCAATCATAAAACATCCCTCGGGTCAATCCAATCAGCTGAGATGGCACGAAAAAATAGTCAGGAATCCTCTCAGTGCCAGGGTGGATTAGAGAGTCAGGAGATCAAGGATGGGTGAAACAAGAAGATGAGAGATCATGCAGGATCCACACACCTTAGAATAATCAATCAATCCTCAAAATCAAGATGGGTGGAACCTTAAGATAGATAGATCAATCAATACTCATGACATCTTCATCAAATCATCGCATCATACCACATCCTTAACCCGGTGTGCGAGAACTAGAATTCCTCAATAATGCATCACACCTATGCTTTATGCATCATCAAAAATCCTCAAGAAGCCCATATGCATGTATCCAAAGTCAAATCCATCAAATCACTCTCAGCAGCCTCAACATCATTGGCCCGATTTACACAAATAATCTGTATACATAATCCTCGATCCGGGCCTCATCAATATGCACAACATTCCGGGGTGAAGGGAGGGGTGATACGGGGTACACGAAGAAGATGGATAAGCAGGGTACATAATGGAGTGGAGAAACTGATTGAGCGTGCGTGCCAATATCATGGGAGCTAGAAGGGTGATACAGAGGGAACGAGGAGGGCGGGCGAGAAGATCGAGACACAGACAAACATGGGTGTTCCACACAGGGCGGGAACACCGTCAAAATGGTGGTTCGAAGAGCAGGATCTCCTCGAACCGGAGAAGATGAGGATGATACAGTGGATACGAAGAAGATGGTGAAGAAGAGGGAAACAAAGGGCTTGGAGAAGAAATGATTGAGCTCAAGCGCCAATATCACGACTTAATGCACATGAAGAAGTATATGTATAAGAGAGGTAGAGAGAGAGAGACTCAAAGATAAAAAATGCATGACTCACACGGACGGGACCGACTACTCTAGTAATGAATGAAAACACAACGAACTCCAAGTCACAATCAATACACAAGGCAACACCCCCGATTCTCCTACTCAACACAGTGAAGACCGTCAGGTGACGGTCAGTTATCTTTTCGATTTTAGAGTTAGGTGAGAATCACAAAAATTGTACAATCACTTATGAGGCTTGATGGGATTTGGGCTCTACTCCTTAGTGTGTACGTAAGCAATTTAAAACGCATACAATGAGGGGGTTGCTCTCCCCAAGACAAGGAAATCCATTATGTTTTATTTTTAGGTCCAATAGAGTTAACAGTCCCAATTTTATTTAGGTTATCACTTTGTTTGTGTATTTTCAATGCACGTGCCTATCGAGGTTCCAATTTTCATTAATCATCCTAGGTTGGTAAAAACAGAGGGAGAAGATCGGAAAAGCCATGCAAGTCGGAAATCGATGATGCATGCTAAGTAAGAAGACTTACAGTGCCTCCAGCTCTCTCCATGCGGGATGCATAACAGAATTTGAAACCTAAGCTATATGCAAATGTAAGCCGAAGAAATCACCCTAGGTTCAGAAATTGCTATTATCGTGAAGCACCACAAGTCACTCATTCATCTTTAGCCTCAAAAAGTCCGATCTTGGCTCACCCCTCCTCTGCTCAACACACTTGAGTTTAGGAGAAAGCGCTTTGCGGGGCTCGCTGTGGCACAAAGGCTAAGAGATAAATGAACGGCTGTTTAGAGTTTGATCTAGGTCCAAAGCGAACTATAGGTACATGTAAATAAATTAGGGTGTTTGGACCTAACTCTACGAGCAAGCAACTCCTAAGCTAAGGCTCATTCACACAAAATAATAAAAATAAAATAAAGAACGAAAAAGCTTCAGAATCATCGAGGCCCCAAGGGAACAATCCCTCGGGCACTGGACCTCGGGAGTCGAAGTGTACCTGTGAGAGTCATGTATTATTACAATTCAAGTGTTACTCTCTCACGTAAATATACATATTAAAATAAATTAAAATGCATAAAAATAAAGGCTGTCTTCAAAAATTCTCCTTCTGCTGTCCTTGATGCTCTCTCCTGTTGGCTGGCATAGAGGAGCCAACTCTGCCTTGCTTGGATGCATAGGTCCTCCTAGGAGGTCCTCCTTCGCTTGGCGGTCCCTCACATCAAAGACAAAGAAAGGAGATGGTCAGAACAATCAATCAAATGATGTCAAATAGAAATAAAAGCCAAACAAACAAATAAATATATGATGAACATGAGCAAAGAATTAAATAAATGAAAACCACACAAAATCATACAAAATCCGTTGCCTCCCCGGCAACGGCGCCATTTGATGAAAGGGGTAAATTGAGGGTCTAGATATCTCACAAGGCGAGACATCCAGTCGATGCGGTGACCGCTCAATAAATCCCAAATCAATCAATAATTAACCCACAATGAAATACATGCAATTAAATCTCAAAAATGTGGAGTTAAAATTTATTATAACTCTACATGCAAATGTGTATAGGTGTAAGCACAAGTAGAGGCCGAATACTGGGAGGCGAAGGGATGTATGTGAGGTCTAATTATTCAATTCATTGATCATGTCCAATCCTTATTGTTTTTGTGGGTTTTTAATTTTATATTTTTTTATATTTTTGTCTTTATAATTTTTATTTTGTTTTTTTATATTTTATATTTTTTATTATTTTCTTTTTATATTTTTAATTATATAATATAGATATGTATACATATATAGGGAAAAGGGAGCCTACACCCATGTGTAGGTAACTTACCTACACCCAACTCTTTTTCCCTCAAAATTTTTTATTTTTTTGAATTAATTCCTTGGGGAATTTAGATCACAATATATCACCATATCGTCATTCAAATTTCAACTTATTTCGAGACTTCTAACTTATCCATCATGACAGTCAAATTTTAACGGTCTGAGATTTGCTGAAATCAGCCCCTTCCGATGGAGCTGTTAGGAATGTCTGTTTTACATGAAATTTGAAACACGTATTTCATTTAATATTCTAAGTAAATCCCCTAAATATCCATTCAAAAAAATCAAAAAAATTAAGAAACCAGAGGTGGGTGTAGGTAAGTTACCTACACATGGGTGTAGGCTCCCCAATCCCTACATATATAATATAAAGATATATATATATATAAGAAGAGAGAGAGGAGTAGTATCTGGTTAAATATTTATATAAATACTCAATATATATATAATATTTTTTTGGCTTTTTATATTTTTGTATATTTTATAGTTATTTTTTATGGAATTTTCCTAATTTTTTTGTATTTTAAATTTCAAAAAATGTCCCTTATATGGGACTAATTAAAGAGCCGAATATAATTTTGGTGTTAAAATTATAACATAAACTCCAAAATTACCCAAATTAATTTTAATACATTATTATAATATATAGATAATTATAAAAGAGAAAAACATATTTTTTGGGGGTTTTTTAAGGATTTTCTATTTTTTTGTTAAGATTTTGGAGCTTTCTGATTTTTTTATTTTTCTTTTTCATATTTTTAGGGTTTTTCAATTTCTGGACTCAATATAAATATAAATATACCATATATATATTTTTTGGGATTTTTTCAAAAACATTTTATATTTTTTTCGTATTTTATAATTTAGACAGTACAAAATGGGCTTCTTTTTCATTTTTAATAATTAGGAAAAATGCAAATAAATGTGAAATAAAATATGGGGCATGCAAGAACATCACATGAAACATCTACCCTAATTTTTCTGGATTTTTTGAAGCACCATAGGTATTTTTAATAATTAGATAAAAGACACAAAAATAATACAGCCTGGCAGGGCATTTTGCAAATAAAATAAGTACCAGGGGCATGGGTGCAAAAATACCTACAGAAATAAACATTTATTTAAACTTTGGGGCTATTTTACAATTAACAAAAACCGCCAGGGTTAAAGTGCAAATAGCACGCGCCCCACGTGGGACTGCACGTGAGGCGCGGAAGGACCTATTTGTAATTCTGTAAACCTCAGGGTCCTTTCAGCAAAAATCACATTTTATTTTCAACGTTAAAAATTATTTACAGAATTAAAAATTAAATACAAAAAGAACGGGGGTCGGTTTTACAATTTACCCCCACAGGCGCTTCATCCGACGACTGATCTTCGTCCACTAATCCACGTAGCGCCTCCACGTGGGCCGATGACGGTTCGCGATCCACGGCTAGGATTAGATCTCCAAAGGGATCTGACGGTCTGAGCACTGGGGGATCGGACGGCTGTGATTCAACCTGGGCATTCGTCTTCATCCAACGGTGGGGAGCTCACTGATGAATCTCATATTCATCACTCTAAATCTCATTTATTAAGCTCAAATCCCTTAAAATCAACAGCATTCTTGCATCTATTTTGCATAATTAGCATTCATGCATGTTTCCATAAGAATTGCATTTTAGCACAAAAATCTGCACAAAATAAGAAGCCAAAAATCCAAGCCAAAATGACCTATAAATAAGCCTAACTTCCCGGATTTTTAACACATTCATGCTAACTCCGAATAACTCAAAACCACTTCCACTGTGTACATATCACTAACAAGAATAAAAGAAAAATACAAAAAAATAACTAACCCAAATAAGTGGACCAAAAACCCAAACCTTAATTTCAGGATTTTCGGACTAAAAGCCACATATCTTCTCCATCCAGTATCCGATTTAATCCTACTCACTTTTGAACTAATGTGCATTCAATTACCTTCAAAACAAGACCAAGTTCAAGTGAATCGGAGCTCATATGTGAAGTTGGGTTTTGGGCCTCTTTTGTACATTGTATATTTTCGCGGCTTTTGACCTTTATTTATGTATATATTTTCTTAATCAATAAAAATCCAAAAAAATAGATTAATGTGTCTTTATTTATCTTTGATTTTTCCGTGATTTTCCGGATTTTTTATCTTGATTAAAGATGACATAAAAATTATAAAACCCAAAAATCAAGGTATTCTATGTACATAGGATACCCCAAAAATTCACTTTTTACATTTGACCGATTTTGCTTTTGATGTCTTCATGAAAGTTGTAGATCTCATCGAGACGAGCAATTTTCGTGAAGAAACTTTTTCGATCCGAGGTCGTTTACTATTTTTTATAGATTTTACAAAACAATTACTTTCTGAATTTTCTGGTGCTGACAAGTGGCAGCACCTGGTGCCGCCACGTGTCAGCCTTTTTTGGCTTTATTTAAACTCGCTTTTATTAAAAAAAAAATTAAAAAAAATAAAAAATAAATAAAATAAAAAGGATGCACGTGCGTCGCACGTGCCTCCAGGGCACGTGCTCTGCACGTGCGCCCGCGTCCCCTCCCTTTTGGCGCCACGTGTCGCATGCAGGGCCGCCCGATCTCGGCCGATCGGACGGCCCCTGTTCGTCTTCTTCCTCCGGCTTCCCCTTTCCCAAATCAGAGACCCGCCGCCCGCGAATCTCGCCAACTCCGCCCCGCGTATCTCGCCATCGCCGATCCTCGTATCACCGACCCCGATCTCCCTCAATCCCGCCGATCCCCTTCCATCTCCGTCCAACCCCCCCCCCCCTGCTATTTAAACCCATCTCCGCCCTCCTTCATTCGCCATCCGCCGATACACCTTCACAGACGAGGGACGGCGGTGACAGCACCGCCCCTCCACCTTCGACCCGGCGAGATCCGAGGGCACACGTGGCCCTCGTTGCAGGCATCTTCCAGCGGCCCTCCGCCGCACTTGCCGCTGCCGCTCCGCCTCTTGTGTCGAGCCAACGACGATATCTCCACCGTTCGTCCACAACCAGCCACTTCATCAAGCTTCGCCTCCGCCCCTGACGCACCGACGCCAACCACCGTGCGCCACCACTCCATCGACGACATCTTCTCCAGCCACGCCGGTCAACGCCCTCCAACCGTCACCGTACTCCTTCGCTTCAGTCACTGCCTCGCCCTCGACTCCCATCTCCAACGCCAAAGCTTCATCGACTACGACCCATCACCGCCTCCGTCTCCAACCAGCTCCGCCTACGACATAACGCTCCAGCTCCCTCCACCGACAACGCCTTCTCTTGGTCGTGTGTCGGCCAGAGGAAGCCCCGACGCTCCACCGCATCGCCGCTTCACCTCCACCGGAGCTCCGCCAACCTCCTTCCCTCTCAAATCGCGACTGGCCGGGTGGTGGTCCCGAGGCCCTCCTCACGCGCCTGGGCGCGTGACAGGAGGGAACGACGTCAGCCTTACATCACCAGAGGTCACGTGCAACTCACGTGACCGTCTGGTCAATTTGCAGACAACCCCCTCAAAGGAACTCCATATTACGCCAGAATCCCCGCCGACCAGAGGGCACGTGCTGCGCACGTGCCCAGCTGGGAATTTTGCATCAATACCCTCCAGGGTATAGGTAATTACAGAAAAGCCCCCCCTCTGCATTTTTATTTAATTATTTACAATATTGCATCTGGTACCCCTGTGTTCCCCTGTAATTCTAGACCTTTTCTTTACAGTATTTAATTAATCTAAAAATAGCATGATGTTCGTTAATTAATTCTCTACTGTTTGACATCTTGTAGGTAATTTTTGTGATGGATGGTTAATTAATAAATAACTATTTTGTGATAATTGTCGTATTTTACCCATTTACTGCTCTGAAATTGATAATTGGTTAACCGTTGCTCTAAAAATCCCCGAAAAATCACATCTTGTAGAGTTAATTAGTCTTAACATTGTGCCCAAAAAGAATTGAATTTGCATGAATATTTTATCCTATAAAAATCATTTAGCATATTTTAGTATTTAATTTTTAGTAGGTATTAAACCCCACATTTTTAAGGTTTAGGATTTTTCTGAGGTCCATCACCTAGTGATAGATCTCAGATAATTTTGATCCTTGAAAAATAAGTAGGTTTGATATTTATTAAAATTAAATATTAAAAATCATTTTGTTTGCATTTAAAATCCATAAAAAATTCATATTGCATCCAAAAATTCCAAAAAAATTACAGGACATCCATTTCATTATAGTTGACTCTCGGCCAAGTTTTGTATTTTTCGGACATCGTTTGAACTTAATTCACATTTTTGTCCCTAGAATAGGCCGAATTTGCATGTGCACCTCCTAATTCATTGAAAAATTCCAAAAAAAAGTCCGCTTCGAAAACCGAACACGAACTTTGATAGACTTAATTCTAGGTTGTTCCTTTGCCTCCTTGTGATCGACCTTGGGACTTGCCCAAGTAAAATAAACATAAAACCACGAGACGAAAAATTGAATAACTTATTTGTGGTATTTTTTGACCGTTTCCGATTGCCGCCTACAACGCACAACACGATAAAAACACATTATTAAAAGCAACATTTACGGATCCGTCAGATGGCGCCGTTGCCGGGGAGGCAAACGGCTTAGATTTTTGTCTAAAAATTATTTTTGTTCGGTTTTCCGCATTCGGGTAGTCTGACCCCCGAATTTTTCATTATAAATTTCATTTTTATTTTTTCTGCAATTTATTTTCAGCATTTATTTTTCATATTATTTTGAGTCACTCTCTTACATTTCTCTCTTATTTTTTGCGAGGTACCTTGTACGTGGAGCGGTTTTCAATAACCGACGCAACTTCACCAAAAACCGCAAATAATTTAAGATCGAGTCGAGTCGTGAGAGAGAGTAGAGTCTAGGATTTTAATTTCTGCACTTTTAATTTCTGCAATTTTACAGCGGTGTCCGTTTGGACTCTCGCGTGTGTAAAAGACCTCTAAACTTTATTCTGTGGTGTATCGTGGCCTGTTTCACTCTCCGGCGAGGGTGGGGCCCGACTTGAGTGGCGATTTAGGATAGACCTGCACTTACGGCTCTCAGAGCATTTATATTTTTGCTTGTGCTCGTAGGATCTTAAGCCACACTGCACTTTAAATTGAGACGCACATAGATCGTTCAAAATTAGCCAAAATTAAATCAATTCTTCCCGCTAATAGAACTTTCTGCTTAGGTGCGATTTTTCCATCGGCTTGCATTTCATTTAGAATAATTTTTAAATTCTGTCTAGCATCTCACATGGAGATTGCGAGGATTCACTGTAAGTCTTCTAACTGAGCATTCATCATAGTTTTTCGCGTGCATCGGCTTTTCTCGAATTCCTCTCTCTTGTTTCATAACATAACTTTAAAGGAAATTGGGACTGGACGGTAGACGTGTATTTTTGCTCATCTAATTTTTCAGTGATCACCTCATTAAAATTGGGACTGCTAAATATAGCTGATCTTAACAACTCATAAAATCAAGAATTTTTGCGGGAGAGCAACCCCGACCTTGGATGATTTTATTTTTCTGAGTGAGCGAGAGACGACATTTAAGGATAGAGCCCAAATCCAAAATCTCAGCTCGCTTAATTTTTGCCAAGATTGAATTATCACCAACTAAAATTGAAAAGATAATAGCCGAAATCTTACGGCTTCATTGTGTGAGTTGGTGAACCCGGGGTTTGATTTGTGTTTGTATTGGTGTGCGTGAACCGATATCGAAGATCAATAGCCGCACATTTGATAACATTTTCTATCCCCATACAATCATCTCTTCCATCTCTTGATTTTAATCTCATCATGAAAATTTTTCCAAAATCTAACCCATCATTTCTCTCAATTCCTTCAAAAATGACCGAACACCACTACGAAAACAAATCTATGTCGGTTTGGCCCAAATCCACTACTTCCTCTTCGTTTAACCCTCCAACATTTGCGGGAAGCCTTCAACCGCAGATGACTTCGACCTCATTAAATCCTTTCTCAAATCATCCAACCACACCATCTTGGACTGAACCGTCTTATTCTCACTCTCTCGCCAATGAAACATTTCAAAATCAAAATCTCTTTAAATCCCATGACTGGCAGAGAACCCAAACCCAGATGGAAAGACATGCGCTTAATGATCATCATCGTTGGATTGACCATGACAGAACCCTCGTCAGACATGAAACCCATACAGAGGATGGATGGACCTCCTAGACACATATAGACCCTGTATGCTGACTCCACAATATCAAGATCTGACCAATCATGATCAAAGGACTGAACTATACTCAGACCAAACACACATGCCTGTACCAAATGAGCAGCCTCCTTCCATAAATTTTAAGGAGAAATTTTCAAGAAATGATCATATAATGGATATTCCAAGAAATTCTCCTCTCCGCATATACAGAAAAATGAAAGACGAAATTATTGAACAAAATCCGAATGCTCCTGTGGTTGATCATGAACAAAATTGTGAGGATAATGTTTCGAGGATAAAAACGAGATTTGAATTGATGGAGGATAGATTTCAAAAATTTGCCGACCGAGTAATCTCATTCTATGGTGGATCGGGTGTAAAACTAAATGAAGAAATGATTGGATTCCATGATGAAAATTTTGAGGATATCCAAAGACCTAGGGATGACTCTAATATCAAAACTTCTGCTCATTATTCCCCTAGGAATGACTACGCCTCTGACCCAAGCTCTGAACATCAAGGCCCCTACTCATCTAAGGAAGACACCACATCGCCACACCACACAGAAAATACAAAAAAATTTGAAAATCCAGAAAATCTCATAAAAATTAAATCTGAAGAAGATCTGAGGAATTTGGATCCTGCTTTACGGGAAGCACTGGAAAAATACTTGATTTTTGAACTTCCCATTATAAAGGCCATTGAACACTTCCCTGACCTCAAGAAATTTCTAATGGACAGATTAATCATCAAAAAGTCAGGAAGGATTAGAACAAAAACTGAAAGATATATCTTGTCAATGGCCTCCTCCTTGGTGTTAAGGAGAAAAACCAAGAGCCGCATAGTGAAGCGGTTGCCCAGATTTGACTGCAGAATCAAAGACACAATTTTCACACATGCTCGTATTGATGATGATTCACCGATCAATATCCTCCCGACCTCTGTATTTCAGGAACTCAAACTCGGACCGATTCGGAAGATACGAGAGATTGTTCAATTGGCCGACCGATCAATAAAAAGGCCGAGAGGAACCATTTCTGTCATCATGAAATTCCAAGGTGCTCCGCTCAAGGTAGAATTCACGATCATTGATATTGAGCATCAAGGAGAATTTACCCAGTCTCCAATCATTCTCGGAAAACCATCTTGGCATTGGCCAAGGCGAGTATCGATTGTGAGACTCGGGAAATAAATTTTACGGCATTGGAATCACTACGATCTGATACAGTCTTTGAGGAAGCACGATTTTCTGAGGTAACCCACAAAGTCCCCAACAACCGCAACCATGAAACGGTAGAAGAGCCCTACCCCGCTGCTACACCTGAGATTGCGTTTGTTAATGAGACTATTGGTTTAGAGACTTTCCCCGATATCTCAATTCCCGCAGATTTCAAAATAGACAAATCCTTCTACTACGATCCTGAGACATTTGCATGGTCGCACCCTGGAGCAACATACTCTGATTATCTTGACCAAATCCTCCCAAATCAAGAGTGCACCAACATTCAGGAAACAAAGACCGAACACGTAGCCCGAACACCGACCAAGGAGAAGAATTTTAATGGCTATTCATCTGGGTACTCAAGTGAACCGACATCTTCACGAAATAAGAAAAGAAAGTCACCTTTGATCTTTCGGAAGAGAAATCGGTTGATGATCCCTCATCAGGTCCGGAAAAGGTAGTCTACATGAGTGAAGTCTGTTCGGCATCTTTAAAGCCATATCTTCGCAAGGATCCAAAATTTGATTCTCGTTGGACAACTCCCGTTCCTAATTATTACTCATCCAAAGCTGATGCTCCTACCTTCCACAAGTACACTGGAATTATTTCTTATGAGCTGACTGAGACCGGAGCATCTGAATATTCATCTGAGGACAAACTAATTGATCTTAAAAAGGAACGAATTTTGAGGAAACAATTGATAAAACAAAAAGACATGAATATCTGGAGTGTGTCCACTTTCAAATACTATTCCTCTGAGGATAACTCTGATGACGGTTACTTTTCATCTGACTCAAATATTTCATCTACTATCCATCATGATATTTCTGAGGATGACACTGATAATAGTTTGGGAATCATATGCCTCACCTCCGACTCATCATTACGATCTCCCACCGCAGGCTCACAAGAAGATCAGCCGTAAACCACCTTAATCATCGGCTACCCACCCTCCCTCCCGACCACATCGGTCTCCTTGTACAGCTTCTTCCTCTACTTAGGCCAAGGCCTAAGTATAGGGGGGGACCGATGCCATCTGTATATACCATTTCCCTCATCACATTCCGATCTTTCGCTCACTCCATATCCATTCTTCTTCTATACTTAGACTATTCACAGTCTAAGTATAGGGGGGCGATTTTGTAAATCTTGTTCTTTTTCACCCTCTTACGCTTAGCCCGAGCTATGTCTTCTTTACGCTTCTTGTACTTTGAGGACACAGCACTCGCTAAGTATAGGGGGGTCTGTATATATACTTTGTATATATTTTAGCCATACCTCGTACTTTCACGTAAGTCTATATATATTTACGGGGTGGGTTTTTCTTAAAAAATTAAAAAAAAACAACAAAAAACAAAAACAAAAAAAAATGTTTTTTTTCCACTAACACTGACCTTGCCCAAAATTTTTGAAAAATGGCTTCTTATTCATTCAAAAAAAAAAATTCACAAATAACAAAAAATGTGTCTGCATTTCACACACTCGCATTTCATCAAGCATCGCATTTGCATATGTGAAAAGTCTTTGGGTTCTGAACCGAGTTATGAACCGAAACCGAGAGTGGTCTGGACTTGACCTTAATCCACCTAATTTTCAGAGGAACTTCACCGAGAAATAGGATTTTAGAGTCTTCAGGTCTTTGACTTAATTCTTTGAGTTCCACATGACAATGTACAGCGTTTGACTCTTAGTGTCTAACCTGGTCTCTTCATTCTGGGTACAACTCTGGAATAAGGAATTAATTTGTACTCTCGCACTATGCACTTAGCTCAACTCAAACATATGTTGGAAGACTGTGTGAGTTTCTTTTCTGGTAGCGTGGAAATCTAAAGACCGGAGTACGGGTTGAAATAAAGCTTCGAAAAGGGATGGACGGCTGGGCACATTTTTTTTCTAAGACCCCAAAAAAGGTACGGAAACAAAAGATTCTATATCCGTAGGGGCACAACAAGATCCAAGCAGAACCACCAAAAATTCCAAATACAAAGAAGCAACTACCTAATAAAAATCTGACCAAAAAGGGTCCAAGCTTCCAGAAACCAGCAGATCTTGGTGAAGACTCGGCTACACTGGCCATCTTCACAAGGAGAGGTGACTACACTGGCCACCCTCCAGTTCTTTTCTCATTCTTCTATCTTCTCCCCCCAATTCGATTGTGAACACAGCGCGACAGACCTTAGAAGGAAATACCTGACTCCCCGAGGACGAGTTATTGGAGAGGAGGCTTGTGCAGTAGTCCGGCATGCTGGGTGGGAAGAGCTAAAATATTTCACACACAAGAGTCGGTTATTCAATGTTCAAAGAGTATACTTTGGGAAGATGATTGATCTAAGATGACTTCTGAGCCGAAACTGTAGCAATGATGTGTAGAACTTGAGGGCTGTTGATTTTAAAATTCTAAGTATCACAGAAGTTCCGACACACAAATAATCCAAAGGTTGAGTTTAGGCTTACTTTCACCTTCAACTCATGGTCTTGGTATGGAACCCAATTTCATTTCACCTCAGGCATTTCTTTTTATGCTCAGGGACGAGCATGGTTTAAGTATAGGGGGATGATGAATCTCATATTCATCACTCTAAATCTCATTTATTAAGCTCAAATCCCTTAAAATCAACAGCATTCTTGCATCTATTTTGCATAATTAGCATTCATGCATGTTTCCATAAGAATTGCATTTAGCACAAAAATCTGCACAAAATAAGAAGCCAAAAATCCAAGCCAAAATGACCTATAAATAAGCCTAACTTCCCGGATTTTTTAACACATTCATGCTAACTCCGAATAACTCAAAACCACTTCCACTGTGTACATATCACTAACAAGAATAAAAGGAAAAATACAAAAAAATAACTAAACCCAAATAAGTGGACCAAAAACCCAAACCTTAATTCAGGATTTTCGGACTAAAAGCCACATATCTTCTCCATCCAGTATCCGATTTAATCCTACTCACTTTTGAACTAATGTGCATTCAATTACCTTCAAAACAAGACCAAGTTCAAGTGAATCGGAGCTCATATGTGAAAGTTGGGTTTTGGGCCTCTTTTGTACATTGTATATTTTCGCGGCTTTTGACCTTTATTTTATGTATATATTTTCTTAATCAATAAAAATCCAAAAAAATAGATTAATGTGTCTTTATTTATCTTTGATTTTTCCGTGATTTTTCCGGATTTTTTATCTTGATTAAAGATGACATAAAAATTATAAAACCCAAAAATCAAGGTATTCTATGTACATAGGATACCCCAAAAATTCACTTTTTACATTTGACCGATTTTGCTTTTGATGTCTTCATGAAAGTTGTAGATCTCATCGAGACGAGCAATTTTCGTGAAGAAACTTTTTCGATCCAAGGTCGTTTACTATTTTTTATCGATTTTACAAAACAATTACTTTCTGAATTTTCTGGTGCTGACACGTGGCAGCACCTGGTGCCGCCACGTGTCAGCCTTTTTTGGCTTTATTTAAACTCGCTTTTATTAAAAAAAAAAATTAAAAAAAATAAAAAATAAATAAAATAAAAAGGACGCACGTGCGTCGCACGTGCCTCCAGGGCACGTGCTCTGCACGTGCGCCCGCGTCCCCTCCCTTTTGGCGCCACGTGTCGCATGCAGGGCCGCCCGATCTCGGCCGATCGGACGGCCCCTGCTCGTCTTCTTCCTCCGGCTTCCCCTTTCCCAAATCAGAGACCCGCCGCCCGCGAATCTCGCCAACTCCGCCCCGCGTATCTCGCCATCGCCGATCCTCGTATCACCGACCCCGATCTCCCTCAATCCCGCCGATCCCCTTCCATCTCCGTCCAACCCCCCCCCCCCCCCTGCTATTTAAACCCATCTCCGCCCTCCTTCATTCGCCATCCGCCGATACACCTTCACAGACGAGGGACGGCGGTGACAGCACCGCCCCTCCACCTTCGACCGGCGAGATCCGAGGGCACACGTGGCCCTCGTTGCAGGCATCTTCCAGCGGGCCCTCCGCCGCACTTGCCGTTGCCGCTCCGCCTCTTGTGTCGAGCCAACGACGATATCTCCACCGTTCGTCCACAACCAGCCACTTCATCAAGCTTCGCCTCCGCCCCTGACGCACCGACGCCAACCACCGTGCGCCACCACTCCATCGACGACATCTTCTCCAGCCACGCCGGTCAACGCCCTCCAACCGTCACCGTACTCCTTCGCTTCAGTCACTGCCTCGCCCTCGACTCCATCTCCAACGCCAAAGCTTCATCGACTACGACCCATCACCGCCTCCCTCTCCACCAGCTCCGCCTACGACATAACGCTCCAGCCTCCCTCCACCGATAACGCCTTCTCTTGGTCGTGTGTCGGCCAGAGGAAGCCCGACGCTCCACCGCATCGCCGCTTCACCTCCACCGGAGCTCCGCCAACCTCCTTCCCTCTCAAATCGTGACTGGCCGGGTGGTGGTCCCGAGGCCCTCCTCACGCGCCTGGCGCGTGACAGGAGGGAACGACGTCAGCCTTACATCACCAGAGGTCACGTGCAACTCACGTGACCGTCTGGTCAATTTGCAGACCAACCCCCTCAAGGAACTCCATATTACGCCAGAATCCCCGCCGACCAGAGGGCACGTGCTGCGCACGTGCCCAGCTGGGAATTTTGCATCAATACCCTCCAGGGTATAGGTAATTACATAAAAGCCCCCCTCTGCATTTTTATTTAATTATTTACATATTGCATCTGTACCCCTGTGTTCCCCTGTAATTTCTAGACCTTTTCTTTACATTATTTAATTAATCTAAAAATAGCATGATGTTCGTTAATTAATTCTCTACTGTTTGACATCTTGTAGGTAATTTTGTGATGGATGGTTAATTAATAAATAACTATTTTGTGATAATTGTCGTATTTTACCCATTTACTGCTCTGAAATTGATAATTGGTTAACCGTTGCTCTAAAAATCCCCGAAAAATCACATCTTGTAGAGTTAATTAGTCTTAACATTTGCCCAAAAAGAATTGAATTTGCATGCATATTTTATCCTGTAAAAATCATTTAGCATATTTTAGTATTTAATTTTTAGTAGGTATTAAACCCCACATTTTTAAGGTTTAGGATTTTTCTGAGGTCCATCACCTAGTGATAGATCTCAGATAATTTTTGATCCTTGAAAATAAGTAGGTTTGATATTTATTAAAATTAAATATTAAAAATCATTTTGTTTGCATTTAAAATCCATAAAAAATTCATATTGCATCCAAAAATTCCAAAAAAAT
This sequence comes from Ottelia alismoides, assembly GCA_037367405.1. Classification (NCBI taxonomy): domain Eukaryota; kingdom Viridiplantae; phylum Streptophyta; class Magnoliopsida; order Alismatales; family Hydrocharitaceae; genus Ottelia; species Ottelia alismoides. Next base: position 472,355 of record JAZKJV010009163.1, read on the forward strand.
TACAGGACATCCATTTCATTATAGTTGACATCTCGGCCAAGTTTTGTATTTTTTCGGACATCGTTTGAACTTAATTCACATTTTTGTCCCTAGAATAGGCCGAATTTGCATGTGTACCTCCTAATTCATTGAAAAATTCCAAAAAAAAGACCGCTTCGAAAACCGAACACGAACTTTGATAGACTTAATTCTAGGTTGTTCCTTTGCCTCCTTGTGATCGACCTTGGGACTTGCCCAAGTAAAATAAACATAAAACCACGAGACGAAAAATTGAATAACTTATTTGTGGTATTTTTTGACCGTTTCCGATTGCCGCCTACAACGCACAACACGATAAAAACACATTATTAAAAGCAGCATTTACGGATCCGTCACTCACGTGCAAGAACAGGGAAGCAAACTCGCCGGGGCAAGCTTGTTCCGGCCAGATCTCGCTCCTCTGCCGGTCTTCGCCGCACCTGAAGGTCCCAGAAGCTTCCCTGGAGGGTTGCTCTATCTTCTGGAGGGTTTGGATCGGCCGGAGGCACGCTGGAGCACCGCCACGAGCTCAGAGAAGGATCAAGGCTCTAGGTGCCTCCGCCAGCTTGGATTTCATCTCCTGGCGCTTCTTGGCGCACTAGACCTGCACAGGAAGAAAGCACGGCTCGAGGGCTTCACCCTCAACCTGAGATTGAAGCTATTAGCACTCAAATGGGGTGAGGTGGTGAAGCCTCCGGCGAGCGGCGGAGTTGAGGCTTCGATTCGCAGATCTGGAGCAGATCGGGTTGGACAGGGTGGCTGGGAAGTGGAGAACACGGTGAGGAACGAAATGACGGTGGAATGGTGGTCGAAAAACAATTGGAACACGGTGGGAAAGTCGCCGGAGCTCGATTTACCTAATCTACGCTACTTTAATAATCTAAATGCGAAATAAAAGACAGAAATAAAATGCTGACATGAAAAGCTACCTAATAAATGTAAATGCGCAGCTCGACTTGGCCGGAGGGCCAAGGAGCAGGGCGACTGCCGGAGCGACACCGTGGGTGCAACCGCCACCATCTCCAGCCGATTCAAGGTGCCAACGGCATCCTCCTGTCACGAGGAGCACATCTGGGACTGAATGCAAGGAAGAAAATGGGTAGAGGCTGACCGAACTTGGAGAAATGGCGGTGGTTCTTTATTTATAACCAAAGTAGCACCCTTATTTGACCAGGCCATAGCGGCAGATCGACGATATGTACAAGGGCTCTTGATCTCGGCGAGAATCACGAATGATCAGAGAATATTTTTCATGAAGAGACTGTTGTCGACGGATGCGACCAATTGAGCGGGAAAAATGGAGGAAATCGGGGGAATTGACGGGTCTGACGGGAGTCAGAGGCGCAGGGGGGAGTTGACCGGAGGTCAACACTCCCTGGCCCCTGACTGGTCCACATCAGCCTAGTCTTGACCTATTTATTACACGTAATAACTGAATGAATTAGGTTTTGCTTATAAAATAAAAAATGTTTATAAATTAATGTAGTATTTATTTCTGATTTTTATTTATTTTTTCGAAGTGTTTTATTACGGGTTTATTTTAATAATGTATTCATAAGTATATTTATATATATTTATTTTTATTTTATTTTATTTTATTTTATTATTTTATTTTCTTCTTTTATAAATTTATAACTTATTTTTATGAGTATAAATATATTTTTATTTAATTTTTATGACTTTATTTACATGTTTAAATAAATAGGTATATTTATATGTAGGTATACTTATAGGTATTTTACCTATATATTATACATACTTTATTTAATTAATGTATTTTATTTATCTTTATTTTGGATTTGTATTTTTAATAAGTTATATATAATATATACATTATTATAAGAATATAGATGAATAAAGAATAAAAGAATAAAATCCCTTTTTATATATATACACATAGGTAGGATAGGTATTTTGTCTATGTATTTTATAGACTTATTTTTATTTTACAAATTCTTTTTGGGTTTTCTTTTAATTTCACTAGGTACATGTACATTATTTTACAAGATTCTAAAAATATAAATTTATAGAAATAATAAATATTGAATAAAATGAATATTTTAATCAGTCCTATATACAAGGTGGGCCAAAACCTAACTTCTACAGATGAACTCCAAAAATTATGAAATCAATTTTGTTAAATAGTTCATGGAAAGCTATATATAATTAAAGTGAGTTTGGGTGATTTGGAGTTTTTATTTGCAAGATATGGGTCTGTGAAGTTGAGATTTTGGCTTTTTATTCTGGGTATAAAATGTACACTGTGTATCCTTTTTACACAAACTCAATTTGTAATTTTATTTACGTTATTATCTACAACTTTCATGTACAAAGTTTCTCTATTTGATGAATAAATAATTAAATACAAAATAGGTGTCAAAAATGCATAAATAGATGAATAAATAAATGAGGTATTTATTGTATAATTGGCCCTTATCTCCCCCTACTTTATTCCTTGTCGACCAATTCCATGCTGGCCTTGGTCTCGGGGTTCGGGTCATAAAATATTTGCAATATTTTATTCCTTTTTCTTTTCTTCTCTTTATTCTATAATTTCGATATTAAAAACCTTATTTTATGTACAATGAATACAATGAATAAGGAATGCTTTTATGTACAAATTGAGGCTATTTACATGCATTTGCTGGGGTTTTTAAGGCCAAAATGATAGAATAAAGGTGATGAAATGGAGATTCATCAATCTCTCTTCTAGATATTTAGCTTCTTGTTCTTCACGCTAATAACAGTTACTTATCTAGGGTGATTTCATCGGTTGCATTGCATATAGATAGGTTTGAATTCTGTCGAGCATCTTTGCATGTAGAGTACTGGAGGCAAGGTGAGCATTTCTCTTTAGCATTCATCATCGATTTGCCGCTTGCATTGCTTTTCCGATGCTTCCTCTGATTTTGACTACTTAGGTGCTTAAAGGAATTGATCCCTCATTTCACGCGTGCATTTCCTAATTAAAAGTACAAAAAAGTGATAGTCAATAAAATTAGATCTGCTAATATTACTTGACCCTAAAAAAATATCAAAAAGAAAAATCTTATTTGGGGCAAGTAATCCCCTCATTATCTTTGCTTTTATTTTCTCGCGTACACACTAAGGTTAGTGCCAAATCCCATTAAGCCAACCTAAGTGCGTGTACAAGATTTTGACTTCTCACCTAACTCTAAAACAGACAAGATAAAAAGACCGCACTTTTGCGATCTTCACTGAGTTGAGTAGGTGAATTGAGGGTTTGTTTTTGTGCTCGTTTGATTGTGTTTGCTTGTGTGTGTCCTAGATCGCTTATGCACATTTGCCCCTTTTTCTCATCTCTTGATTTGACCTTCGTGCTCTCCCGAATAATTTCCTTTTGTTTCGAGATGGCCGACTGGAGCTCCTTTTTTTCGGATTTTGCAGATTCCTCCTACACTCTAGCCGATCCACCTCCTTTTTTCTAGGAGAATTTCGCTCCTGATTTTTGTACATAGCCATCTCAACCTCAGTATTAGGACTTGGACTTTTATCCACATCCACCTCCACCTCCATATTTTCTACCTTCACATCCACCCGAGAATGACCTATTGGAGTCACCTCTCATGATTTCCGCACTTAATACCTTGTACCAGCTCTTGGAGCATATGAATTCGAGGATTGACGGTCCTCACTTGCCTGAAATAAGAGCCTTATTGATGCTTCACGATCTGATGATTTGGATTCTGAGAGCTTGCAATCACCTAAAATACAAAAAAAATGAGAAAAATTTAAAAACACAAAAAGAATTCAGGAGACATATGGTTGATTCGGATTGTGAGGAGAGGGACCCCCTGCCAGATCATTTGACCACACATGTACTCACATTTTGTCCCACCTCTGACTCTGAGGATGCCACTGCACAGAGTGCTCTTGGCATTCCTTGTGTATATGATGACTCTGGAGGAGGTCCAAAAATTTAAAAAATTATTAACTGAACCTGAAGTGGTGGCCACTATTCATGAGATCATCCAAGCCCCACTTCCTCGTCTTCCCAAGAAGAAAAAGCGGAGGAGTAGATCTGAGCATCATATCTTGACCATGGTCAATATCCACACCATCACACACCATCCCATTCCTAGGAAAAGGAACACAACTACACCCTTCACTAGGTGCACCATCTCTGACCACACATGTGATCACACTCTCCTTGACGACGGTGCTTCAATTAGCATCATACCCTTCTCGCTGGTGCAATCTCTTCACTTAGGGCCTCTCAAGAAAACCAGAATGATCGTTCAGTTTGCTGATGGATATATCAAGAGGCCGAAGGGTATCCTAGAGAACGTCGTCATTTCAATTCAGAGCATGAGCTACACCGTTGAATTTGTCATATTGCCCATGGAGACTTCCACTGGGGAGCATTCTCCAATCATCTTGGGATGACCTTTCTCGCCTCTGCAAGGGTGGTTTTTGACTATGGATCAGGAGAGATTCGCTTACGTCCTGTTGATGAAAGCGAGGTGATCATCACTGCACCCACTGCCGACCAAAGACCGTGCACCTGATGCACATACACCCATTTTAGCTGACCCTAAGGACCATGACCTAGATGAGACTATCAGAGACTTTACTTCATGTTGGATTCCAATGAGACCCGAGAATTCCTCCCTGTGGAGGAAGACTCGAAAAGCATGGACTTCGGAGTTCCTTCTTCTAGTGTTTGGCGATGTGTTGATGACAACTGCGGGATTTACACTATAGATACACTTGAGCGGAGGGCAGATATTGATGAGACTAAGGTCGAATTTGATCTTGTTACTTTTATCCAGGAATTCAGTCCTTTTGATGAGAATGATGATCCGGTTGAGACTTTTGAGGACGAACATGATTCCACTACTTCCACAGATGAGTTCGTTCCTTTTGATTTTGACCTAGGAGAGACCTCGCAGGACGACACTGACCTTACTTCCTCCGATGATGAATTCGTCCCTTTTCATGATTATATTTGCGAGACACCCAAGGCCGGACCTAGCCGCACTTCTTCCACTGGCCCATCTGTGCCTTCACATCCTAGGACCACTGAGGATCTTCACCAAGTCGATCCTGATCGTCTTCCATCCACTATGGACCCCGATATCGCCATGCACCTTGTCAGATCCATCCCTCAGCCGTCCTGCAAGAAGGTTCGCTTTCAACCTTCTTGATCCTTTGCATATCCATTCTGTTGCATATTCACATTTGTTTCCTCTGTCCATCTCCCGTTTTGCTCATCCACCCCATTCTCATGTGTGCCTTGCTCATGACATATTTTGTATAGGGGGGTGGATGAGCCGAGTGTTCATTCGTTGTTCCTTTTCATCACTCCTTTTGTTTGCCTATACTTAGGGCTTCTTCTACCCTAAGTATAGGGGAGTGATGTGTACATTCTCTACGATCTCTTCTTCTATCTTTATCTGACTTTTCTTCTTTTCTTCTTTTCCTTTTCATTTTCCTTTTCCTACTGAAAAGGTGTCGCCCTTTTTGTCGATCTTCTATACTTAGGACGTACTTTGTCCTAAGTATGGGGGGGTGTGCACCCTGAGTTCTTTTATTTTTTAATCCTCTCCATTGTCTCCTCTTCTTGTCTATACTTAGGGATATATTACCCTAAATATGGGGGAGACAGTCTGAGTATGATATGTTCATTCCCACCCTTGACCCTCCTTGCTTTGTGTATAGTTGGCTATACTTATAAATGTTTGATCCTAAGTATAGCGGGGACAGTCGACTTCTCATTCATTCATTCGTTTCTTCATTTGTTTATTCTTTAGACTTTTCTATACTCAGTACAAGTTATGTCTTCTCTTTTTCTCTCTGATCTATGAGAACATAGCTCAAGCTAAGTATAGGGGGTCGTATATACTCCGTATATACTTTAGCCATAACTCGTACTTTTGTATTTTTATAATAATAATTATTGCTAAAAATACTCTCTAATCCATTAAAAACACTTAATAAAAAGGTGTGTATTATTCCTCAAATTCTTTTTTATATACTGATTAAAAATATTTTTTACAAAGTTTTTGAAAAATAGTTTGAAAACCTTTGAAAAAAACTTTTGAAAACTATCTGGAAAACATTTTGTTCAATATTTTCAATCTTTGTAAAAATATTTTGTTTGAAAATTTTATTTTCTTTATAAAATAAAAATGTTTGAAAATTCATTTGTAAATGTTTGGAAAATGATTGCAAAAATATTTTGAAAAATCTATATATACTTTTTGAAAAATATTTGCAAAATGATTTTCAAATGTGTGTACATGTTTGTAAAATTCTTTGTAAAAATTATTTTGGACTATAGTTTTCCAAAATTATTTGTAAACAATTTTCAAATAAGTTGAGGAATATATACATCACATTAGAATTCTTTATTAATATATATAATTGATCACTTACCCCTTATAAATTCTTAAAATCTAATTCTTGTAGATATAAGATGCATCCCCGTGTAAATATTTATGTCTAGTGTTTATCCAAAATCTTTTATTTTCAAAAATCACAAAAACATTTGCAAAACTAAAAAGACCAAAAACATTTGAAAATCTTTTTGAAAAATACAAAAAATACATATGCATCATCTTTTTCAAAAATCTATAAAAAGTTCAAAATTCTTGAAAATTGCATCACAATTGTCTGGATAGCATTTTCATAGCATCGCATTTTTTGGATTGAGTTTGATAATTGAACAAGTCTAACTAAAATCCAAAGATTGGAGCTTGGTTGGATCTTTAATCTACCTAATAACAGGAACCTTATAGGAGCTAGAATTGAGATACTTCAGGTCTAGTTGACTTAATTCTATAGGATCACGAGACTTGGTTCAATGGATTCTTAACAGCCTAAGTAGAGTATTTCGGAGCACACACATGACTCTTGTTGATAATGACCTAACTTGGACACATGCACCTTTCACTTGGCTTGACTCAGTTGGAGTGGTGAGGGGATTGGATTTACCGGTATGAGACACACACAAGTGGAAAAATTTGTCCTCGTCTAGGGAGGGAAGTGCACCCCAACCCCGATCCAGTGGTATTGATGTCTAAAGACAGGAGAGTGTGGGTTGCAATAATGCTTCAAAAGAGGGATAATCTACTGGCTCAAGAGAAAAAACTCCTTATGTAAATGCTGTTGTATATAGTATTTAAAAAAACTTCAAAAAAGTGGACATGCCTGATTGAAAATAAAATGCATGCCGGGGTGTATATATTTATATAGACAAAAAGCAAGTTTGAGCTACAAAGTCATATTATGTGAGCCTGCAGCTGGATGACTTGACTACACTAGTCTTGCATCCTAGGATAGGTAGCTACACTGGCTACCGTCCATTCTTCTCTTCACCCCCTCCCGTTGAGCTGGTTGTCACTTGAACTTAGAAGGTAATACCCTGCTCCTCGAGGAAGGAGTTGCTGGATTTGGGGAATCATTGGGTTATCATGCTGGAGAAGTCAGTCTCTTGGTCATTTTAGTGAGGAGAGCCACTATCACTTACACTGTACGAGTCATATTCATAGTTGTAAGGGTCTGCGTATGAGTTGAAGTATTCTGACCTGGCTATTGGGGGGACTTGAGCAGAGTTTTGGGATTCACAAAGGTTGTTGAATTTCAATTCCAATTCCCATTAAGGCTCTGACCACACTTAAATTCCAAAGGTCCGACTTAAGCTCCAAACTTTGATTTTGTGAAGACAAGTTTGATAATTGAACTTAATCCAACTTCTTTCTTTTTCTTTTTCTTTTATTTTTAAGTTATGCACTTATTGCATAAGTGTTTGTTAGGGACTAGCAAAGGCAAGTATAGGGGGGTGATGAATCTCCATTTCATCACCTTTTTATATCATTTTGGCCTTAAAAACCCTAGTAAATACGTGTAAATACCCTTAGTTCATGCATTTTAGCATTCATGCATTTGTGTAAAAAATAGTATATAAAATACTATTTTTAATGCCAAAATTATAGAATAAAGAAAAGAAAGAAAAAGAGTAAAATATTGTAAATATTTTATGACCATAAACCCCGAGACCTATGCATCTTGATGACTAGGTCGACAAGGAATAAAGTAGGGGAAGATAAGGGCCAAAAATACAATAAAAATCCCCTTTTTTATTCATTCTTTATCATTTTGGGACCTATTTTATTTTCCACTTTTTATACTTCAAATAAAGAAACTCTGAACATGAAAGTTGTAGATAATAAAATATAGAAAAATACAAAATTGATTTCATACAAAATAATATACAGTGTACAAAATACAGTCTAAATAAGAATCCAAAATCCCAACTTCCCAGATCCATATCTCACAAATAAAAACTCAAAATATATCAAAATCACTTTAATTGTATATAACTTTTCATAAGCTATTTAATGAAAGTGGTTTCATATTTTTTGGAGTTAAAGTGTGAAAGTTAGGTTTTGGACCCTTATTGTATAGTACACCTGATTAAAATATTTATTTTATTTATTATTAATTATTTTTATAATAATATTTTTTTTATAATTTTGTAAATATTATTTATAATATATGTACATATTAAAATAGGAAAAAAACAATAAAGAAAACATTAAAATAAAATATGTATATAAAATACATAGGTAAAATACCTATACTTGTACCTATATAATTAATATATATTTATTTAAGTGTATATATTATATCAGAAAAATATAATACAAATATATTTGAGTATATAAAAAAAAGTTATAAATATATAAAATAATAAACTAAAATTGTAAATTCAAAAATTCAAAATAAAAATAAAATACATAAATACATGGATGAATATACCTATAATAGAACCCTAAAAAGTAACTTGTAATTTTAAACCTCTAAAAAATAAATAAAAATCATAATAAAATAATATAAAAAATAAACAATTTTATTTTATAACTTAAAATTAATATATTCATTTATTATTTTTAATTGATTTTTTAATAATTTCTGACATGGATTTTTCCTGGTTGGTCCACGTGGACCCAACCAGCTTGTCCCGTGCGTTGACCTCGGCCAACTCTCTGACTGAGGTCTGCCTCTTGTCAGAACCTCATTTTTGCCAAGATTCTCGATTTTTTGGAGGCCGCTCCTTGTGCCTTTTTGGATCGAAGTCTTCACGACTTTTGCTCCTTGTGCATTGGTGATTCACGATCAAGAATTTTCTTGGGTTGTTGATCACTGATACATTCGATATCCCTCGATCTTTCCACGCGCTTCATCCATCTATACATAAGCCTCCTCCATCATCCTCTTCTATTTTGAACCCCTTTTTGCCCGGTCTTCCATCTCCTTTTCACGTGCCGAGGCTCGAGCGAGGTGACAGTGACAGCGGTCTCACCTCCCCGTTTGGAGTCGCGGAGGAGCAACGCAGAGGAGGATTCCACCCATCACCGGAGCTCCGCTCCTTGCTGTCTCATCTCGCAGTCGTGCGCTCCTCGAGGTTATTTTCTCATTTTTTCGCATTTCTAGCTTAGATATATCCCTAGATCAGTTCTCGCTTTTTCTTTTTGTATTTCGTGCCCGTTTCTCCACCCTTCGTAGTTCGTCAGAGCTCCGCTCCAACGAAACTCCACCCCGTTCTTCCACTATGGTCCACTTGTGTTTCGCCTCGTTACCACCTCCACCTTCTCTCCCTTCTAATTCCTTTCACCCCAGGCACCACCAAGCCCCCCTTGATCCATCATGGATCAGGAGACTACTCCTCCTCCTCTGCCGCTTGCCGGAGGGAGTACGCCCACCACCACCAACCATCTCCCCCTCACCAGAAGAACCCGCATACCCCCAATTTTCTTGCTCTAACTAAACTTGCAGGTACAAAAGTCTCTAACCCCCATTTGGGGTCGATTTTTGCTGGACTAAGGTACTTGGAGCCACCCACGACTCCTGACATCACGGCGGTACGTCGGTGCCCTCCTGGCCAATTTGGCACCACTGTTGGGTTAGGGGCCACCCCAGGAAGCTTATAGGACATTTTGGGCTTGAAGGATAGCCAGAGGAGGACACCATCCCCAGAGGAAGTTCGTTGCGACAAACCTTCTTCCATGTTCTTCTGTCGCCCTTCTCAGCCGTCGATCTACACCAGTTCTTCTAGGCCATCCAGGCACTGTTGGATCCCCATAGGCCCTCACCATCCGATCTTCAGCCGGTATCTAATCTGGGCCGCATGAGCCGAAGCATCATTGCGTGACGAGAGCCCGGCACGTGGCAAGTGAACTCATATCCGCCGTTCGCTCGCGCGTAAGTGTAGGCATTTTGCATTGAAGTCCACGTGGTTTTTTGTATTTAATTATTAAGACCAAAGCTTTCATTTGACATTTTTTATTTTTTGTATATTTTGCACTGATGCCCTCCACTTTTATCATATTTGCATTTCAATCCCAGCCAGCGAAGCTCACGTGCGCACGCGTGCTTGGCAATTTTGCACTGGGACCCTTGTATTTTTGGGATTTGTGATTGGTCTAGAAACTATTTAATTAAGTGTTATTTTTTTATGAAAATTACATTGAGGCCCCTTAACTTTCTGCTATTTATATACATGCCCTTGCTAGTAGTGTAGTTTCCTTTTGTTGTCTCTAATTATTTTAAATAGCAATTTAACTCAAAAAATTCTCAAAAAATAGTTGTAACTCCTATTGCATTATACTTTCTCACACATATTTATTTTGCCTTTTGGAGCCTTTTTATTAGTTACAAAAAATAAAAAATTACCTATTACGTCCCTGTTTGCATTATAAAACCCATAAAAAAATATAAAAATGTTTTGAAAAATTTCGCAAAAAATATATTTTATTTGTTTATGTGTTTTTAACCTTAAGACCAAAATCACTAAGAAATATAAAAGAAAACTCTAAAAATTGAAAAACTCTAAAAACATTTTATAAAAATTATTAAATCCCAAAAACTACAAAAAAACCCATTTTCTATTTTATAGGTTTCTTTATATTATTATCTTTGTTTTAAAATTAATTTGGAGAAATTTTGATTCTGTTTTCTATTTTTAATCTCCATTTTAATTTTAGGTATCTATTTTATCCTTATTTTAGGGTATTTTCGAGTTTACAAAGTTACAAAAATTAGCAAAAATTCCTAAAAAATCACAAAATAGTAAAACATTATTAAAAATTAAAATTTTTTTTTTAATTTTAATTATTTTTTGTAGATTTTTATATCAATCCTATCTTATAGTGTATATATATCCTATATATAGCTTTAAATATATTCAAAAAGAAAAAGAAAATAGAAAAATAGAAAAATCCAAAAAGAAAAATATAAAATCAGAAAATTAAAAATCGAAATATAAAAAAATAATAAAAATAAAATAAAAATAAAGAAAATATAAAAATAAAAAACCCACATTAAAAACATAGATAAATAGCCTCGTAATCATCTTTTGTGCTTCATTGCTCCGATCTAGCCGAGAGTCGCCACAACAACCGTGTCTCCGCCCTTGTGTGAGATATATTTTATACCCTCGACAAAATCGTTATATCACTGCTCCACACCATCGACAAAATCTCAGGTTAGTATTCCTTCTTTTTTCCTTGTTATTGTATTTTATCTAAACATTTTTTCTTGTTGTCTCATCTTTATCTTACCATCACTATCACCACCAATCATCCCAATCACCATTATTATCATCATCACCACCTCTTCATTCCTATATTTTTATCTCCTGTTTACAAAAAAAATTCAAAAAAAAATACAAAAAAGAGAGAACAATAGAAGCCTCGCTCGCACCTTCTGCCCCTACGCGCCTCCTACCATCCTCTAGTCGCGAATCCCCGCCAGCCCTCCAGGCCGTGTGCACAACCACACCCCAGCGGCTACGCGCTCCTGCACGAGTCCCCGCATCCCCTGGAGCCACCCACATCCTCCCACATCCACGCGTGAGCCTTAATTTCATCTCACCGCCATGACCTGCCACCCTTTGCCAACGCCCTACGCCACCGTGCCGCGGCCTGTAACCCCTCCTCCAATGCCCCGCGCCACTACGACCGCCTTCCAGCCTGCACCTTGTGCTCCTATCGTGTCGCTCCGCCGCACAGCCTCCCTCCTCGCGCGTATGGCCTCACGTGCCCACACACCCTCGGTGTACACTACGCTTCTCCGCCTTTCCCTAGCCGAGTGTGGGTTCCAAGATCGGAACCCACGTTTCGACAAAGAAGGTTTCCTTTTTTATTTTATTTCATTTATGGAAATTGCATTTTCTTTCTGCATATTTTTGAAATTGCAAAAGTACCCCTGGACACATTTTATTTCGTTGAATATTTATATCTGTATTGCAAAGATGCCCCTATATTTGTGCTTAAATTTGGACATCATTTTTGCATAATTCCTTTAATTTAAAAATTGCATATTGATTAGCATATAAGCCCATATCCTTTACATGTTTACATGTAATTTTATGAGCAATAGTTAATTAATTAAAATCACTTTGGCGAAAATTTACATATTTTTACCAATTCAAGGTTTCAAATTCATATTTAAATAAATATTACTCCAAAAATATGCAAAAATTAGAGAAGATGATTCTAAGTTAATTACTACCCAAATTTCATCGCAAATGGAGATGTCTTGTGCTTAAAATAATTTTTTGAGTGATTTTTTAAACTGATTTTTATTAAATCTAAAATGTCATTTTTGCAAAATTTTAGGTCTCTTGGATTGCTCATATAAACATCTTTATGAGATAAATCACTCTTTGGATAATTTGATTTCATGGATTTATTAGAAATTAAATACTCACAATCACTTTATTTTTAGCAAAAAAAGCTCATAAAAATTTATATATTCTCGAAAAATTCGAAAAAAGTACTATAGCTTCATTTCGTCATGTTTCACTTCCATTAAAACTTTCATATTTTTTGCTTCTTTTTGTGTGAAAAATTGCATAAAAATCCCTAAAAAGTTTGTATTTTTCATTGTTGTATTTTAAACCAAAAATTCAAAAAAATAAATAATTTTTGCGTTCATCATTGGATTAGATTTCTAGGAAAAATATAATTTGACTAAACTGGATTAATTTCACATTAAAATTAGCTTAGCTAAGTTGCTTGATTTCTTAATAACCTAATTCGTCTGCATATTTGCATTTGCATTTATTTTGCATAAAAGATACAAAAAAATTCTGCTTGGAAAATAATGAGCTAATTCATCTAACTTGATCCGACGTTGTTTCTTTGCCTCCTTTAGTCGACCCTGGGGCTTGTCCAGGTTAAAAATATATAAAACCACACATTAATTAATTCATTGATTTATCAATCGTGTGGTTAATTTTTGATTGATCTTGATTGCTCGACTACAACAAATCGATAACTTAATATAGGGTAATCTTCGGTCCATCAAATGACGTTGTTGCCGGGGAAGCAAATGACTTAGGATCATTTTAGAAAATTAGATTTAGGTTTTCCATTCATTTGGGTTGTCTGACCCTCGAACCACCTTGTAATTATTTCATTTTTTCCAATTATTTTCTGTTTATTTTTTGTATATATTTTGATATCTCTCTCTGACATAAATTTTTATCTTTTTGTTCGAGGGCCCGGTGGACTTGGAGCGACTTTCTTGAAGTCGATGAAAGGTGATTGGAAGATCTTTAAGCGCATCACAGAAGCGTGAGGATCACATCGTATGCGATCGAGAGTGACTAGTTGCACTGGTCGCTCGAGGCAGTAAACATTTAAATGCGATGAAACCACATGATCCAAGAACATTGCTCGGATTGTTTCATCTAAACTACAAACAAGTATTAGGTTTGCCTCTTGAAGCATGGTTGTGATCGAGTCTCTAAACAAAGAGACCTCCTGTCTCAAGTCCGATCCGACAGAGAAGACGCTTGCGAGCACGTTGATGAAACATGTGCTTCTCGCAATCCATGTTGATGATCCAAGCGACAAATCTCCTGATCTCATCGCACGAGATCCGACATCTTCTTCACGAGCGTGGTGCACCGAAGGAGACGGAGATCCACAAACAAATAATCTGGCAGCATAACGATGCTGCGACGATGGCGACTCTCTCTAGGGCTCCTTGGTGGACGACCGCAATGAGAGAGAGAGAGTTGGCATGTAGAGAAAATGAGAGAGAGAGAGCATATGTCGTGTCACTTGTTATTGTTGTCACTTTTGAAGATCAAGGGGTATCTCTTCTTATATAGTATTTTGGGAGTCCATGGATCTCAATCAACACAAAATCAATGGATGAGATTGATTTGTGTTTCTTCCAATGGTCAAGATGTTATTGTAAAAACACAATAATAATTAATTTAATTTAGATTAAATATACATTGAAAAATCAATATAAATTAATTTCAAATTAAATCAATCAAGTATGAAGATTATGGAATGGAGATGCCTCCTTCCATTAGAGAGGAGTGGGCGACCACACTTTCCTAATGGGAGTTGGTGGCCATCCATCCTCCCAACTAGGAAGGAGGCAATCTCATGTAATCTCATGAGATTACATTATTCCATAGAAAATCTTCAATATTTACAACAACACTTGTTGTAAATTATTCTACAAAAATAATTCATAATTATTTTAGGAATATTGCAATCTTGCCATTGAAAAATTGTGAATCACATTCAACCAAAAATAAAATGTAAATTACATTTTGAATTAATTGTTCAATGTGATTTCTAATTCACATCAACATTTAAATTGTAAATGTTATTTACAAATAGCTCTCTCTCATATATTATAAATCACATTTATAATATATATGGTTAATATGGATAGTGCTATCCACATTATTCATATCCGCGATAATTAAAATCACATTTAATCGTCTTTGATCTCTATTCTCATGTGCTCAAATAATATGAATCACATTCACATTATTTACATCTTTGATAATTAAATCACATTTAATTATCTTAGATAACTCTCCTTACAATATGAATCAAATTCATATTATTCATGATAAGTAAATCACATTTAATTATCAATTTTCTCAATACTCGTGTACATATATTAACAATGAAATTATCCTTGAACTCTTTCAAGGATAACACGCTTTCTTCGCGGATACTTAGAGATAAGGACACGTCGATTGTATTATTCCATGTATAGTGACTAGGATATTGAGATCACATCTTAAATCCAGATCTTGTAGGCCTCTCATAGATGCTTTATTAAATCAAGACTTCAAATCTAATCTTCTCGTTGCATCTGAATCACATTAAGATCAATGTCCAACATTTGGACCAAGATCAGATCACTTCTCTACTGAGAGGAGTCACTAAAATCCAGACCCGTTTCATCACTCCTTATGAATGGAAGCATCATGGTTATACAATCATTTATGATCAAATCACCCTCAAGTATTCCTAATACCTGTACATCCTGCATACTAGAAGATCCGGAATAAACCCTAAGTTTTAGATCTCATTTAGACTGTCTCCTTTAGGGTTTTATCATTAGGTTTCACATTTGATCATTGGGGGTTGGTATCGATCATATACTTTCCAAAGCATATATCATACATAGGTATTGATTATATACTTTCCAAAAGCATAGATCAAATCTACAAATTCAATCAAGCTTCCAAAGCGGGACGAC
This sequence comes from Ottelia alismoides, assembly GCA_037367405.1. NCBI lineage: Eukaryota > Viridiplantae > Streptophyta > Magnoliopsida > Alismatales > Hydrocharitaceae > Ottelia > Ottelia alismoides. The sequence goes on from JAZKJV010009163.1 coordinate 487,922, forward strand.
CATGCATGGAATTTGATTCTTCCCAATATCTCATGAGTGAGATCATGTATTCCGACTCAGTAAATGAACCTGTATGATCCCTTTGAGAGATCATATTACTCATATGCCCTGGTATGCACACATGTGCGCTGGTGTATAGACCTTGATTAGGTCATCAACCTAGTGGTCTGCAGATGTACATACTCAGACATATAGTAACACATCTGTCTCCGGTCAGAGGATGCATGCCTATATCATGACAGCATGCGACATAGGTCTTTGGTTATCTCGATCTCATTAAGTCAACTCTTTGACCTCATTTTTCTAACACCTCCGAATCTCTATTTCTATGCTGAGGACCTGCATCAAGAGGTCGGTTAGATATCATCCTTTAGAGAAAGGATTGCCATCTCCTTCTCAGGATGGAGATCATCTCTTAATAATCATTTGACGGTGCTTGATGAGTCCTCAATCTAACTCTTTAGATATTCATCCAAACACCAACATCTACGATTCAACAACTGAATCAACAGTCGTATAATCATCAAGATGGCCATGGTACATAACCCTAATTGTACCAAGGGACCTATTATGCAAATTAATTATTCTTCATTCAGATAGGGGAATGAAATTTCAATAACATTTATTGCATAATGGCTCGTCGTGGGCTCGCATGTCCAACAGTTGACGCATCTTGAAGTACATTGGAGGCCGACGATTTATGGAGCGAGCCGACTGTTGAGACACCAAGGAGATTTTTAAAGAGAGATTTTAGTTTTCATTTTTTTAAAAATAATTTGTAATAATTTCTTGATTTCCAGTGGTTTCCGTTTGGAATCTCACACGTATATCATGATTGTACGTCAGACCCTTTATGCTTATGTGCTTTGCTTGATGTAGACTCGGACCTACACTCGCGGATCTCAGAGCAAATTTTTTTACTTGTGCTCGTACTCTATAGAACCATACATCACAATTAATGAGACACACTTAGACCACAAAACTATTAGTCAAAATTAATTTGTTCACCACTCGCTAATAGAACTGCCCATCTAGGAATGGTTTTTGCATATGCATTTCATATAGTGTAAATTTTAATTCTGTATTGCATCCCACATGTAGAGAGCTGGAGGAACTGTAAGTTTTCTTGCTCAAGCATTCATCATCGTTTTCTTGATCGCATCGACTTTTTCCGATTCCCTCTCTTAGTTTTTCTAACCTAGGATAAAGGAATTAGGACTGGGCAGTAGACGTGATTGCCTGTGTGGATTAATTACAGTGACATCTACTCTTTATAATCAAGGCTACTAATTGAATTGGACTAAAAAAATTGACTAAAATTAACCTTTTTTTGCGGAAGAGCAACCCTATTATTGTCTGAATTTATTTGCAAGTGAGAGAGACGACACTAGGATAGAGCTAAGGCACGATTTTCATATAGACTACTGGATCTATAAAAACGATTATCCACTTTTTAGTGAGGATCTACAGGTAGCCGGTAAATGGTCCGGATTTCCTTAGTAGAGTGGGAGATTTAGAGGACACTACGTATGGATCCGTCCTCAAGTAACGGGTAGTTGTACTTATATGGTCCGTACTTACTCCTATAATGGCTGAAAGTGGGTGCAACTAGTCGTAAGAATCGGGACAGTCTATAGGGAAGTACATGCACCTAACAGCTCGTTAATCTTTCAAGACTTGCATTTGTTACCAACTAAAGCTGACAAGATAATCCAGCCGAACCTTTACAACCCTCACGTGTAGAGTTGGTGAATTTGGTGTTTGCTCTTGCATTTGTTTTGTGCCTGTCTGTGTGTTATTCTGTTTAGTTGCATGTTTTCTACATCGATCTGCTTACATTCATCTATTCCTCTGCAAGATGTCATGATATTAGTGCCCATGCCATGACCTCTCTGGTCATTCCTCCTCGACTATATAACATTCATCTTCACCTTCTCCTTATTTCATGTATCCTCCACCATCCATGAGAGATTATTACCTGTGGTCAGTTCTACCTCGATCCGATTATGAAATCATATATTCAACTGACTTCCCCACTACTTCGCATTTCTCACCTACTCCACCTTCTTACACCCCTGACCCACTTCCAACCGGGGATAACTCACCTTATAGTCGGTCGCTTGCTAGAATTAATGAACAATTTGAAGAGCAAGCCACTGTTGAGATAAATGATTGGCATAATTATGTGCCTCCACATTCCTCATTCTCATCTCAGGCTAGGACCGAACAACAATTCACATATACACATCCTGACTTGACCTCTGGGCATAACATGGTCGATCGAACAAACCGAATGGAGAGGCTTGCACCATATGATCATCCTGACTTGATTGAACCTAGTAATCAAGCCTACGTTGACCGAACTTCATACCACCCATTCAGGGAGCCTACACATGCACGGGCTTGTACTCACGATCTAGACTTACAAGCCCCTCATTCATTGACTCCATTATTCGAGGCTCCAACCAATATCTGCCATTCGGATGGTCCATACTCGACCCAGCATTACATGCCAGAGTCTAGGCATGTTGAGTATGAGACTTCAAGATCCCAACAGTATCATCCGAGTAGATATACTGCTTCAATGGATTGCTACGAGGACTCTTTGGAGGATAACATATCTAGGATTGTGAAGAGATATGAATTTATTGAGGATAAACTTAGAAATGTCATCGACCTAATAATTTCAGTTTATTCTAGCTCAGGAATGGAAGTGGAGAATGGAATAAGCGGATTCAATGTTGAAAACTTAGAGGATACAAGGAAACACACACACTCTGTACAGTTGGAGTCCATTCTACCTCCCTCTTCTACTAACCACTCACCTTCCCCTCTAGAGTCTGTACATCCATCCTACCACTCCTTCACCTATCAAAAAGACCAAAAAAATGAAAAATCAGAAAAAACTCATAAAAACTGAAAATGAAAAAAGATCTAAAAAAACTGGATCCTGCCCTAAGGAAGCACTTGATGAGGAGTTGATTTTTAATCTCCCCTTAATAAAGGCCATATATAACTTCCCCAAACTCAAGCAATTTGTAAGAAGTAAATTTAAGAGGTCGAGCAATAAGAGGACAAGGACTGAGAAACATCTAGTGCCTATGGCCGCCTCCTTGGTGATGCAGAGAAAGACCAAGAGCCGCAGAGTGAAGCGGTTGCGTAGGGTTAAATGTGAAATCAAAGACACTACCTTTACCCATGAAAGAATCGATGATGACTCATCGATAAATATCCTCCTGACCTCTGTGTTTGACAAACTCAAACTCATACCAAGCTGAAAGTCAAGAGAGATCATTTAGCTGGTTGATCGATCTATCAAATGGTCGAGAGGAACCATTTCAATCATCATTACTTTTCAAGGTGCTCTATTTAGTCATTGACATTGAGCACTAAAGAGAGTTTACCCAGTCTCCTATTATTCTCAGGAAGTCGTTCTTAGCCTCGGCTAAGGCGACTATAGATTGTGAGACTCGGGAGATCGATTTTACAACATTGAGAGCACTTCGACCTCACCCATTCTTTAACACACTCTACTCTAAGGTAACTCACAAAGCTGATGACAGTCATAACCATCGAGAGGAAGATGAGTCTCACGTCCCTCCTACACCTGAGATATCGACTGTTGAGCTGACCACTGGATCATAGACTCCCCACATATCCATGACTCCTGTTGCTTGCATTACTACCAATGCCAAGCCAACAGAGCTCACTAACACCTATCCGAGCCATGTGCTGACCTTCCAAAATATTACAATCTATATGGTGGCTCGTCTGATGAGGAACCCATGGTCAACACCACACCAAATCCTGGATCTTCAAAACAGACAACCAAGACTGAATTGGCCCCATCTAAAACACAATTTCTCCTTCCTCTAGTCGATTATCCAGTGAGAGGAAGTCGAGAATTGATTCCTCGAGGTGTTCCCCTGAATCCCTAAAGGCGCATCACTCTCCTCTCCCTCTCAATGATCCATGTTCTAGAAATCTGACTAAGAAAGTTTCCTTCAACATACCAGAGAAGGAATTTTTGGAGGAATTCTCATCGGGTCTAGATGAGGCAGTTTGTATGAGTGAGCTTAGTTCGACTGTTCTTAAACCATATCTGAGCAAGCAGTCGTGTGTCGACCCTCATTGGACGATCCCTTCACCTCACTATTATACATTTGAGGATGATTCCGACAATGACACATATGTATATTACCCACCCCCTCTCTCCCGCAAGAAGGTTCATCACAAACCTTCTTGATCATTATAGATTCTCACCCCTCCTTGTATAGATTTTCTTTCTTTTATTTCCCTCCCTCCCCGATGATTCATATCACTCGCCCCGGCTCCATATCGTTTCATTTTATGGCTATACTTAGGATGAGTAGATCCTAAGTATAGAGGGAGAGTGACCCGAGTCTCTTCACCATTCTCTATATATTCTCTAGATCTCATCGGTTCTCACACTCACTCCTGTCCTAGACTTAGACTGACCAGAGCCTAAGTATAGGGGGGACCGATGCCTGCCATGTGTATATATTCATCCATTTGTCTTCTCGACCTCGTCCACACTATTTTTGATCTTCTTTTACACTCAGGCTACTAGAGCCTAAGTATGGGGGGGATCGACTTCTATACTTTTAGTTATTTGAACTCTCCTATGCTTAGTACGAGCTATGTCTTTTCCTTACTTCTCGTGCTCTGAGGACATAACACATGCTAAGTATAGGGGGACATGTATATATTACATATATAATTTACCCATAGCTCGTACTTTCACATATTTATATATATTATGCAATAATGGCAGGGTGGGTAAAATCGAGATTTTTTTTTGTAAAATTCATGTATAGTATGTATATTGTATGATTTGTATAATACTTGTATAAATTTGTAAAATTCTTGTAAATAATATATCTATAATTTTTTTTTGTAAAATAGAAGGTATACCAAAAAAATGATGAAAAAAATTGATTGAAAAAAAAGAGAGGCTTCTTATTTACTCTTGCATATCATCCTTGCATTAAAAAAATGCGTTTCTTGCACTTCATTCATATACATTGCATGTCATCTTCATATCTAGCGTATGCAAAGTGAAAAGTTAGTGGATTCTGAATCGGGTTATGAATAGAAGTCGATGATGGATTTGATTTGACCTTAATCTACCTAATTTCTTAGGAGCCTTATAGGAACTGGAGTTAAGATTTTTCAGGTAGAGAGACTGAATTCTTTGAGTCCGCAAGTCTACGTTCACATGTCATCTTGATTGGTCTAAGTAGAATATTTCGTACACACACATGATTCTTTTAGACAAGAACCTAACTTGAACAAGCACCATGCATGCAACTCTCCATTAATGAGTTGGTGAGGAGGTAGAATCCGTTGGCTTGGCGTAGCATACGGGTGGAAACATCCGTCCTCCTCTAGGGAGGGTAGTGCATCTCAACCTAGTCTAGTGGTGTCGATGTATAACGACATGATGCTGTGGGTTGCAATAATGCTTCAAAAGAGGGATAGTCTACTGGCTAAAGAGGAAAAATTCTGATGTACATGCTGCACCTTGTATATATATTCAAAAAAGAAAAAAAGAAAAAAAAGAGAACTCCAAAAATTGGGACATGCCTGATTGAAAATAAAATGCCTGCCGGAGTATGTATATAGCCAAATAAGCAATGCATATGCTTCAAAGACTCATACCATGGAAGCTTACAATTAGAGACTTTGCTACACTGGTCAAGCTCATAGATATGTGACTACACTGGTCACAGTCCATTCTCTTCTCTACCCCCTCTTCTTGAGCTGGTTGTACTTGAACTTAGAAGGGAACACCCTGTTCCTCGAGGAAAAAGTTGCTAGACCGGGGAATTAGAGTTACCTAGTTAGAGGAGGATGTTTCTTTGCTATTTCTGATGTGGAGAGTTATATTTCACTTACACAGTACAAGTAAGATTCATAATCATCAGAATTTGCGTATGAGGATCTGTTCTGACTTGACTGTTGAGGCGACTTGAATAGAGACTTGTGGAGCTTAAAGGTTGTTAGGTCTTAAATTCATATCCCAATAAGGTTCCGCCACATTATTAATCCAAAGGGCGAGTCGAGCTTTCACCTTTTGTTCATGACCTTGGTATGGAATCCAAAATCATTTCACTTTTGCATTCCATTTTAGTTTCTCAGGGACGAGAATGTATAAGTATAGGAGGTTGATGAATATGTGATTCATCACTCTAAAAGTAAAAAATAGAGCTTTGTTCCCGAGTAATTAGATGCATATCTCCATTTATTGCGCATTGTCTGCATTCATGCATTTAAAGTTAATGTTCGTATTTTAGCATGCATATTTGCATTAAATAAGGAGCTAAATTCTCTTGTACATATTCACATGTATATTAGCTAACTTCACCTATTTGTATCTATTTTATACTACTTTCAATTGAATAAAATCAAATCTATATGTATAGATTACTAACACTAATAAAGGAAAAATATCAAAAAATACTAACTTGTAAAATTGACCAATAAAACCCAAACTAGTTTGAGACTAAGGACATTAAAATGTGAATATCTCTCTAATATAGTCTCCTATGAACCCCTATTCAAGTTTGAATTAATGTACATTCTATTACCTTCAAAACAAGATCAAATTCAAAAGAATCAGAGTTCATACGTGAAACTTGAGTTTTGGGCCCCTAATGTATATTGTACATATTGACCAAACTACCCTTTATTTTATCTTTTTATTTTCTTAATTATTAAAAATATAAAAAATAGATTAAGTTGTAAATATTCCTTTCATATTTTCTTGAATTTTATTTTGTTTTTTCTCTTATTTAAAAATGACAAAAAAATCCGCAAAAGATAACAATTCGGTATTTTATATCTATAAGATACTCCCCAAAATACTTTTTATACATATGACTTTTTTGATTTTTAATCCTTCATGAAAGTTGTAGATCTCATCGAGATGAGCGACTTTCATGTTGACTACTTTTTAATTTGATACCTTTTGTTATTTCTTTTTTATTTTTTTCATTTAATATTTGATTTTTGTAGGTGCAACACGTGGCCGCTCTTGGAGCCGCCACTTGTCACCCCCTTTTATATTATTTTCGCATTTAATTTATTTAATTTATTTTATTCATTTTTATTTTAAGTAATTAAGTAAGAAATTAATTAATTAATTTTATTTTTTAATTTTATTTTTATATTTCTTCTACTTTTATTTTTATTATATTTTTTCCTTTTACTTCTACTCTACTCCAACTTCCCACCCAAACCACCAACTTTCATTCTCCCCTCATCTTCCACCACTCCTCCAACTTCCACCCCACTTCTTTTTCAACTTCCCCTCATCTTCCTCCTCCTTTTATTCCCCTCACCCTCTTCATTTTTCTTCATCCGCCATTTCGTGTTTCAATGAAAAAGAGAGCGAGCTTGGAGTGTTTCCATCAGTGACAGCGACCTAGCATCCTCCTCGATCAACAACCTTTCCAAGGCAAGATCCGAGGTGGTCTCAACCACTTCGTCGCAGCCATCCTTCACAGGAAGCTGCTTCAATTTGAAGGTCCATCTTTGCCGGCCTCCTTGAGGCGACGACATGAGTCCATCATATGAGTCCATCATAGCTGCTCCGCATCCTCGGTGAAATCTCAACTAAGTATTCTTACTCTTTTTCCTTATTTAATTTATTTTATCTAAGCATTTTTTTCTTGTTGTCTCATCTTCATCATACCATCACTATCACCACCAATCATTCCAATCACCATTATGATCATCATCACCACCTCTTCATTCCTACATTTTTTTTCTTGTTTACAAAAAATTGCAAAAAAAATACAAAAAAGAGAGAACAGGAGAAGCTGCGCTCACGCCTTCTGCCCTTGCGCGCCTCATGCCGTCCTCCAACCACGAACCCCTGTCATCCCTCCAAGTCGTGCGCACGACCGCACCCCAATGGTTGTGTGCTCCTGCGCGAGTCTCAGCATCCCCTGAAGCCACCCGCGTCCTCCCACATCTATGTACAAGCCTTCATTCCATCGCGTTGTCGCGACCTGCCACCCCTCCGTCAACGTCCCGCACCACCACGCCCGGCGCAGCCTGCCACCCCTTCGCCAACGCCCCGCGCCACTGTGACCACCTTCCCACACCTTGAGCTCATGCCGAGCGTATGCCCAAATAACATTTACTGCACAATTAACAGAAACTATATTGCAAATCTACAGGAAAAAACTAAAATCTAATTTCAGGAATAAAAATAATTTGGGATTTTTACCCGGCAGACCCTATACTCTTTGCCAATTATCTCTACGACCTTTGAAACATCCTAATTCCTCCCTCGACCATGTAAACTTTCTCCATCTTACCCACAAACCCTACCGTTTAATTGACACATCTAGAGTTAACTTCCTTGAGTTAAAAATGAGTTAATTTAACCAATCCACGATCGGACGGCTAGAATTAACCTACACAAGAAAAAAAAACAATCCTCTTCCATCTCTCATCCCTCACTGGAGAAGGGGTTGGCGGTGGTCGAGGGAGGCATAGAAGGGTTTGACGGGGGTCGATGGAGGCAGCCATCCGACTGGGAGGGGAGAGGTTGACGGGCACGAGACTCCTCAACAGGGGGGACGACAATGGGGGAGGCTTCGGGCAGGGGAGTGGGGGCGGGAGCTTCGAAGCAGGGGGAGGGATGGGGTGGCACGCTTCGAGAGGGGAGTGGACGGGGTGTGGGGGGGGGGTTCTGAGAGGTATGGGAGGGGGACGGGAGGGGGGGAGTGGGGGAGGGGAGCTTCGAAGGGGGTGGAGAGTAGCCCGCTTCGAGAGGGGGAGTGGGTGGGAGCTCTGAGCGGCGCGGAGGGGGACGAGAGGCGGGGGAGTGGGGGCAGGGAGCTTCCGAAGAGGGGGGGGGAGTGGCGTGCTTTGAGAGGGGGAGTGGGTGGGGGAGCTCTAAGCGGTGCGGGAGGGGGACGGGAGGCGGGGGAGTGGGGGCTAGGAGATTGAGCGACGCGGGAGGGGGACAAGAGGTGGGGGAGTGGGGGCGGGGAGCTTCGAAGAGGGGGAGTGGACGGGGGAGCTCTGAGCGACGCTGGAGGGGGACGTGAGGCGAGGGAGTGGGGGCGGGGAGCTTCGAAGAGGGGGAGTGGGCGGGGGATCTCTGAGCGGCGCAGGAAGGGGACGGGAGGCAGGGGAGTGGGGAGTATCAAAGTGGGGAGCTCTGAGCGGCACGGGAGGGGGACGGGACGCGAAGGGCAGGGGAGCTCTGAGCGGCAGTCAGGGGAAGCAGGGGAGGCAGTGGGCGGCCCTGCGGGGGGGGGGGGACAGGGAGGCGGCATACTGGTGGTTTGAGTAGGGAGGTGATGGGCTGGTGGTTTGAGTAGGGGTCGGGGGGGGGGGGGTCGAGCAGGGTGGCGACGGGCGGGCGGGACGAGCGTAGGGGCTGGGGGACGGAATCCAGTCAGCTTTAACGGTTAAATGGATGGAGGTTAACCACGAGGTCTGCAGGGTAAGGGTTAGTAACTTTACGGGGTTGAGGGAGGAATTAAGATGTTTCAAAGGTCGTAGAGGAAATTGGAAAAGATTATAGGGTCTACCGGGTAAAAATCCCAAATAATTTTGACACAAATAAATGCATGAAATAAATTTAATTGTAAGTATCTAAAGGAAAAAGTGTCCAATGTTGATGATTGCTATTGATATGTAAGACAATGATGTTGCAGGCGGTTGAAATCTATATTTATAATTATATAAAAATACCACAAATGTATTTTTTAAAAAAATAATGTATTATGCAAGTTCATCTTAAATAAATAATCTTACTGACCAAAAAAATCATAAAACAAATTGTGAGAACTAACTATCAATGAATACACATGCAGTTAACATTTATTACAAAAAACAAGAGCTCTAATACAGATATGTGGAAAAACATTTAATTGCAATCATCAATGTATTTTTGGCTTAAATAAATGTATAAACTAAAATTAAATGGGAATAGCTGAAGAGTCAGTATTCAATACTGATGATTGTTCTTAACTATGCAATTTGAAGATGCTGCATTCCAGATATCTCTTCCCAATTTCATCTTCTCTTGTTCTTGATCGATCCAATTCTGTTCTTTTTGAAAAAAACAAACAAACATGGAAATTTATATTTTGGTGACATATCAATAACACAATCTATTAAAGTCATTGTTGTTGATTTGTGAATGCATTTGTTGTTGTAGCCAAAGTGGAACAATGTTCTCCTAGTTAGATATGTTCATAATAGACTACATCGGAACCTCCCCTTACATCTCCTGCAATCAATCGTTCATCCACTACATGTGTCGGGGATGGAACCGATCAAGCACAAGATGACTAGAACCACGATTGAAGAAGAAAGCATGCATAAGCGCACAAGACGAGGATTTATAGTGGTTCGCCAACGTGCCTACTCTATTCTGCTTCTGTGGTCGATATGGTCACTATCTTTTGAAGTCTAGAGATCCAACTAACAACTCCACATCCTAGGGTAAAGACATACCCTGTTGTGCCTTTCCTGTCATCAATATCTCCTGTAAAATTCGAGTCCATAAAACCTCAAACAGAAATATCAGTGTTTTCATAACACAATGACATGTTAGATGTACCTCTCTGATAGCGAAGAATCCACTTCACATTTTTTCAATGTTCCTTTGCAGGATTCACCATGAATCTATTCACAACTCCCAATGCATGAGAGATGTCTGTATTATGCAAACCATTGCATACATCAAACTACCAATGTTAGACTACTAGGGTACTTTTGACATGTACTCATGCTCCTCCCTTTGCAGCAGGTTCTTTCTCCTTTGAAAATTTAAAGTATCTCTGTTGCTCACAGGAATTTCATGGATGAAAATTGATGAATATGAAGTGTCGCTGCTGTCCCCAAAACATCCTGTGACAAACAAACAATTTTTTTGCTACTTATTAACATGTATAGCGGATAGGATCAAACTCACGGAGGCTACAATTTCCGAGGGTTATTCAATTAATCGACAAAAATCAATTAAAAGAAAAAGAAAATCTCAAAGGCAAACTATACTTGGTTTTTGTGGAAAATTTCTCATTTTATTTATTTTTTATTTTCTGATTTTCAAATTTTAGTGATTTTAATTTTTGCAATTTTTTTATTTTTAAAATAAAGAACAATATGCACAAGATAAGAAATACGTACACCAACTATTTTTGTAATTTTCAGTTATATAAAAAATGCCCAGAAAAATCCACAAAAAATTTTTTTGTTTTACAGATTTTGAAATATTTTTGGGAATTTTTGTAGATTTTTCATATGTTTTTGTATTTTTTTATAAATCAATCACTGACAAAAATGAGAAACAGTACACAACCTGGAGTATTTTACAACTTAAAAATATTTAAATGCTGAAAACTCCTAGCAATTATTTTTATGATAAAATAGGGACAATTATCTACAAACAAAGACCGAAATCAATATTTTTGGATTTTGTTAGAATTTTATATGATTTTTATAAGTTTTTTAGAATTTTTTAATTTTCTTGAGTTTTATAAAGAGTTAATGCGCAAAAATTGGAAAGAAATTATAAGACAACAAAACACCCCTATAATAATATTTTTAGAATTTTTAGGAAAATTTTTAAATTTTTATGAATTTTTGAATTTCAGGAAGAGAAAAAGACATTATTTTTGATTTTGTTAATAATATTAAATATCAACAAAATGTAATGAAAAATTTGTACAATGATAAAGGACATAACATGAGCATACATATTTTTTTGGAAATTTTTAGACCATGAAAAACATTTATTTTATCAAAAAGAGCAAGCAAATTTAATATATGAAATACAAGGATCAGAATGCAAATAATCAAAGTTGTTGGACTGAAAGGTAGCAAAAATACAACATGAGATAAAAAGCACAATTTACCCAGTAGGAGGGTGCGGCGCACGTGGACTTGCTATGGAGGCGGAGGTGATTCTGCAAGTTTGAACACTTCCAGGTGCTTTTTTGTAATTTACCCAAAAGATTTTTTTATCATCCTAGGGTTCTTTTCTTGCTTTCGTATCTTATCAATAGGGGAGAGGGCTCGCCCGCCGCAACCATTGGAGGGCCGAGGGCAGCGGACGTCCGGAGGCGGTAGAGGTATATCAACAGAGCTTTAGTATCGAGCGGACACGCACCACACGTTGGACGGTGTGACGGGCCGATGGGTTGGATGCGACAGTGAGCCGCCTTACGTGGCGGAGCGGGCAAACGAAGGAGGGGGCTCGAAGACCTCTGTGCGGCTCTGCGGCGGGCGTGCACAGGAGGTGCACTGGAGATCGGTGCGTCGGGAGGCAGTGGAGGGCCAGAATGGCATTGAGGGCGCTGCGGGGAGGAGCGCCTCTCGCAGCAGAGGCACGGGCGGTGTGGTGTCGGTAATCTGAGAGTAGCGGCGTTGGAGTCGCGGGCTGGTTTGTCAGGTTTTGGGCTTCGACGTGAAGGAGATAGGCGGCTGGGCTGCGACGGTGTGGTGGTCACCACGGCAGGGGCAAGCGACGGCGCTCGCCCGCGTCTGGCGGAGAAGCACCTAGGGCGCGACTCTTTTTTTTATTTATTGTAAAAAGTAACCATAAAATAAGAAAAACTTTTTTTTGTAAATCCGAAATGAAAAAAGTAAAAACGAAAAATAAAATAAATAATTTTTTTAGTTTTTTTTATTTTTTAGATGCTCCTGCAAAATAAATGTTAGAGAAAAAGAAAATAAATATTTTTTATTTTTTTATTATTTTTTATTTATAAACAAAATTCAGACACGATCATGATGACTCGATCCCAAAATTGAAATGGAAGATATGAATGGGGATCCGACGAAAAATGGAAGAATCGAATCTGAGTCTCCGGCCATCGTACGCGGCCGGAGTTGATAGATCCTGGGAGATAGAAAAGAATATGGAGAGATCACGAAAATGAGATGAAAAATCGAGTTGGTTGCGGATCAAGTCGTGATGGATTTAATGATCTAGATAAAAACAGACAACGAAATAAAAATACGAGAGATAAAACTATGATTATTCTACGATAAAATAAGAAGAAAATGACGATGGATCTCACCTTGGGAGTGGAAAACTACCGTGATCGCCTCGACGAAGGATGACTCGCTGTCACTGGACGGCTCGAGGCTAGGCACCTTTCTCGACAAGAAAACTCTCGGAGATCGGGCTCCTCTCACCAAAGATTGATCAAGTTGGAATGATGGAGAAGGAGCCATATAAATAGAAAAGATAGATAATGAAATTTGAATTTTTGAATTTTTGGTTGAAGAGATAAGAGAGATAAAATCTGCAATGAGACAAAGATAAAGAGAGATAAAATATTTACAAAAATTAACTATTTTTTGTATTTTCATCACTTTATTTATTTGAATAAAAATGTTTTTTTATTTTTATGGTGGTTAATTAAGAATAGCAACTATATACATATACTATTTACATTTATGACATTATATACATGGGTAAATGAGCAAATTGGTTTTTTAATTTAATTTTTTTATTTTTATTTTTATTTTAAATGATTAGTAAAAAATATTTACAAATATATACAAATACAATAGGTACAAAATATAAGGGAAAATTGCACAAACCACCCTAGAAAACCAACTTTTTATTCGTAACTCCAAAAATTATGAAAATACAGCCATTTTAAAGATAATTTAATTTAAAATCCAATGGAAGTAAGATTAGTTCAATTTGAGTTCATATGGAGCCAGAATTGGTCTTTCAGTTAGTGCTTAATGGCTTTTTCCAAGTGTGGTTGCTTTTAATCTTTACATGATTTAATTGTACAATTATTTTTATTAATTAGAACATATTTTTATTTATAACTTTGATTTTGAAAGTAATTTGATTTGATGTCAATTAATGTACAAATAAAATAGTAAAGTATACAAATATACATAGCACACAATTTTTTTTGGATTTTCTAATTGAGGACACTATCTCCCCCTACTTTATTCCTGGTCAATCAGGTCATGTCTTGACCTTCTCTCGGGATACAGTCTTCCTTTTTTTTCTTTTCTTTATTTTTCCTTTCTTTCTTTATTTATTTTAGGTTAAAATAATATACAAATATACAATATTTACACACAAATGCAAATTAGTAAGAATGTAGAGTTAGTGTTATAAACATGTGTTTTATAAGGATTTTAAGCTAAAATAAATGAATAAAGATGACGAATCATAGATTCATCATCCCCCTATGCTTTACCTTTGGTAGTCCCTTAGCAAACACTTATTTGAAAGAATAAGTGAAGAAAAAGAAAAAGAAAGGGAAAATAAAGAAATTAGGACAATATTGAGTATTAAACTTATCTTCATAAAATTGTAGTTTGCATCACTGTCAGAACTTTGGATTATTAGTGTGTCGGAACCTTAACAATCTCTAAGTTCCACAAGACTCCTATTCAGGTCACCTCAACAATCAGGTCAGAACAAGTCTACATACACCAATTCTTATGACTATGAATCTTTACTTGTACGGTGTAAGAGAGGTATAGCTCCCCATCTCAGAAGTAGCAAAGAAACAACCTCCCTCGGCAAGGTAATTCTAGTTCTCCGGTCTTGCAACTCTTTCCTCGAAGAGCAGAGATATTCCCTTCTAAGTTCAAGTACAACCAGCTCAAGAAGAGGGGATGGAGAAAAGAATGGACGGTAAGCTACCTATCCTTGGATGCATAACCAGTGTAGCCAAGTCATCCGCTGCAAGCTTACAAAAATTTGTCTTTGAAGCTCTTATTGTATTTTTTTATCCTTGTATATACACTCCGGCATGCATTTTACTTTTCAATCATGCCTGTCCACTTTTGGAGATTCTGCATTTTTCCATACTTTTTTTTGAAAGCATATACAAGGTGCAGCATGTACATAAGGAGTTTTTCCTCTTGAGCCAGTAGACTATCCCTCTTTTGAAGCATTATTGCAACCCCACAACATCATGTCTTTAGACCTCAACATCACTAGACCAGGTTGAGATGCACTTCCTTCCCTAGAGGAAGACGAGAGGTTCCGCCTAGATGTACTACCCTCGTATGCTATCCCAAGCCAAAAGATTACGCCTCCTCACTACCTCATCCATGAAGAGCTACGTGTAGAGAGCTTGTCCAAGATAAGCCACTGTCTGAAAGAATCATGTGTGTGTTGTTAAATATTCTACTTAGACTAATCAAGATGACATGTGAATATAGTCTTATGGACTCAAATAATTAAGTCACAAGGACATGAAAAATCTTAACTCCATTTCTTATAAGGTTCCTCTTAAATTAAGTGGATTAAGGCCCAATTAAGCTCCATTCTTCAATTTTATTCAAGAAATAGTTTAAGTGTCAATACTATCCTAAAAAATGCACATGCAAATGAAAGAAAATATGTACAATGCAAAGAAAGCATTTTTTTGGAAAAAATGATGCACATGTGAAAAGAATATTTTTTAAACAATTTTATAATTTTGAACTATTTTATGGATTTTTTTGAGAAAAATGCAGATGTAAAAGACAGGTTTTTTTTAATTATGCAAGTTTTTATAGATTTTTGGTTTTGTACTTTTTTTTCAAAAATGAAAAAAGGATTAGTAAAATATATACAAGTATATACAAGAATTTCTATCTCTATCTCTTTTTGTTTTTTTTGTTTTTGTTGTATTTTTGGTCATTTTTTCTTTTTGTTTGTTTTTTTGTTTTTTTATTTGTTTTTGTTGTTTTTGTTGTTTTTTTTGGTTTTTTACATACGTGGATTTTACAAAATTTTATACATATCCCCTAAATAAACATATATAAAAGTACGAGTTATGTCTAAAGTATATATACAATATATACGACACCCCCATACTTAGCTCAAACTATGTCCTCATAGTGATCAGAGAGCGACAAAGGAAGACATAACTCATGCTAAGTATAGAAAGGTGAAAAGACTCCTATGCTACAACGAATCAAAGAAAAGATAAAAAGAAGAGAAGTTGGTGATCCCCCCTATACTTAGGATCAGGTAATCCTAAGTATAGTAGAGTGTACAAAAGGGAAAAATCGATTGAGAGAATGTACATACTCAAAAATAAAAAGATACGATATGAACAACATCACCCCCCTATACTTAGGGTAGAGTACCCCTAAGTATAGGTAACAACAAGAGTGATGAACAGGATGAATATGAACAACACAAATCATTCACCCCCTATACTTAGAATAAAGCACATCCTAAGTATATCATACACACACACGGAAAAGGGGTGAATGATAAAACATGAGAAGAACGAGTGAAACAAAAGGATATACAAGAGGAGTGGATGTACAAAGGCCAGGAAGGTCGAAAGCGAACCTTCTTGCGAGACTGATGAGGTATGGATTTGACAAGGTGTAGGTCGATATTGGGGTTATCATTAGATATGAACTGATCAAGATCGGCCAAGAATGTATCCTCACCAGTTTCGGATTGTGCAGGCCTAAACTGGTTATTGGAAGTAGTGTGGTCATGGTCTTCCTGGGAAGTCTCGCAAACATCAAAGTAAAATGGCTCGAAATCATTATCAGAAAAAGTATGATCAATTTTAGCTTGGTGAGCCTCTACTGGATCATCATCTTTATCAAAAGACCCAAATTTCTTTATACAAGCAATCAAATCAAATTTGTCCTGATTGGTCTCATCTGAATCAGAGTGAATAGGAACAAACTCATTAGTGAAAGTAGTCAAATCATGTCCATCCTGTCTAGTCTCAAAGTCTGCCTTCCGCTCTAGGGTGTCTATTGTGTAAATTCCGTGGATTTCATCAATGCATTTCCACATACCAGAAAAGGAAACTCCAAGGTCTATGCTTTTTGAGTCTTCCTCCTTCAAGAGGAATTCTTGGGTTTCCTTATCATCCAACATATTATAAGAATCTCTGATATTATCATCGAGGTCGAATTCCTTGGAGTTGGCTAACACGAGCGGGCTCTCATGGGGTGCATGTCTCTGGTCAGTAGTGGGTATAGTGATTAACACATCGCTCCCTACATTAGAACGGAAGCGAATCTCTCCTGAACCATAATCAATAACGGCTCTCGCAAATGCGAGGAAAGACCGTCCCAGGATGATTGGAGGATGCTCCACAAGGGCAGAGGTCTCCATGGGCATTATAACAAAATCCGAAGTGAAATTCATGCCCTGAATAAGAATGACAACATTTTCTAGAATACCCTTCGGCCTCTTGATAGATCCGTCAGCAAATTGAACTATCATCCTAGTTTTCTTGAGAGGCCCAAGATGAAGAGACTGTACCATAGAGAAGGGTATTATATTGATTGAAGAATCGCCGTCAAGGAGAGTATTATCACAAGAATGGTCAGAAATGGACATCTCACAAGAGGTATGGTAGTGTTCCCTTTTTTAAAATATGGACGGTGAGAGATGGCGTAGGCAGTGGCCATGGTCAAGATGTGATGCTCAGATCTTCTCCTTCACTTTCTCTTCTTGTGTTGAGGAGTAGATAAATCTGTCATGGCCTGTTGAAGTGAAGCTTTAATATCTCATGAATGGTGGCCACCACTTCAGGTTCAGTCAACATTTTTTTGAATTTTTGAACCTCCTCCATACAAGGGAGGAGATCAGAATCAACATGTACATGAGGATAGCCAAGAGCAGTCTGTATAGTGGAATCCTCGGGGTCAAGGTCGGGACATGTGGCGGATATATGTGTGGGTAAATGATCGGGCATTTGGGTCCTCTCCTCACAAAATGAATCAACAATGTGTCTCCCAAAGTCTTTTTGGATTTTCAAAATTTTCTCATTTTTTTTGTATTTTAGGCGATTGTTAGCTCTCATGATTATCCTCAAGTGAATCCATATCCTCAAATAGTGGAGCAACATTTTAGCTCGTATTTATGTTAAATAGATTTCTAATCCTCGAATTCATATGCTCCATCACTTGGTTCAATGTCTCAAGTCTGGAAATCATGAAAGGTGACTCCAAAATCCCAGGATGGAGTGGGTTGAATGAGGGTGGGTAAAAATGAAAGTCCTCCAATTCCTGAAATAATGGGTTAGGCAGATATGCACAAAAATCAAGAGGAAAGTCCTCCTGGAAAAAGGAAGGTGGATCGTCTGAAGAATAAGAGGTATCCACGAAGATCGGATTAAAATAACTCCAGTCGGCCATCTCCGAAACAAAATACAGGATCCGGAGAGCACAAATGGTCAAGTCAAAAGATATGGAGAAAAAGGCACAAATGCACAGAAGGATCGAGTATGCACACAAACAATCAAACACAATACAAACCCCCAGTTCACCAACTCAACTCAAAGTGAAGACCGTGAAGGTTCGGTCAGTTATCTTGTCAATTTTAGAGTTTGGTGAGAATACAATCTATCAGAGCGGTTAGAGCGAGCTGTTAGGAACCCAATGCTCTCAGGAGGCTGGCCTAATCTCAAAGTTAGATCTTTCCAAGCCAGTATGAATTGCAGACTATTTACCGGCTACCCAATCAATTCAATCTGTTAAGGACGTCATGGGCTGCTTTACCTGCTACCGGAGAGATCCTCACTGGAGAACGACTAACCCAAGATAGTAGTCTAAAAAGAGTTCGGGCGTGGTTCTATCCTAGTGTACGAGTCGCTCTCTCTCTACATACAAACCAAACAATGAAGGGGTTACTCTCCCCAAAACAATGATTTTTCCTTGTATTTTTTAAGGTCAAGTTTTCTTTAGCAGTCCTGTATTTTAGGTAGTTGTCACTTGGTTAAAATATTGTCAAAGAATCGCCTATTGAGTGTCCAATTTCCTTTGTAACTTATGTGAGTGAAAATAAGGAAGGAGATCGGAAATGCCAATGCACGATAAAAAACAAAGGTGCATGCAGGGTTAGAGATGCGTACCTTGTCGCCAGCACTCTACATGCAAATGGTCCGCGCAGAATTGAAATAAACTATCCTATATGCAAATGCAAGTGAATCGTCCTAGATGATAGCTTCTATTAACGGGCAAGAACAAGTTTATTCGACTAAGTCCAAATTACGCCTTACTCTATAGTACAAAAATTCTTGTTTAGGGTGTTTGGATCTAATCAATTACCTGGCTCAAGCAAATTAATTAAAGCAATCAAGAGGTAGCTCACGAAATTCGCGGGAAACAAAGAAAAATAAGGCGATGAAAACAAAATCGGTGAGGTCCCGCAAGTGCACCAGCACTTGGCGAAACATACCTTGCAGCAAATGAATGTCCGTTTTACGGAGTTCAAATGCTAGAAATCTCTCTCTCTTTAATTTTTTTTCCATTCTTCATCTCCTCTTCTCACGCTATCCTGTGGCTTGGTGAAGAATCAAGCCGCCTCCACGTCGTTTGGGTGCTTCGGCTCTCCTAGGATCGCCTCCTTTGCTCTGCGGGCCCTTGCAAGAAAAAGAAAAGAGAATGTGTAAGAAATACAATTATCAAATATGAGAAAGAAAAATGAAACAAATGCAATGGATATGAACAATGAAGTGAATGGCAAAATGTAAACAGATATTTACAACCAAGAATAGCAGGTCAAAAGAGAAACCTAACTACCCTCGCCGTGCCTCCCCGGTAACAGCGTCATTTTGTTGATGCATGAATTTCGAGGTTTTTGATTTTGTTTTATTTTATTCCCCGGCAACGGTGCCTTTTTGTTGCTCGTAGGAATTTCGTGGATGGAAAATTGATGAATATGAAGTGTCTTTGCTATCCCCAAAAAATCTCGTGATAAACAAACAATTTTTTTGTTACTTATCAACCTTTATAGCGGACATGATCGAACTCAGGGAGGCTACAATTCCCGAGGGTTATTCAACTAATCGACAAAAAATCAATTAAAAGAAAAAAGAAATCTCAAAGGCAAACTATCCTTGATTTTTGTGGAATTTTTCTATTTTAATTTTTTTTTATATTTTTTATATTTTTATTTTTTGATTTTCAAATTTTTAGTGATTTTAGTTTTTGCAATTTTTTTATTTTTAAAATAAAGAACAATATGCACAAGATAAGAAATACACGCACCAACTCTTTTTTGTAATTTTTTAATATATCAAAAATGCTCAGAAAAATCCAGAGAAAATATTTTTGTGTTTTAAAAATTTTGAAATATTTTTGGGAATTTTTGTATAATTTTCAGATGTTTTTATATTTTTTCAAAAATCAAACAGTGATAAAAATGAGAAATATTGCACAACATGGAGTAATTTGCAATATGATAAAATAGGGACAATTGTCTACAAACAGAGACTGAAATCAAAATTTTTGGATTTTTGTAGAATTTCATATGATTTTTATAAGATTTTTAGTAATTTTCAATTTTTTTGGGTTTTACAAAGAGTTAATGCACAAAAATTGGGTAGAACTTAAAAGATAATAAACACACCTACAGTAATTTTTTAGATTTTTTAGGAAAATTTTTAAATTTTTAAGAATGTTTGAATTTCAGAAAGAGAAAAAGACAATGTTTTTGATTTTTTTAATAATATTAAATGTCAACAAAATGTAATGAAAAATTTATACAGTGATAAAGGACATAACATGAGCATATACATTTTTTGGAAAATTTTAGATTATGAAAAACATTTATTTTATAAAAAAGAGCAGGCAGATTTAATATCTGAAATACAAGGACCAGAATGAAAATAATCAAAGTTGTTGGACTGAAAGGTAGCAAAAATAAAATGTGGGATAAAAAGCGCAATTTATCCAGTAGGGGGTGCAGCGCACGTGACTTGCTTTGGAGGCGGAGGTGATTCTGCAAATTTGAACACTTTCAGGTGCTTTTCTGTAATTTACCCAAAAGATTTTTCATAATCCTAGGGTTCTTTCCTTGCTTTTGTATCTTCTCAATAAGGGAGAGGGCTCGGCCGCCGCCACCACTGGAGGGCCGAGGGCGGCAGGCGTCGGGAGGTGGTGGAGGTACGTCAACGGAGCTTTGGCATCGAGCAGACACACATCACGCGCTGGACGACGCAGAGGGCCGATGGGTTGGACGCGACAGTGAGCCGCCTCACGCGGCGAAGCGGACGTACGAAGGAGAGGGCTCGGAGACCTCCGTGCAGATCTACGGTGGTCGTGCACAGGAGATGCGTTAGATATCGGGGCGTTGGGAGGCGGTGGAGGGCCGGGGTGGCGTTGAGGGAGCTGCGGGGAGGAGTGCCTCTCGCGGCAGAGGCACGGGCGGCGTGGTGTCGGCGGTCTGGGAGTAGCGGTGTTGGAGTCGCGGGCTGGTTCGTCAGGTCTCGGGCTTCGATGCGGAGGAGATAGGCGGCTGGGCCGCGACGGTGTGGTGGTCACCACGGCATGGGTAAGCGGTAGCGCTCGCCTGCGTCTGGCGAAGCAACGCCTAGGGCGCGACTCTTTTTTATTTATTGTAAAAAGTAATTGGAAAATAAGATTTTTTTTTATTTTTTTTAAATCAGAAATAAAAAAATAAAAAGGAAAATAAAATAAATGTTTTTTATTTTTAGTTTTTTAGATGCTCCTGCAAAATAAATGTTAGAGAAAAAGAAAACAAATATTTTTTTATTTATATACAAAATTCAGACGTGAGCATGATGACTCGATCCCAAAATTGAAACGAAAGATATGAATGGGGATCCGACAAAAAATGGAAGAATCGAATCTGAGTCTCCGACCACCGTACGCAGCCGGAGTTGATAGATCGTGGGAGATAGAAAAGAATGCGAAGAGATCATGAAAATGAGATGAAAAATCGAGTTGGTTGCAGATCAAGTCATGATGGATTTAATGATCTAGATAAAAAATGACAACGAAATAAAAATGCGAGAGATAAAACAATGATTAATCTACAATAAAAATAAGAAGAAAATGATGATGGATCTCACCTTAGGAGCGGAAAATTACCGTGATCGTCTCGACAAAGGCTGACTCGTTGTCACCGGACAGCTCAAAGGTTAGGCACCTTTCTCGACAAGAAGATTCTTGGAGATCGGGCTCCTCTCATCAAAGATTGATCAAGTTGGAATGATGGAGAAGGAGCCATATAAATAGAAAAGATAGATAATGAAATTTGAATTTTTGGTTGAAGAGATAAGAGAGATAAAAATTGCAATGAGATAAAGATAAAGAGAAATAAAATATTTACAAAAATTAACTATTTTTTGTATTTTCATCACTTTATTTATTTGAATAAAAAAATGTTATTTTTTATGGTGGTTAATTAAGAATAGCTACTATATACATTTATGACATTATATACATAGGTAAATGAGCAAATTGTTTTTTTAATTAATTTTTTATTTTTATTTTTATTTTAAATGATTAATAAAAATATTTACAAATATATACAAATACAATATGTACAAAATACATGGGAAAATTGCACAAACCACCCCATAAAATCAACTTTTTATTCGTAACTCCAAAAATTATGAAAATACAACCATTTTAAAGATAATTTAATTTAGAATCAATTGGAAGTGAGATTGGTTCAATTTGAGTTTGTATGGAGCCGGAATTGGTCTTTCAATTAGTGCTTAGTGGTTTTTTCCAAGTATGATTGCTTTTATTCTTTACATGATTCAATTGTGCAATTATTTTTATTAATTAGAACACATTTTTATTTACAACTTTTATTTTGAAAGTTATTTGATTTGATGTCAATTAATGTATAAATAAAATAGTGAAGTATACAAATATACATAGCACACATTTTTTTTGGATTTTCTAATTGAGGATCCTATCTCCCCCTATTTTATTCCTGGTCAATCAGGTCAAGTCTTGACCTTCTCTCGGGGTTCGGGTCAGCCTGTATCTATTACATATATACAATCTTCCTTTTTTCTTTTCTTTATTTTTCCTTTCTTTCTTTATTTATTTTAGGTTAAAATAATATACAAATATACAATATTTACACACAAATGCAAGTTAGTAAGAATGTGGAGTTAGTGTTATAAACAGGTGTTTTATAAGGGATTTTAAGCTAAAATAAATGAATAAAGATGATGAATCGTATATTCATCAATCTCCCTAAATGTGTTAGAGTAGATTTTGCATTTTTCATATTAAATCTCTTAAGTACCTTCTCGATGTAATCTGGTTGAGATAATCTTAGCTTCTTGTTCTTCATGTCTCTAATAATCTACATTCTAAGGATTTTCTTTGCAGGTCCTAGATCGTTCATTTCAAATTGCTTGGACAACATTACCTTTGGATTGGTTAATTCTTCCTTACATGAGTCTGTAACAAGCATGCCATCTACATACAGTAGTAGAATGATGTAAGGCATACCAAGCTTCTTGAAGTAGCAATAATGGTCAGCATGACACTTGTAGAATCTTGTATTTATCATGAAATCATCAAACCTTTTGTACCATTGTCTTGGTTCCTTCTTCAAGGCATAAACGCTTTTTCTGAGCTTGCATACCATGTCTTCTTTTCCATTAGCTACATAGCCCTCTGGTTGTTGCATGTAGATGTCCTCCTCAAGATCTCCATGGAGAAATACTGTCTTAATATCCAACTACTCCAAATGTAGGTTCTTAGCTGCAACAATGATTAATATTGCTATTATGGTTGAGACCTTTACAATAGGTGCAAAGATATCTGTGAAATCAACACTTGCTTTCTGCTGAAAGCCCTTTGCCACTAGCTAAGCCTTGTATTTAATGAAATTATCAGCTTCCTCTTACACCTTGTACACCCACTTGTTGTGCAGAGCCTTCTTTCCCTTTGGTAGTGGGACTAAATCCCATGTTTTGTTTCTTGAGAGAGAATTCATTTCCTCATCCATGGCTAACTCCTACTAATTCCATGTCTCACCTTGTATAGCTTCATCAAAGCATTCAGACTCACAGTTATCAATCGGTAATAAATAATTCAAGGAAGGTGAATACCTTGTAGTGGGTTTGCTAATTCTAGAAGATTTCTGAAGCACCAAAGTTTGCAGAATATTCTATGGAATGGGTTTGCACATTCTCATCACTTGGTTGTGATGTGCTTTGTTTATGAATTTCATCAAACTCCATAAAGTCCAGTTCTTCAGTTGTCTTTCTTTTTGTCAATTCATCCTTGTATAAGGAAGACTTATTGAATGTGACATCAATGCTTCTGACTGTCTTCTCGGTATCCAAATCCCACAATCTATATCCATAGTTTTATATACTATAGACAACAAAGGTACACTTTCTTTGCTTTGAGGTCAAGCTTTCCTTTGTCTTCCTACTTAATGTGAACATAAGCTATGCATCCAAAGACGCGTAAGTGAGAAAGTGTTACCTCCTTTCCTGTCGATGTTTCTTCTGGAAGATCCCCATCTAATACAATAGATGGACCTTGATTGATTAAGTATGATGATGTATTCACTGCATCAACCCAATATCGCTCAGGTAGACCTACATGTATCATCATGCTTCTCGCATGCTTTAGAAGAGTCTTGTTCGTGCATTCAGCAACATCATTCTTTCTGGGTTTTCTTGGGATCATTTTTAATCTCCTGATCCCATTCTTGGCACAGTAGGATTCAAACTCCTCACTGCAGTATTCTCCCCATTGTCTGATTGTTGGACATGCGAGCCCACGACGAGCCATTATGCAATAAATGTTATTGTGAAAATCATTCCCTGATCTGAAATGAAGAATAAATATTTGCATAATAGGTCCCTCTGTACAATTAGGGTTATGTACCATGGCCATCTTAATAATCATACAGTTGTTGATTCAATAATTGAATCATAGAGGTTGATGTTTGGATGAATATCTAAGGAGTTAGATTGAGGACTCATCAAACACAGTCAAATGATTGTTAAGAGATGATCTCCAGCCTGAGTAGGAGATGACAATCCTTTTCTCATGTAGGTTGATATCTGATTGACCTCTTGATGCAGGTCCTCTGCATAGGAATAGAGATTCGGAGGTGTCAGATTAGTTAAGTCAAAGGGTTGACTTAACGAGATCGAGATAACCAAAGTCCTATGCCGTATGCTGTCACGATATAGGCATACATACTTTGACCGAAGACAGATGTGCTACTATATGTCTGGGTATGTACATTTGGCAAATCGATAGGTTGATGGCCAAATTAAGGAGAGATATCTAAGATAATTAAATATGATTTAATTATCAAAGATGTGAATAATGTGAATGTGATTCATGTTATTTGGGCACATGAGAATAGAGACCCAAGATGATTAAATGTGATTTAATTATCATGGATATGAA
This sequence comes from Ottelia alismoides, assembly GCA_037367405.1. Taxonomy (NCBI): domain Eukaryota; kingdom Viridiplantae; phylum Streptophyta; class Magnoliopsida; order Alismatales; family Hydrocharitaceae; genus Ottelia; species Ottelia alismoides. Next base: position 513,083 of record JAZKJV010009163.1, read on the forward strand.
TAATGTGGATAGCACTATCCATATTAATCATATATATTATAAATGTGATTTATAATATATTAGAGAGAGAATATTGTGATTTATATTTGTTGATTAATTGATAATGTGAATTGGATTCACATTGAATGATTAATTGAAAATATAATTATATTTAGTTTTGGATTGTGAATGAGATTCACATAATTTCAATGGCATGGTTGATATTTTCCATAAGATAATTTGGAATTATTTTTTGGTGAAAATATTATCGACAAGAGATGATGATATATATCATGAGATAATGAGGTCGCATGATAATTAGAAGAGAGGGACCAAGTCCACCAAAGAGAAGTGGACGGCTACAACTCTCCATGAGGAGAAGAGTAGCCGTCCCCTCTTTTGAGGAAATCAGTTTATTCTCTTCATTATATTTTCTCTTATCAAAGATGACTTAATTTGAAATTAATTTTGTTGATTTATCAATGAAAAATAATTTAAATTAAATAATTAGTTATTGTGTTTTTACAACAACAACTTAGATATTGAAAGAGACACAAATAAATCTCAACCATTGATTGTGTGTTGTCCATGGATTGGGATCCATGGATTCCCAAAACCCTATATAAGAAGAGGCACCCCTTTCTCTTCAAGATACACAATAATGAATGCTCTCTCTCTTTCTCCACACACCAAGCCTCTCTCTCTTATAATGGTCGTCCACCATGGAGCCATTGTGAGAGATCGTTATGCTGCCGGATCATTTACTCGTGGATCTCCATCTCCTTCGATGCGTCTTGCTCGTGAAGAAGATGTTGGATCTCATGTGATGAGATCAGGAGATCTGCAGCTTGGATCATCAACATGGATTGCAAGGAGTACACATCTCATCAACGTGCTCGCCAGCGTCTCCTCCGTCGGATCGGACTTGAGACAGGAGGTCTCTTGGTTTAGAGACTCGATCGCAACCACGCTTCAAGAGGTAATCCTATTACTTGTTTGTGGTTTAGACGAAACAATTCGAGAAGTATTATTGGATCATGTGGTTTCGTCACATGATTTTTTTTAATTTCCGCTGCATAGAACAACTAGTCCGACTAGTTGTTCTTCGTCGTATTCGATACGGTGCTCACGCTTCCGTGATGCTCTTGAGGATTATCCCATATCCTTCACTGACTTGAGACGTTTCAACTTTAAATCTGTCTCAGTCTCAATTAAGGTCTTTCACATTTTGGATGTCTCAAACACAATGGATTTATGTTTGATAAAATAAATCCATAGTTTTCTAGTTGCATCATCAATAAAAGTAATAAAATAATGAGACTGCCAAGGGATGGTACCTGAGATGGACCCCATACATTTGTATAAACTAGATCCAGTCTTTTAGTCTTTCGTACTCTTACAGTCTTTGTGAAACTGAGTTTCTTATGGTTTCCCAAGATATAATCTTCACAAAAGTCTAGACCAACAATTTGCAATCCTATCAGCTTTCCCTTCTTCATGATCTTCATTCCCTTTTCGCTCATGTGACTAAGTTGTATGTGCCAAGTGTTAGCATCACACCTAGATGATGTAACATTTATTCTGTCATATGAGCCTCATGCAATATACATGGTTCCTTATTTATTACCTCGAGCAAGGATCAATGATCATTTAGACATCTTCCAAGAATCTGAATCAAATGATATCACCACACCACTTCTGTAGTTGCCCAACAGATATGAGATTTTTTATTAGACTCGGTACATATCTAACATTCTTCAATCTCAAGGAGCCACAACATTCATCATCATCTCTCAATATCCCCCTTTCAATTATGCTACAACATTCACCATCTCTCAATACACCTTTCCAAAATCACCTTTCACATAATTTTGAAGGATATCCTTTTGTAGAGTGGTATGAAATGAAGCACTCGAGTCCACAATACATGACTCACTCTGAGCATCTGCAACACATATTAAGGCATTACTATCCTCATCATCAGTAAGATTTACAATATTCTTACCTTTGTAATCTTCTCCTTTCTGCTTCCTTAGAGCCTTGCATTCTATCATGTAATGCCCCTTTTGATTGAAATTCCAGCAGATCACAGACTTTGGATCTCTGGATATGGGTATTCCTCTTGTTGACTTTTCCCTGGAATGCTTTTGGTTTCTGTAGCTCTTCCCGCTTCTTCCTTCTGTATTCAAGGCAGAACATGATGAGTGTTCTTCTCCTGACATCTTCCGTCATGCCTCTTCTCCAAGAACAAGACTAACAACATCCTCCAACTTCAACTTCGCAGAACTAGAGGAGTTCCTAGCTGCTACAACTAATGCATTCTAACTATCAAGTAAACTATAAAGGAGTAAAAGGGTTTTCACCTCATCATCAAACATGATCTTAAAATACTCCAAATGATTGATGATATTGTTCAGATCATTCAAGTGTAAAGCTACTACTAAGTTCTTGCTCATCTTTAAATTTAAAATCTTCTTCATCAAATACACCTTATTTGATGTGTATGGATTCTCGTACATCTTTTCAAGAGTCTTGAAAAGATTCACTGTCATCATCTCCTTTACAATATTTGAAGCCACCGATGGATCAAGGCTGAGCCTTACCGTTCCTAGATCCTTCCGGTCTAGGACCTTCCACTCCTCATCCTTCATGGCTTCAGGTTTCTTCCCTTCGATTAGAAGATAGAGATCCTTCTGATATAGAACATCTTCAATTTGCATCTTCCAGAATACGAAGTTCGATCCATTGAAATTCTCGATCTTGACCTTCGATTCTTTCACTATCTGTATGAAGGTCGATCTCCGAACCTCGCTCTGATACCAATTGTTGGGAACAGATCCAACCAAGCACAATACGACTAGAACCATGATCGAAGAAGTAATCACACACAATCGCACAAGACGTGGATTTATAGTGGTTTGAAAATGTGCCTACTCCACTTGCTCATACTAGACCCTCTCTACTATTATTTGAATAGTGATGGATACAATATGTGGTGCCACATGGCTCTTTTTATACGACAATAAAAGAATACCAAGTATTCAATAATCCCCACCATTAGCTCTCAACCAACTAAGATACATGAGGTGGATTGAGCATCTCATCAATCCATCCCAATAGCTCTTGGCCAATCAGGATGCGGGAGGTAGATCAGATACCTTAGCAATCCAACCCAACAAATCTCAGCTAATCAGAGGCAGGAGGGAGATCGATTACATCAGCAATACTCTCTACTAGTATTCAGCCAATCAGTCTTCACATGATAAATGTCGACAACATGCTCGATCAAATATCAGTTCTTGATCATGTCCTCCAACAGGCTTTATCAATACTTCACCAATGGAGAAGTTGTGGCTGAAGTTGACTTGTTCCTCACCATCTCCCTGGAGGGGGATCATGCTCATTGCTCAATACCTCATCGAGGAGGTCCTATTCCGGGCTGTAAGGAAAGCTGGTAAATTCTTCATATATATACACATAACTAGTATGAACTCCAGTTCAGGAAATGATCCTCAAGTTCCCATATATACTTCTATGTAGGTTTGGATTTCCATGAGTTGCTCAAAATCTCGCAAGGTGATAGAAGGCGATATTTCGACAATATTTCTATCTTAGTCATCCTTGGAAGGAAGGATATGGGGATCCTCTATGTAAATATTATCAAATATAAGGAGTTGAGTTTATAATTATACATAAATTTAAAAACTAAGATTTTCAGTTCTGATTTAACCACCCCCACAAATCATCTTTGTACAATTCCAAGATATTGTGGAACTACAAATATTATAAGGAGCATCTTAGATTCGCAATGGTAGGAAGGATTAGACCAATGAAATAACGAATTGCTCGCGTTCACTTATTGATTTAGAAGGAACACTGGTTCTTGCTTGCTTCTCTTATGTTTTATAATGCATACAAATTATATGGTAGTTATAATCCCTTCATTTTTTAATGCCCTTATGAGTTATTTTTACACTTTCAAGACCGCAACTCTTGATCATGTTTTTCTAAGTAACTAAACATATGCACTCGAAAATCAAGTTCCATACAGATGTTGAATTTCTCTAATTAAAGGTAATCTATCCTTGAAGATCTTCTTTTGTAGACTTGTTTATTGGTCTCCATTTTCTTACCAGTCCTTCCTTTGCAGTGTGCAAAAACATGTATAAATTTCAAAAAAGAACTCCAGAAGTATTGAAAGCTCAATCATATTTATCTCTTCTATTCATAAACATAATTAAAATCCATGTGCTTTTCTGAGATAAAAAAATTCGTTTTGTATTTGGGCAACAATAGAGAGAGAAGAGGGGCGCATGGATGAAGCCTTGATATAATATCAGGGGGGCTAGATTGGATCGAATAGTTTGCAACCTAAGGATTATATAATAATAATAAATTTAAACTCAATACATTCAAACCATTGTATTTTAATTAATTTCTTAAACAAATATAAAAAATTGATAATAAAACTCTTTATATCTACCTTAACTTTGATATTTCATATAATGCTTAGAAATAAGAAATCTCATAATAAAGTAGCATAAATTTGAACAAAGATAAAAGAGATCGAGCGTACCTATTTTTGAAATTATTTAAACCACGATTTTCGTGACTTTAAATCAAAGTAATCAATGATTGACTCTATTGAGAATCGCTCTACGATGTCTTTCTCAATATATGTTAATATAGAACCCCAGAGAAAATAAATTTCCATCTTATTACGAAGCCTAGACTTTATTATTTTTCATAGCTGAAAATGCCCTTTCAGTCGTTGCAGTTGAGATAGGAAGTGTTAATATGAGTCAGATCAATCTATCAACCAAATAGTATGTCTCTGCTTTTTTTTATTTCTGATAATGTTTGACAAAGATCTGTAAGATTTGAGACACTTTTGAGAGCTTGATGTGCAATAAATCTGATTTGTAATGTATTAATTGCTTTTCTAATAATATTAGCTCGTGATATGTGAGATCCGTAGGGTAAAATTCTTTTGCTAATTTACATATATGTGTACTGTCAAATAACTTTTAGTAATTTCTAGGATCCAAAGTTGCACTTAGAGTAAGAAGATTAGTAGCTTTCTTGCTAAATCGACTACTTAATTCTGATAATTGGGAGTCTATGGCAGCGGTAAATATATCTATCCGAAAGTACTGAAATAATGTAACTTGATGGTCTTGACAACGAGATCTTGTTCAGCTTCGAGAATATGAAGAATTTATATCGGGAACATCAATGCTTAGTTTTTGGCAAAATAATACAACTTTTTCAAATAATGGATGCCAACCATCTTCTCGTACTTTCTGAAGGTGTTCTTTTGTGGATGAAACAAGTTGCAACACATTCAAGATATCTAGATTCTTTCATTGTAAAACTAACATAAATCTTATGTGATTTCCATGTCATATTCCATTATATGCATGATAAGAATAAATTCAAAAGATGTCACAGCTTCATATGCTTCATCTGCCTCTCCACGTTGCAAATAATTGTCACCTTCATTTATTATAGTCAAAGGTACTTTATACACTGCACTATACATTTTCATAAAACTGCATATAGATCTATAATGAGAACTCCAACGAGTTTCACACGGACATTGTAGTGTACTGATGAATCCACATTTCATCATCTTTATTCTATCATTTTGGCCTCAAAAACCCTAGCAAATGCGTGTAAATATCATTAATTCCAGCATCCTAGCATTCATGCATGTGCATGTAAATAGTGTATAAAATACTGTAATTAAAGCTAAAATTATAGAATAAATAAAAGAAAAGAAAAAGAATAAATGTAAATATTTTATGATCCGAAACCCTGAGACCCAGACATCTTAATGAATAGGTCGACAAGGAATACAGTAGGGTTGATTTTATTCATTCTTTATTCATTTTGGGACCTATTTTTGGTTCCACTTCTTATAACTCAAATAAAGAAACCTTGAACATGAAAGTTGTAGATAATTAAATAAACAAAAATACAAAATTGATTTCACTCAAAAATAATGTACAGAATAAAAAGTTATGGTCTGAATAAAAATCCAGAATCCTGACTTCCCAGACCAGTGTCTCCCAAATAAAAACTCCAAATGCATCAAACTCACCTTTAAAATAAGCTATTTAATGGCGGTGGTTTTGCATTTGGCAGAGCTACGGTTTGAAAGTTGAGTTTTGGACCCCTATTGTATACTTGTACATATTAAAATATTTAATTTATTATTTATTCATTATTTTTATAATTTTATATTTTTGTAATTTTTTAAATATTACTTATAATATATTTGTACATTAAAATCAGAATAAAAACATAAAAGAAACATAAAATAAAATACCTGTACATATATAATACATAGGTATAATACCTATATATATACCTATATAATACTTACTTATATTTTATTAAGTTTATAAAATACATCGGAAAAATAACATAAAAATATTTTTTAAGTGTATAAAAATACTTTACAAATTTATAAAATAATAAACAAAAATAACTAAATTAAAATTCACAAAATAAAAATAAATTAATAATATATATACCTATATAGCCTATAAAAGATAACTCTTATTTTTACACCTCATAAAAATAATTAAAAATCATATTTAAATACCTTATAAAATAATAAACACTTTTTATTAAATAACCAAAAATTAAATAAATCGTTTGATATTTTAAATTCTTTTTTTAAATCATTTTTAGGAGGTTTTTCCTGGTTGGTCCACGTGGACCAACCAGGTGGTTTGCATCGTTGACCAAGGTCAACAGTCTGACCTTCCTCTTGGGCGCCTGTCAGACCTTGGTTTTCACCCATTTTTGACAATTTTTTGAGGCTCGATCTTACATCATTTCATGATACGGCCTACACGACTTTTTCTCCCCTACCAATGATCATACACGCCCATATGAAATATCGGGGAATGGACCATTGATTCGCCAAATAATCCTCGTTCTTCCCCACCTGTCCGTCAACCCTACATATACAACCCTTGATTTTCGATTCAAATTTTGAACCCCATTTCGTCCCGACTTTCTCCCTCTTTCGCGTGCCTTTGTGACCTGGAGGTGACAACTCCAGATTTAGCTGATCAAGGAGGAGTTTCGTCACGGATTGGGCGAGTTCCAGCCACCTCCGGCTACTTAGCCGTCGAGGTATTTTCGACCTCAGATTCAGACCTTTGAGGTGCTTATTTCCCTCTGTTTCTTTGCTGATTTTATTCACAATAGTCGTAGGATCAAGTAACCATCTTCATCATCGATTTTCATCGCTCGATTCACACAATCGACTTCCCTCACCGGAGCAAGCTCCAGCGAGCCTCCATATCATCGTTCATCCCTCGTTCGTGCCCACTGGAGGTCGAGGCATTTTGCCCTCGCCTCCATTATCCATTTTTGCAAGTTGCAGGAGCTAAAAGTACCCCTTGGAGGGTCAATTTTGAAGAACTCAAGGTTCCAGGACCCCACTATCTTCTTGGGTTTCGCCACGGAGTACCAGCGCTCTTCGAGCCATTTTGGCTTCGTTGGTGGACCAAGGACCTCTCCAGGAGTCGAAGGAGACCTTCCGCGATGAAGACAGTGGCTGGAACAGCGCCCTAGCGTCGATCAAAGTTCGCCGGAGGTCGTGTTCTTCCCTATTCTTGCAGGGGGGTTCACGGCCGTTCGATCGAGCCCCATCTCCAGGTCTCTCCAGCACGTCGGATCAGATCTCCCCCAGCCGTCCGATCGTCATCGCCTCGTCTAATCTCAACCGTCGACGACCGAAGCGTCATCGCGCGAGGAGGAGTCGACACGTGTTTAAGTGAAAGCATCCGAGCCGTCCGCTTCCGCGCTAGCATGGGTATTTTGAATATCATACCCCGCAATTTTTGTAATATGTATTTAGCCCATAAACTTTCGTATGCAGTGTTAAAACTTTTGTAATATTTGCATGTTGCTCCCGGACCTTTAGGGATATTGCATTCAAGTCCAAGCCACGTCACCTCACGTGACCAGTACACGTGAGGAGCGGGGTATTTTGCAGAAGACCCCTCACGGGTTTTGTTATTTCGTTTCAATCTAGGAATTTTGACATTAAGTGTAAAATTTTTGGATATTTTGCATGTGAGCCCCTTGGATTTTTGTATATTGCACTTAGGTCCCTCCCAGGTGCATGTTAGTCACGTGTGGGGTTGGGTTATTTGCAGGCGTGCCCTCGCGGGTTTTAATATTTGTAGTTGGTCCTGGAAAGTTGTTTAATAGTTATATATCTTGCGTGAAATTTGTACTGTGGCCCCTGGATGTTTTGCTATTTACACTTATACCCCTGCCAGCTGTGTGATTTTTATTGGATGTTTGTATTTATTTTGTGCATCATCTTAATCGAAAAATTACCAAAAAAACACCATAGGCTCCTGTTTGCTTGTTATTCACGCTATATTTTTGTATTACATTTTCGTTGCATTTTAATATTTATTAAAAATAAAAAACATGCATTTTTACTATTGTTTGCATTAGAAAATACCAAAAAAATATAAAAAATCCTTGAAAAATTCCAAAAAAATTACCTTAGGTCTATTTTAGTGTCTTCTAAATCCTCTCCAAAAATCATTAAAAATTTCAAAACAAAAACCTTAAAAATTAGAAAACCCTAAAAATCTTCATAAAAATCTAAAAAATCCTAGAAAAATCCTAAAAATACAAACTCAGTTTCTGTAGTTATCTTATTTTATTACCTTTGTTATAAAATTAATTTGAGGAATTTTGGATACTATTTTTTTAATCCTCATTTTAATCTCAGCCAGTAGACTAGTTCACTGTTTTCTTGTATTTTGATTTTTAAAAATACCAAAAAAATTCATAAAATTATATAAAAATCATAAAAATAGTAGGAAAAATATAAAAAGACCAAAAACATTTTATTTTATGAATTTTGGCTATTTTCCTTATTTTTATAAATCCCTTATTCCCTCTTTTCTTATATTATTTATATATTCTATTATTGAAAAAGACAATATAAAAAAATATAAAATATAAAAAGAAAATATAAAATCAAAAAAACAAAAACCAAAATACAAAATAAAAAAAATTAATTAAAAAACCACAAAAATTTGCATACTTGTAGACATTTGATCACACATCACACACACACAATTTGTGTGATCTATCCTGCTTGCTCCCTGAGTTCGACACTCTACATACTTGCACTATACACATTTCTTGTAGAGTTAAAATAAATTTAACTCCACATTTATTTTTCATTGCTTGATTTATTATATTGTGGGTTCATTGTTGACTTTAGTTCGGATTTCTGAGTGGTCGACGCATCGACTGAGTTCCTGCCTTGTGTGGAACTTAAGACCACCGATCTCCCACTAAATCAAATGGCGCCGTTGCCGGGGAGCAACATCGTATAGATCTTGTTTTTGAGTGATTGTGTTTGATCGCCTACACTATTTATTCACTTTTTCTCTCTGTTTTTGATATATATTTTTGAGCTGTCTGACCATTGTCTTTCTTGTCTTATTGTGAGGGACCACAGATCGAGGAGGATCGCTTAGGGGATCCGGTGCATCCTTGGGAGGCAGAGTCGGCTATTCTAGCCTAGCCGGCAGGAGAGAGCAGGAGGATTTGAGAGAGAGTGTTAGCTAGTGGTTTTCTATTTTTAGTAAGAGAAAGACATTCTTAATTTCTAATAATACAAGTACTTGGACACTCGGACACTCGGGCCTAATTTCCAAGTGTTTGTACACTTGGGGGCTCACCACGGTTTTCATCGCGTTTTCACCGCTGTCATTTTCCGATTTTGTTTTATTTTTCTTTTCTTTTGTGGAATGAGCCCTTAGCTTTTAGGCTTGCTTGATCGAGTAAATTAGGTCCAAACACCCTAATAACCATTGCATGTACCTATAGAATGTTTTGGACTTAGTTTAAACTCTAAACAATCGTTCCACCATCTTCGAGCCGTCGTGCCGTGATCCCACCCTGCAAAGCGCTGCTCCTGAACTCGATGTGTCGAGAGGAGGAGGGGTGAGCCTAGACCGGACTCTTGGATTGAGGATCGGTGACCGACTTGTGGTTCTTCACGCTAGCAATTGCCTGCTTAGGACGATTTCCGTGTGCATATCAGCATATAGATTAGGTTTATAAATTCCTATTTTGCATCCCGCATGGAGAGAGTTGGGAGGCGCTGTAAGTCTTCTATCTTTGCATTCATCATTTAGGCACAAAGGTGAGATTTCCATCTTGGTGCCGCCTTGCATAGCTTTTCCGACTCTTCTCCCTCTTTTTTTGGATCAAATAGGAATCAAAGAAAAGACAAAAACGTTAGGCGCTTGTTTGAATTGACTCAAAGCAAGTGATAACACCAAAAAAATTAAAAAAGGGACTGCTAAACAAAACTTGATCTAAATAAAATTGGTAATTGGACTCATTGCTTGGGGTGAGTAATACCCTCACTTGTATTCATGTTGCATGGGAAGGTCTCCTTCTAAGTGAGTAGAGCAGCTTCGTAAGGATTAGAGCCCAAAATCCAGTCTGTGGCTGCCTTGTGTATCGCCTGGATTTCCGAAGTATTGGCGCTACTATCGTATGTAGACGAGTAGGGCGTGGTCGCCATTGATGACTCTCTATTGTGTAGAGCATCGACCTTGTCCTAAGTATCGAGCATAGGCCACGCCTTCACGGGGGTGTTTGTCTCATCGTCTTGCATCCGAGTAGGATCTTGCACGCTCACGGGTGATTCCGTTGAGAGCGAGATCCGAAGTATCAGTTTCACCTATCGGCTTCCTCCCTCTTTTCTTTGGCTGAGTAGGGATCCAGGAAGGGTTACAAGGACCTTAAAAAGCGCAGGCTACAGGTTACATAGGAGGAGGACAAGTACATGATTCTTTTCCGGTAGTACTCTCGCTCCTATAGGCATAGCGCTCTAAGGACTCGCTAAAAGATAATTGCTTGAATTCAATTTAAAAACTACAAAGATAAAAGCTGAACCTTCACGGCTTCACGTGTTGAGTTGGTGAACCCCTTGTTTTAAGTTTGATTTGCTAGTTGGATTTAGGTCAAGATCAAAAACACTGCGTAATTGTGCGCAATTTTGCTTTCCCCCATTCTTCTTCATTTCTTAAACCTTGCTCTTCTCAAATAATCACGATGATGGGTCGGAGATCTCTTAGGCCGTCTTTGGCGGCACCGCTATCCAGCACTCCTTCCATTTCATCTAGGACAACCTCGGGGAGTCCAGACCCACTCTCCGAGCCTGAGTTCACTTCCACCCTGTTCCCCCTCAACCACCCTTCTCCTTCCATCAGTCCAAGAGTTTCAGAATTTAGTGCATCAAAGAGCTCAGATCATTTGATGGCACTTGAGATGGGTTCTTTTGCCTTTTCAAAGAATCCAGAGATGGCAAACAGAGGAGAACACCCAGATGAGAAGGAATACCCTCCATTCTTATATGATCAAGCTCCCATCAATAACTCGTTGTTAGCTTCCCTGGAGACAATGCAGAGACAAATCAGAGACCAGGGAGTATTCATGGGTGACTGATGTCCCGAAAATCTCTCAATCAATCCGAGATAGGTAAATATAATCACTCTCGGGTCGTTGCGACCCGGATCGAGAGAGAAATCAGTCAATTAAGAAAAATAAAGAGCAGACCACCAATCAAAGATAGAAACAATAAAAGCAAAAATAGTGGCCATAGCTATGAGATTAGCCTGGTGTAGCACCCAAGGTCGGACTCAGGGAGCACGAGTTGGCCTTGTAGCCTACGAAATAGTCCAAAAAATGAAATAAAGAAAAAACAAATATTTTTGGTGGTTTTTAATTATTTTTATATTTTTTTGGATTTTTAATATCAAAGGTAAATAGGAAAAAGACAAAAACAAGCACAATTAACAAATTATTTAAACACTCTAAAAAGCTCTAAAAATTCAAACAAAAATATTTTTATGTTTTATAGGTTTTTTTACTGTTTTTGGTGAATTTGTGAGATTTTTATAATTTTTATATATTTTTCTAAAAATCAAAGAAGGCAGAAACAGTGAGTTACTGTCTAGCCAGGCTTCAAGGACCCATAACAAATACCAAATGGGTCCTTCACAGCCTGAAGGTAATTTTTATGAAAAATAGAAATAATAAAGAAAATTTAGAAAAGAGTTTGTATTTTTTTTGGATTTTGTATAATTTTTTAGAATTTTTATAAGTTTTTAAGTGTTTTTTAATTTTTAAGACTTTTATATATCCAAAAATAACAAAAATCATCCAGAAAATCAAACACAACAAAATTAACAAAATCTAATTTTTTTAGAATTTTTAAAATAGTTTTAATATTTTTTTATGATTTTTTAATCTGGACAGAAAGAAAACAACAGTTTTTGAATTTTCAAAAAATATAAAAACACCTCAAAAATGTACCAAATTTTTGGTGAAAATTTAACACAGTGGCAGGAGCCACGCATCCAATTTTCACGTGATTTGGACTTAATTTGATATTTTATTTAACTAGCACAAGGTTTCACAGTGCATAGGGACCTATACGTAATAAAAAGTATCTTCAGGGGCTCCATAGTAACAAATCCAGAAAGTTTGGGGTCCCTTGTACGTGACGAAGCACGTGTCTCACACAGGCAGGGACAAAAATGTAATTAATAGAAAGATTAAGGTCCTAAGTGCAATATGTCCAAGAGCTAAAGTTTATTTATTAAACTAAACTAGAACAACAAGAAACTGTAGGGGTGCGGGTGCAATTACCCAGCCGAGGCGCGTGACAGTGCACGTGAGGTGCCAGATGTCGAGGCGGGAGTGGCTGTTAATGTACGACTCTGGTACAACTGCCTGGATGATCCAATGGTGGAGGCGATCGGGCGAACGTGGGCGGCGCATGTCCGTCAGACCACAATCTGACGGTCTGACACCGCAGAGGATGGACGGCGAAGATGTTATCTGGAGTGACTAGGGAATCCGACGGCTGGCGATGGATGAGGAAGAACTCCTCCTGGCTGAGGTTCCCCGGCTCGCCGGAGAAGATCCAGCAAGCCGATGAACGATCGGGGAGGCGAGTCTTGCTTGCGATGGCTGTCCGCGTCGGGTGGTCACCTCCGATGAAGCATCCACCAGTCGGATTGTCCGGCGAGGGACGAGCGACCTGGAAGAGCTCCGGAGAAGGCGTGAAAGCTCGGCCAAGGGGGGTATCTGCTCCTTATTTACCTGCAGAAGAAAGGTCTCGCTCGGAGGAGTGCTCCGGTGGGGGTTATTCGCAAAGACGATGAAAGAAGCGACGTGGGGGGCGGATGAGGGCTCCGACGAAGGCGGCGGAAGGATCCCAGCTCGATCTTGGCTTGGGTAGCCAAAGTCGAGGTGATCCGATCGTGGAGGAAGGGTGGAGATGAGTCGTCAAGGGTATCGGTACGGGTATGATAGGGTGGCGGAGCTAAAAAGTGAAAATCAAAATGGACAATGGACGGAAGGTGATCGAGTCTACCTGATGGACGCAATCGACTGGGGATGAGCTCAGGAAGCTCTGGGTTGTAGCCTCGAAGGGACGTCGATGCTCGAGGCTCGGGCGCACCTCGCGGCGGCGCACAGCGGCAGAAGTCGCCGGATCAGTGGCGGTAGGCGTCCTCTCCTCTCTTCGACACTACACTCACTCAACTGTCACTCTGGGGAGCACAATGGAGGTCCTGGGACGAAGGAGCAGCACCAAAGATGGCGTGAAAAGCGCGGCGGAGGTTCAGCTATATACAGCTAGGGGTCCGAGAAGAAGGGGTCGGACATGGTTATCAGAGCTCGGATCCCTAGGCAAAACCACCGGGCGTGGATTAGGAACGAATCTAGTATGATTAGGACCCAGGGTTTGGGTATTTGGGGCTCGGATCACTCGAGGAAAATTTGGAGAAAAGCGGGTCGGGCGAGTAGATCCGAGTTGACTGGTCCAGGGGGGAGAGTTGACCGGGGGTCAACAATCCCCCGTGGACCAATCACAAGCCGCCAAGAAATAAAGATTTGGAAATTCATTTTAAAATAATAAATGACTTATTTTCAAAAAACTTAAAACATAAAAAAACGTTTATTTATTTTTTATTTAATTTTTAGTGATTTTTATTTATTTTTTTGAAATATAAATTAGGTATTTACAAAATAGTATTATTATATATAGGTATATACATGTATTTATTTTTGATTTTAGTTTTTAATTGTTTATTTTTATACATTTATTCCTATTTTATATTTTATTTATTTATAAAATAAAATGTAGAATAAAAGTGTATTTTTTTATTTTATTTTATTATTTATTTACATAGGTGAAATAAATAGGTATATACAAATATGTACATGGTCTATATACAATGAAGAAGGGGATTTTATTTATTTTTATTGTTATTTTATTTTTCCTATTTTTATTTTAATTTTATATTTACAAATATATACAAATAAATAATCACCTATTTTTATTTTATTAAGAGGAAAATACTTTTCTTTATATACATAGGTATATGTACACATAATTGAGCTTCCTTATCTCTCTCTACTTTGATTCTTTTGCAGTCAGGCCCATGCTGAGCCCTCCCTTGGGATTAGGTCGCTCAATATTTATTCTAAATATCTCCCTCTTTTTCTTTTATTTCTTTATTCTTTTATTTATGCACAAAAACATACTAATTATTGTAATTTACACAATGCATGCTGATTGATAATTTATGCTATTTTCATGAATATACATGTGTTTTGCATAGGTTTTGTAGCTAAAATAAAAGAATAAAGAGTGATGAATGGGTATTCATCACCCCCTATACTTAACTTTGCTAGTCCCTTAGCAAACACTTATTTGAAAAAGAAGTGAAAAAGAAAAAGAAAAAGAAAAAGAGGAGAAAATGGATGGATCAATGCTGATTATTAAACTTGCCTTCATTAAATTGAAATATGGAGCTCGATCAGATCTTTGGATTATTAATGTGTCGGAACCTTATTTAGACTTAGGTTTAAAACTCAACAGCCTCTAAGATCTACTAATCTATAGTCAAGACTCCTCAATAATCCAGATCAGAACAAGTCTACATACACAAACCCTGAAGACCATGAATCTTTCCTTGTACAGTATATGTGATGTATAGCTCTGATGAATCTCGGATTCACCACTCTAAGTCTCATTAATTAAGCTCAAGTCCCTCAAAATCAACCGCATTTCTGCATTTATTTCACATAATTAGTATTTATGCATGATTTCATAAGAATTGCATTTTTAGCATTAATTTCTGTATAAAATAAGAAGCCAAAAATCCAAGCCAAAAATGACCTGTAAATAGCCTAACTTCCCTTATTTTTAACTCCTCCATGATAACTCCGAATGACACAAAACCACATCCACAGTGTGCACGTCACTAACAAGAATAAATGAAAAATACAAAAAAATCACTAACCCTATTAAGTGGACCAAAAACCTAAACCCTAGTTTCAGGATTTTCGGACTAAAAGCCACATATCTTCCCCATCCAGTGTCCGATTTGATCCTACTCACTTTTGAACTAATGCACATTCAATTACCTTCAAAACAAGATTAAGTTCAAGTGAATTGGAGCTCGTATGTGAAAGTTGGGTTTTGTGCCTCTTTTGTACATTGTATATTTTCGCGGTTTTTGACCTTGTATTTTATGTATATATTTTCTTAATTAATAAAATCCTAAAAAATTAGATTTAGGTGTATTTTATTTATCTTTGAATTTTCCATATTTTTCCAGATTTTTATCATGTTTAAAAATGATAAAAAAAATAGAAAACCCAAAAACCAAGGTATTCTATGTACATGGGATACCCCAAAAATTCACTTTTTACATTTGACCGATTTTGGCTTTGATGTCTTCATGAAAGTTGTAGATCTTGTCGAGACGAGCATTTTTTGTGAAGAAACTTTTTTGATCCGAGGTTGTTTAATATTTCTTTTTGATTTTACAAAATATTTTTATTTTGGATTTTTCTGGTGCTGACACGTGACAGCCCCAGAGGCCGCCACGTGTCAGTCATTTTGGACCTTTTATATTTCCGTTTTCATAAAAAAATAAAAAAATTTTAAAAAACCACGCACGTGCAGAGCACGTGCCACCCCCGCACGCGCACTACACGTGCGCCCCGCACTCTCACTCCCCCGCCACGTGGCGCGGTTCCAGCCGTTCGATCTCGGCCGATCGAACGGCCTGGGACTCATCTTCTTCCCTGCGCCCAATCCCCACAATCGCCGCACCTGCTCCTCGAGATCTCCGCCAACAGTCGTCCGCGCCGCCCCTCCTCCGATATCTCCGCAACCGTCACCCCGAGTCCTCCGCCCTTATCACCAAAAAGACCCCCGCTCATCTCGCCTACTCGCGTCGCCATTATCCTCCCAACCATCTCCAGGCTCTCCTATTTAAGGGCATCGACACCCTCGACGCCATCCATCCGCCGATAGAACTCAAATCCCAGGCGAGCCCAGTGGTGACAGCCCGACCTCGCCACCCTCGCGGCGAGATCCGAGGGTGCCACCGCCCCTCGTTGCAGAAGCGACCCCGCCACCTTTCATACAATATGAATTTTTTTTATGAATTTTTGAATGAAAATAAAATGATTTTCAATATTTAATTATAATAAATATTAAACCTACTTATTTTCAAGATACAATATTATCTATGATCTATTACTAGATGATAGATCTCAGAAAAATCCTAAATCTCGAAAATGTGGCGTCTAATACCTATTAAAAATTACATAATGAAATATGCAAAATGATTTTTATAGAGCAATTTATGCATGCAAATGAAAATATTTTTGGGCACCATGTCACAAAATAATCTCTACAATATGTGATTTTTCGGGGATTTTTAGAGCAACAGTTAATCAATGGCAAATTTAAGAGCATAGATTGGGCAAAATATACCAATTTCCACGAAATAATTATTTATTTATTAACCACTGATCATAAAAATACCCATAGTATGTCAAAATGTAGAGAATCACGTGAGGAACATGGTGCTATTTTTAAATAAATAAATTATGTCATGTAAAGGTTCAAAATTAAAGGGAAAGACAGGGATATCTATGCAATAAAAATAAATAAATAAATGCAGAAGGTCCTAGATGCAATTACCGATAAATGGGGGGCATTTTTGCAAATTTCCCAGAGAGGCATGTGCCTGGCACGTGCCCTCTGGAGGCAAGGTCTACTTTGTAAATAGAGGGACGTCCGGGGGTCTTCTTGCAATTTTCCTAAGGGGCACGTACGTAGCACGTGACCCCTTGGCTGAAGGAGCCTGGCGTCGTTCCCTCCGCGCGTGCAGTGCATGTGGGAGAGCCTCGGGCACCCCGCCCGGAGGCGCGACAGAGGAGTGGTCCGGTAGAGCCCCTGGCAGGCTGTCGAGGGCCTCTGGCGATTGGTGTTGGGTGGCTCGGGGAGGGCGGAGGCGTAGTCGATGGCGGTCGGTGTTGATTGGCGACGTGATAGTCGTCGAGGAAGCTGGAAGGGTTGAGCACTTTGTCGGAGAAGAAGGAGTTGGTGGCTTGACGGTCGGAGTCCTTGGAGGATATGTCGGAGACGAAGGCTGAAGCGGTGGCGTTGTCGACGGAGGTGAATGAGGAGCGCCGGTGAAGCCTGGAGGCTCCCGTAGTTGTCGAAGAAGATGGTCGACGGGGCTGCAACAGGCGGTGGTGGTGCGAAGTCGGTGGCTCGACGGTCTCGTCGGAGCTGAAGCAGCCAAAAATTCCAAAAAAATTACAGTGCATTCATTTCATCATCATTTACATAGTGGCCAAGTTTCGTATTTTCAGACATCGTTTGATTGAAATTTACATTTTAGTCCCTAAAATAGGCCAAAACCGCATCTTGCATCCCTCATTTGCATTAAAAATTCCAAAAAAAAAACCGCCTCGAAAACGAACACGAAATTGGATAGACATAATTCTAAGTTGTTCCTTTGCCTCCTTGTGATCGACCTTGGGACTTGCCCAAGTAAAATAAACATAAAACCACTGGATTGAAATTAATTAAAAATTTGTGGTTATTTTTTGACTGTTTCCGATCGCCGCCTACAACGAACGACATTTATTATTTTCACACACGAAGATAAAAACAATCTTTTACACACACGATTACCGAAATCGTCAGATGGTGCCGTTGCCGGGGAGGCAAACGGCTTAGTTTTGTGTTTTGAAAATTTTTGTTCGGTTTTCCGAATTCGGGTAGTCTGACCCCTGAATTTTTCATTGTAAATCCCATAATTTTTTCCAGCATTTATTTTCTTATTTTATTATTTTTTTGAGTCACTCTCTGACATTCTCTCTCTTATTTTTCTTGCAAGGTACCCGGCGCACGTAGAGCAGTTTTTCAAGAAACCGATTCACCGACATCCGAAAAGCCGCAATTAATTTAAGATCGAGTCAAGTCGTGAGAGAGCGTAGAGTATAGGTTTTAAAATTTTTGCAAATTTTAATTTCTGCTCATTTATAGCAGTGTCCATTTGGACTCTCGCGTGTATAATTAGACTCTGAACTCTATTTGTGGTGTGTCGTGCCCTGTTTCACTCTCCGGTGAGGGTGGGGCCCGACTTGAGTGGCGATTAGGATAGACCTGCACATACGACTCTCAGAGCATTTTTATTTTTTGATTGTGCTCGTAGGATCTTAAGCCACACTGCACGTTAATCAAGACGCACATAGATCGTTCAACTTAGCCAAATTTAACTCAATTCTTCCCCGCTAATAGAACTTTCTGCTTAGGTGAGATTTTTCATCGGCTTGCATACATTTAGAGTAATTTTTCAATTCTGTCTAGCATCCCACATGAAGATTGCGAGGATTCACTATAAGTCTTCTAACTGAGCATCCATCATAGTTTTCCGCGTGCATCGGCTTTTCCCGAATTCCTCCCTCTTGTTTTATCACATAAATCTAAAGGAAATTGGGACTGGATGGTAGACGCGTATTTGTGCTCATTTAAATTCTTCAGTGATCACCTAATTAAAATTGGGACTGCTAACTATAGCCGATCTTAATAACCCATAAAATCAAGAATTTCTACGGGAGAGCAACTCCGACCTTAGATGATTTTATTTTTCTGAGTGAGCGAGAGACGACACTTAAGGATAGATCCCAAATCCGAAATCTCAGCTCGCTAAATTTTTGCCAAGATTGATTTATCACCAACTAAAATCGAAAAGATAATAGTCGAACTCTTACGGCTTCATTGTGTGCGTTGGTGAACCCGGGGTTTGAATTGTGTTTGCATTGGTGTGCGTGAACCGATTTCAAGATCAATAGCCGCACATTTGATTTCTCTTGACTATCCCGTGCAAATCATCTCTCCTCTCCTCTTGATAATGGAACTCTTGTCCAAAAACTCTCGCAGATCCAACCCCTCATTCCTTTCAACTCTTTCAGAAATGATCGAGAATCCATCAGAATTATACTATGAAAACGAATTCGTGTCGGTTAGACCTAAAACACCTCCTCCAAGAGACTCTCAACCACCATCTTTTTTTACCAATCCGATATGCTTCATGAATGACAATCCTCTGTTTTCGGACCTGACAAATCTACAACCGACTGAGGTCTCCACTTCTTCATATATCAATCCTCTCTACACCGATCATGCAATTCATCCATCATATTCATTGAATATCAATCCATCATTCATGCGAGATGATCACCACATGATTGAAGTGAACACTTCTTCACCTCTTTCATCAACCCCGCCTTGGAGCACTAATATAAATCATCAGCTTGGAATGACCATGACAACCCCCTCTTCAGACATGACGATCATACAGAGGACTGGACTGACTACATAAAAACACATGAGCCCTGTATGCTGACTCCACCATACCAAGATCCGACCACTCAAGATCAAAGGAATAAATTTTACTCGGACCGACTCCACATGTCTGGATCATATGAGCAGCCTCCTTCCATGATTATTGAGGAGATATTTTCTGAAATTAATGATCATATATCGGACATTCCGAGAAACTCTCCTCTCCGCACATACAAAAAAATGGAAGATGAAATTATTAAACACATACCGACTGCTCCCATTATTGATCATGATCAGAATTTTGAGGATGATATTTCGAGGATAAAACCAAGATTTGAATTGATGGAGGATAGATTTCAAAAATTCACCTATCGAGTAATCGCATTCTATGGTGGCCCGAACATTAAAATAAATGAGGAAAGGATTGGATCTGAGTTTGAAAATTCTGAGGATATTCAGGGACCTAGGGAGGATTATGACAATTTCACTTCTACATATTACTCCCCTAGAAATGACTATGCCGCAGACTATTGCTCTGAATATCAAGGCCCCTTTTCATCTGAAGAACACACCACACCCCCACACCACTTAGAAAAATACCAAAAAAATGGAAATATTTGAAAACCACAAAAAATTGAAAATCTCAAAAATTTCATAAAAATTGAAACTGAAGACGATCTGCGAAATTTGGATCCGACTATACGGGAAGCACTGGAAAAATGATTGATGTTTGAACTTCCCTTTATACAGGTCATTGAACACTTCCCCGACCTTAAAAGATTTATAACAGATAAAGTAATGAACAAAAAGTCAGGTAGGATACGAACAAAGACTGAAAGACATATCTTGTCAATGACCTCCTCCTTGGTGTTGAGGAGGAACACCAAGAGCCACATAGTGAAGCGGTTGCCCAGATTTGAATGTGTACTCAAAGACACGATTTTCACCCATGCTCGAATTGATGACGATTCACCGATTAATATCCTCCCGACCTCTGTATTCCATAAACTCAAACTCGGATCGATTCGAAAGATACGAGAGATTGTTCAATTAGCGGACCGATCTATAAAACGACCGAGAGGAATCATTTCTGTCATCATGAAATTCCAAGGTACTCCGCTCAAAGTAGAATTCATGATCATTGATATTGAGCATCAAGGATAATTCACCCAATCTCCAATCATTCTCGGAAAGCCATTCTTGGCATTAGCCAAGGCGAGTATTGATTGTGAGACTCGGGAAATCAATTTCACAGCATTGGAAGCACTTAGATCTGACCCTATCTTTGAGGAACCACGATCTTCTGAGACAACCCATGAAGTCCCTGACAACCGTAACCATGAAGCGGTAGAAGAGCCCTACCCTACAGCCACACCTGAGATAGCGGTTATTGATAAGACTATTGGTTTAGAGACTCTCCCTAGTATTTCAATTCCCGCGGATCTAAAAATAGACAAATCCTTCTACTACGATCTTGAGACGTACGCATGGTCGCACCCTGGAGCAACTTTCTCGGAATACTTGGACCAAATCATCCCAAATCGAGAGTGCTCAAACATTTAGACGACCAAGAATAAACGCAAACCGACCAAGGAGAAGAATTCCAATGGCTATTCATCTGGATACTCAAGTGAATCGACACCTTCACGACAAAATAAAAAGAGAGTCACCTTTGACTTTTCGGAAGAGGAATCAGCTGGTGATCCCTCATCAGGTCCGGAAAAGGTGGTCTACATAAGTGAAGTCTGTTCAACAGCCCTAAAGCCATATCTTCGCAAGGATCCAAAATTCAATTCTCTTTGGACAACTCTCATTCCTAACTACTATTCATCCAAAGATGATGCTCCTGATCTCTTCAAGTACACTGGAATTATTTCGTATGAGCTGACTGAGACCGGTGCTTCTGAGTATTCATCTGAGGACAAATCGATTGACCCCAAGAAGGAACGAAGTCTGAGGAAACAACTGAAGAAACAGAAAGACCAGAATATTGGAGTATGTCCACTTTCAATTACTACTCCTATGAGGATAACTCTGATGATGGATATCTTTCATTTGACTCAAATACTTCATCTATTATCCATTATGATTTTTCTGAGGATGACACTGATCATAGCTGAGAATCATATGCTTCATCTCCGTCTCATCATTACGATCCCCCACCACAGGCTCACAAGAAGATCGGCCGAAAACCGCCTTAATCATCGGCTACCCACCCTCCCTCTCGACCACATCGGTCTCCTTGTACAGCTTCTTCCTCTACTTAGGCCAAGGCCTAAGTATAGGGGGGGACCGATGCCATATGTATATGTCATTCCTCTCCTAACTCTCGATCGCTCCATTTCCACCATTCTTCCATACTTAGGATAATCAGAGCCTAAGTATAGGAGGAACCAACATCCATCTGTATATACTCTCCTCATTTCTCGACCGCTTTTCTTTTCTTTTTTTTCCACTTCCTTACGCTTAGCCCGAGCTATGTCTTCCGCTTCTTGTGCTCTGAGGATAAAACACTCGCTAAGTATAGGGGGTCTGTATATATACTTTGTATATATTTTACCCATATCTCGTACTTTTGCGTAAGTCTATATGTATTTACAGGGTGGGTACTAACTTGAAAAAAGACAACAAACAAGCACACAAAAAAAAGTTTTTCTACTAACACTAACCGTACCCAAATTTTTTGAAAAAAGAAAAAGAAGGCTTCTTATTCCATTTTCTGCATAAAAAATCCCTTGCATAAAATGTCAAAAATAAAAAAAATAAAATAAAACAACAAAAAAAATAAAAAAATTTGTGTCTGCATTGCACACACCTGCACTTCATCCAACATCACATGCATTTGCATCTGTGAAAAGTCATTGGGTTCTGAACCGAGTTATGAGTAGAAACCGAGAGTGGTCTGGACTTGACCTTAATCCACCTAATTTTCAGAGGAACTTCACCGAGAAATAGGATTTTAAGAGCTTCAGGTCTTTTTGACTTAATTCCTTAAGTTCCACATGACAATGTACATCGTTTGACTCTTAGTGTCTAACCTGGTCTCTTCATGCTGGGTACAACTCTGGAATAGGGAATTAATTCGCACTCTCGCACTATGCACTTAGCTCAACCCAGACGGGATGTTGGAAGACTGTGCGAGTCTCTTTTCTAGTAGCGTGGAAATCTAAAGACCGGAGTACGGGTTGAAATAAAGCTTCGGAAAAGGGATGGACGGCTGGGCACAATTTTTTCTAAGACCCCAAAAAATGTACGGAACAAAAAGATTCTATATCCGTAGGGGCACAACAAGATCCAAGCAGAACCACCAAAAATTCCAAATACAAAGAAGCAACTACCAAATAAAATCCGACCATAAAGGTCCAAGCTTCAAGAAACCTGCAGATCTTGGTGGAGACTCGGCTACACTGGCCATCTCCACAAGGAGAGGTGACTACACTGGCCACCCTTCAGTTCTTTTCTCTTTCTTCTATCTTCTCCCTCATTCGATTGTGAACACAGCGCGACATACCTTAGAAGGAAATACCTGACTCCCCAAGGACGAGTTACTGGAGAGGAGAGGAGCATGGTAGTCCGGCGTTCTGGATGGGAAGAGCTAAAACCCTTCACACACATGAGTCGGTTATTCAATGTTCATAGGGTATACTTGTTGGACATGCGAGCCCACATCGAGCCATTATGCAAGAAATGTTATTGCGAATATCATTCCCTAATCTGAAATGAAGAATACATAATTTGCATATTAGGTCCCTTAGTACAATTAGGGTTATGTACCATGGCCATCTTAATGATCATACAGCTGTTGATTCAATTATTGAATCATAGAGGCTGGTGCTTAGATGAATATCTAATGAGTTAGATTGAAGACTCGTCAAGCACCGTCAAATGATTATTAAGAGATGATCTCCAGCCAGAGTAGGAGATGGCAATCCTATCTCAGTTAGGCTGATATCTGACTGACCTCTTGATGCAGGTCCTCTGCATAGGAATAGAGATTCAGAGGTGTCAGATTAGTTAGGTCAAAGAGTTGACTTAACGAGATCGCGATGACCAAAGTCCTATACGTATGCTGTCACGATACAAGCACACATCCTCTGACCGGAGACATATGTGTTACTATATATTTGAGTATGTACATTTGGCAGACCAATAGGTTGATGACCTAATCAAGGTCTATACACCGGCGCGCTGGTGTGCATATAAGGGCATATGAGTAATACGATCTCTCAAAGGGATCATACATGTTCAGTTACTGAACCGGAAGACATGAGCTCACTCATGAGATATTGGGAAGAATCAAATTCCATGCGCATGGTCGTCTCGCTTTGGAAGCTTGACTGAGTCTGTAGGTTTGATATATACTTTTGGAAAGTATATGATCAAGACCTAGGTATGATATATGCTTTTGGAAAGTATATGATCGATACCGACTCCCAATGATCAAATGAGAAACCTACTGATAGAACCTTGAAGTAGACAGTGTAAAGTTGATCTAAATACTTCAGGTTTATTATGAGTCTTCCAGTATGCAGGATGTACAGGTATTAGGAATACCTGAGGGTGATGTGATCATAAACGATTGTATAACCATGACGCTTCCATTCCTAGGGAGTGATGAAACGTGTCTGGATTTTAGTGACTCCTCTCAGTAGAGAAGTAATCTGATCTTAGTCCAAATGTTGGACATTGATCTGAATGTGATTCAGATGCAATGAGAAGATTAGATTTGCGGTCTTGATTTAATCAAGCATCTATGGGAGGCACGCGATCTGGATTTGAGATATGATCTCAATATCCATGTCACTATACGTGGAACAATACAATCGCCATGTCCTTATCTCCAAGTATTCACGGAGAAAGCGCATTATCCTTGAAAGAGTTCATGGATAATTCCGTTGTTGATATATGTATCCGAGCGTTGAGAAAATGGATAAGTAAATGTGATTTAATTATCATGAATAATATGAATTTGATTCATATTATAAGTAGAGTTATTTTAGATAATTAAATGTGATTTGATTATCAAAGATGTAAATAATGTGAATGTGATTCATATTATTTGAGTACATGATAATAAGTTATCCAATATAATTAAATGTGATTTAATTGATATGGATAAGAATAATGTGGATAGAAATATCCAATTATTCATAATATATTATAAATGTGATTTATAATGTATTAGAGAGAGCTAATTATAATTTATATGTGTTGATTAATTATTATGTGTATTGGATACACATTGTATAATTAATTGACAATGTAAATCATATGTTGTTTTGGGTTGTGAATTTGATTCACAATTTTTCCATGGCAAGATTGCAATACTCTCAAATATAATTGTGAATTATTTTTGAAGAATAAAAAGCCAACAAAAGTTGTTGGAAATAAATAAAGGAGATTTTCAAGGAGATATGCAATCTCATGGATTTCCATGAGATTGCTCTCCCCATGGAAATGAGTGGGCGACACCCTATTCCAATTAGGAAAGGGTGGCCGTCCACATAGAAGGTGCATGGAGATGAAATCTCCATGCACATTCTCTCCTTATTTATTGGTTTAATTTAGGACTAATTTATATTTGATTTTGTCAAATATATTTTAACCTAAATTTATTGGTTTTACCAACAACAATCTTGACCATTGTATTGACATAAATCAATCTCATCCATTGATTTCACATATCACATGGATTGAGATCCATGGATCCCAAAACCCTATAAATAGAGAGGCTTACCATGCTCTCTATTTTACAGACAATGCTTGAGAAGCATCTCTCTCTCTCTCTCTCTTCTCTACTCGACAACCCTCTCTCTCCCTCTCATGTGGCCGTCCACCATGAATGACCTAAGAGTGGTTCTCCATCGCCGTGGCATCGTCGTTATGCTGCCCGTTATTCTGCTCGTGGATCTCCGTCTCCTTCGGTGCGCCTCGCTCGTGAAGAAGACGTCGGATCTCGTGTGTCGAGATCAGGAGATCCGCCGCTTGGATCATCAACATGGATTGTGAGAAGCACACGGTTCATCCCCGCACTCGCAAGCGTCTCCTCCGTCGGATCGGACTTGAGACAGGAGGTCTCTTCGTTTAGAGACATGATCGCAACCACGCTTCAAGAGGTAATCCTATTACTTGTTTGTGGTTTAGACAAAACGATCCGAGAAGTGTTCTTGGATCATGTGGTTTTGTCGTAAGAAAATTTTTTAAATTCCGCTGCATCGAGCAACTAGTTCGACTAGTCGCTCCTCGTCGTATTCGATACGACGCTCACGCTTCCGTGATGCGCTTGAGGATCTAACCATATCCTTCAAGTGGTATCAGAGCCTTAGGTCGATGGTTTCGAATATGATTCGCTAACCGAGGATGACTTGGATTCATTAAGGTCGCGAAATCGCATTTGATTTCGTAGATCTGTTTAATGTATTTTTTCGGCCCTGTTTAAATTGTTTAAACACGACTTGGATTTTGTTCCCCATTAAATAAGGAAACCATATGATCTGAGTTTGCGTAAATCGGATTTCGTATGCTCGAGATATGGTTGTTTTAATGAACATGTATTCACTGTTACGGTAACTGCGAATCTTAACGTAATTAAGGAGTTAATTACTGTTTAGAGACGTCTCGAAATGCGTGCAAATCACATAGGTTCTATTGTAAATCAAATTAGAAAACTATGGAAACTTACTTTGCTTAATTTGGATTAAAATTGATTGAGATATGCTAATTTTAGTAAGTAGGGGTCACTGCTGATATTACTTTCCTAATCAAGAACCATGTGATTGTTAATTAATGAAATTAATTGTTAATTTTGAGAAATAATTATGGAACATATTTGAGAAATATTAGAAGATGATTATTTCCTTAATTTACTTGGCCCCAACCAATTAATTGATTAGATTTGATCTAAATCATAATTGGAAACACAATCATCAAACTCCTTGCTTGAATAGGATTGGGAATTTGTCTAGCAAATTTCCTTCTAATCAAAATTGTTTTGATTACTATATGGTATAATTTCGGTTGAAGAACTGATAATCATCTCAAGTACAAATTAATCAATTTGGCATTATCCTTTCCCGAGGCGGATATGGTGTTAGTCGGGGATCGCTGGGGTAGTGGGTTGCAACGTATGTGGTCCGTCTCACTCCCACCGGTACTGGCCATGACAGCGGGTAGGGCCGAGATAATGTCCAAGGAATTAAGTTGTATTTTTCTAATTATTAAAATACGAATTAATACGTACTTTGAGAATAATACCATATATATTCAAGCATAACAATCAAGTTTGATTGATTGAATTGGATTGATAATTAATATGATTGAATTGATTATGTCCAATTATACTCGAATATGATTAGAGTTGATAATTCCCTTGGAAGAATTAATTATGTGAATATGATTCATGATAATTAATTAGAATTTGAATATGATATGGAGGATCACATAAGTGACATCCATGGTCTCCCGTCAAGGCGAAGGGTTCCGTCGCCAGGGATTGTATATAGGAGACGCCTGTCCGAAGTGACAGCTCCTATATGCAAGCGCATCTAGATCAGGCTCTTTGCTTCTCGAAAGAATAAGGTCGTATGCGTAGTGACCCCAATATCGGATCCTCATATTATTGGGGCGATATTGGATTGCGCATAGCGAGTTCTATTCCTGTTGACGGTTGGTTCAATTAATGACGGGTCAACATCACCTTAAGGGTGATGAATACTCATTCATCACTCTTTATTCTTATATTTTAGCTACAAAAACCTTTGCAAATACATGTAGATATGTGTAAATAGGAATAATTACCAAAATCATGCATTGTGTAAAAACCTATAATTAGCATGTTTTTGTGCAAAAATAAAAGAATAAAGATTAAAAAGAAAAAGAGGGAAATATTTAGAATAAATATTGAACAACCTAACCCAAAGGAGGGCTCAGCATGGGCCTGACCGCATAAAAGCCAAAGTAGAGGGAGATAGGAGCTCATGAGTGTACATATTTAAATAAATAAATAAAGATATTTTAATCACCAAAAATATGCTTGTAAATACTTGTACATATTTATAAATATAAAAACAAAAGAAAAAGTTAAAAATCAAAAAGAATTAAAACACCCCTTTCATCATGTACATAAACCACTTCTATGTATTTATTTAACCTTGTAAATAAATAAAATTAATTTCCAAACTTTTTGTAAATATTCTATGTTATATATTGTAAATAAATAAAATAAAAACAATTAAAACAAAAAAAAATAAAAATAGCAAAATTAAAAATACAAAAATACATTGTACATATACCATGTATATAAATGTACATACATATTTATTTTACCTATGTATATAAATAATAAAAATCAAATAAAAATATCTTTTTATTCCTTATTTTATAATGTAAATAAATAAAATATAAAATAGGAATAAAATTGTACAAAAATAACAATTGAAAATCAAAAATCAAAACCCTATATATTGTGTATAGTACTATATTGTACATAGCTTATTTTTATTTCGAAAAAATTATTAAAAATCACTAAAAAATAGAAAAAAAATAAAATAAAAATATTTCATGTTTTAACTTTTTAATAAATCGGCCATCTACTATTTATAAATGATTTTACAAATCTTTTCCAGGTGGCAGCTTCCTATTGGTCCAGGGGGATGTTGACCGCCCGGTCATCTCCCCCCCCCAGGACCACTTCTCACGGGTCTGTGTTGCCCGACCCATCTTCTCGGATTTTTCGCAACCAAACCCGATCATGCCTCGCCTAAACCCCGGGTCCGAATTGCTCACGTCATATCCGTCAACCTCACCGGGGCATCCACCTCGAGATCCGTGCTCCAGAATGCCCTACCCGCGCTCGTTTTCCCGGACCCTCCAGCGTATATAGGTCGATCTCCGCCACCTCCATTTCCATCTTTGGTCACTTGTCTCCACCCCCAGTGAGCTCCAGAGAGTCCGCTAGAGTGACAGCTTGCGTCTCGACCTGTCGAAGCGAGGAGAGGGAGCTTGGCCATCGATCCGGCGAGCTACGCCGCCGCTGCTCCGCCACCTGCGTGAGCACCGAGCCTCAGAGGGAGACGATCCTTGAGGTGACGACCAGGAGCTTCAGCAGCTCCTCCCCAGTCACTTCGACCACCCAGGTATCCCCTTAGGCTTCCCGTTTTCGCTAATTTTCATTTACCCCCAAATCGCATCGCCGTCCTTAGCTGATTCCGACCATCCCCTCACTCCGTTCGATCATCGGAATCGACCATCACCTTCGCCATCTCCCCGCGCACCTTCTTCACCCCTCCATTCAACCCAGCTCGCACAGGAGCTGGGAGTCGAGCTCCTCCGTCTACCCCCTTCGCCGGAGCTCGTCATTCCGACCCACAGTTCACCGTCGCTACACCTAACTGTGTCGAGGCAATTTGCCCTCGACCCGCGAGTCTCTTGGTGGTTTTTGCAGGTGCTACCAAGCCCATCTGAGGGCTTTGGTCATTCAGGCCAAGAGACCCAGCTCCGCTGACCTCGCCCAAGCTCCTCGGAGCTCGGCTGGATCATCAGAGCCCACCGGCAGACGCGGGAGCACTCCATCTTTCTTCTCCGATCTTCAGAGTGCTCCCAGGAGGAGCCTAGCGCACACCCGAGCCCAGCGAGTCTCGCCGGGGACCTGTTCTTCCAGCATCCTCCGTCGCCGTTCGATTCGACCTCGACGCTCCAGATTACATCACGTCCGTCCGTTCGTGGAGCTGCAGTCACCGCCAGATCTTCAAGGGTCGATCTCAGCCGTTGGTTACTTGAGGGTTTAGACTCCAGAGCACCAGAGACGTCCGATCTCCACGTGGAGCTCCCTCAGCCGTTCGATCAGGTCAGGCATTTCGAGGTCAAAGGCGCCACCACTCTCACCCGTTGGATCAGCTACGTGGCGCACATCCGGCCTTCGGCATTTAATAAGGGGTATTTACACTTAGGCCCCCTTTCTTATTTTATTTTGCTTTAGTCCTGTAAATATTGAGTTTAGTTGTTTAGTTTTAGGGTTATTTGCATAGAGACCCGTGCGCTTATTTTTATTTGCATTTATACCCCTGTGCGTTGTATGCCACGTGCCTCGTCACGTGTTTATCTGGTTTATTTGCAATAGAGACCCCTGTAGTTCTGGTTGTTCTTGAATGAATGAAAGTTTTTATCTATTTGCATTTATACCCCTGTGCGTGGTTTATTTGAGCATGTGCGTTATATTTTGGGTATTTTGCAGATAGGCCCCTGGACTTTTGGTACCTGTTACCAATAAGCCCTCGGGACTTATTTTTATTACATTTGGGTCCCTGAGTGCCCCAGGCACGCGCGTGGCGCGTGTTTTGCTGGGTATTCTGCACCAGAACCCCCAGAACTTTGGGTATTTGCACTTTGGTCCCTGTGCACAGTGCCCTAACTTTATTTTTGAATAAAATAGCAAAACACCTCCAAATCCAACGAAAATTGGACACATGGCTCCTGCCATGGTGTAAAATTTTCGTGGATTTTTGAGGACATTTTTGATTTCATTTGTTATTTTTAAAAAAATCAAAAACCTTCATTTTTGTCACTGTCTAACTTGAAAAATCACAAAAAAAATCAAAACTCACTTAAAAATTCCACAAAAATTAGTTACTGTCTATTTTGCTTAGTTTGATTTTCTAGCCAATTGTGGCTATTTTTCATTATCTAAAACACCTAAAAATTGAAAAACACTTAAAAACTTATAAAAATTCTAGTAATTAAATCAAAAATCCAAAAATAATAAAATTGGTACCTAAATTTTCCTTGTTTAATCTTCTTTACAGGAAAATTACCTCCCAACTAATTTGGGGGCTTGAGATATTTTATCTAAGCCTTTTTAGCTCGGCTGGACAGTACCTTGTGTTTTTACCACTTTTTGATTTTTAGAAAATTAAATAAACATCAGAAAATTCTCAAAAATTCACCAAAAACATTAAAAATTATAAAACACATAAAAATGTTTTTGTTTGAATTTTTGGTTAATTTTTATTGTGTTTAATAATTTGTTGAAGTGTGTGCTTGTTTACTTTTCTTATTTTCTTTATACATTAAAAAATCCAAAAAAATATAAAATAAATTAAAAACCACTAAAAATAGTTTCTTCTTTTATTTTATTTCTTTTTACTACTTCGTAGGCCGAGAGGCCAACCCGTGCTCCTTGAGTTCGACCCTGGTCGCTATACCAGGTTAATCCAATAGCAGGACCGCTATTTCGCATTTTTATTGATTTTATCTTTATTGAGTGGTTCATTTTTCTTGATTGACATAGTCTGATCGTTTGGGTCGCAACGACCTATCTAGTACCTTATACCCGAGTGCTCAGGCGTGTCATCAGTCAACATCACCTTAAGGGTGGTGGGCCCGGGTATTAAAGACCGAATTGGGAGATGCAAGTTGGACTTGCAAGGCGGAATGTGTTCCCGCTTCTTTTTATCCGAGTTGCAGTTTCTCATATTATTGGGATGTAACAAAGATAAGGAAGGAGATCCCAGATCTTGCTTGAGATATAATGGTAAGTATATCTCTTACATTGAAAGTGATTAAGGGAATGAACTTTCATTATTGACATGGCAAGACATCTTTGATATAAAAATTCCTAAATCAAAGTAAATTAAATATTTATATATATTTATGCAAATTTCTTATTTCAGATAATCCTTCATTAAACCCACTCAATAATATACTCAAGAATAACCAGTAAGATATCTTGGATTGGACCTATGATCCAGATATTGTACTTGCAATTGGACACATAATGTATGTGGTTGCAATGTGCAAGTTTCCTCATAATAATGAGAAGTGATAATTAAATAGACAATAGGACTAAAACCCTAGGGTTTGTATGTCTCTATAAGTCTTGATCTCATCGAATGTACTTTGGAAGTGACATGTCAATGATGATCGTAATTATCAAATAATCCTTATAAAATCAATAAAGATTTTCTGGAATACATATGTGCTCTTGACATTTAATCATGAATGACATGGTTCTCTGCATCATGTAGAATGATAGCTCTATAAGAGATGATGTACTCAAATTGTTTGAGTACCTACCTGAACCTATGTTTTAAGGGTTTAGATGGATGTAGATGATGAGTGTCATCATTCTACCGTCTATACTCTAGTCATTCATGAAGTTTCATAATATTCATATTGTATGAATTAGGTGAAGCATGTATAAATGTCGAAATACTCTTACATTAAATTCTTTTGAATTTAACGTAAGAGGTCCTTAGTCTTAAGCAATGGTTGTTTTTAGATAAAGGGAGCACAGTAGAAGCATGGGCTGGACCCAAGCAAGAAGTATAATCATAGAGTTGACTGTACTTCTGTGACTTTATATGACATCCAAAGAGTTGGATGAATGCCAATACTGCAATATGCTGATGTGTTGATAGTATGACTATCAAATCTATCTAGAATCCTTAGAGAAGGAATCAGATAACACATCAGAATAACCTACATATAATCATTGAAATTGACTTACTTATTTGATAAGGTAAATAATTGTATCTCAATCTTCTAATAACACTTGCAATTGGTTGCATATGTATTAGAATATTAGAATTTGATTTTAAGGTTTAAGTGTTGGAATTGATGCAATTGTTGCAACAATTTCCACCGGATGAATATACTTCATATTTTCAGTGGGAGCCCTTAATCTTAGAGAATGTCTCTATGACCTAGATATTATAATACACTCATTGTTTATTTCTAATTATTGGATATAAACATGAATTCTGTGATAAATCTATCATAAATAGTTATGATAGAGATATTTCAGATAGTAATCTAAAATCTAGTGGACTCTACTAAATTCGATAATTAATGAATGATTCATTAAGATTTCTAATACTGAAAATTAAAACCTTTAAAAATCAATAGAAGGATAAATATCATTTGACAATGATCTGGCATCAAGTTTTGGACATATGTCTGTTGATGAGATCAATGGACTAGTAAGACATGAAACTTTAGATTGTTTAAAGATTCAAATCTCACATACTTGTGAATATTGTATTCAAAGTGAAAATGTCCAATACACCCTTCTTTGGGAAAGGTGTAAGATGTTAAGGTATTCAAGATCTCATACATATTGATGTATGTGAATCATCTATATCAGAATAAACATTATGGATATGTGATATCTATTAGTGATTGTTTGTGATATGAGATTTCTTCTCTTCACTTAGAAAACTTTGAAATGTTCAAAGATTTCACAATTTTGGTTTAGAACCAAGGTTTGAAGGAAGATGAAATGAATTTGATCTAACCAAGGTAGCCTGTACCTATTAGATGAATTCAAGAAATACCTTATGGAGATATGGATATCATTCCTATCTCAATCCTCCTAATGAACCTTAACTCAATAGAGTTGTATGGAGATACAATTGATCATGTGTGACATGATTTAATCAATGATTAATCCTAGTAGTTTCCAAGGTATATATATGTAGTAGAGACTACATTATATACTTAATAAGGTTCCATGCATGTAAGCTGGAATCTAGCACTAGAGAGTGCTACTTCATTAGGAAAATAAAGGATGGTATTGTATACCTACTTTATGACCTTGAGATTCTTAAAGGATCTCATCTCTGAGAATGTGATTCTTAGAGGATGACTCTCTTAAGAATCAAGATAAAATGAAGTGAAGGAACTCATTTAATCTTGAGAAGATAATGAGGCTCCTGAAATCAGAAACTAAAAGGAATAATTGAAGATGAAACATTAATACTTCTTCAAATAAGTTTGAGGATGTATTCCATGTGAAAATGATCGGACTTCATGTGATGGAGTTCCTGAGGATCATGACATGGAAAGATGGATGTTAGCAATAAAAGTCTAATGTAGATTTCATATACAAGTGTTGTATATGGACCCTCGAAGATCCACCTATATGGGTAAGACCCATCAAGGTGTAAATGAATCTTCAAGAGAAAGAGGGAACCTGATGAAGAAGGTAGAGACCTTCAAAGCACGGTTCGTAGTCATAAGCTACACACCGAAGAGAAGACATCACTCGCGATGAGACTTGCTCTCCAGTGACCTTTCTTTAACCCATCAGAATATTGCTAAATGTAGCTACACAACTTGACTATGACATCTTCATGATGTGAGCCAATATTGCATTCCTCTATGAGTACCTCTCTGAGAATATTCATATGAAGTAGCCCCAGGGCTTCATGGTTGAGGAAAGCAAGAGGTGCTAGCTGAAGAACTCCATCTTTGGACTCTAATAAGTTTCTTGTAGTTGGAACATAAGATTTGATGAAATTATAAATGTTATGATTTCAGATAAAATCTTGATGAACCATGTGAAGCTTAGTGGGAGTGCCATTGTGTTCATCGTGCTAAATGTAGATATTATTCTAAGCATTTAGAATGATATAAGAATAATAATAAGTGTTTTATAATTTGTTTGACTCCATACCTTGACATACGATCTCAAGGATATCTTTTAGATCTTAGTTCTGAAGTCGTTTAGAAGCAATGAGAAGAGAATATTGGAACCGTCACATTATTAGTACACCTTGGACATATTCCATTTTCTGTAAAATTCCAAGAAAGGCATCTTTCCCTTAAGATATGGTACTGACCGATCTGAAGGGATAGCACCTCAAAGAGTTGAGGAAGTGAATGCCAGAATTACTTGCACTTGTGCATCAGTTATAAGAAGCTGAATGTATGCTAGATGTGTACAAGAACCAGATGTCTACCATGCAGTGGGAGCAGTAAACTGTTACTAATCCTATTATGGAGATAAAACACTTGATTGCAGTAATAATAATATCTTCAAAGATGATGAAACTTAGAGATAGTGATCTCAAAGTCTTATCTTCTAAAGTTTAAGACCTTTGTAGATAGTGATCTATAAGGATCTTAACTGTAGATACCTTAGGAGATAGAGATCTCCAGGAATGAAGGTATTCTAATAAGGATTATGGGAATACTGGTTATGATAATTAATAAGATATAGTGTCAAGGACACTATAACCAATAAAATTGAGTATTGGTTGCGTAAGATGCAACATTCACATTAGATGTGAGCACTGTT
Organism: Ottelia alismoides; assembly: GCA_037367405.1. NCBI lineage: Eukaryota > Viridiplantae > Streptophyta > Magnoliopsida > Alismatales > Hydrocharitaceae > Ottelia > Ottelia alismoides. Next base: position 547,879 of record JAZKJV010009163.1, read on the forward strand.
ACTAGGGGATATGCAAGTGTCGTAAAAGGACTTGGTGTAGTCTCTTGGGAACAGAGTGACTGATCAACTTACCTAGCTATTTTCTAAATAGCCTATGATTGTCACATGAGTGTGGGTTTAAATGATTAGCCCATTAATGGCTCTTTGGGCTAGTGGGAGATTGTTGGACACGCGAGCCCACAGCGAGCCATTATGCAATAAATGTTATTGCGAATATCATTCCCTGATCTGAAATGAAGAATACATAATTTGCATAATAGGTCCCTTAGTACAATTAGGGTTATGTACCATGGCCATCTTAATGATCATACAGCTGTTGATTCAATTATTGAATCATAGAGGCTGGTGCTTAGATGAATATCTAATGAGCTAGATTGAGGACTCGTCAAGCACCGTCAAATGATTATTAAGAGATGATCTCCAGCTAGAGTAGGAGATGGCAATCCTATCTCAGTTAGGCTGATATCTGACCGACCTCTTGATGCAGGTCCTCTGCATAGAAATAGAAATTCGGAGGTGTCAGATTAGTTAGGTCAAAGAGTTGACTTAATGAGATCAAGATAACCAAAGTTCTATATCGTATGCTGTCACGATACAGGCACACATCCTCTGACCGGAGACATAGGTGTTACTATATGTTTGAGTATGTACATTTGGCAGACCAATAGGTTGATGACCTAATCAAGGTCTATACACCGGCGCGCTGGTGTGCATATAAGGGCATATGAGTAATACGATCTCTCAAAGGGATCATACAGGTTCAGTTACTGAACCGGAAGACATGAGCTCACTCATGAGATATTGGGAAGAATCAAATTCCATGCGCATGGTCATCTCGCTTTGGAAGCTTGACTGAGTCTGTAGGTTTAATATATACTTTTGGAAAGTATATGATCAAGACCTAGGTATGATATATGCTTTTGGAAAGTATATGATCGATACCGACTCCCAATGATCGAATGAGAAACTTACTGATAGAACCTTGAAGTAGACAGTGTAAAGTTAATCTAAATACTTCAGGTTTATTATGAGTCTTCCAGTATGCATGATGTACATGTATTAGGAATACCTGAGGGTGATGTGATCATAAACGATTGTATAACCATGATGCTTCCATTCCTAGGGAGTGATGAAACGGGTCTGGATTTTAGTGACTCCTCTCAGTAGAGAAGTAATCTGATCTTAGTCCAAATGTTGGACATTGATCTGAATGTGATTCAGATGCAATGAGAAGATTAAATTTGCGGTCTTGATTTAATCAAGCATCTATGGGAGGCCCACGATCTGGATTTGAGATATGATCTCAATATCCATGTCACTATACGTGGAACAATACAATCGCCCTGTCCTTATCTCCAAGTATTCGCGGAGAAAGCGCATTATCCTTGAAAGAGTTCATGGATAATTCCGTTGTTGATATATGTATCCGAGCATTGAGAAAATGGATAATTAAATGTGATTTAATTATCATGAATAATATGAATTTGATTCATATTATAAGTAGAGTTATTTTAGATAATTAAATGTGATTTGATTATCAAAGATGTAAATAATGTGAATGTGATTCATATTATTTGAGTACATGAGAATAAGTTATCCAATATAATTAAATGTGATTTAATTGTTATGGATAAGAATAATGTGGATAGAAATATCCAATTATTCATAATATATTATAAATGTGATTTATAATGTATTAGAGAGAGCTAATTATAATTTATATGTGTTGATTATTTATTATGTGTATTGGATACACACTGTGTAATTAATTGACAATGTAAATTATATGTTGTTTTGGGTTGTGAATTTGATTCACAATTTTTCCATGGCACTATTGCAATATTCTCAAATATAATTGTGAATTATTTTTGAAGAATAAAAAACCAACAAAAGTTGTTAGAAATAAATAAAGGAGATTTTCAAGGAGATATGCAATCTCATGGATTTCCATGAGATTGCTCTCCCCATGGAAATGAGTGGGCGGCACCCTATTCACTTTCACCGAAATTCCGCCACACTATTAATCCAAAGATCAAGTTTAGTTTCACTTTCACCCAGATCATGGTCTTGGTATGGAACCCAATCTCATATCACTTCATGGCATTTCTTTTTGATGCTCAGGGACGAGCATGGTTTAAGTATAGGGGGATGATGAATCTCGGATTCACCACTCTAAGTCTCATTAATTAAGCTCAAGTCCCTCAAAATCAACTGCATTTCTGCATTTATTTCGCATAATTAGTATTTATGCATGATTTCATAAGAATTGCATTTTAGCATTATTTCTGCATAAAATAAGAAGCCAAAAATCCAAGCCAAAAATGACCTGTAAATAGCCTAACTTCCCTTATTTGTAACTCCTCCATGCTAACTCCGAATGACACAAAACCAATCCACTGTGTGCACGTCACTAACAAGAATAAATGAAAAATACAAAAAAATCACTAACCCTGTTAAGTGGACCAAAAACCCAAACCCTAGTATCTTCCCCATCCAATGTCTGATTTGATCCTACTCACTTTTGAACTAGTGCACATTCAGTTACCTTCAAAACAAGACCAAGTTCAAGTGAATCGGAGCTCATATGTGAAAGTTGGGTTTTAGGCCTCTTTTGTACATTGTATATTTTCGTGGTTTTTGACCTTGTATTTTATGTATATATTTTATTAATTAATAAAATCCCAAAAAATTAGATTTAGGTGTTTTTTATTTATCTTTGAATTTCCATATTTTCTGTATTTTTATCATGTTTAAAAATGATAAAAAATTAGAAAACCCAAAAACCAAGGTATTCTATATACATGGGATACCCCAAAAATTCACTTTTTACTTTTGACCGATTTTGGCTTTGATGTCTTCATGAAAGTTGTAGATCTCGTTGAGACGAGCATTTTTCGTGAAGAAATGTTTTTGATCCGAGGTTGTTTATTATTTCTTTTTGATTTTACAAAGTATTTTATTTTGGATTTTTCTGGTGCTGACACGTGGCAGTCCCAGAGGCCGCCACGTGTCAGTCGTTTTTGGACCTTTCATATTTCCGTTTTTATAAAAAAAATTAAAAAAATTAAAAAAACCACGCACGTGCAGAGCACGTGCCACCCCCGCACGCGCACTGCACGTGTGCCCCGCACTCTCACTCCCCCGCCACGTGGCGTGGTTCCAGCCGTTCGATCTCGGCCGATCGAACGGCCTGGGGCTCGTCTTCTTCCCTGCGCCCAATCCCCGCAACCGCCGCACCTGCTCCCCGAGATCTCCGCCAACGGTCGCCCGCGCCGCCCCTCCTCCGATATCTCCGCAACCGTCGCCCCGAGTCCTCCGCCCTTATAACCAAAAAGACCCCCGCTCATCTCGCCTACTCGCGTCACCATTATCCTCCCAACCATCTCCAGGCTCTCCTATTTAAGGGCATCGACGCCCTCGACGCCATCCATCCGCCAATAGAACTCAAATCCCAGGCGAGCCCGGTGGTGATAGCCCGGCCTCGCCACCCTCGCGGCGAGATCCAAGGGTGCCACCGCCCCTCGTTGCAGAAGCGGCTCCGCTGCCTTTCATCCTCTGCTTCAGCTCCGGCGAGACCGTCGAGCCACCGACTTCGCACCACCGCTACCTGCTGCAGCCCTGTCAACCATCTTCTTCGACAACTACGGGAGCCTCCAGGCTTCACCGGCGCTCCTCGTTCACCTCCATCGACAACGCCACCGCTTCAGCCTTCGTCTCCGACAAAGCCTCCAAGGACTCCAACCGTCGAGCCACCAACGCCTTCTTCTCCGACAAAGTGCTCAGCCCTTCCAGCTTCCTCGATGACTATCACGCCGTCGCTCGATACCGACCGCCATCGACTACGCCTTCGCCCTCCCCGAGCCACCCAACGCCAACCGCCAGAGGCCCTCGACAGCCAGCCAGGGGCTCTGCCGGACCACTCCTCCGCCGCGCCTCCGGGCGGGGTGCCCGAGGCCCTCCTACGTGCACTGCACGTGCGGAGGGAACGACGCCAGGCTCCTTCAGCCCAGGGGTCACGTGCTACGCACGTGCCCCTTGGGCAAATTGCAAGAAGACCCCCGGACGTCCCTCTATTTACAAAGTAGACCTCGCCTCCAGAGGGCACGTGCCAGGCACGTGCCTCTCTGGGAAATTTGCAAAAATGCCCCCATTTATCGGTAATTGCATCTAGGACCTTCTACATTTATTTATTTATTTTTATTGCATAGATATCCTTGTCTTTCCCTTTAATTTTGAACCTTTACATGACATCATTTTATTTAGGGTAAATTGCAATTTGGGTCCCCATCTATGGGTCCGATCCCAGTATGGGTCCCGATCTTTAAATTGTAACGATTTGGGTCCCAGGACCATTTAGGAAATGGAAATTTTGGGGTTCATGACGAATATGCCCTTGTTGGGAAGGGAATGGGGGTTGAGTTCCAACTTTTAAACAAGGGCATAGTTGTCATTAGACCCAAAAAGTTCCTTACATTAATGGCTCTGGGACCCGAATCGTTACAATCTAAAGATCGGGACCCATTTTGAGATCGGACCCATAGATAGGGACCCAAATTGTAATTTACCCTTTTATTTATTTAAAAACAGCACTGTGTTCCTCATGTGATTCTCTACATTTTGACATACTATGGGTATTTTTATGATCAGTGGTTAATTAATAAATAATTGTTTCATGGAAATTGGTATATTTTGTCCAATCTATGCTCTTAAATTTGCCATTGATTAACTGTTGCTCTAAAAATCCCCGAAAAATCACATATTGTAGAGAATATTTTGCTTGACATTGTGCCCAAAAATATTTTCATTTGCATGCATAAATTTCTCTATAAAAATCATTTTGCATATTTCATTATTTAATTTTTAATAGGTATTAAACCTCATATTTTCGAGATTTAGGATTTTTCTGAGATCCATCACCTAGTGATAGATCTTAGATAATTTTGTATCTTGAAAATAAGTAGGTTTAATATTTATTATAATTAAATATTGAAAATCATTTTGTTTGCATTTAAAAATTCATAAAAAATTCATATTGCATCCAAAAATTCCAAAAAAATTATAGTGCATTCATTTTATCATCATTTACATAGTGGCCAAGTTTCGTATTTTTCGGACATCGTTTGATTGAAATTTACATTTTAGTCCCTAAAATAGGCCAAAACCGCATCTTGCATCCCTCATTTGCATTAAAAATTCCAAAAAAACCGCCTCGAAAACCGAACACAAAATTGGATAGACATAATTTTAAGTTGTTCCTTTGCCTCCTTGTGATCGACCTTAGGACTTGCCCAAGTAAAATAAACATAAAACCACTGGATTAAAATTGATTAAAAATTTGTGGTTATTTCTTGACTGTTTCCGATCGCCGCTTTCAACGAACGACATTTATTATTTTCACACACGAAGATAAAAACAACTTTTTAACTCAGCGTTTCCGGACTCGTCAAGCTCCCCACCTTAGAAGTAGCAACTTGACAACCCTCCCCAACAAGGTAACTCTATGACCCTAGTCTGGCCACTCTTTCCTCGAGGAGTGGGGTATTCCCTTCTAAGTTCAAGTTCAACCGGCTCAAGAAGAGGGGAAAGAAGAGAATGGACCATGGCCAGTGTAGCCATGTATCCTTGGGAGCTCAACTAGTGTAGCTAAGTCTCCCTGCTGCAAGCTACATAAGATGGAACATGAGTCTCAAGCTTTGCTTATTGCACTATATACATACTCTGGTGGGATTATCATTTTCTATCAGACCCACCATTTTTTTGGAGTTATTTTCTTTTTGCATTTTTTTTCAAGTGCATCTGTACAACATATTTACAATGTGCAGCATATGTATATAAGGAGTTTTTCCTCTTGAGCCAGTAGACTATCCCTCTTTTGAAGCATTATTGCAACCCACAACTCCTGTCGTTAGACCTCATGGCAACCAGACCAAGTGGAGACACACTTCCTTCACTAAAAGAAGAAGAGAGGTTCCGCCTAGAAGTACTACCCTCATATTATACCCCAAGTCAAGGAAGACTGCCTCCTCACCACCTCATCCGTAGAGAGCTTAGTTTAAAGTGCTGGTCCAAGTCAAGCCATTGTCTATATGAGTCATGTGTGTGTTGTTAAGTGTTCTACTTAGGCTCATTGAGATGACATATGATCATAGCCTAGTGGACTCAAAGAATTAAGTCTCCATGGACCTGAAAAGCCTTAACCCTAAGCCCTATAAGGTTCCTTTTATAATTAGGTGGATTAAGATCTAAATCAAGCTCCATTTCTCAATTTAATTCCAGGCTAGTTTAAATGTCAACTATAATCCAGGAAAAACTATACATATATTTACAAAGATGCAATTTTACAAATATTTACACATATGAAAAAATTTTGAAAAATGTTTTGAAACCATGAATGTATGCATGAATGCAAGTTTTGCAAAATATTTACACAAATTTACACAAGGTTTTTGCAAACTTTTGATTTTCAAAACATTTTGGAAAAATTTTGTACTATATACATAGTTTTGATATGAACATATTTACACACAAGTTACACAAAAAGTTTTTACAAACATTTTTACAAAAATAATTTTGTACAATAGCTATGTATGTGCAATAAAAGAATGTTTATTTACAAGGAAAATTTTTTAATTTTTAAGGATTTTTGGTTTTTAGCCATTTTTATTTATTAACACACTCACACAAAGTACGAGTTATGGCTAAAGTATATATGAAATATATACACACCCCCTATACTTAGCTCGAACGATGTCCTCATAGTCAAGAGCGATGAAGAAGACATAACTCGTGCTTAGTATAGGGAAGTGAAAAGAAAGACTATATACAACGACGAATGAAAGAATAGAAATGCAAGAGGGTCTCGGCTTTTCCCCCTATACTTAGGGTAAAATAATCCTAAGTATAGCAGGCTGTAAACAAAGGGAAATCCGAGTGAGAATGTACAGGGTCTACCCCCCCCCCCCCCATACTTAGGGTAAAATATCCCTAAGTATAGGCAGCAAAAACAGGGGTAAAAATGAATCAAAAGAATACCCGAGAGTCCTACATCCCCCCTATACTTAGGGTAAAGTACACCCTAAGTATAACATAATCATAGGATGAGAAAAGGGATGTGGGACTAAAGAATGGAATGATATGGACATCTGGATCTATACAAGTCAGAAGAACAGTGATAATCAGGCGTGAGATGCAATAGATGTGAGTCAAGAGACCATATCTCACGTAAAATGAATCGGGGCAACATCATCGACCCGCAGCTCATGATCTAGATATGGCTTGAGCCGCTGGCCGTTCACTCGAAAGGTACTCTCAGAAGACAACTCAGATATGTCGATACTCCCATTGTCATGTACCTACCTTTCTCACCAAATACGGTCCCTTCCATTTGCTCTGTAGCTTCCATGGAAATAGACGAAGCCTAGCATCAAACAACCATACTCTCTGTCCTGCCTCAAAATGCTTGTGGCTGATATGATAATCATGCCACTCCTTCACTCTCTCCTTATACTGTAGGCTGTTTGAGAAGGCGGTATCACGAAGCTCCTCCAAGGTGGCTAACTCTGCCCTCCTTTGATCTCCTACATTATCTGGATCCAAAAGGATATCAGTGACAGCCCAAAGTGACATGTGTCTCAGCTCAACAGGTAAATGGCACGGCTTGCCATAAACGAGGCGAAAGGGAGATGTGCCCAAAGGTGTCTTGAAAGACGTCCTATATTCCCACAATACCGAGTCCAAAAGATGTGACCAATCCTTTCGGTCAGGGCGGACGACTTTCTGCAATATAGTCTTGATCTCCCTGTTTGACACTTCGGCAAGACCATTCGTCTGAGGGTGGTATGGAGTGGCAACTCGATGGTCTATGCCGAACTCGCTAGCAAGGGCCTTTACCTTGTCGTTGACGAAATGAGACCCCCCGTCAGATATCAACACTCGAGGTACCCCGAATCGTGAAATGATATGCTTCCTCAAAAATCTGCAAACAGTCCTAGCATCTGCGGTTCGGGCGAGGATGGCCTCAACCCAACGACTCACATAATCCACAGCCAACAGAATGTACTCGAATCCCTGACTCTTAGGGAATGGACCCATGAAATCGATGCCCCATGCATCAAAAACCTCACAGAAGTGAATGGGCTGTATCGGCATCATATCACGCTGTCCACAAGTGCCCATCATCTGACAGTCAGTACACCTCTTCATGAACTCATTAGAGTCCTTGAAGAGAGTAGGCCACCATAGGCCGGATTGGAGCACTTTCTGTGCCGTTCTCCTCCCAGAGTGATGTCCCCCTGCCTCCATCTTGTGGCAGTAAGTGAGGACACTATGGTGCTCCTCCTGAGGAATGCACCTCCGCCAGACTCTATCCCCTCCTTCATGGTAAAGGATGGAATCCTCCCAGTGGTAGAACTTGGCCTTCGCGAGGAAGGTCTCAAGTCTCTGCCTGGGCCAATCTTGTGGGACTTTCTTAGCAAGAAAGTTCACAATATCGGAGTACCACAGGAGAGAGGCAATAGCAAGGATCGCCTCATCTGGGAAGGTCTCACAAATAGGCTCAGTCTGCTCAGAATCCTCAAGATGCTCTAATCGGGAGAGATGATCCGCCACCACATTCTTGACTCCAGGCTTATCCTTAATCTCTATGTCAAACTCCTGGAGTAGAAGGATCCATCTGGTCAATCTGGCTTTGGCATCCTTCTTTGCCATGAGGTACCTGATGGCGGTATGGTCAGTGTATATGGTCACTCTAGATCCGATAATATAAGATCTGAACTTATCTAGGGCAAAAAGTACGGCTAGCATCTCCTTCTCAGTGACTGTGTAGTTCTGCTGCGCGGCATCCAATGTACGACTAGCATAGTGAATAGCAAATGGGACTCCATACCTCCTCTGTCCCAGCACGACCCTACTGTAAAATCAGAGGCATCCGTCATGATCTCGAATGGGAGAGACCAATCAGGCGGCTGGAGAACAGGAGCCTCTACAACACATCTCTTGAGAGTCTCGAACGATGAAAGACACTTGTTATCGACAAGGAACTCAATATCTTTCGTCAGCATATCAATCAACGGTCGGGCAATCCTACTGAAATCATGAATGAAACGTCGATAGAAACTGACATGCCCCAGAAAAGACCGTAACTGCCGCAAGTTGGACGGTGGTGCGAGTTTTCTAATGACATCCATCTTGGCCGGATCAACCTCCATGCCCCTGTTGGAGATGATATGGCCAAACACCGTCCCCTGAGTCACCATGAAGTGACTCTTCTCCCAAGACAACACAAGGTGAACCTCAATGCATCGCTGAAGGACTCGGTCTAGGCAGTCAAGACAGGAGTCGAATCCGTCGCCGTAGACCGGGAAGTCATCCATGAAGACCTCCAAGCACTCCCCCACCATGTCCGAAAAGATAGACAACATGCATCTATGAAAAGTCACAGGGGCGTTGCATAGCCCGAATGGAATGCGTCTGAAAGCATACGTGCCGAAGGGACATGTGAAGGTGGTCTTGTCCTGGTCCTCAGGCGCGATGGCCGCCTGGTTATAGTCGGAGTACCCATCCAAGAAACAGTAGTGGCTCTTCCCTACTAGTCTCTCAATGATCTGATCTATAAATGGTAGGGGGAAATGATCCTTCTTGGTGGCCTGGTTGAGTCGTCTGTAATCCACGCAGACCCGCCAAGAAGTGGGTACCCGGGTAGCGATCTCCTCTCCAGACTCGCTGAAAACTGTAGTGATGCCCGTCTTCTTGGGCACCACATGCAACGGACTGACCCACTTGGAGTCGGAGATGGGGTAGATAAAATCGGTGCTCCACCATTTCGAGATCTCCTTCATGATAACATCTCTCAGATTCGGGTTCAGCCGCCTCTGGAACTCACGCGACGGCTTCGCCTCCTCCTCGAGATAGATATGGTGGGAGCACAGGGTCGGACTTATCCCTTGGAGATCGGCTAGCTCCATCCTATCGCCTTGCGGTTCTTTCAAGAACCCCCATCAGATGGAATTCTTGCTCTCCAGTCAAATCGACGGAGATAATGACTGGGTACATCTCATGCTCACCCGCAAGGAACCTATACTTCAACGACGCAGACAGTGGCTTCAGCTCTGGACAAGTAGGTGCTGGCGAATCTGGCCTCTGAAAGCTTTGAGTGAATGCTGCCAAATCTGCATGGGAGAACGGAAACTCTTGCTCACAATCAGTATCTGGAGAAGGCTGCTCTGCTGGACTGTCTCTGCTCTGCTCGGCATCAATCTCCTCCCTAGCTGCAGGCTCAGTGGAAGTCAGACATGGTATAAGATCATCAAACTCTGCCCAATCCACGTCTGACTTTGAGGGATCTGTATCATCATCACAGAAAAACTCTGTCTCACGGTCAAGAACCGGCTCTACTGTCTCGAAAGTATCCTGGACCAGGAATGCGCTCTTCAAGCTCTCCTCTGCTGGCGTCTCTGCATCAGCGGACTCTGAAGGTGAGAGGATGGCCTGTGAGACTAGATCTACCCAAACTGCCTCATCATCTGTAATCACGAAGTCGCAGTCCTGGTGGATGTCTGGCCCTGCATCTGTCATCTGCTCTGAATCTGTAATCTGCTCCGAGCAATCTGACTCTCTGGCTCTGATGTCCTCGACTGTCTCTATTTGTACACTCTCGCCCTCGACGCGAAAGTATACCTTCCTGCTATCATGGTCGGTCACTGCCTTGGTTGTGGCCAAGAACGGGTGACCTAGAATGATGGGGGTATCGGTCACAGAATCAGGGATCTCCATGTCCAACACAACAAAGTCCACAGGGAATTGCAGGCCCTGAATCGTGATGACAACGTCCCTCAGCAACCCCTTCGGCCTCTTGACAAATCGATCAGCAAACTGAAGGACTGTCCTACTCTGTCGTATAGTGCCCAACTCGAAGCGGTCGAGAAGGGCTACCGGAAGTAGGTTGATCGAAAGAACCAATGTCTAATAGAGTGCGGTCGGACCTCTGCTCTCTGACGTGGCATCTGACATACGGGGCTCCGGAATCTGGCCTCTTGGCCGGCAGACGGTTCTGAATCGCGAAACACGTGGCTCTGGTCAGCACATGGATCTCAGACTGATGGTTCCTTCTCTTCCTCCTAATTGTGATCCTGTCTCTGAGTGATCTCTGGAGTAGAGGGATGTGCTCCAAGGCCTCCTGGAGAGTCAGCTGAATATGAAATCTGTCTCATCTCCTGGTTGAACTCTACTTGCTGCTTCCTTTTGGGATTTTCTGTTTTCTTCCCCTTACCCAGGTAGAGTGCTCTAGGGAAGGGGAATACAGGGTCCTTCTCAGATGAAGGATTAGGAGAGGGTCCTGGCTGCTCAAGTACAGCAAAATCCACACATACATCATGCACCACAGGTGGATCAGAATAAAGTAAACCCTTTCCTTTATTGCCAAAAGTGTCCTGAGATACAAGTACAAATGGAAAGACTACAGGACTAGCAGAAGTAAAAATGGTGGCATCAGCACCACCCTCGGCTGGTCGACTCTCGGCATCAGCACCGCGCTCTGGCTCGGCAACAATGGTGGCGTCAGTACCACCTCCTCCATCTAGTGAAGCGACGGTATCAGTACCATCGGTGGGATCAGCATCCATGGTGGCATCAGCACCACCGTCATCATCTCTCGCAGCATCAGTACCTCGCTCCTCCTCGTTTGGCTCTCTAGAAGTGGCCTGGGGGTGTCGCTCAGACGAGGCGTCGCCTGCTGGCATCTTACCGCTCCTAAGTATGACAAAGTCAATATAAAATAGATATGCAGACATATCACCAAAAAAATCACTCGGAGGGGCATACTCTGTGAAATCTACCTGCTCAGACTTCCTCTTGAGGTTGTTTGGGTTGGGCTCGATCTGGGCAGGTATGGCGGCCTTCCCTCTCACGATCTCCCGCATCTCCTGGCGGAACTCGTCCATCTCCCGTCTAAAAGTAGCCTGTTGATTGGTCATGAGGCAGGCTAGATCGTCCAAGGCGGGGTTCTCATAGGATGTCCCATGAAAACCTGACGGATGGCCTCGCTGGTAGTGAGGCTGCTGTTGTGGCTGGTGCGGGTGAGAGGGGTACTGCTGGGGATGACACTGCTGCTGAGGTTGATCTCGCCTCTAAGAATGTCCCTGCTGATAGGGACGAGGACCATACTGCTGTGGGTGGGATGACTGCTGCTGCTGCTGCTGCTGGTACACTGGGGGCTGCTGCTGCTGGTGTTCTCATTGATGGTCGTACTGGCCACCCTGAACTGGAGGATGCTGCTGGGAACTGGCACCTCCGCCCGACCAACAGAATCCGGGATGGTCTCGTCGGTTACCAGGCTGGGGTCGGTCGTACCAAATCCCGTTGACATCCATCAATGGCTCAGGCTCATAGGAGGGTGGCGGGAGTACGACCAGAGGTTGATCCGCTTGGTAGACCACCATCTGAGTGTCTGGGGATGGTGGTGACTGGTAGTAAGGCTACGGCTGTTGGTATGGCTCCGCCTATACAAGATGGGCCTGTCTGGGCTGGCTGGAGCTGGAGCACTGGGACGAGCTGCCGGTGCCACTCGGATCTCCTCGTGACTGAAGACGGGGCTGAGAAGCCGTCTGTGCCTCTTGGAGACACATGATCTGTGTCTTCAAGTCACTCAACGTCTGTGCCATCTGCTCCATCTGCGCGATACCCTGGCACTGCTTCTTCTCGATCATCACCATCCGATCCAGCTTCTCGCTGATAATGCCCATGTCGGTGGCTGTGGACTTGGCCTGTGCGGCTGCCGCTGACGAAGTAGAAGGATCGGCGTCGACCCGTGCGATCCTCTAGTACTGCACAGTTTGTGGCTGGGGGCATCCCTGAGCGTATATTCGGGTGTGGGACATCACTGTGTAGTTCTCGGTCATCTCCTCGTAGATGGCCCAGACCTGATCCTCATCTCTGGCTAAGTAGGACCCACCACATGAAGCGTTCACCAGGCCCTGCATCTCTGGTGTTAGCCCGCAGAAGAAGCTCTGAACTAGGTTCGACTTCGTGATGTCGTGGTGCGAGCATCTATCTGTCAACTCTATGAACCTCTCCAATGCCTCGTGAAACTGCTCGTTGGGGAGCATGGAGAAGTTGCTGATCAAGGCCCTCGCTGCATTCGTCTGCCCGAGTGGATAGTACTTGTTGAAGTACTCGGTGCAGAGCTGCTCCCAGGTGTACACGAACTTCCCCAGATGCTCCAGCCAGGTGACTGCTTTGTCTGCTAGTGAGAAGGGGAAGGCAATCATCCTGATAGTGTCCTCGTCCACCTGACAGTCGTGGACGGTGCTATAGATCATCAGAAACTCCTGGAGATGAAGATGGGGCTCCTAAGTGGCGAGCACATGGAACTGGGGGAGGAGCTGAAGGGTGTTAGGGGGGATCTTGAAGTCCCCCACGATAGCTGGTAGCACTACCCAACGGTGCGTCAAAGTCGATCCGGGGTTGTGCAACTCCCACATCGGTCTCGGCTGGTCTGGTGCTGCTGCTGCGGCTGCGGCTGCTGCGGTTGCTGCTGCCGCATCGTCGGATCTCCTCGGGCCGTCTTCGGGCCCGCGCTGGTCGCGGTCGGCTCTCATCTGCTACATCTCTCTCCTCATCTCAATCATAAAGGCACCATAATCCCTCAGCTGCTGCTGCACTGTCTCTAGGGAGGCGATCAGGGTGGTGTTGATCGCACCCTGGTCCATGATGAATGTTTGCTCGGCTTGGTGACCTTCGGGGCGATCGTCGCTGCTACCGGACATGGTCTCTGGAAAGTCAAAGGACCCAAACTCATGTGCCGATAAATCTGACTGTGGTCTCTCATCTGGCACTGGCATCTCCGAAATGGTAGAAGGGTGGTCGAGGGGGAACAGGGTGGAGTCGAACTCGGGTTCGGAGAGTGGGTCTCGGCTCTCGCGAACCAACCTAGATGATCGGGCGGGAGTGCTGAAAAGCGGTGCATCCAGAGGCTGCCTAAAGGACCTCCTGCCTATCATCTTGATCTGGCGAGTCGGGCGGATGGGAAATGGAAACAACTATGATGAGCAATACAAACCCCTGATTCACCTACACAACGCGAGCTGAAGACCGTAAGAGTTCGGTCAATTATCTTGTCAGTTTTTATTAGGTGATCAAGTCAAGATAGCAGAGCAGTTACGTGACCTGTTGGGAATCCGATTCCCCCAGGAGACTGTCCCGATCCCGAACTAGATCTTTCCCAGCCGGTACAAGCCGCGGATCATTTACCGGCTACCCGATCGGCTCGCTCTGTTAAGGATATCGCGGCCAGCTTTACCGGAGACCGGAGTGATCCTCAATGGAGAACGACTAGCCCAAAAGCAGTAGTCTGAAAGGGGTCCAGATATGGCTCTATCCTAGGGTGCGGGTCACTCTCTCGCACATGCAAACCAGACAAGGAGGGGGTTGCTCTCCCCAAGACAAATTTTTCTGGTGAGGTGTCTTTTAGGGTCAAGTTGATTAAACAATCCCAATTTTATGGTTTTGATTTTTTTAGGTATTTTTCAAATAAAAACAATCGCCTAATGAAATTTTCGATTCTCCTGGTTATTTAAGTCCAAAATCAGGGGGAGAAGTCGAAAAAGTCGATGCGCGGGAAATCAATGATGCATGCACGAGTTAGAAGGCGTACCTGACTCCAACAATCTACATGCAATATGATCCGCGCATAATTGAAAGACAGAATTAAAACTATCTAAATGATGCAAGCGAAAATTCGGGCCCTAAACAAAGCAGTTCTACTCGAAAGAACAATGGCTAAATGGTCAACAGGAGGGGTCGGTGTCCGGTCTCGGATGCTGATCGGTGCTCGCCACAAGGGGTCCTGCCAGCGCTGTATACGACCTCTAGCGGCGCGGGACCCCTCAAAAGACCAGATAGTCTTTTTATTAAGTTTTTATTTTGGTCCAATTACGGTCTATAGGTACAGGAAAATTATTAGGTGTTTGGATCCTATTTACTACGGCGCAATCAAGTAAAAATCCTAAGCTAAGGCTGAAATCCGCGCGAAACAAAGGCAGTAAATAAACGATAAAAATCACGTAAAAAAACCGTGAAAAATCGGTGGGGTCCCCCGAGCACACCGGTGCTCGGCGAAACAGACCCCGAGAGTTCAAGTCTCTGTCCTAAGCTGTCCCTGTATTACTACAACAGTTCAAATAAGTAGGAAATAAACCTAATCTAAACTATCTACTCCCGCACTCCTGCCGCTCCTTGCGCTCTCCTGCGGCTCCGTGCAAAAGGGAGCCACCTCCGATTCCCGCAGTTGCGTCGTCTCCTCGAAAGAAGCTGCCTCGGTCCTCGGGCCCTCACAAGTAAACAACAGAGTGCCACAAACCAGATAAACAAACAATTAAACTAAAAACGGGGTATATGCACAAGAATATGAAATAAAAATAAACACTCAAAACAACCAAAAACAAAATAAAAGAAAATAAAAGAAAATGAAAATAAAAGAAAAAACAAAAAGCCGCGGACTAAGAATAAGCCGTGGAAAACCGTGAAAATCAAAAGAAAACAAAAAGAAACAAAAATCAACTACTAAGCCGTGCTCCCCGGCAATAGCGCCATTCTGATGTCCCGAAAATCTCTTAATCAATCCGGGATAAGTAAGTATAATCACTCTCGGGTCGTTGCGACCCAGATCGAGAGAGAAATCGGTCAATCAAGAAAATAAAGAGCAGACCACTAATCAAAGATAGAAACAATAAAAGCAAAAATAGTGGCCCTGGTTATGAGATTAGCCTGGTGTAACACCCAGGGTCGGACTCAGGGAGCACGAGTTGGCCTTGCGGCCTACGAATTAGTCCAAAAAAATGAAATAAAGCAAAAACAAATATTTTTTATGGTTTTTAATTATTTTTATATTTTTTGGATTTTTAATAATAAAGGAAAATAGGAAAAAGACAAAAACAAGCATAATCAACAAATTATTTAAACACTCTAAAAAGCTCCAAAAATTCAAACAAAACTATTTTTATGTTTTATAGGTTTTTTACTATTTTTGGTGAATTTTTGATATTTTTATAATTTTTATATATTTTTCTAAAAATCAAAGAAGGCAGAAACAGTGAGTTACTATCCAGCCAGGCTTCAAGAACCCATAAAAAATACCAAATGGGTCTTTCACAACCTAGAGGTATTTTTTTATGAAAAATAGAAATAATAAAGAAAATTCAGAAAAAGAGTCTGTATTTTTGGTTTTTCTATAATTTTTTAGAATTTTTATAAGTTTTTAAGTGTTTTTTAATTTTTAAGACTTTTATATATCCAAAAATAACAAAAATCACCCAGAAAATCAAACATAACAAAATTAACAAAACCTAATTTTTTTAGAATTTTTAAAACAGTTTTAATATTTTTTTATGATTTTCTATTCTGGACAAAAAGAAAAACAACAGTTTTTGAATTTTTTAAAATATAAAAACGCCTCAAAAATGTACCAAATTTTTGATGAAAGTTTTACACAGTAGCAGGAGCCACGTATCCAATTTTAACACGATTTCGATTTAATTTGATATTTTATTTAATTAGCACAAGATCTCATAGTGCACAGGGACCTATACGTAATAAAAAGTTTCTTCAGGGGCTCCATAGTAACAAATCCAGAAAGTTTGGGGTCCCTTGTGTAAAAATTCCAAAAACTCACGCGCGCTGCACGTGTTCTGGGCACGGAGGGACCTATTTGTAAGAAAACATAGTTCCAGGGGCTTTTATTAGCAACACGTGCTAAAAGCCCAGGGAACAAAGTGTAAAATGCCCAAACAAATTAGCACATGTCGAATAAAAACATTCACAGGGGCATGGATGCAAATATCAGAAAGTAATTTTCATTCCATAACACATAGAAAGTACGAGCCCATACAACACAAACTACCCAAAAATCACGTGACGAAGCACGTGTCTCACACAGGTAGGGACGAAAATGAATTAAAAGAAAGATTAAGGTCCTAAGTGCAACATATCCAAGAGCTAAAGTTTATTTATTAAACTAAACTAGATCAACAAGAAACTACAGGGGTACGGGTGCAATTACCCAGCCGAGGCGCGTGACGGTGCACGTGAGGTGCCAGATGTCGAGGCGGGAGTGGCTGCTGATGTACGGCTCTGGTGCAGCCGCCTGGACGATCCAACGGTGGAGGCGATCGGGAGAACGTGGGCGGCGCGTGTCCGTCAGACCACGATCTGACGGTCTGACATCGCAGAGGATGGACGGCGAAGATGTTATCTGGCGACTGGGGAATCCGACGGTTGGCGCTGGATGAGGAAGAACTCCTCCTGGCTGAGGTTCCCCGGCTCGCCGGAGAAGATCCAGCAAGCCGATGAACGATCGGGGAGGCGGGTCTTGCTCGCGATGGCTGTCCGCGTCGAGTGGTCACCTCCGATGAAGCATCCACTGGTCGGATCGTCCGACGAGGGACGGGCGACTTGGAGGAGCTCCGGTGAAGGCGTGAAAGCTCGGCCAAGGGGGGTATCTGCTCCTTATATACCTGTAGAAGAAAGGTCTCGCTCGGAGGAGTGCTCCGGCGGGGGTTATTCGCAAAGACGATGAAAGAAGCGACGTGGGGGGCGGATGAGGGCTCCGGCGAAGGCGGCGGAAGGAGCCCAGCTCGATCTTGGCTTGGGTAGCCAAAGCCGAGGTGATCAAATCGTGGAGGAAGGGTGGAGATGATTCGGCAAGGGTATCGGTACAGGTATGATAGGGTGGCGGAGCTCCGGCCACTAGGGCGGAGCTGGCGCAGCTAAAAAGTGAAAATCGAAATGGACAATTGGACGGAAGGTGATCGAGTCTACCTGATGGACGCAATTGACTGGGGACGAGCTTAGGAATCTCTGGGTCGTAGCCTCGAAGGGACGTCAATGCCCGAGGCTCGGACGTACCTCGCGGCGGCGTACGGCTGCAGAAGTTGCCGGATCAGTGGCGGCAGGCGTCCTCTCCTCTCTTCGACACTACACTCACTCAGCTGTCACTCTGGGGAGCATAATGGAGGTCCTGGGACGAAGGAGCAGCGCCACGGAGGTTCAGCTATATATAGCTAGGGGTCCGAGAAGAAGGGGTCGGACATGGTTATCAGAGCTCGGATCCCTAGGCAAAACCACCGGGCGTGGATTAGGAACGGATCTAGTATGATTAGGACCCGGGGTTTGGGAATTTGGGGCTCGGATCACTCAAGGAAAATTTGGAGAAAAGCGGGTCAGGTGAGTAGATCCGAGTTGACTGGTCCAGGGGGAGAGTTGAGCAGGGGTCAACAATCCCCCGTGGTCCAATCATAGGCTGCCAAGCAATAAAGATTTGGAAATTCATTTTAAAATAATAAATGACTTATTTTCGAAAAACTCAAAACATGAAAAATGTTCGTTTATTTTTAAATTAATTTTTAGTGATTTTTATTTATTTTTGTTGAAATATAAATTAGGTATTTATAAAATAGTATTATTATATATAGGTATATACATGTATTTATTTTTTATTTTAATTTTTAATTGTTTATTTTTATATATTTATTCCCATTTTATATTTTATTTATTTATAAAATAAAATGTAGAATAAAAGTGTATTTTTTATTTTATTTTATTATTTATTTACATAGGTGAAATAAATAGGTATATACAAAAATGTACATGGTATATATCCAATGTGGATTTTGATTTTTATTTTATTTCTTTTTATTTTATTTTTCTAATTTTTATTTTAATTTTATATTTACAAATATATAAAAATAAATAAGCACCTATTTTTATTTTATTAAGAGGAAAATACTTTTCTTTATATACATAGGTATATGTACACACAATTGAGCTTCCTTATCTCTCTCTACTTTGATTCTTTTGCGGTCAGGCCCATGCTGAGCCGTCCCTTGGGAATAGGTCGCTCAATATTTATTCTAAATATATCCCTCTTTTTATTTTATTTCTTTATTCTTTTATTTATGCACAAAAACATGCTAATTATTGTAATTTACACAATGAATGCTGATTGATAATTATGCTATTTACATGAATGTACATGTGTTTTGCATAGGTTTTGTAGCTAAAATAAAAGAATAAAGAGTGATGAATGGGTATTCATTAGTGACCTCATGAGGGAGATCACGCAGATGCGAGAAAGACGTGAAACAGACCTGGGGGCGGTGGAGGTGATATACCAGTAGTAGCAGGCGAGGGAGGAGAACCAAATCAGGAGCGACCGCCATAGACAATTATGAGAGAGTTGCACAATCCAGCCGCGTCCCTCACTCATCGATGGATCCGACTCCCTCCCATCCATGGAGACTTTGAGCTTCGCCCACACACTATTCAGCTACTGCCTAAATTTCATGGGCTGGCGACCGAAGAGCCACACCTCCATCTACAAGAATTTGAAATGATCTGCAGTACAATTCATGACAGGCTGGTGACTGAGGACACCATCAAGATGATAGGCTTCCCATTCTCTTTGGTTGATAGAGATGCTTACTGGCTGAAACATTTGGGGAGTTTCATCGACACTTGGGCACAACTCCGGACCGCATACTTGAATAAGTATTATCCGCTCGGCCGGACTAACGCAGCACGAGCTATGATCCCTTTTTTCAAAATGATCCCTAATGAACAGTTCCATGAGGCTTGGGATCGCTTCTGAGAGCTCATCGACCGGTGTCCACATCATGACATATCCAAGCCCAACTTAGTTCAGAGTTTCTTCTGTGGGCTGACACCGGAGCTGCAGGGGCTTTTAAATGCCTCTTGTGGTGGGTCCTATTTCTCCAAGGGTGAAGACGATGTTTGGGCCATCTATGAAGGGATGGCAGAGAACTCATCAGTCATGGCCCAAGCCCGAGTCTACACACAGCAGAAGCCCCCCCAAGGAGCAGGATTGTTTCAGAGGATCGCCTGCATCGATGCCGGTCCTCATACTTCGTCGGCAGCCGTAGCCCAAGACAAATCAGCCGCAGCCGACATGGGCATCATTAGTGAGAAGTTGGACCGTCTTGAGATCCTCGAGAAAAGCAGATGCAAGGACTGGCCCAAATGGACCAGATGACCAAGACCATGAGTGACCTGAAGATGCAGATTCTTTGCATCCAGGAGGCACAAATGTCTACTCAGCAGCCTCCCAGGTCACGAGCTGATCCCAGCAGTAGCAGCTCAACCTAGCCCTCTGCCTCACACCGCCAGGTCAACCAAATCCAAGCAGAGCCGGTTCTGCTACTGCAGTATTACCCGTCGTAGCCGCCATCTCAGGACACTCAGATGGTGGTCTACCAGCCTGATCAACCACTGGCAGTTCTACCTCCACCACCCTTTGAGCAGGAACCATTGATGGAAGTCAATGGGATATGGTACGACTGGTACCCGCAGCTTAGGATTCATCGCGATCACCCCGGATTCCGGTGGACCACTGGTGGCAGCTCTTCCCAACAGCAGCCTCCGGTTCAGGGACAACAGAACAACCAGTAGCCTCAGCAGCACCAGCCCCAGTATGCCCACCAGCAATACCAGCACGGTCCTCTTCCCACCTATCAGGGACAACAGTGGAGGCAGTGTCAGCAACCTCAGCAGACATACTCCCATCCTCCCCACTACCAACAGCAGCAGTCTCATTTCCAGCAGGGGAATGCTTCAGGTTCTCAGGCGCCCGCCTTTGAGAACCTAGCTCTAGATGACCTTGCCCGCTTGCTTTCTGAACAGCGAGCATCCTTCCGGCAGGAAATGGATGAGTTCCGGCAGGAGATGAGGGATATCATTAAGGGCAGGGCCGCCATACCAACTCAGATTGAACCAAATCCGAATAATCTCAAAAGAAAGTCTGAGCAGGTACAGTTCACAGAGGATACTTCTCCTAGTGATTATTTGAGTGACATGTCTTCTTCTTTGTATGATGTTGATTTTGTGACTACTAGGAGTGGTAGGATGCCAGCCGACGGCGCCTCATCTGAGCGACGACCACACGAGGAACCAGGAGCGCCAAATGAGCAGAAAAGCGCTGCTGATGCCGCTGATGATGTTGATGACGGTGGTGCTGATGCCACCAATGATGGAGATCCAGATGATGGTGCTGAGACCGTCACAACACCTGATGCAGACGGTGGTGCTGAAGCCACCATTTTTGATGCAGAGCTAGAGCGCGGTGCTGATGCTGCGAAGACAGGTGCCGTTGGTGGTATTGAGGCCACCACTTCTACTTTTGTTGAGCTCCCACATGTAGTGTTTCCATCTTTTGTATCTCAGGACTGTGGTAACAAAAAGAACAAAAAAATGAATAAAGGAAAGGTTTCTGTTTACACTTCAGATCCATATGTATTGAATGATGATCATGGTATGGATTCTATTCCATCATAGGCACAGGAACCTACTCCCAGTCCTCCATCTGCGGAGGCCCCTTCCATCCCATTCCCTGAAACACTCCGCTTGACGAAGGGGAATAAAAGAGAAAATCCTAAAAAGACCCAACATGTAGAGTTCAGCAACCAGATGATTGATAGATTCCACATTCAGCTGACTCTACAGGAAGCACTTGAGCACATCCCCCTCTTCAAAAAGAACTTGAACGATAAAACTACAGTCCGCAGGAAGAGGAGGAACCACGGAGATAAGAAACATGTGCTCACCCATTACACTTGCTGCACCATTCAGAACAAATTGCCAGCCAAGAGACCTGATGCAGGAGCTCCCTATGTCAGATGCGAGATTCAAGAGCAGCAGTTTGATCGCACTCTATTAGACAACGACTCTTCTATCAACCTTCTTCCGGCAGCCTTACTCGACCGATTCGAGTTTGGTCCTCTTCTTAGAAGCAGGGCAGTCCTTCAGTTTGCTGATAGGTCAACTAAGAGGTCGAAGGGGTTGTTGAGAGACGTGGACGTTACCATTCAAGGCCTGAAATTCCCCGTGGACTTTGTTGTATTGGACATGGAGATCCCTGAGTTGGTAACCGATGCCCCCATCATACTTGGACGCCCATTCTTGGCCACAGCCAAGGCGGTGACCGATCATGATAGTGGGAAGGTATGTTTTCGCGTAGAGGGCGAGATCATACAAATAGAGACGATCGAGGAGACCATAGCTAGAGAGTATGCATGCTCAGAGCAGTCCAGTGATGCCGCGCATATGACAGAGGATGAGCTAGACATCCACCAGGAGTGTGACTTTGTGATGACAGATGATGAATCCATCTGGACAGATCCCGTAGCACAGACCCTCGCCTTGCTTACAGATTCACCATACTTACAGATTATGGCAGTTGAGAACCTGGAGAGCACACCCCTGGACGAGGATACATTTGAGGCTGACAGTTGTGGGACGAGTGGTGAAGCAGAATTTTAATCTTGTTCTTCTAGTTCTGATCCCTCGGATTCAGACATCGATTGGGATGATTTTGATGAATATTTGCCGTGTCTGATTCCTTCTGAGCCGACAGCTAGGACGGAGTGCGAGCCAGTACAGTTCATAGATGATTCAGCAGGGTTCCCTTCGTCAGATTCTCACGCGCAGCGAGAGTTCTCACATGCAGACCTGGTCACCTTCACACAGACATATCAGAAGCCAGATATGCCACCTCCCAGTTGTCCAGAACTGAAACCCTTGCCACAGTTTCTGAAGTATAGATTCCTTGCGGGTGAGCCATATATGCACCCAGTCATTATCTCAGCAGGTTTGACTGGAGAACAAGAATCTCATCTGGTGGAGGTTCTTTAAAGAAACCGCAAGGCGATAGGATGGAGTATAGCTAATCTCCAGGGGATTAGTCCAGCTCTGTGCTCCCACCACATCTAATTTGAGGAGGACGCTAGGCCGTCGCGTGAGTTCCAGCGACGGCTGAACTCGATTCTTCGAGATGTGGTCATGAAAGAAATATCGAGGTAGTGGAGCGCCGATTTTATCTACCCCATCTCCGACTCCAAGTGGGTTAGTCCATTACATGTGGTACCCAAGAAGACGGGTATCACTATAGTTGTGAGTGAGTCTGGAGAGGAGATCGCTACCTGAGTACCCACTTCTTGGAGGGTCTGTGTGGACTACAGACGATTGAATCAGGCCACCAAGAAGGATCATTTTCCGCTACCATTCATTGATCAGATTATCGAGAGGCTAGCTGGGAAGAGTCATTACTGTTTTCTTGACGGGTACTCCGGTTACAATCAAGTGGCCATTGCGCCCGAAGACCAGGAGAAAACGACATTCACCTGTCCGTTTGGGACTTATGCTTTCAGACGGATGCCCTTTGGCCTATGTAACGCTCCAGCAACATTCCAAAGGTGCATGTTGTCCATTTTCTAGGACATGGTGGGTGACTGTTTAGAGGTCTTAATGGGTGACTGTTTAGAGGTCTTAATGGATGACTTCTCGGTCTATGGAGATGGGTTTGATGCTTGTCTTGACTGCCTAGACCGTGTGCTTCAACACTTCATTGAGGTCAATCTTGTCTTGTCTTGGGAGAAGAGTCACTTCATGGTGACTCAAGGGACGGTCCTTGATCATATCATTTCCAACAGGGGCATGGAGGTCGATCCGACCAAGGTGGATATCATTAGAAAACTCAATCCACCGTCTAATCTATGTCAATTGCGGTCTTTTCTGGGGCATGTCGGTTTCTACCGATGGTTTATTCAGGACTTCAGTCGGATTGCCCGACTGTTTACTGATTTGCTGATGAAGGACACCGAGTTCATTGTAGATGATAAGTGTCTTTCGTCCTTTGAGACTCTCAAGAGTATGGTTGTCACGGCTCCTGTCCTTCAGCCACCCGATTGGTCTCTCCCATTCGAGATCATGACGGATGCTTCTGATTTTACCGTTGTGGCTATGCGTGGACAGAGGAGGGATGGATTGTCGTTTGCCATTCACTACGCCAGTCGGACTTTGGATGCCGCTCAGCGGAATTATACTATGATAGAGAAGGAAATGCTGGCCGTAGTCTTTGCTTTGGATAAGTATAGATCGTATATTCTCGGATCTAGAGTGACTATTTTTACAGATCACACTGCCATCCGATACTTAATGGCCAAGAAGGATGCCAAAGCACACCTTACCATATGGATCCTTCTGCTCCAGGAGTTTGATATTGAGATTAAGAATAAGCCTGGAGTTAAGAATGTGGTGGCGGATCATCTCTCCCGTTTAAAGTACCTTGAGAAATCTGAGCCCATCGCACCTATTACAGAGACTTTTCCAGATGTGGTGATCTTGGCTATCACCTCGCTCCCATGGTACGCCGACATTGTAAACTATCTTGTCGCCAAAACGGTTCCACAAGGTTGGCCCAGGCAGAAACTTGAGACCTTCCTAGCGAAGGCCAAGTTTTATCATTGGGAGGATCCCGTCCTTTATCATGAAGGAGGGGATAACATTTGGAGGAGGTGCATTCCTTAAGAAGAGTAGCATAGCATCCTCACATACTGCCACAAGCTTGAGGTAGGAGGACATCATTCTGGGAGACGGATAGCATAGAAGGTGCTTCAATCCAGCCTTTGGTGGCCTACTCTCTTCAAGGATTCAGATGAGTTTGTGAGGAGATGTACTAACTGTCAGAAGATGGGTACTTGCGAACAGAAAGACATGATGCCCATGCAACCCATTCACTTTTGTGAGGTTTTTGATGCATGGGGGATTGATTTCATGGACCCATTTCCTAAGAGTCGGGGGTTTGAGCACATTTTGCTCGCTGTGGATTATGTCAGCCGATGAGTTGAGGCCATCCCCGCCCGAGCTGCAGTTGCTAAGACTGTGTGTCTATTTTTGAGGAAAAATATCATTTCACGGTTCGGGGTACCTAGAGTCTTGATTTCAGACGGGGGGTCTCACTTTATCAATGACAATGTTAGGGCCCTTGCAGATGAGTTCGGCATTGACCATCATGTTGCCATGCCATATCATCCTCAGACTAATGGTCTTGCCGAAGTATCGAATAGGGAGATTAAGACTATCTTACAGAAGGTTGTCCGCCCAGCCCGAAAGGATTGGTCACAGCTTTTGGACTCGGTTTTGTGGGCCTATCGGACTTCCTTCAAGAATCCATTAGGGACATCTCCCTTTCGTCTCGTCTATGGCAAGTCGTGCCATCTTCCTGTGGAAATCAAGCATAAGTCACTTTGGGCAGTCACTGAGTTATTATTGGATCCCGAGAGTATAGGAGAATAGAGGAAAGCAGAGTTGGCAGCCCTGGAGGAGTTGAGAGATACAACCTTTTCTAACAGCCTACAGTATAAGGAGAAAGTGAAGACATGACATGATTCTCATATCAGCCATAAATAGTTTGAGCCCGATCAGCGTGTATGGTTGTTTGATTCCAAGCTGAAATTATTTCTAGGGAAATTACAGAGCAAGTGGAAAGGTCCTTATGTGGTCAGGAAGTTACATGACAATGGTAGCATTGACATATCCGAGCCGTCATCTTCGTCCACCTTCCGTGTTAACGGTCAACGCTTGAAGCTATATCTAGATCATGATCCACTGACCGTTGACGTTGCCCCCATTCTTCTGGTATGAGATGTGTTCTTTGACTCATATCATTTGCATCTCATACATGGTGATCACTTCCATCTTCCGTTGTATAGATCCATCTATCTATATCATTCTTTCATTTGTTAATATCTTTTCTTCTTTTCTTCTTTTCTTCTTTTCTTCTTTTCTATCTTCTTTTCGTATCAAAAAGGTGCCGCCTTTTGTTGTCAGTTTCTACACTTAGGACGTACTTTGTCCTAAGTATAGGGGGGTGTGCACCCCGAGTTTCTCTATTCTTTTCGATCTTCTCCATTGTCTCCTCTTCTTGTCTATACTTAGGGATATATTACCCTAAGTATAGGGGGAGACAATCTGAGTACGATCTGTTCATTCCCACCCTTGACCCTCTGTATTTTGTGTACAGTCTGCTATACTTAGGATTATTTGATCCTAAGTATGGGGGGATGGTCAACTTCTCATTGATTCATTTATTTATTCTTTAGACTTGCCTATACTTAGTACGAGTTATGTCTTCTCTTTTCTCTCCGATCTATGAGGACATAGCTCAAGCTAATTATAGGGGGGTCGTATATACTACATATATACTGTAGCCATAACTCGTACTTTCGTATTTTCTTAATAATATGGCTAATAATTCTTTAAAATTCATTAAAGTCCTTAATAAAAAGATGTGATTATTCCTCAAATTCTTTTTGTAGTTACTGATTTATAAATCAGGTGAAAATATTTTTTGCAAAATGTTTGAAAATAGTTTGAAAATCTACGTGAAAATCTTTTGAAAACTATTTGTAAAATATTTTGTTACATGTTTTCAGCCTTTGTAAAAATATGTGGTTTGCAAAATTTCTTTTCTTTGTGTGAAATAAAATGTTTGAAAAATGATTTGCAAATGCTTTGAAAAATGATTGCAAAAATATTTTGAAAAATCTATCTATACTGTTCGGAAAACCTATGCAAAATGATTTTCAAATGTGTGTACATGTTTGCAAAATATTTGTAAAAATTATTTTGGACTATAGTTTTCAAAATTGTTTGAAAAACCTGTGTCAAATAAGTTTGATGAATATATACATCACACCAAAAATCCACTATATATATGCCTATAAAAATTGATCACTTACCCTGTAAATCCTTAAAATTCACTCCTTGTATATATAAGAAGCACTCTCGTGTAAATATTTGTACCTAGCTTTTAGATAAAATCTTTTTGTTTTCAAAAATCCCAAAAACATTTTAAAAATCTTTTTGAAAAATACAAAAAAAGGCATATGCATCATCTTTTCAAAAATCCATAAAAAGTTCAAAATCTTGAAAATTGCATCACAAAAATATTTTCTGCATCGCATTGCATAGCAAGAGCATTTTTCGGATTGAGTTTGATAGTTGAACAAGTCTAAGTAAAATCCGGAGATTGGAGCTTGATTGGACCTTAAAATCTACCTAATAACAGGAACCTTATAGGAACTGGGTTTGAGGTACTTTAGGTCTAGTTGACTTAATTCTTTGAGGATCACAGGACTTGGTTCAATGGATTCTTGACTGCCTAAGTAGAATATTTCGAAGCACACGCATGACTCTTGTTGATAATGACCTAACTTGGACACCTGCACCTTTCCCATGGCTCAACTCAGTTGGAGTGGTGAGGGGATTGGATATGCCGGTATGAGATGCACACAGGTGGAAACACTTGTCCTCCTCTAGGGAGGGAAGTGCACCCCAACCCATCCAGTGATGAGGAAGTCTAAAGACAGGAGAGTGTGGGTTGCGATAAAGCTTCAAAAGAGGGATAGTCTACTGGCTCAAGAGGAAAAACTCCCTATGTAAATGCTGTTGTGAATAGTATTTCAAAAAAAAAATGGTCAGGCCTGCACAAAAATAAATACCTGCAAAGTATGTACATATGTTGTAAAGCCAATAAGCAAGCTTGAGTTCCAAAGTCAAATCATATGAGCCTGCAGCTGGATGACTTGACTACACTGGTCTTGCATCCTAGGATAGGTAGCTACACCGGCTACCGTCCATTCTTCTCTTCACCCCCTCCTCTTGAGCTGGTTGCCACTTGAACTTAGAAGGGAATACCCCGCTCCTCGAGGAAGGAGTTATTGTATTGGGAAATCATTGGGTTGCCATGCTGGAGAAACCAGTCTCTTTGTCATTCTGGTTGGGGAGAGCCACTATCACTTACACTGTACGAGTCGGATTCATAGTCGTAAGGGTTTGCATACGAGTTGAGATATTTCTGACCTGGCTATTGAGGAGACTTGAACAGAGTATTGGGACTCTCAAGGACTGTTGGATTTCAAATTCGGTTCTCATTAAGGTTCCACCCGCACTAAAATTCCGAAGGTCCGACTTAAGCTCCAAACTTTGATTTTGTGAAGACAAATTTGATAATTAAATTTGATCCAATTTCTTCTTTTTCTTTTCTTTATTCTTCTTTCTGTACTTATTGCATAAGTGTTTGCTAGGGATTAGCAAAGGTAAGTATAGGGGGATGATGAATACACATTTCATCATCTTTATTGTATCATTTTGGCCTCAAAAACCCTAGCAAATGCGTGTAAATATCATTAATTCCAGCATCTTAGCATTCATGCATGTGCATGTAAATAGTGTATAAAATACTGTAATTAAAGCCAAAATTATAGAATAAATAAAAGAAAAGAAAAAGAATAAAATATTGTAAATATTTTATGATCCGAAACCCCGAGACCTAGGCATCTTGATGAATAGGACGACAAGGAATAAAGTAGGGGGAGATAAGGGCCAGAATACAATAAAATCCCCTTTGATTTTATTCATTCTTTATTCATTTTGGGACCTATTTTTGGTTCCACTTCTTATACCTCAAATAAAGAAACCTTGAACATGAAAGTTGTAGATAATTAAATAAACAAAAATACAAAATTGATTTCACTCAAAAATAATTTACAGATAAAAAGTTATGGTCTGAATAAAAATCCAGAATCCCAACTTCCCAGACCTGTATCTCCCAAATAAAAACTCCAAATGCATCAAACTCACCGTTAATTGTATATAATTTAAAATAAGCTATTTAATGGTGGTGGTTTCGCATTTGACGGAGCCACGGTTTGAAAGTTGAGTTTTGGACCCCTATTGTATACTTGTACATATTAAAATATTAAATTTATTATTTATTCATTATTTTTATAATTTTATATTTTTGTAATTTTATAAATATTATTTATAATATATTTATACATTAAAATCAGAATAAAAACATAAAAGAAATATAAAATAAAATACATGTACATATATAATACATAGGTATAATACCTATATATACCTATATAATACTTACTTATATTTTATTAAGTGTATAAATTACATCGGAAAAATAACATAAAAATATTTTTTAAGTGTATAAAAATACTTTACAAATTTATAAAATAATAAACAAAAATAAATAAATTAAAATCACAAAATAAAAATAAATTAATAAAATATATAGATATATATACCTATATAGCCTATAAAAGATAACTCTTATTTTTACACCTCATAAAAATAATAAAAAATAATATTTAAATACCTTATAAAATAATAAACACTTTTTATTAAATAACCAAAAAATAAATAAATCGTTTGCTATTTTAAATTCTTTTTTTAAATCATTTTCAGGAGGTTTTTCCTGGTTGGTCCACGTGGACCAACCAGGTGGTCTGGATCGTTGACCAAGGTCAACAGTCTGACCTTCCTCCTAGGCACCTGTCAGACCTTGGTTTTCGCCCATCTTTGACAATTTTTTGAGGCTCGGTCTTACATCATTTCATGATACGGCCTACACGACTTTTTCTCCCTACCAATGATCATACACCCCCATATGAATATCGGGGAATGGACCATTGATTCGCCAAATAATCCTCGTTCTTCCCCACCTGTCCGTCAACCCTACATATACAACCCTTGATTTTCGATTCAAATTTTGAACCCCATTTCGTCCCGACTTTCTCCCTCTTTCGCGTGCCTTTGCGACCTGGAGGTGACAACTCTAGATTTAGCTGATCAAGGAGGAGTTTCATCGTGGATTGGGCGAGTTCCAGCCACCTCCGGCCACTTAGCCGTCGAGGTATTTTCGACCTCAGGTTCAGACCTTCGAGGTGCTTATTTCCCTCTGTTTCTTTGCCCATTTTATTCACAATAGTCGTAGGATCAAGTAGCCATCTTCAACATCAATTTTCATAGCTCGATTCGCACACTCGACGGCGAGCCTCCATATAGCCGTTCATCCCTCATTCGTGTCCACTGGAGGTTGAGGCATTTTGCCCTCGCCTCTCTTATCCATTTTTGCAAGTTACATGAGCTAAAAGTGCCCCTTGGAGGGTCGATTTTGAAGAACTCGAGGTTCCAGGACCCCACTATCTTCTTGGGTTTCGCCACGGAGCACCAGCGCTCTTCGAGCCATTTTGGCTCCGTTGGTGGACCAAGGACCCTTTCAGGAGTCGAAGGAGACCTTCCGCGACGAAGACAGTGGTCGGAGCAACGCCCCAGCGTCGATCAAAGTTCGATGGAGGTCGTGTTCTTCCCTGTTCTTGCAGGGGGGTTCACGACCGTTCGATCGAGCCCCATCTCTAGGTCTCTCCAGCGCCGTCGGATCATATCTCCCCCAGCCGTCCGATCGTCATCGCCTCGTCTAATCTCAACCGTCGGCGGCCGAAGCGTCATCGCATGAGGAGGAGTCGACACGTGTTTAAGTGAAAGCATCCGAACCGTCCGCTTCCGCGCTAGCGTGGGTATTTTGCATATCACCCCTCGCATTTTTTGTAATATCTATTTAGCCCATAAACTTTCGTATGCAGTGTTAAAACTTCTGTAATATTTGCATGTTGCTCCCAGACCTTTAGGGATATTGCATTCAAGTTTAAGCCACGTCACCTCACGTGACCAATACACATGAGGAGCAGGGTATTTTGCAGAAGACCCCTCGCGGGTTTTGTTATTTCATTTCAATCCAGGAATTTTGACATTAAGTGTAAAACTTTTGGATATTTTGCATGTGATCTTCTTGGATTTTTGTATATTGCACTTAGGTCCCTCCCAGGCGCGTGTTAGTCACATGTGGGGTTGGGTTATTTGCAGGCGTGCCCTCGTGGGTTTTAATATTTGTAATTGGTCCTGGAAAGTTGTTTAATAGTTATATATTTTGTGTGAAATTTGCACTGTGGCCCCTGGATGTTTTGCTATTTACTGTTATACCCTACCAGCTGTGTGATTTTTATTGGTTGTTTGCATTTATTTTGTGCATCATCTTAACTCAAAAAATTACCAAAAAATACCATAGGCTCTTCTTTGGTTGCTTATTCATGCTATATTTTTGTATTGCATTTTCATTACATTTTAATATTTAAAAATAAAAAACATGCATTTTTGCTAATGTTTGCATTAGAAAATACCAAAAAAATATCAAAACTCCTTGAAAAATTCCAAAAAATTACCTTAGGTCTATTTTAGTGTCTTCTAACTCCTATCCAAAAATCATTAAAAATTTCAAAACAAAAACCTTAAAAATTAGAAAACCCTAAAAATCTTTATAAAAATCTAAAAAATTCTAGAAAAATCCTAAAAATATAAACTCAGTTTTTGTAGTTACCTTATTTTATTACCTTTGTTATAAAATTAATTTAAGGAATTTTGGATACTGTTTTCTATTTTTAATCCTTATTTTAATCTCAGTCAGTAGAGTAGTTCACTTTTTTCTTGTATTTTGATTTTTAAATTCAGAAAATTATAGAAAAATCACAAAATAGTAGGAATATATAAAAAGACCAAAAACATTTTATTTTCTGAATTTTGGCTATTTTCCTTATTTTTAACCTTATTACCTCTTTCTTATATTATTTATATATTCTATTATTGAAAAAGAAAATATAAAAAAATATAAAATATAAAAAGAAAATATAAAATCAGAAAAACAAAATCCAAAATACAAAAATACAAAATAAAAAAATTAAAAAAATTAATTTAAAAACCACAAAATATTTGCATACTTGTAGACATTTGATCACACATCACACACACACACACACACACAATTTTCGTGATCTATCCTGCTTGCTCCCTGAGTTCGACACTCTACATACTTGCACTATACACATTTCTTGTAGAGTTAAAATAAATTTGACTCCACATTTATTTTTCATTGCTTGATTTATTATATTGTAGGTTCATTGTTGACTTTAGTTCGGATTTCTGAGTGGTCGACGCATCGACTGAGTTTCCAATCTCATCTCGAATAGCATTTCTAACCTTGTTGGCTATGATACAAAGAATTTCTTTTTGAACATCAGGAGATGTATATTTAGCATTTTTGGTGCATTTTCTAAGATGACATTATCCACTTCTTCATTGTAAGATGCAACTAACTTAATTAGTTCAATACAATGCCACGATTGCTTGAAGATGGTCTTTCATCATTTCCTCTAAATGCACATGCTTGAAATGTCAACCATCAGACAATATCGATTGTAGTCTTTAGTCGTAATCGATTTGCTCTAATATGCATTTCTTCTTATTTTTGAAATACAATTTCAATGTATTGTGATTTGTTCAATAAATCCCACCAACGTTCTTCATACAAATTATGTATTGATCCTTTTTCTCCCAAGTGACTTAAAAAAGAGCAATATCTTCCATCATTAACCTTCTTCTAATTACGAAATCCATCAATAACGAAGGTATTTGTATCATGCTTAGAATTAGCTCTACCACAAAAAAGATAATAAGAGAAAAACACTACATCTTTTGAAGGGGAGTATTCTAATCATGCATGATACTTAAACCACGATGCTTGAAATCTTCAACGTTGTTTTCCACTAGTACTATATGGATAATTTTCCATGGTAAATGGATAAGGTCCTAAATTTATATAACTACAAATAATATCTTCTCTTTTTTCTGATGGATACTGCCAAATCATTTGACGTAATCGGGGATCTCTTTCTACTGATACAACATCAACATCCATATTTGGAATTTCAAGTCGTGGAACTTTCTGTTGCGGAAATTCATCCTATTTAGAATCATCATGTAAATTTCTCGAGAAATACTTTCATTCACCTTAGAGAAATAAGTGGTAATCATTCTCTTTGACATTTTTAATCTGAAAGTAATATAATAAATTAAATTTGATATTAAGAAATAGATAGATATGACATTTTATACAAGTAATAAAAAAATCACCATCTATAAAAGAAATCTAAGATAATAGCTTTACTTCTCATGGTATGTAGCAAATGCCTGGAGAATGTAAGAAACGTGTTCAAAAAAAGAGTTGGGACTAAAAAGGGTGCTCAAGTTAGTACTTTAAAAGTATATTTAATCTTGTACATTATTGTATCTCTTTGTAAGAGCTTGAATAAACCTTTTTCAAGGGCCCATGTCATTTTCCACCTTCAATTTTTAAATTAAGATATTTCTTACACCAAGACCCCTTAAATCTTATCCAATTAAACTTTAACCCCTATACTTTTTGCAATTACAATGTGGCCATTATAATCTTTACCTCTTTAACACATATGTTCCTGTTCATGAATTATGATGTAAAAAAAACTAATAAGATTACATGTTTTGTGGTATAATGTACTAGGATTGTAAGGGTTACCATGTTAATGGATAAGATTTTGGGGGATTATGGTGTACAAAATCCCTTGAATCAATGGTGTTTTCATCTTATGACATACATGTGCTTTCATTTAAGTCCAAAAACTATTTAAATTAAAATTATTATAAATAAATAATTATATTTTTTTTTGCAAAATTTTGAAACAATCCACGAGGAGGGAAAATAATACTACACGAATCTAATATCAATCTCCTACTTAACATACGTTTCTGTCACCCCATTAATTACAAGCCCTTGACACTGATAAAATTTACTACCCTTCTTAAATTCATTCTAAAAGAAAACTATATCAATTAACATAGCAAGAGATCCATAAATATATACATGTTTATTAGTTTAGCATAGTTTGAATTGAACAAGACACAGAAATACCGAGAAACTATAGTTGGAACAAGCATCAAGAACTACTCTTATGAAAAAATTTAGCATGAGTATACATTACAAATTACTTTTTGTAAATATTTGAAATATTATTCTTGCTATGTTTCCAAAGGTATTAAATCCAAAACAATGATGGATTGAACTCAAATATTTAATATTATTTTAATGAACCAAAATTCGACATAGATCAATAATAGATTGCACATATGTTATTGATCTAAGGTTCCTAAACTCAGTAACAAAATTTAATTATGAATCTATGATCCCATAAATAATGAGACAGTTCCGTCAAGAAAATAAAGGAAAGAAGAGAAGACATTGAAAAAAGCATGGAGACTTGCCTGTACGAATATGATGATTTCTGATCCGAAAAAGAATATTGTCGCAACTTGCAAGATATATATTCGATGATGAAGGTTGGAAATCACGTCAAGATTGTAAAGTCCAGCACGACGTGAAACGACAGTGGCCTGCGAGCTAACATGTGGGCTGGATGTAGGATCGCAAGAGCAGTCGAAGCCCTTGTTACATCACTGACAAGAATAGTTGTGGCACTACAAAATGCAATGCCTGAATGCTGACGACCGGACAAAAAAGATAGAGGATTAGAGAGACATGAGATCGATGGAGAAGATAGATGAGATTAATTTATTCATTAATATAGCCGATAATAAATGGAGAAACGAGAAAGGGAATGCCGAACATCTCGTCAACATCTAAAAATAGGATGTGTAACAGGCGGCTACTTGCAGCGTTGGCATGCATGTTTCTCACATTTGTAGTAAAATTTTCAATGTACCCTGATAGTATAAGGTAAATAACTAACATCACAATACTTCGGGGGTGCTGAAGCCTTCTTTTATTATGAAAGTTATCATTATACCATCATCTTATAAGTATATATAATAGAAATTTAACTATATTTAAGGGGGCTAAGCCCCCACCTGCCCCCTCCCTCCATCCCTGGAGGGGCGGATGGAGAGATACCCTTCTCCTGCTGGCGTCGGTAGGTGGTAGAAGAAGGCGTTTGTGTACCTTGAGCGTGGTTGGGTAAGTAGGGAAAGACCTCTTGAAAGGTCGATGATGTCAAAGGTCCTACCAAAGAGACCGTGTTGTTGTAGCCACAATCGAATATAAAGGACGGGGGGAGATGGAGAGAAGAGGAGAAGAGAAAAATACTGAATTATCTCCACCATTGAGCTTTAAGGAAGCAATATCACCAGTACTGAATTATTCCCCAACTCCTAGCTTTAAGGAAGCTATACTTTAATAATAAATAAGGAACTGAATCAATCGTAGTTTAATTATCTCGACATTACAATTTTAAATGAATTAGTTAATGCATGTACATGGAAATTTCTCATCCCAAATTATTTCAATTGCCATGTCTTGGTGCTAGCTAGCAGCGTTGATTCTGCAGTAGTCATCAGATTTATTTTTCTCGCACATGATTATGCAGTCAACATATATTTATATTTGATGATTATATTGTACTCGTGTTCATTATTAAATTTCACATACTGATAATGCCTTCGCAAGCACTTGTCAGTATCTGCATATCATAGATCATTTTTAGACTTATGAAACTTATTCGCAAGTAATGGTCACTAAAGTTCATATATTTTAATGCAGAGAACTTGGAGCTGCGGTTAACATAATGCTTGTTTACAATCAGCTTCAGGGAATATAACCCTTCGATCTTAGCTTTCTTTTACCATTTCTTGTAAATTAATCAACATGTTACTGTATTATTTTCTGTACAAAATCAATTTGGTAATACTATCAGGTATTAAGTGGTTTTATTGCTCAGTTGCACGCAGTTATCATGCAAAGTCTCAGACCATTTGATTATGAAACTCGTCATTTCAAAATTCTACATGTAATCCGCCTGCAAAGAACCGATGTCATTGAGCAAGAGATGAGACCGATAGTGTAAACCATCGTTGTGTAGTTTATTGGTGTTAATTTGCAATATAATGGAATCTATCTGCAAAATAGATCGATCTGTATTTTTTTTCACATCAATATATGTTTAACGACATCTGGGAGACACAAGTCGAGAAAGGTGGGAAAAACCTTTGATTCCGATCACCTCACCCTACCTTTCCATTTCTCCGCCTCATCCCCTCACAACAAAACAAATCCGGACACATGCGGTGGCCGGAGAGCATCTCTTATCTCTAATCTCCCATCTCCACCAAGAGAATAACCCATCCACTTAATTTTGTGTTCTTAACTGCTGGCCAAAACTTGTTCTTGAGCCCTTATTTTCAAACGTGCAAGTACTTTAGAGCAGCAAGCCACACCACCGTCTCTTTGCATTCACAGCCACACCATTGTTCGCCTTTTCTCGGCGCCGCACATCTTGCCGGACCACCGTACGCCACCTCTTGCAGCAGCAGCACGCCTCTGCCTCCCTCTGTTTTGGCACCGTGTGAAGCAGAGAAGAGGAGGGAAGGGGATACTCGTAGGAGAAGGCGAAAGGACTTCGAAAGGCCAGTGGTCGGGAAATAGAGATACGTGGTTGACGTGAGGACAACTGGAAAACATCGGGTGAAATGTGTGGCATCTGTGTTTGGAAAATTGGATCGGATCGGCCGGTTCGACCGATATATCGGGTCTAATCTTCGGTTCAATTGACTTTTCTAAAACCTGATTTTATTTTATTAAAATGAAATTGAAACGTTATTAATTTTTATTTTTTTCAAAATAAATGACATTGTTGGGAATTGAACTCAGTCTTCATTAACTCACAACAAACCTCTAATCAACTATCATAAGTTCCTATTTTAAACGAAATTTAGTTATAACTTAAGGTATTGTCCTTCTATTGAATATATTGGGTAAATATGATATATATCTATATGTATGTATAACATTTTAATGTTACATATTAAAAATATTTTTTATGTATGCTATAAGACATATAGATTAGTTATGTAATTTACATCTATTCAACTAATTTGAATATCTTTTTCATACATATTTTAATCCATTCCGGTTTGATCAACCAGTTCAACCACTTCTTTCCCACCGGTTCGGTTCAATCTGATTTTTAAGAACGATGACATCGTCATTTAGATCCAGTTGAATCGATTGGATTCCATGGTTCAACTCGATTCATCCTTTCTAGCAAATTTCCCGATTCAGTGTCTCCGATTTGATTTCAAAAACCTTGGTGACAGGACTAGGGGTCGAGTAGAAAGAGAAATGGAGTCGTGAGTGAGGAGATGTAGGAATGGGAGGGAACACATGGGAAGCAGCCACATGTCTAAAGCTGAGAGGAGCCAACTTTTGTATAAACTAGAGAGTATAGATATAAGCCCTTGTGGTGAAGATAACTTTTCGATATCCCCTATATAATATTTCTCTCGTAAACACAACACACCGAGAGGGCGAGCGTTTCTCTCCTATTCTTCCTGATATCGTCCAGTTTGATATTAACAGGCGAGTTACACTTTCAAAGCATGTATATAGATATATTACTCAGGTTTTTCTACTTAGGGATGAAGGGTATGAATCATATGATTTTAAGAACAACTAATTTCGATACAGATTATAGATGTAAACAACTTCATATCTTGAATTTTATGATATGTCAGCATTAGCTTTGTAGGGTATTATCTGATTGAAAGAATTTTAGTTGACAAGTAAGCTGTATCCATTAAATTGTATGGGTAAAGTTTCAGAAGGTGTGAAATTCATATTTTGGAAGGGGGCGCTTTTTCCTATCGAGCCCATCTTTTCCGTAGAAATAAAATGATTGTACAAAGAGAGGTACTCTTGTCTAATTCAAGTTCCAAAATACCCACTGTTTTGTATATATAGACCTGCAAGTTCTCCCTCGAGGGAAGAAGAGACGATCAACTCTAATATCAAGTTCAGGTACGAATATTGACGCATCGACGAAGGTAAGAACACGTTAGAATAATTGCAACAGTAGCTAGAAACTATGACATGATTGCCATAAAGTTTAAGTAATGATTTTAGTTAAGTGTGCGTATGGAGAGAGAAATTCATAGGTAAAATAAAAACAGTAATAATATGCGTGGATATTGTTGACACCAACTGGGATTTTATGGATGTTCTCAAGTTGTCTATATAGGATAGATGGTTTTATAGCAATTGTGAGTATTGGGAGAGCATGGATTAGATGCTAACCGTAAGAGTATTCCTTAATATGGACATATACTATTCAGGGGGAAAAGAAGTCTATGATATCTTCATAGAATTTACCTAACTAAGCAACTCTCATGTGAGTGGTTCCAAATCATATTTTTCTATGCAAAATAGTTAGATTTCATTAAATGTTATAGCAATGGTTTTGACAAGATTTTCATGCTCTTGAAGTACTTTGCGTAAATTAAAGTATGCAAACCGTTATTTTTTTTACAAGATTTAGGAATTCCATACCTTAATATATGTAGTTTATGATTCATGAATTTTATCAAGATACATGATTGCAAGTTTTTACACAGATATGTATGGTTATGTTGTCAAAATTTTTCAAAATACATGAGTGCAAGCTTTACATGGATATGTATGGTTACGCTGTCAAGTTTTTTTCAAGATAAATGAATGTAAGTTTTAAATGTATATATATGTTTATGTTGTCAAGATTTCTCATGAAATGATATAAGACCAATGCACGCTATGATCTATTCCCAAGAATAATCATGAACAAGTCACTACATGTTGGGGTATGCCTATGACCTACTCCTTGGCACTCAGAAGGGCTTTGGTCCCACATTTCGTATACTTGAAGAGCTGAGTACTACCTTTGTTAATTCCGTCAAATTAATGATTAGAATTAATGTCGTGTCGTTCGTTGTAGTCAGGTAATACGGACTAATAAAAAATCACTTTTAATTAATGTCAAGTTAATCGCGAGCAGCAAATTTATTTTACTTGGGCAAGCTCATGGTCGAACTCAGGGAAGCAGCTATCTCTTTAGGTGAATTTTAAGTAAATTTCAGAGGTTGGATTTTCATAAGATATTTTTTGGTATTTTTCAACAATTTTTATGCAATTAAAAGAAAGGCAATGCAATTTTCAGGCCAGTTTACAAGTTATATCAGAATTATAGTCAAATTAAGTCCAAAAATTATAAAACTTGGTCAGAATGTGAAATGCAATGAAATTAAGCTACCCTAATGTTTTTGGATTTTTCTGACACTATGTGAATTTACTGTGAATTACATATTAATGTAAGGTGATTTTAACTAAATTAACTTTAATAAATACCAAATCATAATATTTCCAGATATAAAAATTATCCTACATAGTCTAAGTAGGAGGAATCCAGGAAAATTGATAAACCTAAAATTCTATGTGAATTAGACCTATTAAAAATTAATTAAGAAAATCACAATTTAATTTATTCAGGCCTCGAGATGCGTGTAAATGTAAAGATTTTTGGGCACAATGTAAACTAAGTTATCCTAAGTATAATGTGAATTTTTGATGATTTTTAGAACAACAGATAATTTAATACAAATTAAAAGGCATCAAATGGGAAAAATATGAACAATTTCACCAATTTAGTTATAATAAATTCCATTGATGTAACAAAAATAAGACAAGTGTCATCTATGAAAGAGGATAAGTTTAGCTACACAATGCAATTTTTAAAACTAAAAAATGATGTCAAATGAATACCTAAATATGCGTGCAAAGACATGGACTAAATTGGAAATACAAAAAATAAAGTTGCTAAAAATTAAACATGCTGACATGGACTTAAATGCAATTATCTAGAATGTTGGGGATATGTATGCAAATTGCCCAGAAAACACGTGCGCCTCACGTGGTGCTCCTAGTAGGGACTGAAATGTAATTTTCAAAACCTCCAAGGGACTCGGTGTAATTTGCCCAGACCGCACGTGACAAACACATGAGGTCCCAGGCTCGGGTGACTTCGGAGGCTCGAATGGAGGCTCGGGGGCGTTGCAGGCTCAGACGTGGCTCGGGCAGCTTCGAGAGCTCCGAGCCTAATGGTCGGGGCGGAGGCTCGGAGGAGGCGACGTGGCATGATCAGGATCGTTAGATAGATGAGATCTAACAGTTGCTGATGGCTGGAAACGTGGCATGCCTGTATTTGATAGATCGTATGAAGATCCAACGGCAGAAGATGGCTCCTGAGATGAAGGCGTGGATGATCAACGACCGTTGGATCAAAGATGAATCCAACGGCATCTGAAGCTCAGGGCGAGTGGTGACGTGGTGTGACGCGGATAGTGGGATCCTCCTGATCCGACGACTATGAATCGATGGCGACGTGGCTTCCTCAGAACCGTCCGATCAAGGGGATAGAACGGACTGGGCTTCGTGCTCAACGGTCCGCCACTTCCTGCGACGGAGGTGGTTGTGCTTTGGTGAAGTGGGCCCTTGCTCCGCCTCCTCCTCCAATCGTCGGTGAAGGTCATGGAGGACCTCTGAGCAACTGGGAAGGGTTGTCAAGGCGCGACGGAGCGTCCGGGGGTCTCATTTGAGGCTGGGGCAGTCTAAAGACCGATGGCGATCAAGCTCGAGGATGCTCCGGTGAGGCGTCCGTCCAATCAAAGAGAGAGTACATGCAGGGTTAGCTCGAATAGCCGAAGCATGTAGAGTGATCTTGGGATGAACGGAAGTGCGGAGGGAGGCCTGGAGTGGAATGATGGTGTTCGGTGGTGATGCTCCGCCAAGGTGGTGGAGCTCTCGTCGGAATGCGATGTGGTATGTCGTCTGAGAAAATGGATATGGGCGCGAAGATGCCAGCTCTGAGGCGGAGCTCGGAGGATGGTCAGAAGGGGGTGAAGATGCGCGGAGGAGGCGATTAAAATTGGAGAAAAGTGAAGAAAACAGAGAAGAAGATCGAAGGGGGCGATGGAGGTTACTACATGGGGAATGCAGCTCGGATCTGGGCTCCTGGTCGTCGCTCGAAGGCCGGTAGAGGTTCTTGAGCTTGTGCGGCTCACGGGGGAGGTTGCGGCATGGCAGGGTTGGCCGTGGATCTCGCCGGAGAAGAAGCTCGGTCTTTGCTCAACGTCGCTTCGAATTGCTGTCACCAAAAGGAAGGTCGGAGCAAGGGGTTTCTCTCTGGAGTGGCGGATGGGGTTGAAGGTCGACGGGGGTGGAGTATTTATAGGTGGAAGGTGACGGTGACAGGTGATGGAAGGCGATGTTGGTGGAGGTCGTGGGACGACATGGGTGCGGGTTAGGGAGATCATGGAGGTCGGCGAGGATGAGGGTAGAGTGGGCTGCAAGATTGAGGTGACAAGAGGAGGAGAGGGTGGCCGGAGTGGATCCCAAAATAGGAAGGGGGCGACTCGTTGGTGAGGTGGGTGACGTGGGAGCGGGAGCTGCGTGAGGTAGACGACGATGTCTGGACCGTTGGATCGAGAGATCCAACGGTCAGGAGAAGGGCGCGATGGGGCGACTGATGATTACATTATATATAGGTATAAGATGCTTAAATTATGTGAAGAACAATATTAATCTTTGATGTGTAAACTTCAAATTCACACAATTTGCATCATATACACAAGCACATAACATCAACAAATCATCTGAAGAAAATATCCTCACAAATCTCTATTCACATTTAAAGATCATATTCTAAAACTGAGATTAATTATCATTTATAAAATTCAGATTTGTTATTATCAGAGAGAATGAAGAATTATTGGGAATACTTATATAACATTAAATGTAACAACATCCAACACATTTCACTTTACATTTTGTTGGAAAGAAATGAGGAAGGGGGATAGTGTAAAAGTCTCATTTTTTATTCTCATAAATAGAGCCACCAACATATGCCTTCCCCATGCAAATAATAAAAGTCCCTCTCCCATTTCCATGCATTGTAGTCGTCCACACCTCATCCTTCCCCATGCAAAAATTAATTCTTCATGCATTCATGATGATATTTTGTCTTTATTTGCATGGGATGTCTCCCTATAAAATAATGTCTCCCTCCCATCCATTCTCAACTCACGCACACCCTCTCCCTCTCATTCTCGCATTTTTCTCTTCTCTCTCGCACCCTCTCCTCACACCTCTCTCCCTCACGCCTCTTTCTCTCTTATTTCCATCTCCCTCCCTCTCGTTATTTTCTCATGCAGGCACATGTGTAGCACCAACAGCCCCCTTCCTCGACGCGGTCTCCTCCTCGCGGTTTACTCTAGCCGTGCACCTTCACGACAACTCCAGCTCGCAGCCACCACGCACCGGCAATCGTCCAGCAACCGGCATACGCGCAACCAACTCTAGCGTGTTATCTTCTAGCGACCATCAACATCCCATCACTCGTACGATGACAATTGTTTGTGCGGTGTTCCTCTCCCCATATAGCAGCTCGCGCATCTGTGATAGTCGCCGTCGCCATCGTTATCTGGATAGAGAAGCATTTCCTTTCTTTATTTTTATATCTCTCATGCATTTTGCTATATTAATTGCTCTTGTTTAAGATGGAAAAACTTGTTTGGTAATGTCTTTTATTTACTATAGTTTTTTCTAATATGCATTACAACTCTCAAATATTTTATTATATATATTTACATTTGTTTGTGCTTGAATTTAAACCGAAAAAAATTTAAAAAATACTTCTTCCTTGCATCATTTCTGTGGTCTTCTCCCTTTGCTCACCTAAAAATATCACCAAAACGTGTTTTATCGCGCTAAAAAGATAAGCTTGAAAGGCCACCGCAGTGGCCCGAGCAGAAAGCGGGCAAAATTCTAAATGCTTGTTTTGATGCACGTGTATGACACAAAAATCACGAGCACATAGAACCCTTGGATAGAGACAAAAATCCCTGGTCCTACGTGGGATTGCAGAGAGAAATTGTAACTCCTCGATGCGTTAGGCACATATTTTTATGGGAAGAAGCAGATCTTCAATCTGAGTACCGCACCCTGGATCCTCCAGCCGGATTAGGGCATCCATTTCTCACAATCTTCCACACCCACCTCATCTTTAAGGACTCTAATTTCTCTGAAAACTTTAGTTGAATCACTAAACTAAAATTGAAAAGATAACCGCTCCCACGATAATTTTTGTGTGAGTTGGTGAATCAACAACTTGTCTGGTGTTTGTGCTGTGCATGCTAGGTCGTAGGTCTCTGAAAAATCCATTACAACAACCTCTAGATTACGACCCAGTTTACAAATCAAAATCCAACCCATCTCTTTCAATTGAGAAATCTAAAAATTCACTTAACCTAGGAGACATGGGAACAGAGAAACCGAACACCATGGACCTCATCTTCACAGCTACAACTTTTGAGAGAAGAGAATGCGACAATCCGACATACCATATCTCCTCTCATTCGACTACCACCCATCAGCACACGTTATGTCTCTACAGTAGAGGACATAGTCCATTGGGTCCAAAATCACACCCACCCCAAACAGCTGATTGAGCCCTTACTGACACAACCAACCTCAGCTGTAGATTTTGATGCTTTGACCCAGGCCATTCAACAACTGGCTGCAACACAACAAAAGTCCAATCAAGCCAATACACTAAGTGAGAGATCTAACATACTTGAACGACCATTCTTTGCCACTGCCAAGGCACATTTCGACTATGAAGATGAGAGAGTGGAATTGAAAATCAATGATAAAAATATTCCTGTGGATCATGTCACCCCTACTTCTGGTGACTCTGAAATTAAGGATTGTGGATGGATAGAGAACTATGCTATTCTTGATGATTTTGCCCCTGACCATCTTTCCAAAGACCCTCTGGAGGTTAGTCTGAACACCTCACAACTTACTCATAAGGACATGTCTCATCTAGACTCTGTATTTGAAGCCCCTCCATGTCCTCTCACTGATCGGAAAATTTTTGAATTAGATGAAGCCTGGGAAACAATAAATACTGATCTCAAATTAACTTCAGCCATGGGTATACCAAAGATGAAAATATGTTTTGATGATAGCATTGATCCTTCCTCAGACGATTTTGAATGTTATGAACCTCGGTGTATTAATGATATCGATTGGTCTGATACAAAAGTTGAAATTGAGGATGGCACTTATGTTGAATGGGAAGAAGAAACAGAAGGAGATATACCATTTGATGTCGATTCCCGTTGTGATTTTTCAATTATGGAAAGTACAGATTTTGAGTTGGAATCTGAGGACATATCAGACAATGAGTTGACGTCTTCATGCACCAAAACTCCCTTCCAACCAACACATGATGATATGCTGAAGATTTTTTGCGATGACTCGTTCAAAGATGAAATTTCCAATTCCATTACCCCCACCACAAGGAAAGAAGATCAAATCAATTCAGTCGATGACTATATGAATACATCTTCTACTACCGAGTCTGATCAGAGTGATTTTCTATTCTCTGATCC
The DNA here is from genome assembly GCA_037367405.1 of Ottelia alismoides. Taxonomy (NCBI): domain Eukaryota; kingdom Viridiplantae; phylum Streptophyta; class Magnoliopsida; order Alismatales; family Hydrocharitaceae; genus Ottelia; species Ottelia alismoides. Next base: position 591,709 of record JAZKJV010009163.1, read on the forward strand.
TTTTTGGGATGATACCGAGGAACTACTCAAAATATTTGAAGAAAATCATCCATTAACCAATATTCCCCCACTCCTAGCCTATGAATCTCCTAATCATATGTCTTGGAAAGAATCATCTTTGTGGCTCAAGAAGAGAACTGAAATGAAATTCATAATAGATGTCACCGAGGATATCCATGATGATTATTTGAGGGAAAATGATGATTTATCACAATATACAGAGGATCTCATGGAGGAATCAATTCTTGATCATGTAGAGCTCGACTTCAATACATCATATCTGGTCCATGAGCCCTTTACCAGTCCACCCATTTTCCTCCCATCACATCCAATCCAAGATCAAACTGATTCATCTCTCATTCCAATTCATCAACCAATTAATGTCTTCACCGTATTAATGAGAGCACACATTTATCAAATTCATCAACTGCACTCTCACATCTGGGTCAGGATATCCGTATCATATCAAGAGTTTCATTTGGGTTTTCTGAATACAGCTTCTGCACGCACACGCAACACTGGATACTCTTGATAAGCTGAATCGTCGAGTTGGGATGTTAAATCAACAACATTTTGTGGGTCCACACCCATAGGTATCTTTTCCTTTCTTTGTAACCTTCTCTTTACTGCATTGCATTAGATAAGTATGGGGGTTCACCTCCACACTTAACAAAAAAAAACCAAAAATACTTTTCACAATCACTCATCCCTTCTGATCCTCCTATTACACATTATCTTCACCATGAGGACATGGTTACTGTTAAGTATGGGGGGGTGTCTGCATAGTTTTTCAAAATTGCATACTCTTTGAAAAAAAATCTCTCTTGCAAAAATTCCCCTAAAAATATTTTCAAAAAATAAGAAAACCACAAAAAAACAATCCTTCCTAGTTTTATCCTATTTTGAGAAATCAGATCTTCACTGCATAAATCATAGACTCAGGTTGTGTTGACCCTAATCCACTTAACTTCATCAGAATTTCACTAGGCATGAGTTTTTAAGCTTTCTTCAGGTCCATATGGACTTTATTCTCTCAGTTCCACTGACTCTACTGGTGAATGAACTTCTGTATCTAACTAGATCACCTGAGAAACTAGTAGCACTCTTAAACTCTTCATTGGATATTAAGCATCTGCATATTGCACTTAGATTGATTGAGTTTATTTTACGAGATACAATTGCAATCTAGTTGAGGTAAGGAGTTGTCCTCTTGGTTGTGCCAATGCCTGAACCTTATCTATAGTCAGTGGAGGAACCTGACTCAGGAGCAACATGATCTCTCTAGTCTAAGTGTGATAGCAATTAAGCCAGTATCATACTTTTAAAGACAATATTAAGCCAATACTACCTCTTGATGCCAAAACCCAAGACAAAAACACCACAAAAGGCTTATCACAATACAAATACCAGCAAAGCAAAAGCAAAGAAGACCACCAAATAACCCTCCTCCACCAAAAAGCCATGGTAGTAGCCCAATGATGCTACCCAAATTCTTAAAAGAGGCCCAAAGAGGCCCAGGGTTATGCTCTGCAAAAGGAAAAAATAGTGCAACGGACCAAAGCGGTCTACGGAAAACCCCAAAAATTAAGTCCCATTCTCCAAAAACTATGATCTATTTTTTTTCTATGCTGACATACTTGGGTGAAAGGAGAATATGCCTGAATCAAGGTGAGGACTGAGGCTATATGTATAGGGAATCATTCGGTACCTCGATAGATTGTGTTGTTAGCTCGTTCTCTTGACTCACGAAAGCTAAAACTATCACTAACACTGTTTATATCTACTCAAGGTCAAAGAGAATACCTGTTTCTTAGGGATGAGCTGACTTGATCGACCTTCTGAAACCATGTCTGATTTTGTTGGAACTGAGAGGCTGTTGAAACTACAAACTCGAGTCAAGTCGATAATTCGAACAAATATTTAATCCATGGGTCGACTCTACTGAAGTTTGTGTTGTTGTGTGGTTAGGAACTGAAAACTCAAAGACTTTGTGGGAGTGTCTGCTGCAAACCCTCACCAAATCTATCTTGTCTATTCTCCTTGTCCTTCATTATTACTTATCTTACTCTTTCTCGGGACTAGCAAGACTTAAGTATGGGGGTGTGATGATTACATTATATATAGGTATAGCATGCTTAAATTATGTGAAGAACAATATTAATCTTTGATGTGTAAACATCAAATTCACACAATTTGCATCATATACACATAAGCACATAAAATCAACAAATCATCTGAAGAAAATATCCTCACAAATCTCTATTCACATTTAAAGATCATATTCTAAAATTGAGATTAATTATCATTTATAAAATTCAGATTTGTTGTTATCAGAGAGAATGAAGAATTATTGGGAATACTTATATAACATTAAATGTAACAACATCCAACACATTTCACTTTACATTTTGTTGGAAAGAAATGAGGAAGGGGAATAGTGTAAAAGTCTCATTCTTTATTCTCATAAATAGAGCCACCAACATATTCCTTCCCCATGCAAATAATAAAAGTCCCTCTCCCATTCTCATGCATTGTAGCCGTCCACACCTCATCCTTCCCCATGCAAAAATTAATTCTTCATGCATTCATGATGATATTTTATCTTTATTTGCATGGGATGTCTCCCTATAAAATAATACCTCCCCTCTCATCCATTCTCAACTCACGCACACCCTCTCCCTCTCATTCTCCCATTTTTCTCTTCTCTCTCGCACCCCTCTCCCTCACGCCTCTCTCCCTCACGCCTCCTTTCTCTTTTATTTCCATCTCCCTCCCTCTCGTTTTTTTCTCATGCAGGCACATGTGTAGCGCCAACAGCCTCCTTCCTCGATGCGGTCTCCTTCTCACGGTTTACTCTAGCCATGCACCTTCACGACAACTCCAGCCCGCATCCACCGCGCACCGGCAATCGTCCAGCAACCGGCATACACGCAACCAACTCTAGCGTGTTATCTTCTAGCGACCATCAACATCCCGTCACTCGTGCAACGACAATTTTTTGTGCGCTATTCCTCTCCCCATATAGCAGCTTACGCATCTGTGATAGTCGCCGCCGCCATCGTCATCTGGATAGAGAAGCATTTCCTTTCTTATTTTTATATCTCTCATGCATTTTGTTATATTAGTTGCTCTTGTTTAAGATAGAAAAACTTGTTTGGTAATGTCTTTTATTTACTATAATTTGTTTCTAATATGCATTACAATTCTCAAATATTTTATTACATCTTGAATTGTTGCAAGTAATCCTCAATTCATCCTTATTAAGGTGCGAGTTAAACCCCATTCCTTCACTTAGTTGCACTCACATCCATATTTAGTCAATATAAGCTCTTGGAAATACTTTCTCCGTAGATCACAATTTTCCATCATCTATCTTTTGTCGCAAAGGGTTTAAGATTTTATTTAAGTTTAAAAGAAGAACAAATATCGCAAATTTGCTTGGTCCCTGTGGATTCGATCCTCTACTTGCTGCATACTTTTTGCATACTTTCATCGTGCTCGTAGTTGTAATATTATTTGTTTGATTGCGGTTTTTCTTGGAACAACAACGACGTGGTAAAAACAACTTTTTAAACTGCGTAAAATTGCATCAATAGCGGCTGGGATTAGATCAGAGGGATGAGATCAAGGGCACAGGGCGAACTACGTGGTGGGCGAAGGTGAAAGCGCCGGCGTGCGGCTGTGATGAGATCTTGAGTTTTTGATCGAAGGGTCACTACGACGTCATGTGGTGGACGCTTGTGAAGGCGGAGACGGATGGTCGTGATGATGGCTGGGCTTCGATCAGGTGGTGGAGGTGATCTGGATGTTGAACGGTGGAGATTAATAGAGAAGGGCGGCCATCGAACGGTAGAGGAGGAGGGATGCATGGCGGCCTGTGGGAGAGGCACTCTCAGACGACCCAGATTGAAGCTGGGCTTGATTGGAGGGTAAAGATGCGTTGCGAAAATGGAAGGCTCAAATTGAGAGAGAGGTGACGAGATCGGACGATGGAGAATGGAGGGTGCGTGGCGCGCAATGGAGCGAGCCGCATGGCGCAATCAGAGGGTGCCACATGGCCTACTCTGAATGGCTGAAAGAAAAAATGAAATTAGAGAGAGAAGGAGGCCGAATTTGGAAAAACTCAAAACATGAAAGTTGTAGATCTCGGTGAGATATACAAGTTTTATGTTGACTAAAAACGAAGATGAGGTCAAATATGATAAAAAAATACAAGGGTACAAATATACGTACATATAGTACACAAATGGGCCAAAAAATCCAAGTTTTGCATACGATCTCCGATTTAAATGAAATTGATTTCATTTTGAAGATCTCTGAATGTATATTAATCTGAAAGGACGAAGGTTGTATGAGGTAGATATTTTCTCTCTAAGGTCTGGGGTCTCCAACTGGGTTTGGGGTTTTTATTGGGTGATTAACAAGCTAGGAATTTTTCACCTTTTTTCTTATATTATTAACTAGTAATATACACAGTATAAGGTGGGTTTTATTGACTTTGGAGGGGGTATAAAATACAAATGATTAGTTGAATATTGGTGAATATTTTACATATGAATTGGCTTCTTATTTAATGCAATTATGAATGCTAAAATGCGTGTATTATGGATGCATGTATGAATGCTATTTATGCAAGATAAAGGGAAATATGCTGCTAACTACTCAGGAACAAGGCTCTATTTTCAACTTTAAGAGTGATGAATTGCAGATTCATCAACCCCCTATACTTAAACCTTGCTCGTCCCCGAGCAACTAACATGAAATGCAAGGGTGAACTGATTTTGGGTTCCACACACCAAGGTCATGAACAAAAGTTGAAAATGGAGCTTGACTCGAACTTTGGATTAATTGTATGGCGGAACCTCATTGGGATTTGAACTTAAGACCTAACCGACTTCAAGTTCCACAAGTCTTCTATTTAAGACTCCTCAATAGTCAGGTCAGAACAAATCCTCAAACGCAAATTTCTGATGATTATGATTCTTACTTGCACTGTGTAAGTGAAATGTAGCTCTCCCCATCAGAAATGACTCAGAAACAACCTCCTCTAACAAGGTAACTCTAATTATCCGGTCCAGTAACTCTTTCCTCAAGGAGCGGGGTATTCCCTTCTAAGTTCAAGTGCGACCAGCTCAAGAGGAGGGGGTAGAGAAAAGAATGGATGGTAGCCAGTGTAGCTACCTATCCCGGGATACCTGACCAGTGTAGCCAAGTCATCCAGCTGCATTTTCTTTGCTAATATATATACTCCGACATGTATTTTATTTTTACTTGGAACTGTCTGATTTTTTTGAGTTTTTGCAATTTTTTTGAACTATATACAAGGTGCAGCATGTACATTAGGAGTTTTTCCTCTTGAGCCAGTAGACTATCCCTCTTTTGAAGCATTATTGCAACACACAACATCCCGTCCTTAGATGTCAACACCACCAGATTAGGTTGAGATGCACTACCCTCCCTAGAGGAGGACGGATGTTTCCACCTATGTGCTACTCCAAGCTAAAGGATTCTACCTCCTCACCATCTCATCAATGAAGAGCTATGTGCATTGTGCTTGTCCAAGTTAGGTCATTATCTAAAAGATTCATGCGTGTGCACGAGATATTCTTCTTAAACTAATCAAGATGACATGTGAACATAGACTTGCAGACTCAAAGAATTAAGTCGCTTGACCTAAGAAATCTTAACTCCATTTCCTATAAGGTTCCTCTGCAATTAGGTGGATTAAGGTCAAATCAAGTCCATCCTCAATTTATACTCATAACTTGGTTCCGAATCCACTAGCTTTTCACTTTGTTTATGCAAATAATGCAAGGCTGAAGGTTTTCCAAGGCATGCTGAAATCCAAGTGGACGGGCCCATTCATTATCCGTGCGGTGCATGATAGTGGATGTGTTGAGATTTCATATCTCGCAGATGACGCACCGACATTCCTAGTAAATGGACAACTATTGAAGCATTCGTCGAACCCTATGAACAATTAGTCCATGTTGAGGAGATTGTATTCATGCGTGAGACATATTCAGAAGATACACATAGAGCCACGCATGAGACCTTGCAGTAGTAAACTCCAGCCATCAGCAGCATTTGGAAAGATTCAGACCACGGTCCTTATATATACCCATCATTTCTATATATTCTACCCCTGCCTCCCGCGACTCTAATCACTCACCCCAACTTCATATATTCTCATCTACGACTATACTTAGGATGACCATATCCTAAGTATGGGAGGAGAGTCACCTGAGTCCATTCACTGTACATCCTCCAGATCACATCGGTCCTCATACTCACTCCAGTCCTATACTTAGGCTGACCTAAGCCTAAGTATAGGGGGAACCAATACCCGCCTTGTACGTATATCATACACTTCCCCTCTAGACCTCGTCTGCCCCATTTTTGATCTTCTGCTACACTTAGGCTTCCAAGAGCCTAAGTATAGGGGGTAGGACGACTTCTATACATTTTTGCTCCTTTGGCTCTCTTATGCTTAGCACGAGCTATGTCTTCTTCCTCGCTTTTCGTGCTCTGAGGACATAGCACACGCTAAGTATAGGGGGGCGTGTATATATTACATATATACTTTATCCATAGCTCATACTTTCACGTATTTTTGTATATATTACATAATAATTACAAGATGGGTAAAAATGGATTTTTTTTTTGTAAATACATGTATACCACTTGTATAATATTTATAATACTCATAAAACATTTGTACCATAGGAGGTATACCAAATTGTTCAAAAAAATCAAAAATCAAAGGCTTCTTATTTACTCTTGCACATCATCTCTACATCATCACTGAAAAGAAAGGAAAAAGAGTCTTGCATTTCATAACATCTCATCTACATCTCATCTGCATATCAACAACCATACCTTCTGTCCAGAAACAAAGGTCTTTTGTCTGATATATCTATTGTGCCAATGCTTCACTTTATCCTTGTACACCAAACTGTTGTCGTATGCACGGTTTCTGACTTCCACAAGCTCATTCAGATCCATTTCTCTCTGCTTCTGCCCTAGGTGTGTGTTCCAGTCGACCTTCTTGATTGCCCATTCTTATTTGTGCACTAATTCTGCAGGCAAATGGCACGGCTTTCCGAATACCATCCGGAATGGGGAGGTTCCTAACAGTGTCTTATAAGCTGTCCTATAAGCCCACATGACTTGATCCAAGATCCAAGACCAATCCTTCCTGTCTGGGCAGACAAGTTTCTGCAATATGCTCTTCACCTCCCTATTCGATACCTCAGTCATACCATTAGTCTGTGGGTGGTAAGGACTAACGACACGGTGTTCGATGCCATAGTCCTTCAAGAGCTTCTTCACATCTCTATTTACAAAGTGGCTACCCCCATCCAAGATCAACATTTTGGGGATTTCGAACCTAGAGATGATATGATCTTTAATGAATTTACAGACAGTCCTGCTGTCTGCGGCTCGGGTTGGGATAGCCTCCACTCATCTGGACAAGTAATCTACCGCAAGAAGGATGTATTCAAATCCATGGCTAATAGGGAATGGGCCCATGAAGTCGATGCCTGTTGAAACCAAAAAATCAGTGATCTTAAGTTCCACACAAGGCGGGAACTCAGTCGCTGAATCGACCACACGAAATCCGGACTTCAAACAACAATTAACCCACAATAACAATCAAACAATGAGAAGCAAATGTGGAGTTAAAATTTATTATAACTCTACCATAAGTGTGTATAGTATGCAAGTATGTGTAGAGTGTCGAATACAAGGAGCGGACAAGTAGAACGGGGCAAAATGCTCAAAGATGTGAATGCGATGATTTGCCTATAAATGCTGTTTTTTGTGGGTTTTTATTTTATAATTTTTTTAATTTATACTTTTATATTATGGCTTTTAATTTCTGATTTTCTATTTTCTTTTTATATTTTATACTTTTTTTTAAAATAGAATATATATACAAAGTAAGAAAGAGAGGGATAAGGTATTTATAAAAATAGGCAAAAATAAGCAAAATTTAGAAAATAAAATATTTTTGTGCTTTTTATAATTTTCTGATGTTTTTATGATTTTTCTATAATTTTTCATATGTTTTTGGTATTTTTAAAGTCAAAAATACCGAAAACAGGGAATAAAATATAAAGCTGAAACTAAAATGGAGAAATAAAATATCAAACAGTAAAAAAATTCTCCAACTTAAATTTAAATAAAAGATAATAAATTAAAGAAAATTGTGAGACAAAGATTATATTTTTAGGATTTTTCTAAGATTTCTAATATTTTTATGAAGATTTTTGGGGTTTTATAATTTGTAGGGGTTTTCTTTTGAAATTTTTATTGATTTTTGGATAGAAGTTACAATACAATAAAACAAGCAAAAAATATTTTTTGGGAATTTTCAAAAACTTTTTATAATTTTTTTATTTTCTAATTTAAACATTGTTGAAAATGCATGTTTTTGAATTTTTATAAATAGGAAAATGCAATAAAAATGCAAAACAAAAATATAGCATGAAAGAGCAACTAAACAAGAGCTTAACTTGATTTTTTGGCGATTTTTAGAAGTATATAGATGCATGAAATAAATAGAGACAATAAGGAGAAAATACACTGCTAGCAGGGGTATAAATGCAAATATGTAGAAGTTCAGGAGCCAACATGCAATGTTCCACAAAATTTACAACTAATAAACCTATTTTCAGGACCAAACACAAATACGCAAACCCATAGGGGCACGCCTGCAAAAATCCCAACCCCCACACGTGCCTAACACGCGCCTGGGAAGGACCTATGTGTAATTATCAACTGAGGGACATACTCGCAATTTCTCCAAAAATATTACACTTAATTAAAAAGTTCCTAGACTTAAATGAAATAATAAAAACCTCAGGGGGTCCTCTACAAAATACCCACCACCCCACGTGCACAGGTCATGTGAGGTGATGTGGATTAGACCTAAATGCAAATGATGAAGGTGCAGGGGGTCTAAATGCTAATATTACAAACTTTTTACGCTACATATGAAAGTTTAAATACTAATAATTAAATAAACAAAATGGCGAGGGTTGAAGTGCAAAATACCCATGCCTAAAATCCTCGTGCGCGATCAGACGATGCTGATGGGTTCACTTAGGCACATGGCAGCTCCAGATCGCATGATGACGTTTCGCGCGGACGGCGACGATTAGATCTGCTGGAGATGATCAACGGCTGATAGTGGGCGAGATCCAACGCTAGCTGTAGAGCGGGAAGAACCAGCCAGATCGAACGGCTGAGGGCTGAGGTGGAGGAACTGGGAAGAAACTCCGGCAAGGCGTCTTTCCCCGAGCTCGTTCTCGGCCTCCGGCACTCCTTCAAGCTCCAAAATGGTCGGGGTACATTCCTACGGTCCTCCTCTTGCTGCTGGGAGCTCCAAAATGCCTCGGCGATAGCCGAGGTTCTCACTCGGGGGTGGCGGAGCTGGTGAGCTCCAGGAACTCCGGTGAGAACACAAAATAAGCCCTAGGCTCCCGTTAAGTTCCAGGTACTTGCAGAAGAGAGTGAGAGGGTCCAGGGTAAAATGCCTGGACCCCAGGGAGGCGGAATGGAAGCGTGGCGCGACACGAAGGGTACTCGGCCGGAGGTGCACTCCAGCGAGGTGCTCGTGAGGATGATTCGATGGGCGAAACGTAAAGGTAATTGGGGGGAGGGAATGATCCTAAAGCTACTGTGAATAAATGCGAAAGAAATAAGGGGGAGAAGATAGCTACCTCGATGGTCAGAACCAGAGGTTGGACCTCAACGGCAAAGGGCTTCGCCGGAGGTGGTTGGAGCCGCCTCGGGGCTCGCTCGACCAGCCTGACGCTCGGCGAAGGAAGCTGTCACCTTCCTCAATCGATTGGGCACGAAAGGGGGAGCTAATCCTATGCAAGAGGGGTTCAAAATTCAAAGGGGGAAGCGGTGTGTATTTGTATGGTTGACGAGTAGGCAAGGAAGAACGAGGCACTGAGGGTGGATAAGAGATTCAAAGCCCAAGGAATCACCTAGGCGTGATTCCTCATTATTCAAGGAAGAAAAGTGAAGAAGGAACTTGCGCGAAATAATCCAAGTTTTGTCCTCGAAAAAATCGCAAAGAAGGGGGTCAAACGTAGCTCTGACAAAGTCACATGGGGGAGGACAGCCAGTTGACCGAGGTCAACGTGAAAATCAATTAAAATTAGTAAATGAATTTATTTTTCTAGGTTAAAAAATAAAAAAAATTTTATTTTATAAAGTATTTTATCATGATTTTTAATTATTTTTATGAGGTATAAAAATACAAGTTACCTTTTTAGGCCTATATAGGTATATATATCTATGTATTTTAATATTTCATTTTTATTTTTGTATAATTAATTTTATTATTTTTGTTTATTATTTTATAAATTTATAAAATATTTTTATACTCGTAAATATATTTTTATTTTATTTTTCTGAAGTGTTATGTACACTTAATAAAATATAAGTATTAATTATATTGGTATGTGTATTGCTATTATACCTATGTATTATGTACAATTATTTTATTTTTGTATTTTCTTTAGGATTTTATTTTGATTTTAATGTACATATATATATTATAAATAATATTTACAAAATTATAAAAAAAATAAAATTTTAAAAATAATGAATAAAAATAAAATGGATATTTTAATCCGTACAATTATAAATAGGTCCAAAACTCAACTTTCAAATCGTAGCTCCGCCAAATGCAAAACCACCTTCATTAAATAGCTTATTTAAAATTATATACAATTAATGGTGAGTTTGATGCATTTCAAGTTTTTATTTGGGAGATACAGGTTTGGGAAGTTGGGATTCTGGAAACTTATTCGGATCATAACTTTTCATCTGTTATTATTTTTGTGTGAAATCAACTTTGTAATCTTCTTTATTTAATTATCTACAATTTTCATGTATAAAGTTTCTTTATTTGAGGTATAAATAGTGGAACCAAAAATAGGTCCCAAAATGAATAAAGAATGAAGGAAATCTTTATTTTATTCCGGCCCTTATCTCCCCCTACTTCATTCCTTGTCGACCTATTCATCTAGATGCCTAGGTCTCGGGGTTTCAGGTCATAAAATATTTACAATATTTTATTCTTTTTCTTATCTTTTCTTTATTCTATAATTTTGGCTTTAAAAACAGTATTTTATACACTATTTACATGCACATGCATGGATGCTAAGATGCTGGAATTAAGGGTATTTACATGCATTTGTCAGGGTTTTTGAGGCCAAAATGATAGAATAAAGATGATGAAATATGGATTCATCATCCCTCTATACTTTACCTTTTCTAGTCCCTAGCAAACACTTATGCAATAAGTGCAGAAAAGAAAAAGAAAGAAAAGAAAAAGAAGAAAGATGGATGAAGTTTAATTATCAAACTTGTCTTCACAAAATCAAAGTTTAGAGCTTAAGTCGGTCCTTTGGAATTTTAGTGTGGGCGGAACCTTATTGAGAACCGGATTTGAAATCCATCAGCCTTCGAGAATCCCAAAACTTTGCTCAAGTCTCCTCAATAGCTAGGTCAGAAATATCTCAACTTGTACGCAAACCCTTACGACTATGAATCTGACTCGTACAATGTAAGTGATTGTGGCTCTCCCAACTAGAATGACAAAGAGACTGACTTCTCTAATACGACAACCCAATGATTCCCCAATCCAATAACTCCTCCCTCGGGGAGCGGGGTATTCCCTTCTAAGTTCAAGTGGCAACCAACTCAAGAGGAGGGGGTGAAGAGAAGAATGGACGATAGCCAGTGTAGCTACCTATCCTAGGATGCAAGACTAGTGTAGTCAAGTCATCCAGCTGCAGGATCACATGATATGACTTTGATGCTCAAGCTTGCTTATTGGCTATATAACATATTCACATACTTTTGCAGGCATTTTATTTTTGTACATGCCTGTCCATTTTTTTTGAAATACTATTCACAGCAGCATTTACATAAGGAGTTTTTCCTCTTGAGCCAGTAGACTATCCCTCTTTTGAAGCTTTATTGCAACCCACATTTTCCTATCTTTAGAATTCCTCGTCACTGGACGGGTTGGGGTGCACTTCCCTCCGTAGAGGAGGACAAGTGTTTCCACTTGTGTGCGTCTCATACCGACAAATCCAATCCCCTCACCATTCCAACTGAGTTGAGCCATGTGAAAGGTGCAGGTGTCCAAGTTAGGTCATCATCAACAAGAGTCGTGCATGTGTTCCGAAATACTCTACTTAGGAAGTCAAGAATCCATTGAACCAAGTCTCGTGATCCTCAAAGAATTAAGTCAACTAGACCTGAAGTACCTCAATTTCAGTTCCTATAAGGTTCCTGTTCTTAGGTAGATTTTAAAGTCCAACCAAGCTCCAATCTCCGGATTTTGCTTAGACTTGTTCAACTATCAAACTCAATCCGAAAAATTCTAATGCTATGCAAATGCAGAAAATATTTTTGTGATGTAATTTTTCAAGATTTTGAACTTTTTAGGGGTTTTTGAAAAGATGATGCATATGCATTTTTTGTATTTTTCAAAAAGATTTTTCAAATGTTTTTGGTATTTTAATTTTGCAAATGTTTTTGGATTTTTTGAAAACAAAGATTTTGGATAAAAACTAGGTACAAAATATTTACACGGGGATGCATCTTATATATACAAGAAGTGGATTTTAAGAATTTACAGGGGTAAGTGATCAATTTTATAGGTATATACATAATGAATTCTGGTGTGATGTATGTATTCCTCAAACTTATTTGAAAATCATTTTATAAACCGTTTGAAAAACTATAGTCCAAAATAATTTTTACAAACACTTTACAAACATGTACACACATTTGAAAATCATTTTGCAAAGGTTTTCCAAACACTATGTATAGATTTTTTAAAATATTTTGCAACCATTTTTCAAACCATTTGCAAATCATTTTTCAAACATTTTATTTCACACGAAGAAAATAAATTTTACAAACCAAAATATTTTTACAAAGGTTGAAAACATGTAACAAAACATTTTCCAAATAGTTGTTAATAAATTTTCACAAAGATTTTCAAACTATTTTTCAAACATTTTGCAAAAAATATTTTCACCTAATTTATTAATCAGTACATGCAAAAAGAATTTGAGGAATAATCAACATCTTTTTATTAAGGTTTTTAATGAATTTTATTGGAGAATTATTAGCCATAATTATTAAGAAAATACGAAAGTATGAGTTATGGCTAAAGTATATATGTAGTATATACGACCCCCTATATATAGCTTGAGCTATGTCCTCATAGATCGGAGAGAAAAGAGAAGACATAACTCGTACTAAGTATAGGAAAATCAAAAGAATAAACGAATAAGAGATTAATAAACGAATAAGAAGTCGACCGTCCCCCCTATACTTAGGATCAAATAATCCTAAGTATAGTAGACTGTACATAAAGCAGGGAGGGTCAAGGGTGGGAATGAACAGATCGTACTCAGATTGTCTCCCCCTATACTTAGGGTAAAATATCCCTAAGTATAGACAAGAATAGGAGACAATGGAGAGGATCGAAGAATGGAGAAACTCGGGGTGCACACCCCCCTATACTTAGGACAAAGTACATCCTAAGTATAGAAAACTGTCAACAAGGGGTGACACCTTTTAGATACAAAAAGAAGATAGAAAAGGAAAAGAAGTAAAGAATAGATCACAGCTGTGTGTGTAACCCCTATACTTAGGAAAAAGTGCATCCTAAGTATAGTAAAATCAAAAGATGAAGACGGGGTAGCAGACATAACGAAAGAATGAAAGAATGATATGGACAGATGGATCTATACATCAGAAGATGGAAGTGATAACCATGTATGAGATGCAAATGATATGGGTCAAAGAGTACATCTCTTACCAGAAAAGTGGGCAACGTCAACGGTCGGCGGATCATGATCTAGATATATCTTCAGGCACTGACCGTTAACACGAAAGGTAGAGGAAGATGACAGCTCGGATATATCAGTACTACCATTGTCATGTACCTTCCTGACCACATACGGACCTTTACACTTACTCTGCAATTTCCCTGGAAATAATTTTAGCCTGGAATCAAACAACCATATGCGCTGATCGGGCTCAAACTGTTTATGGCTGATATGAGAATCGTGCCATGTCTTCACTTTTTCCTTATATTGTAGACTGCTAGAAAAGGATGTGTCTCTCAACTCCTCCAGGGCTGTCAACTCTGCCTTCCTCTATTCTCCTATACTCTCGGGATCCAACAATAACTCTGTAACTGCCCATAGTGACTTATGCTTGATTTCCACCGGTAAATGGCACAGCTTGCCATAGACGAGACGAAAGGGAGACGTCCCTAATGGTGTCTTAAAGGAAGTCCGATAGGCCCACAAGACCGAGTCCAAAAGCAGTGACCAATCCTTTCGGTCTGGGCGGACCTCCTTCTGTAAAATAGTCTTTATCTCCCTATTCGATACCTCAGCAAGACCATTAGTCTGAGGGTGATATGGCGTGGCAACACGATGGTCAATGTTGAACTCGTCTGCAAGGGCTTTTACCTTGTAAAATAATAAATAAAAATAATAAAACTAAATACACAAATTAAAAATAAAAGAATACAATATATAGATAATATACCTATATAGGGGTATAAAAGCAACTTGTAAAAATAAATATCATAAAAATAAATAAAAATCATGATAAAATAATTTATAAAATTATAAGCATTTTTATTTTATAACCATAATTAAATAAAATAGTTTGCTATTTTATTTCGATTTTTAAAATATTTTTCTCAGGTTTTTTCCTGGTTGGTCCACGTGGACCAACCAGGAGGGCTGGAGAGTTGACCTCGGTCAACTCTCTGCCCAACACCTGTGGTATGTCAGAAGTGGCCGTTGACCCACTTTCACCCAATTCTCGAGGCCACTCCGTTACTCCTTTCATGATGGCGTCTTCTTCGAAGTTGTTCCTCGATCTTAGATGAATCATGCCAGAGGATTTTTTCGACCCTTGGGTCATTGTTTCGCCCGTGATCGCGCCTCGAAGTTCACCCCTTGGCCAAGTTTCAAAACCGCACCCATTTCCCCCATTTCAGTTTGAACCTCATTTGACCACTCTTTGGCCCCGTTTGCTTGTGCTCTGGACTGGTCTCAGTGACAGGGGGACCTCCAGCCATCCAGCGCGGCCTTGGGCGTGTGCATTTGGCGTCTCCACCCACCTCCGGCATGCCACCGTCGAGGTTTGCATCTCTGGCATTCCCTGCCATCGAGGTCCATTTTATTGCTTTTTGTCTTGCATGTTTTACTCCCCGTAGCATTAGCATCCCTATTCCATCTCCCATTTTGATCCCAGCTCAACCATTCGCCTAATCCACCCCTCACCGGAGCTACCTCCGGCGAGGTTCCATCAGCCACCTTCCACCTTCATCCCACCTCGCTACGTGGTCGGGGCAATTTGCCCCCGACCATATCACATCTCTTGCAGGTACCTGGAGCGATAGCGTCTCCTGGAGGGCATTTTTTGCGCCTCGCCTGAGCCTCCTGGAGCCCCTCCTAGACTTCGACGCCGCAGGACAGCTCCAAGGGGTCGACGATGACTTTTGAAGCCACCAGACAGTAGAGGGCACCTGCAGGAGCGTTTTGCGTCACTTTTGAGCCCTATCTCACGCCGCAGGAGGAGGAGCGAGGTCGGGGAAGCTCGCTGGTCGCAGCCTTCTTCCCCGTTCTTTCTCCTGCCCTTCCGACCGTCGGATTAGGGCTGTTCTTGGTGACGAGCAGCCGCCATCGGATTTTGTCTGCACCAACCGTCGGATCTCGAAGGGGGGGATCTAATCGTGGCCGTTCAAAGCCGAACCGGTATCGGCACCGCTGCGCCTGCCACGTGTCTTAGTGGCAGCCCATCCACCGTTCGCCCGCGCCCCAGTGCAAGCCGTCAGATCGGGGCTCTGCCTCTAATCTGAGCCGTTATAATTGAAAGGGGTATCGGCCGACCCTGCTGCGACAAGTGGCTTAAGTCAAGCCCAGTCCGCCGTCCATCAAGAGCAGCTGGGTATTTTGCGATCTATCCCCTGTTCCTTTTTGTAATATTTAATTAGTATCTAAACTGTCCGTAGCCCCTTTAGAACTTTGGTGATTTTGCATTTGTACCCCCAAAGTCGTTGGATATTGCGAACTAACCCTTGCCAAGTGCACGTGCGTACGCACGTGAGTCTGGAAATTTTGCGGGGATAGCCTTGTGGTTTGTGCTTTGAATATTTAGTCCAGCAAGTTTTTAAGTCATATATATATTCTCTGGAAATTTTCATTTGAGCCCCTGGACTTCTTGATAATTACAAAAACACCCCTAGCTGTATGTACTTTCTTTTTGCTTCTTGTATTTTATGCATGCGTCTATAAAACCCCAAAAAATCCCCAAAAATCACAGTAGTGACCTGTTGCATAGTCGTTCATCATCATATTTTTATTTTTTTTATATTATTGCATTTTTAATATTTATAAAAAATCAAAAATAGCCATTTTCAGCACTGTTTGCATCATAAAATACAAAAAAATATAAAAACTCATCAGAAAAATCCCAAAAAATATATTTTGTTCCCTTTAGTGTGTTTCAGCTCCAGATCAAAAATCATTAAAAAATACAAAAGAAAACTCCAAAAAATCACAAAACTCTAAAAACCTCTATAAAAATATAAAGAATTCTACAAAACTCCTAAAATACAAACTTTGTCTCTAAATTTTCTTTGTTTCATTGTCTTTAAGTGAAAATTAAATTGGAGAATTTTCGCTACTGTTTTCTATTTTATTTCTCCATTTTAGTTTTAGCCTTGCATTTTCTTCACTGTTTTCTCTATTTTGCTATTTAAAAATACCAAAAACATTCTAAAAATTATCCAAAAATCACAATAACAGTAGAAAAATATAAAAAGACCAAAAAGACTTTATTTGCTAATTTTTGAACATTTTTATCTATTTTTATAAATATCTCTTTCTCCCTTTTATTACATTGCTTTTATATTCCAATATTGAAAAAAGAATTAAAAAAATATAAAATATAAAAAGAAAATATAAAATCAGAAAATTAAAAATTAAAATACATAATTAAAAATTAAAAATTAAATAAAAAATATAAAAATTAAAACCCACAAAAAAATTAGCATAGTAGACACTTGTCACATTCACACATTTTGAGCAATTTTTGCCCCGTTCTACCTGTCTGCTCCCTGTGTTCGACCTCTACAATACTTGCACCTATACACATCTTGTTGTAGAGTTATAATAAATTTTAACTCCGCACATTTACTTTCATTGCTTGATATATTTGTCGTGGGTTAATTGTTGTTTTAATCCGAATTTCGTGTGGTCGATTCAGCGACTGAGTTCCCGCTTGTGTGGAACTTAAGATCACCGATTTTCGGCTTAAACAAATGGCGCCGTTGCCAGGGATTTTTGGATTTTTGGATAATTTCCAAAATTATCCAAAATTATCCAAAAATATTCTAGAAATTATCCAAAATTAGAGGTATATTTTTACAAGTTGCCTATTATACCCTTTATAGGTATATTCTTCTATACATTGTGTTCTTTTATTTTTATTGTATGTATCTAATTTATTTATTTTGTATTATTAATTTATATAATTATAACATACTTTTATACACATAATTATATTTTCATTTTATTTTATTGATGTGTTTTGTATATTTAATAAAATAGAAGTGTATTTTATGCAGGTATGTCTATAGAACTATTACCTATGTATTCTATATACAAGTATTTTTATTTTGTATTTTCTTTGCATTTTTATTCTAATTTTAATACAAATATTTATTATAAGTAATATTTACAAGATTATAAAAATACAAAAATATAAAAATAATTTATAAAGAATAAATTGAATATTTTATTCGGTACACTATACAATGTGGGTCCAAAACTCAACTTTTAAACCGTAGCTCCGCCAAATGCGAAACCACCGCCATTAAATAGCTTATTTTCTTCTATATACAATTAAAGGTGAGTATGCTGCATTTGGAGTTGTCGTTTGTGAGATACGGGTCTGGGAAGTTGGGATTCTGGAATTTTATTCAGACCATAACTTTTTATCTGTACATTATTTTTGAATGAAATCAATTTTGTATTTTTCTTTATAAAATTATCTACAACTTTCATGTACAAAGTTTCTTTATTTGATGCACAAAAAGTGGAACCAAAAATAGGTCCCAAAATGAATAAAGAATGAATTAAATAAAAGGAATTTTATTGGTATTTTTGGCCCTTATCTCCCCCTACTTTATTCCTTGTCGACCTATTCATCAAGATGCCTAGGTCTCGGGGTTTCGGGTCATAAAATATTTACAATATTTTATTCTTTTTTCTTTTCTTTTCTTTATTCTATAATTTTGGCTTTAAAAACCGCATTTTATACAATATTTACACACATATGCATGAATGCTAAAATGCATATATTAAGCCTATTTACACGCATTTACTAGGGTTTTTAAGGCCAAAATGATAGAATAAAGATGATGAAACGTGGATTCATCACCTTGTCATTAATAAAGTGAGACCCCCCGTCTGAAATCAGGTTTCTAGGTACCCCGAACCGTGAAATGATATTTTTCCTCAAAAAACGACACACGGTCTTAGCATCTGTGGCTCGGGAGGGGATGGCCTCAACCCAATGACTCACATAATCCACAACGAGTAGAATGTACTCAAACCCCTGACTCTTAGGAAATGGGCCCATAAAATCAATACCCCATACGTCAAAAACCTCACAAAAGTGAATGGGCTGCATGGGCATCATGTCTCTCTATCCGCAAGTACCCATCTTCTGACAGTCAGTACATCACTTCACGAATTCATCGGAATCCTTGAAGAGAGTAGGCCACCAAAGGCCGGATTGGAGTACCTTCTGTACTGTCCGTCTCCCAGAAGGATGTCCTCCTGCCTCAAGCTTGTGGCAGTATGTGAGGACGCTATGCTGCTCTTCTTGAGGAATGCACCTCCTCCAGATGCTATCCCCTCCATGATAAAGGACGGGATCCTCCCAATGGTAAAACTTGGCCTTCGCCAGGAAGGTCTCAAGTTTCTGCCTGGGCCAACCTTGTGGAACCGTTTTGGCAACAAGATAGTTCACAATGTAGGCATACCATGGGAGCGAGGTTATAGCTAAGATCGCCTCATCTGGAAATGTCTCTGTAATAGGTGTGTTGGGCTCAGATTCCTCAAGGTTCTCTAAGCAGGAGAGGTGATCTGCCACCACATTCTTAACTCCAGGCTTATCCTTAATCTCAATATCAAACGCCTAGAGCAAAAGAATCCATCTGGTAAGGCGAGCTTTGGCATCCTTCTTGGCCATGAGGTACCGGATGGTGGTGTGATCTGTAAAGATAGTCACTCTAGATCCGAGAATATATGATCGATACTTATCCAAAGCAAAGACTACGGCTAGCATCTCCTTCTCTGTCACAGTGTAATTCCGATGAGCGGCATCCAAAGTCCAGCTAGCGTAGTGAATGGCATACGACAATCCATCCCTCCTCTGTCCAAGCACAGCCCCTACGGTAAAATCAGAAGCATCCGTCATGATCTCGAATGGGAGAGACCAAACAGGTGGCTGAAGGACATGAGCCATGACAACCATATCCTTGAGAGTCTCAAAAGACGCGAGACACTTATCATCTACAATGAACTCGGTGTCTTTCATCAGCAAATCAGTGAGCGGTCGGGCAATACGACTGAAGTCCTGAATGAACCGTTGGTAGAAACCGACATGCCCCAAAAAAGACCGCAATTGACGCAGATTGGATGGTGGATTGAGTTTTCTAGTGATATCCACCTTGGCCGGATCGACCTCCATGCTCCTGTTGGAGATGAGATGACCAAGGACCGTCCCTTGAGTTACCATGAAGTGACTCTTCTCCCAAGACAATACAAGGTTGACCTCTATGCAACGTTGAAGCACACAGTCTAGGCAGTCAAGACAAGCATCAAACCCATCACCATAGACCGAGAAGTCATCCATGAAGACCTCTAAACAGTCACCCACCATGTCCTAGAAAATGGACAACATGCACCTTTGGAATTTCGCCGGGGCATTACATAGACCAAAGGGCATCCGTCTGAAAGCATACGTCCCAAACGGACAGGTGAATGTCGTTTTCTCCTGGTCTTCAGGCGCAATGGCCACTTGATTGTAGCCGGAGTACCCGTCAAGAAAACAATAGTGACTCTTCTCAGCTAGACCCTCGATAATCTGATCAATAAATGGCAGCAGGAAATGATCCTTCTTGGTAGCATGATTCAATCATCTGTAGTCCACACAGACCCTCCAAGAAGTGGGTACCCGGGTAGCTATCTCCTCTCCAGACTGACTCACAACTGTAGTGATACCCATCTTCTTGGGTCCACATGTAACGGACTAACCCACTTGGAGTCGGAGATGGGGTAGATAAAATCGGCACTCCACCACTTTGATATTTCCTTCATGACTATATCTCGAAGATTCGGGTTCAGCCGTCGCTGGAACTCACGCGAGGGCTTAGCGTCCTCCTCAAGATAGATGTGGTGGGAGCACAGAGCCGAACTAATCCCCTGGAGATCAGTTATACTCCATCCTATCGCCTTGCGGTTTCTTTCAAGAACCTCCATGAGAGGAGATTCTTGCTCTCCAATCAAACCTGCTGAGATAATGACTGAGTGCGTATTTGGCTCACCCGTAAGGAATCTATACTTCAGCGACCGCGGCAAGGGCTTCAATTCTGGACAACTAGGAGGTGGCAGATCTAGCTTCTGATTGGTATGTGTAAAGGCTACCAGGTCTGCATGTGAGAACTCTCATTGTGCATGAAAATATGACAAAGGGAGCCCTGCTGAATCATCTATGAACAGTACTGGCTCGCACTCTGTCCTAGCCGTCGGTTCAGAAGGAATCAGACATGACAAATAGTCATTAAAATCATCCCAATCAATGTCTGAATCCAAGGGATCTGAACTAGAAGGGCAAGAATGAAACTCTGCATCACCACTCATCCCACAACTGTCAGCCTCAAAGGTGTCCTCGTCCAGGGGTGTGCTCTCCAGGCTCTCAACTGCCATAAGCTGTAAATATAGTGAATCTGCAGGAAAGGCGAGGGCTTGTGCTACTGGATCTGTCCAAATGGATTCATCATCTGTCATCACAAAATTACACTCCTGGTGGACGTCTCACTCATCCTCTGTCATCTGCGTGGTGTCACTAGACTACTCTGAGCATGCCGATTCTCTCGCTTTGGTCTCCTCGATCGTCTATATTTGTATACTCTCGCCCTCTATGCAAATGCAAACCTTCCAACTATCATGTTTGGTCACCGCTTTGGCAGTGGCCAAGAATGGGCGTCCGAGTATGATGGGGGTATCTCTTACCAACTCAGGGATCTCCATGTCCAATACAACAAAGTCCATGGGGAAGTTCAGGCCCTGAATGGTAATGACTACATCTCTCAACAACCCCTTCGGCCTCTTAGTCGACCTGTCAGCAAACTGAATGACTGTCCTGCTCTGACGAAGAGGACCAAACTCGAATCGGTCGAGTAAGGCTGCCGGAAGGAGGTTGATAGAAGATCTACTGTCTAATAGAGTACGATCGCACCGCTGCTCCTTAATCTCGCATCTGACATAGGGAGCTCTTGTATCAGGTCTCTTGGCTGGCAATTTGTTCTGAATGGCAAAACAAGTAGAATGGGTGAGCACATGGATCTTATCTCTTTGGTTCCTCCTCTTCCTGCGGACTGTAGTCTTCTCTCTCAAGCTCTTTTGGAAGAGGGGGATGTGCTCAAGTGCTTCATGTAGTCAGCTGGATCTGGAATATATCAATCATCTGGTTGCTGAACTCTACCTATTGAGTCTTTTTTGGATTTTCTCTTTTATTCCCCTTCGCTAAGCGGAGTGTTTGAGGGAAGGGGATGGAAGGGGCCTCCTCAAATGGAGGACTAGGAAGAGGATCATGTGCCTGTGAAGGAGTGGAATCCATACAATGATCATCATGCAACACATATGGACCTGAAGTGGATACAAAAACCTTTCCTCTATTCATACTTTTGGTCTTTTCTTGTTACCACAGTCCTGAGATACAAAAGGTGGCAACACAACACGTGGGAGCTCAACAAAGTAGAAGTGGTGGCCTCAGTACCACCAACGACATTTGACTTCACGGCATCAGCACCGCGCTCTGGCTCTGCATCAACTAAAATGGTGGCCTCAGCACCACCATCTGCATCTGGTATCGCGACAGCCTCAACACCGTCATCTGGATCTCCATCCTTGGTGGCATCTGCACCACCGTCATCAACGTCATCGATAACGGCATCAGCACCGCTGCTCTCCTCATCTGGCGCTCGTGGTTCCTTGTGTAGTTGTCGCTCAGATGAGGTGCCGTCGGTTGGCATCCTACCACTCCTAGTAGTCACGAAATCAGCATCACAAAAGGAAGACGTGTCACTCAAATAATCACTAGGAGAGGTATCCTCTGTGAACTGTACCTGCTCAGACTTCCTCTTCAGATTGTTCGAGTTAGGCTCGATCCGTGCAGGTATGGCGGCCTTGCTCTTGATGATATTGATGAAAGGGATTGATCAAGGGTCGTATTAATCCACAAGGTGGATCAATAGTCGATGCACTGACCGCTCAATAATCCTCAAATCAATCAACAATTAACCCACAATGAAATATATGCAATGAATATCCAAAAATGTGGAGTTAAAATTTATTATAACTCTACATGTAAATGTGTATAGGTGTAAGTACAGGTAGATGTCGAACACTGGGAGGCGAATGGTTGTATGTGTTGTGTAATTATTCAATCCATTGTTCATGTCCAATTATTGTTTTTGTGGGTTTTTGGTTTTTACATTTTTTTATATTTATTTTTTTTTATAATTTTTATTTTGTTTTTATATTTTATATTTTTTTATTTTCTTTTGTATTTTTTATTATATAATATAAAGATATGTATATATATAAAGAGATATATATATAAGAAGAGAGAGAGGAATACTATCATAAATATATATATATATAGACATAAATACTTAAATTATACATAGATATAATTTTTAGCTTTTTAATATTTTTCTATTTTTTTGTTATTTTTCTGGAATATTTCTAATTTTTATGTATTTTTAATTTCAAAAATGTCCCTAATATAGGACTAATTAAATAGCCGAATATAATTTGGGTTTTAAAAATAAAGAATAAACTTCAAAATTACCCAAATTAATTTTAATACATTAATAATAATATATAGATAATTACAAAAGAGAAAAATATATTTTTTTGGGATTTTTTAAGGGTTTTTCTATTTTTTGGTTGGATTTTGGAGCTTTCTGATTTTTTTATTTTTCTTTTTCATATTTTTAGAGTTTTTCAATTTCTGGAGTCAATAGAGATATAAATATACCGTATATAATTTTTTTTGGAATTTTTCAAAAACATTTTACATTTTTTTGTATTTTATAATTTAGACAGTACAAAAGGGCTCTTTTTTCATTTTTAATAATTAGGATAAATGCAAAAAATGTGAAATAAAATATGGGCGTGGAAGAACACTACATGAAGCATTTATCCTCATTTTTCTGAATTTTTAAGAGCATCCTAGGTATTTTTAATAAATGGATAAAAGACACCAAAATAAAACAGCCTGGCAGGGGCATTTTTGCAAATAAAATAATGTCCAGGGGCATCAGTGCAAAACTTCTACAGAAATAAACATTTATTTATATTTTTTGGACTAATTTACAATATACAAAAACCGCCAGGGTATCCACGCAAATTTCACGCACCTCACGTGGGACTGCACATGAGGCGCGGAAGGACCTAAATGTACTATAAACTTCAGGGTCCTTTCAGCAAAAATTACATTTTATTTACAACGTGCTATATATTTACAATATTAAAAATTTAATAAAACAAAAGGTCGGGGTATATGTGAAAATTACCCCCAATAGGCGCGCAGACGGACGGCTTGATCTCGCTCACTTGCCACTCGTCGCCCATCCAACGGCAGATACCGATTCGCCGATGAACGCACGAGATTAGATCTCGTGGATGAGATCTACGGTGAAGGCGTCATTCCATCGGACGGCTGAGCTTCGAACTGGGGAGCCTCGGTAAATTGGACGACTCAGGGGACGACTGGAAGAACTCGGAAGAAGGTCACCCGAGGCGACCTTTGATCGGTCAGTGCGTGCTCCTCCGGGCAGCTCCCTCGCCGCAGAACGTCTCTAAACCTTCCTGATGCTCCCCCGCACCCGCTAAAGGCTTTGTTGAGGCACCTGGAGCTCCCCTGAGTTCAGGCGAGGTCAATGAAGATGTCGAGCTCCAGGTACCTACTCTTCATTATGAATCGTGCCTAGACGGATTTCCTGGTGCTCTGGGGCATGCACAATAATTGACGACACAAAAAGAGGGCTCCGGGGGCCTTTTTGGTGGTGGAATGGACGAAAGGGGGCTCGGGCGGAGATCTCCGGCGAAGGGCGGAGATGGGAGATCTGATCTCCGGATCTAGTAGGGATCCGAGTGGCATGAAAGGCCTGGGGCATAGAGAAATGGAAGGGTAAGGAGATGGAGGTGAGAGGGTGGTCGGAACACGGCGGGGGTACTGTGGATGAGTTCGCCGGAATGTACCTCCGGCGAACTACGGGTAACCATATCTATGCTAATTCTAACAGCTAAACATTAATCTAAAGACATAAATGAAATACTAAAATTAAAACCTATCTAAAACAAGTAAAAGCGCAGCTCTTAAACCTGGGGGCCTCCAGGGAGCAGGGCAGACGCCGGAGCTCCGCCGCGACAAAACTCTCCTCCTCCTTGGGCCGAACCGAGGTGCTGGTAAGCGCCTCCTGTCACGAGGGCTACTCCAGGAACTGATTCAAGCTTAATGGGAGGATGAAATTGGCCAAATTCGACCAAGGAGGAAGAAGAAATTATTTATAGACATCCCTGGAGACCTTTATTGACTGGCTAAAATCAACGAATCTATGCTATGTACAAGGGTTCCAGAATCTCGGCGAGGATCATGATTCATTTGGGAGTAAAATCCGTGAAGAGATGGCTGTCGAAGGAGCAACCAATCGAGCAAGAAAAATGGCGAAAATCGGGGGAAAAGACATGTCTGACGGAAGTCAGAGGCGCAGGGGGAGTTGACCGGAGGTCAACACTCCCTGGCCCCTGATTAGTCCACATCAGACCGATCTTGACCTACTTTTTTAACATAATAAATGAACTAATTAGATTTTTCTTATAAAATAAAAAATGTTTATTAATTAATGTAGTATTTATTTATGATTTGTATTTATTTTTTTGAAGTATTTTATTACGGTTTTATTAAAATAATGTATTTATAAGTATATTTATTTATTTTTATTTTGTTTATTTTATTTTATTATTTTATTATAAATTTATAACTTATTTTTGTGAGTATAAATATATTTTTATTTAATTTTTATGAATTTATTTACATTTTTAAATAAATGTGTATATGTATATGTAGGTATACTTATAGGTATTTTAGCTATATATTATATACATTTTATTTATTTAATGAATTTTATTTGTTCTTATTTTGGATTTGTATTTTTAATAAGTTATGTATAATATATACATTATTATAAAAATATAGATGAATAAAGAATAAAAGAATAAAATCCCTTTTTACTTTTGTAAGTCTTAACATAGGTATTTTGCCTATGTATTACATGGGCTTATTCTATTTTACAAATTCTTTTTAGTTTTCTTTTAATTTTAATATGAACATGTATTCTATACATTATTTGCAAAATTCTAACAATACAATTTGCTAAAAATAATGAATATTGAATAAATGGAATATTTTAATCAGTACTATATACAATGAGGAGCCCAAAAACTAACTTCTACAGATGAACTCCAAAAATTATGAAACCAATTTTATTAAATAGTTCATGGGAAGCTATATACAATTAAAGGTGAGTTTGAGTGATTTGGAGTTTTTATTTGCAAGATATGGGTATGTGAAGTTGAGATTTTGGCTTTTTATTCTGGGTATAAAATGTACACTGAGTATTATTTTTACACAAACTCAATTTTGCATTTTTATTTACATTATTGTCTACAACTTTCATGAACAAAGTTTCTTTATTTGATGAATAAATAATTATGTACAAAATAGGTGTCAAAAATGCATGAATAAATGAATAAATAAATGAAGTATTTATTGTATTATTGGCCCTTATCTCCCCCTACTTTATTCCTTGTCGACCAATTCCATTCTGGACTTGGTCTCGGGGTTAGGGTCATAAAATATTTGCAATATTTTATTCCTTTTTCTTTTCTTCTCTTTATTCTATAATTTTGGCATTAAAAACCTTATTTTATGTACAACAAATACAATGAATAATGAATGCTATTATGTACAAATTGAGGCTATTTACATGCATTTGCTGGGGTTTTTGAGGCCAAAATGATAGAATAAAGGTGATGAAATGGAGATTCATCACCCCCCTATACTTGCCTTTGCTAGTCCCTAGCAAACACTTATGCAATAAGTTCAAAAAGAATAAAGAATAAGAATTAAAGAAAAATCAAGAATTCAAAGAATAAATTGAATTGATCTTGATTATTAAACTTATCTGTACAAAATCAAAGTTTGGAGCTCAGGTTAGACCTTGATGTGAGAATGTGTGTGGAACCTAGTCGGGAACCAAATTTAAAACACAACAGCCTTAAAGAGTCACAGAACTTGGTTCAAATCACCTCAATAGCCAGGTCAGAACTAGCCTACAACATACGCAAACCCTTATGACTATGAAGCTGACTTGTACGGTGTAAGTGATAGTGGCTCTCCCCAGCTGAAATGACAAAGAGACTAGCTTCTCCAGAATGACAACCCAATGATTCCCTAATCCAACAACTCTTTCCTCGAGGAGCGGGGTATTCCCTTCTAAGTTCAAGTGGCATCCAACTCAAGAGGAGGAGGTAGAGAAAAGAATGGACGGTAGCCAGTGTAGCTACCTATCCTGGGATGTAAGACCTGTGTAGTCAAGTCATCCAGCTGCAGGCTCACATGGTATAACTTTGATGCTCAAGCTTGCTTATTCTCTATACAACATATATACATACTCCGGCAGGCATTTTATTTTTTTTATTTTACAAGCCTGTCCACTTTTTTGGAGTTTCTCTTTTTTTTTTTCTTTTTTTTTTCAACATACTATTTACAACAGCATTTACATAAGGAGTTTTTTCCTCTTGAGCCAGAAGACTATCCCTCTTTTGAAGCTTTATTGCAACCCACACTCTCCTGTCATTCGACTTCATTGAAACTGGACCAGGTTGGGGTGCACTTCCCTCCCTAGACGAGGACGAATGTTTCCACCCGTGTGCATCTCAGACTGGCAAATCCAACCCCCTCTCCACTCCAACTGAGTTCAGCCAAGTGAAAGGTGCAAGTGTCCAAGTTAGGTCACGGCCGACAAGAGTCCTGTGTGTGTCTCGAAAAGTTCTAGTTAGTCCACTGAGGTGACTTGAACCTAGCCCTGATTTCTCAAAGAATTAAGTCTGCATGGACCTGAAGTACCTTAAACCTAGTTCCCATAGGGCCTGTTTGGTTGCAGGGTTGGGTAGGGTTGGCCCAACCCTGGTTACTATTCACAAGGGTACTTCCTCCTCACAGATTACTATTCACCTACCCCAACCCAGCCCAATCCATCCCAGTCCAACCCAGCAACCAAACATGCCCATAAGGTTCCATTGTAGTTAGGTGCAGTAAGGTCCAACCAAGCTCCAATCTTCGACTTTATTGGACTAGTTCAATCATCAATACTCAATCAAAGAATATGAATGCAATGCAAATGCTATTTACAAATATGCAAAGAACAATGCAAGTTTTTCAAAGAATTTTGAAAACAAAGAGAAGAATTTTACACAAGAAAGAATTTTGGCATCCAAAATATACAACTATTTACACGGGCGTGCCGCTTTATTTTAATGATTTTTAAAGAATTTAGAATTTAGTTTTTATTTAGAGGTTTATATGTATACTTATTAAAGAATCTTGTTTATTTTTATTATTATTTTATTTATTAGATGTATCTATTCCTCAAACTTATTTGACACAAATTTTTCAGACAATTTTTGAAAACTATAGTCCAAAATAATTTTTACAAACATTTTTACAAACATGTACACACATTTGAAAATCATTTTGCAAAGGTTTTTCAAAACAGTATATATAGATTTTCACAAATTTTTGCAACCATTTTTCAAACCGTTTGCAAATAATTTTTCAAACATTTTATTTCACACAAAGAAAATAAATTTTATAAACCACACATTTTTACAAAGGTTGAAAACATGTAACAAAACATTTTCAAAATAGTTTTCAAAAGATTTTCACAAAGATTTTCAAACTATTTTTCAAACATTTTGCAAAAAATATTTTCACCTGATTTATTAATCAGTATATACAAAAAGAATTTGAGGAATAATCAACTCTTTTTATTAAGGGTTTTTAACGAATTTAAAGAATTATTAGCCATATTATTAAGAGAATATGAAAGTACGAGTTATGGCTAAAGTATATACATAGTATATACGACCCCCTATACTTAGCTTGAGCTATGTCCTCATAGATCAGAGAGAAAAGAGAAGACATAACTCGTACTGAGTATAGCAAAGTCTAAAGAATATACGAATAAGAGATGAACGAAATAGAAGTTGACCGTCCCCCCTATACTTAGGATCAAGTAATCCTAAGTATAGCAGACTGTACACAAAGCAGGGAGGGTCAAGGGTGGGAATAAACATATCATTGAACAAATCAAGGGTGCACCCCCCCTATACTTAGGACAAAGTACGTCCTAAGTACAGGAAACTGACACAAAGGGGCGACACCTTTTATTCAGATACAGAAGATAAGAAAGGAAAAGAAGAAGAAGAAACGAAGAAAAGAGAGATATATACAGATTGATGAAAAGATTGTGTAGAATATACGCATCACTCCCCCTATACTTAGGGTGAGATATCCCTAAGTATAGGCAACAACAGGAGTGACGAAACTGAACGACGAAAGAACAACTCAATGTGTACCCCCCATACTTAGGACAAGGTACGTCCTAAGTGTAGACACAAAGATATGGCGATAGATCTGGGGCACACATAACATACGGGAGAAAGAATGAAAAAGTCACACATATATACAAGTGTTGAAAGACTGGTGGAGTGCATGACGGTATCTGACAATTGACTACCGTACTCTCGTCGTCGTCTCCCTGTGAGACGAGACGCAGTCAGAAGGTGGAAAGACACCAGGATATGTAGTCAAGTGGGTGTCAGCTACCGGTGACAACATATCAGAAAGTAAAGTGGTCCAGGCCGGTAGCAGAGATCAGTCAATCGGCTCAAAAGGTCAGCATGAGGGAACGGAGCCGATACCGTAAGACCGGGAGGAAAGAGCAGTACAGACTCCTCCTAGTCAATCATGGTCTCAGATAGATTGGAAATAAAGCATATGAGACTGTGTGATGCACGGTGGTGATATAATCTGAAAGTCACAAGAATACACCGAACAACACAATACATGGCTCACTCTTGCGAGGGTCCTCAAGGTGAGAGGAATCAGAGAATAATCCGAAGACTCGACTCTGTGCTCCACAGATCGGAGACACAGTCAGGGAGGAGACCGAGTACACAAGGCAGAAGACCCAGCTTCATGCTCCCACAAACAGGAGACACCAGAAATGAAGCCGAGCACATAGAAAATGATGTACTCTCCTGCAGATAACCCTCGGGGAGTAATACATGCTAGTCAAATGAATAATCAGAACAAAAGCTCACCCTTGCGAGGGTTGTCAAGGTGAGCGGGCTCAAAGGAGCCTGATCCATCAGACAGATCACAGAGACGGTCTCGATAGGCGACAGATCGGCTACCAGCAGAAGAGACTGACAAATTAAGAAAGTGTGGCAGCATCCTGCAGATAACCCTCGGGGAACGTACTGTCAACTAGGCATGAACATAGCAGAAATCGGAAACTCAACCTTGCGAGGACGTCAAGGCGAGCAGACTCAAAGGAGTGTAATCAAATAGGTCTCATGATCCACAGATCGGATAGCAACTCAAGATGGAACCAAAAATCAAGTATATCAAACGACTCGATTCCGTGCTCCGCAGATCGGAGACACAGTCAGCAGTGGGAACCGAGCGTAAAGAGAGTGTCGCAGTCTCCCGCAGATAGTCCTCAGAGAATACTACAATCTAGGCAAGGAATAGTCAGAATGTATCTCTAACTTGCGAGGGTCGTCAAGGAGAGAGAAGGCTCAAAGGAGCCGGATCCATCAGATGGATCCACAGAAAATGTGGCCTCGGTAGACGACAGATCATCTACCAGCAGAAGAGACCACGAGAGCTATAATGTGTCATAGCCTCTCGCAGATAACCCTCGGAGAGCTATGAACTAGGCAGTGTATAATTGTAATCTCAAGGCTCGTCCTTGCGAGGACCGTCAAGGAGAGCAACCTATCAGTAGGCCTAATGAACCGACAAGTCGGGTAAGCAGGATGGAAGCCAATCAAGCATATCATCTGACTTGGTTTCGGGTCCCATCAAGATGGCGACCAAAGCAGTGTATGAAACCGCAGTCCTAGAAATTGTCGCATTCTCCCGCAAATAGTCCTCGGGGAGTAATGCGAGCTAGATCGATATGGGTCATGGGAATGCTGGCAAGTCATCTCGGGTCCTCAAAAGCAATAAATCACTCAATCATTTGGAGGGCATAAGATCATGCAAGGGAGCAAATAACCATGTCATTCACCAAACATCCCTTGGGTCAATCCGGTCAGCTGAGATGGCACAAAAAATAGTCAGGAATTTTCTAAGTGCCAGGGTGGATTAGAGAGTCAGGAGATCAAGGATGGGTCAATCAGGAAGATGAGAGATCATGTAGGATCCACACACCTTTATCAGGAAGTCCAAATTAGAATAATCAGTCAATCCTCGAAATCAAGATAGCTGGAACCTCAAGAAAGATAGATCAATCAATACTCATGAAATCATCATCAAATCATCGCATCATATCTCATCCTCAATCCGGTGTACGAGATCTAAATCCTTAATAAAGAATCACACCTATGCTCTATGCATCAGCAAAAATCCTCAAGAAGCCCATATGCATGTATCAAAGACAAATCCACCGAATCAATCTCAGCATTCTCAACAT
The DNA here is from genome assembly GCA_037367405.1 of Ottelia alismoides. Taxonomy (NCBI): domain Eukaryota; kingdom Viridiplantae; phylum Streptophyta; class Magnoliopsida; order Alismatales; family Hydrocharitaceae; genus Ottelia; species Ottelia alismoides. The sequence goes on from JAZKJV010009163.1 coordinate 622,910, forward strand.
CATGAGCCCAGCTTACAAATAATCAGTATACATAATCCTAGATGCGGGCTTCATCAATATACACAACATTCCTGGGTAAGGGAGAGAGATGATACGGGGTAAACAAGGAAGATGGATAAGAAGGGTATACAATGGGGCGGAGAAGCTGATTGAGCGTGCTTGCCAATATCATGGGGGCTAGAAGGGTGATACAGGGGGAACGAGGAGGGCGGGCGAGAAGATCGGGACATACACAAAATTGGGTGTTCTACACAAGGTGGGAACACCGTCAAAACTGCGGTTCGAAGAGCGGGCTCTCCGAACCAGAGAAGATGAAGATGGTACGGAGAATACGAAGAAAGTGATGAAGAAGAGGGAAACAAAATGACTTGGCGAAGAATGATTGAGCTCAAGCGCCAATATCATGACTCGATGCAAAATGAAGAGATATATGTATAAGAGGGGTGGAGAGACTCAAAGCTTGAAAAATGCATGACTCACACGGGCGGGACCGACTACTCTAGGAATGAATGAAACACAACAAACTCCAAGTCACAATCAATACACAAGGCAAAACCCCCGATTCACCTACTCAACCAGTGAAGACCGTTAGGTGACAATCATTTATCTTTTCATTTTTAGAGTGAGGTGAGAATCACAAAGTTGTACAAACACTTAGGAGGCTTGATAGGATTTGGGCTCTACTCCTTAGTGTATACGTGAGCACTTAAAACCCATCCAATGAGGGGGTTGCTCTCCCCAAGACAAGGAAGTCCATTATTGTTTTAGGTCAAATAGAGTTAACAATCCTGATTTTATTGAAGTTATCACTTTTTTGGGTATTTTCAATGCACGTGCCTATCGAGGTTCCAATTTCCATTAATCATCATAGGTTGGAAAAAATAGAGGGAGAAGATCGGAAAAGCCATGCAAGTCGGAAATCGATGATGCATGCTAAGTAAGAAGACTTACAGTGCCTCCCAGCTCTCTCCATGCGGGATGCAAAACAGAATTAGAAACCTATGCTATATGCAAATGCAAACCGAAGAAATCGCCCTAGGTTCAGAATTGCTATTATCGTGAAGCACCACAAGTCGCTCCTTCATCTTTAGCCTCAAAAAGTCCGGTCTTGGATCACCCCTCCTCTGCTCAACACTCTTGAGTTTAGGAGAAAGCTCTTTGCGGGGCTCGCTGTGGCACAAAGGCTAAGAGATAAATGAGCGGCGGTTTAGAGTTTGATCTAGGTCCAAAGCGAACTATAGGTACATGCATATATATATTAGGGTGTTTGGTCCTAACTCTAGCCGCAAGCAACTCCTATAGCTAAGGCTCATTCACACAAAATAATAAAAATAAAATAAAGAACGAAAAAGCGTCAAAATCATCGAGGCCCCCAAGGGAACAATCCCTCGGGCACTGGACCTCGGGAGTCGGAGTGTACCTGTGAGAGTCTTGTATTATTACAAAATTCTAAGTGTCACTCTCTCACATAAATATACATAATAAAATAAAATAAAATGCATAAGAATAGAGACTGTCTTCAAAAATTCTCCTTCCTCTCCCTTTGATGCTCTCCCCATA